>CM038214.1:71138942-71763411 GCA_021442155.1 Cymbidium sinense
CTTTGAAGACTTAGAAGGTTAACCATATGGTTATCTTAGGGATTAGGATAATCAACCTACCTACAACCCAAATCCAATCCATGTTCACCTTCTCAAACCAAACCTCAAGTTCAATTCAAACATCAAATTCAAATCCAAATCCAAAAATTCCAAAACCAAATGATTGAAGCCCATGATCAAATCAAACTTGAAACCCTTCTAAGCCATGTTACCTATCCCATGGACTTAGCCAAATCTTAATCCAAATAAATCCAAAATCAATTGATTTTCTCATAATCAATTTATATCTTCAATCATCTTTAAATAAATCAATCTAAATTCAAATGATAAACTAAATCAAACTAAATCAAATTAAATAAAACTCTTTAAGCCATATGACTGTCCCATGGACTTAGCTAAAACTTAATCCAAATCAAGTCAAACTCAATTGATTTTCTCACAAATAAATCACATTTTCAATCATCTTCACAAATTTAAATGAATTATACATTTAAATCATCAAAACTAAATCAAACCAAATCAAAATCCAAAGCTACGTGACCCAACTCCATGGACTTAGCTAAATACCTTCATTCCAAAACCCAAATTCAATCAATTTTCTCATGAATCAATCATACCTTCAATCATATTCACAAATATAAATAAAATCTACAATCATCAAGCCAAACCAAAATCAACCCAAGTCAAACCTTAACGACTTGAAATTTTCAAATGAACCAAAACCCATTTGAACCAAGCCAATTACAATTGAATTTATATATCAATCCCAAAACCATATATAAACTCAACTAAATCAAACTCAACCCAAAATCAAAACAACTAAACCCAATTGGACCCAAAGTGGCCAATTTGACCTATTTGAGCCAAGATCTAATCCTACCCAAATTGGATTGAACCAAGCCCATCAAAACCTCCCATCATGATTGTTGATCACCCTAAGTTGATCAACTATCATAAATTAGGTCAAACCAAGTCAACTTGGTCATTTGACAAATTTAACCCTTAACCCATATGAACCCAAACTAGCCAAACTTGCAAAAGCCTCCTTGAAACCAATGATTCATACCAAATCAAAATCAATATTTGAATATGACTTGACCTTCAATTGAGTCAAACCAAACCTAATTGGCCCTCTTGACCCAAGTTGACCCAAATTGACTTAAAGACCAAATTGGGTCAAATCAAAATATAAACCAAATCGATAGCAACTAATGGCTCAAGTTCATTCCAAATTGATTGTTGAACTTGACCAAAGCCATGATTGGACCCAATTGAACCCAATTGACCTACTTAGCCTAAATTGACCTAAAGGTTCAAGTTTTCCCAAATCAAAACCAAATCTAAATTAATTGAAACCAAAGCCTATTATCACCTTCGATTGGTCAACTAAACCCAAACCAATACCCAAACCAAGCCAATTTGGCCAATTTGGTCAAATTGGTCAACTTAACCCATTTGACAAATGAATTCAAATGAGCCAAAATCAAATCTAAGCCAAACTAAACCAAACCAATTGAACCAAAACATCATGATTATCATATGAACTTGAACCAACCCTTGGTTTGACCAATTTGACCCAACACAATTTGACCTAAATGAGTCAAATTGAGCCAAATCAACTCAATTGACTTGAAATTTGGGCTAACCCACTTTTCTCATTTCAAATCTCAAAATCAAATCTGCCAAATAATCATTCTAAGGGTCAAAGGCATCACATGATAAAAATCACCCATGAAAGTGTTCATTTCCATTCCTTGGTCACTTGGTACTCTGCCAATGGACCACCTAGGCTCTTAGGACACTACCCAGACCCAATGGGTCGTTGGGTTGGCCATGACCCATGGGAGGTGAAATCACATCACCCTCCCCATTGGAGCATTTGAAACCCATAGGACACCCATAATTCCTCCTTGGCAGCCACCTCCACACCTTCAACCAACCAAGTTGAGCCAACTCACCTCCTCCCAACCATCCACAACTCCCTGAGATGGCCGGATGGCCACTAGAAGCCATAGTTGATCCCACCGTCTGATCAAGATGAAGAAGCACATACATCACTTCGTTTCAACTCAAATACACACAAAAATCATTCCTCAGAGCCTTAGCTACCCATGTCAAGCTACTAGAGACATTCTCTAAGCTCCCAAGCTCATTCCTCAATCGAAAAATGCCATTCCCATCCATCCTAAAATAGGACACTCCCATTTTTGATCTAACTTCCCCATTTCTCCATCAAACTCAAATTAACTTTACACACACCTTCCTTAGGCCTCGTTGAGCAAGAATGAATCATCTCCCAAGCTTCCTGAGCACCGAAGGTGGGACTTCGATCAAAGTTGAGCTCCAAATCATCGGTTCATGGCCTTCCAAGTGAACATCAAGGAATTGATCCAATTATTACTCAACAGGGTTTCATCTCCACTAGATGAAGCTTCCTCAATCATTGAGCCACCAATCTTGAGCTCCAATGGGGTATGCTTCCAAAATTGATCCTTAGGCAAAAATGGGTTGGAGCTTTTTGAAGAAAACTTGCATCTCGTGTGATCTTGACTGTTAGATCCCCTCTGATGGATGTTGTGAAGGTGAGGGATCTTCGTGGAGTGATTTGAGATCGGGTAAGCTCATATCAAGTGAGCAACGGTGGACGGGCTCCATTCTCCCTAACTCACATGATCTTAGATCAAGCACGGTCTATTCTGCGTGATCAAAATAGATGGTCATGATTAGATCTGCTAGATCGATCTTATTTAATCCTATTAAGCTATGGAATTAATCATAGCCATCCAATCTTAGATCGCACGGTAGATAAGAAAGCACATCCGCCACCGCCACGAAGGCTCTAAGTCAGATAAGTTTTAAGTAGCCAATCTGACAGGGCCATGTGGAAAGCGCACCACATGTGGAATAGGATTAGTCTAATTAAAATAATTAATTATTTTTTAATGAAACATCTAAAATCATAAACAATCATAAAGAAATAAAAAAATGCAAATAAATACTCATTTTAAAGGTCTTTTAGAGGAGAATTAATTAAAATGATCTTACCTAATTTTGAATAATAATTTAGGTTTAATTATGTTTAATTATAAATTAGCTTAATTACTCTTTAATTACTTGAGCAATTAATCCCAAATTTTTTGGTTAATTTAATGGGATGACCTCTACCTCACATGATTTTCTTGAGATTTATTGCTCTTAATTAGGAAAATTGACTAATTAAATCTTGACTACTCTTTTAAGTTAATTAATGATTATTAATCCGAATAGTAATAAATTGGTTAATTAAGTTTATTAATCATTGTTCAATAGTAGGTGAACTAAGGAATAGGGTTGGGACCCCTTTCCTAAGTTCATTTCACCCTTTTAAAATGAAATTAATAAAATTTAACTAATTAATTAAATCACTTAATCAAATTGAAATCATAATCACATGGACCTTAATTAATTAAATCATGGTGTTGATCTTTGGGTGTTTAATAACCTAAAGGAGTTTAATGAAATTATGGTTAGTCCACATGTGTGGGAAAACCATAAGAGTATTAAGTCCCTTAATCTAATTAACTATTAATCATGAGCCAATTGCATTAGGCCTTTTATTTTCTAGGATCATTGCAAGTTTATTTTCCATGCATATCATGTTGGCTCATAATTATTTAATTAATTACTTTAAAGTGACATAGGTAAGGTAATTAATTCATCTAATTAAGGGTTCAACTTAATTAACCCATAAAATCAACTTAATTGCATTTCCTTAAATTAAATCAAACCACTAATGTGGGAATGGGTTTAAAAACAAGTGATGATTTCTCTTCTCCTCTTGAAATCAAATCAAATCCAAAACTTAATTAATAAAGAAGCTTTGGTTTGCTTTAAATAATCTTGTTTGATTTGATTTCTCTTAAGAACTAGTTTGGTTGAATGAATCACATGCTTATATTTGATTGCCCTATTTCCAATCATGTTAAACTTGGTATATCATTTGAATTCATGGATCCATCTTTTCAAAATCAAGTAAAATAAAATGGATTTCCTTTATGTAAGCTTGCATGTGTTGATTTAATTTAATATATGCATGGCTATTATCATTATTAAATCCAAATGTATTTTTCAAAAGCTTATAAATCAATAAATATGTGTTATGATGCTAGTTATAAATATATAAGAAATGCATGTGCTTATAGATTAAGTGTATGAATGTTGAGTTCTCTTTCCTCTATTCATGTGTTGATTTATATAAGATTGAATGGTAATGGGTATATAGTCTAGACATCCCAGGAACATGAGGCTTTAGCTAGCCTGAAGGAGGTCATTTGATTAACTCTCTTCCCTAGTTTAACAACGGCACGTGCCCATTTGATTTCATTCTTATGTATTTTTACATTAGAATTTGGATAGAGCTTTAATTCATATATATATATGATTTAATTAAAAAAATAGAATCTTTGCATGGTTTTCTTTCCCTCATTTATGTATACATCCATGTGTGTCCAAGAAAAGCAAGTATATAGTCTAGACATCTGGGGAATCCTAAGCATTAGTTAGCCCCAAGGAGGTCATTTGATTACCTCAATTCCCTAGTTTAATAATGATATGTACTTGCCAATATTTTTTGTACTTGTATATGTATATGTGATTAGTGAATGAAAATCCCATTTTACATTAAAATTGCATGCATTCATAATTGAATAAGTGGTTGAATTAATTATCCATATGATATGGAGCTTACTTCCTATATTCTTGTATACAATTTACATATGTTTAAATGCAAATGAGTATATAGTCTGGGCATCCATAGAATACAAGATTTTAGCTAGCTCCAAGGAGGTCATTTGGTTACCTCACTTCCCTGGTTTAACAATGACACATGCCTATTTAATTTCATTCTTATGTCCTTTTTTTTTAGAATTTGGATAAAGTTTTAAATTAATATGTTTAAATAGTTCAATCATATAAAATATAAATTCTAAACATACACATAAATTCATCATTTAAGTGTGCTAAAATATGTTGTAGAGATACACTTAGGATTAAATCTATGCATGTTACATGTGATGGAAAGGAATGATTTAATATATGTCATGTGGTAGTAATTCAATTAAAATTATCTTAAGATGCCTTTTATTTTGAATAAGATTATTTAAAGTGAACCTAAACTTAGGATTAATTAAATCATTTAATAAGCCATTCACTAAAGAGAACTAAATCAAATTAATATACTTTAGAAAGTGACTTAAGGTAGGGATGAAAGAGGGCAATCCTCTTTTCCTCTCTTTATTACACTTAGTTGCTAAGTGTAATCAAATGAAACAAAAGAAAACACAAATTAAAATTCTCAAATCAATTAAACTACTTCAAGTGAAATCAACCTTTCATGTTAAATTGAATCCTTCTACACTTAGAAATTACAACACCAATGCCTAACAAGACTTACCACACAAGCCTTAATACAAACATTAGAATTAAGTCACCACTTTTAGCTCTAAGTTAGGATGGTGTATGATGTGATGTATGTTTTATTTTATGATTTTTTATTTTAGATTGGATGTTAAAGTGTATGCTTCATAGACTAGATGATAGGCCAATATTAGCCTAATCATGTTTTCTAGAAAGGATTATGCTTAAGGGATGCTTAAAAATAAATGTGAATGCTCTTTTTGCAGGTTGCTTAAATCGTTAAGCATAATCCAAGTTGAATCTATACCCATAGTTACCCATGTAAAGTACCACAAATTATACAAACATTATATTAAGTACCACTTTTTAGCTCTGTATGTAGTGTATATTTACTTTTCATTTTATTTTAGATTGGATGTTAGGTTATGCTATGGACTAGATGATAGGATAATGCAATCATGTTTTTGGAAGGATTATGCTTAAGGGATGCTTAAAAATAAATGTGAATAACGTAGGTTGCAAATCAAAGCATAATCAAGTAGGACAAAAGAATCATAAGTCCAAATTATAAATACAATAATTATATGTATATTTTTAACCTCTACTTGTAGGTGTATAGATTTACTTTTCATGTAATTTTGCAATAATTATTAATGTATTTAATGAAATAACTTTTCTATTATGATGCCTTTGAACAAGCACCATAATGAAGGAACTAAATGAAATAATTATGAAGAAAGAAGACCTCATAAAATAAATCATTATTCTTACATATTTGTTGTATAATAAAATAACTTTTCTTCACTAATCACTCATAACTAGATTTTAAACAACTCATAACCTCATCATAAAAGCCTAAGACATAAATAAGATAATTAAAATATTTATCAACCTTAGTGATGGTTGTATATTTCACATCATGCATGCATATTCTTTCTCTCTTGAACATGAAGAATCTCCATCCTTGCATAAAGGAATGCTTGACCTTTATCCCTTGTGGTGGAGAACACCTTCTAGCGATTTGACCCTAACTAATTTTATCATGCATTTAGGCATAAGAAATTCTAAAGCCTCTATCAAAATGATGTGTATAAAATAAACTAAAATTTAAGATTTTTCATCTAGATTAAGTCATATGCTCATACCACTCATGCTCTAGTCTTAGTGTGTTTAGGAATTTAGCCTCTTTCTAATTAAATAACTACCCTAACTATCTTATAGTTTATAAGACCAAACTACATGGTTTTAAATCATAGGAGGAGTTAGTTGGCTACCAGTCCAGGTGGTTATAAATCCAGAAGTCAGACAATTTATTCTCTCGTGGAGGTAAACCCTTATGTCCACATGTCGCTTAAATTTAGGTTGTGCTTTAGATCATACTAAAGCTCTCTAGATTTAGGATCTAAGGTAGATATTTCCTTTCGGATATGAGCATAAATCCTCATCTCTTAGGCATTCCCACAACCTTGTGTTGGTGGATTATAAGCCCTTGTAATCAAATTAAATTTGAACTCAAAACATATAAATCTTCTTAACTTCAAAATTATAAATCCCAACAATAAAATGGATTGGAATGATCATTAGGCCTCTAGTATCATGAGAATTTCCTATTTATTTAATTTGGATTCCAAAAATAAGTCATCTCTATGAACTTTCCATATTGATTTTCCAAATACAACCAATCCTTTGATAGTCTAACCTTGAAATCTTTGGAAATGATAATTGTCTACTTTAATTAAGAGTATTCTTAAGAAATTTCATTTCATAAGATGTAATTAACTGTGGAGGCTTGCCTCCATAGGAACATAAGAACTTGTTTTAATATAACCCTACTTTATTCATGCATGTAAAGTAGGTGAAAATCTCTGGTACATTTGAAGACCCATCATGCCTTTGAAGTCCTTATCATGTGATTAGGTCCATTGTAGGGTGATGCCTCTATCTTTGGAGATAGTACATCATACCTCAATGTTGTACCCAATCATCTCAAAAGGTATCGCCCTATGATCTACGTGATGTCCACCCCTACCCCCCTCCAATACACCCAAAAATAAACACCACAAGGCCCTCTCTCCTTGTTCGTTGAATCCTCTCAACATCATCCTTTCTTTTTGGAGTTTGGAGATGTTAATCCTCAAGTAGGCAAGGGTTCTTAGACTCATAATATTGACTAATACACCTGGGTCAACCAGAACTCTAGATAGCCTGTATCTGCCAACATCCATTATAATGTAAAGAGGCGGTTGTGCCTAGTCATCCCCAGGAGTAAGTCTTCATGGTTGAATGTAACTCCTAAGTTGTCCTTCGAGTTGCATGCCTCCTATTTAGTAACTGTCAGCTGAGCTAAGCATATCTCTAGATCAAGTAAGGCATTGATTAGAGATTCCCTCATCTCTTTGAATAAGGCAAGGGCTTTGTATATGCTTAACTTAGCTAGAAACTCTCTAAAGTGAGCTAGGACAATGTAATCAACTCTGGCTTGGTCCTCTACCAACATATCCATGGGTGGAGCATCCTATGGAGGAGCTATCTGTTCACTAGAACCAATGACTTGCTTACCCTTATCCTAAAGTGCTACCCTAGGAGGTAGAACTTTGATACTACGTAGATTGACTTCAGTGACTTCTTGGAATGATGAGCTTATGGAAAGTTCTACCTTCTCATCGGGCATACCTATAACTTCTCTTATGGGATCCTCAGAGTTAGTTGACTCCAAGTCAATCTCAAGAGGTGAACCTAATTTATTTAGAGAAGGATAGTCTGACTTTGAATTAGAGAGGATAGGATCAAAACTACTAGAGCTATTATTTTTATTTAGACTCAGAGAGCTTTCAATAAGAATAAAATCAAGAGCATCAGAAGTAGACAATATATAAGTGGAATCAGCTTTCTTCATTAATTTCTTTTTTTGTTGAGATACATAATAAAAATCAAGTAAAGTAAGCAGAGTAAGGAATTTAGTGCCCTTATTCATAGATACAACACTCCTGCCAGTAGAAGAGGAGCTAAAAGAAGTGGTAGTAGCTGTAACGGTGGAGGGAGTACTTGACTCAGACGGTGGTTGCGCTACTGGACTATCCCTAGTAAGTATGGTGAGCTACTATTGTTGTTGGGCTATCACCCTCTCCGAGTTGTCCTTTACAATAAGAAAATTTTCCTTGGTGTTAGAGGTTTGACCTATTTCATGCACTTGCAAGGAAAGCTTCTTGATCTTAGAAATGATCTTCTTAGAGGTTTGTGATAAAGAGATATCCTAACCTTCTTTGGTCTTAGGAGGATCCCAAGTATCCCCAAGGATTACTCTAACTCAATTGGATGGTTGTTCTAATAAGTATTCCATAGGGATAACTATGGCTCCATACTTATAGCTGTGCTCAAGCTAATCTTTAAAAGTGATACAATCCTCTAAGACATGGCCTAACATGCGGTGATAGGGTGAATAGCTAGGATCATCGCTCTTGCCCACTTCCTCTAGCCTCTTAGGCTATTATAACTGAAAGTCAAGTTTTTTTAAGAGATTCTTAAAGATTTTCCTAAATGCCTCCCTCTTGAATGAATACGGCTTATTTAATCTATTGGAAAGAGTAGTTGGAAAGTAGTTTTGGCGATGGATATGAATACTCTGGGTAGGCTCGTGATGATGGAAATAATGGTGGTAGCTCGGTGGTGGTATGATGGCCAAGGTGGTGGAAGAGGAGGTGGCAGGAGGCTGAGGGTAGTCTCTCATACTAGACTCGGCGACTTCCGTCCACACAAGTCCCAGCTTCTTCTCAAACACCTTGGGCTTGGCTTGGGGATGGGGAAAGGGCAATTGTTTGGCTTCCTCTTGTAGGCTAGTCGCTTTGTTGATTAATTTCTCGAATGTTTTGATGGTAAAGCCCTTAAGCATGAAAGCGATTGGGTCATGGATATTCTTGAGAAGAATCTTAATGGAAAGGCTAGGACGGTTGTGATTCATTTCTGTTTTAACGAGAATATGCACAAGTGACTCATTGAGTTTCTTTCTCTCTGATGAGGTGCATACATCACCCTCTGAGCTCAGAAACCTCTTGATGAAGAGGTGCTCCAACTCAAAGTCTTCACTTAACCATTGGGCGTTCAACATACCAATCAAATGCAACACGACGATTGCTAATGAAAGGTGGAAGGAGTCGTTGCCACCGGTGTTACCAGCAATCTAAAGTGTGTAATGTGTTATCTTGGGCTCACACTGCCATCAAAGATCTTGAAGGATGTGGCACAAAACCCTAAATAAAATAAAACTAAATAAAACCTTAAACCTAAAAAATAATCCTAAAAATAGATAAAAAAATAAAACCTAAACCCTAAACTAAAAAAAACCTAAACCTAATATAAAAAAAAACATAAACTAAACGAAATAAACTAAACTAAAATGAATAAAACCTAAACCTAAACTAAAAAAACCAAAATTAAACTAAAAAAATAAATAAATAAATAACTAAAACAAAACCTAAACCTAAACTAAAAAAACCAGAAAATAATCCTAAATTAAAACCTAAAACCTAAACCTAAAAAAAAAATAAAATAAAAACCTAAACTAAACCTAATTAAAAAAATAAAACTAAGCTAAAATAAAATAAAATAAAACTAAACTAAAATAAACAAACATAAACCTAAACCAAAAAAATAAACTAAAATAAAATAAACTAAAATAAATAAACTAAACTAAATAAATAAAAATAAACCTAAATAAAATAAAATAAATAAACTAAAATAAATAAAAATAAAAATAAACTAAAAACTACCACCTGGGTTTGAATTTTCTAAAACTAGGCCTAAACCCTAAATCTTATGAGCCACTGAGCCTAGAAAACTAAAACTAACTCTAAACTCTGATCCAGCTTCCCCAAAACCCTAGCCACACCAAACCCTGACTAACTCCCACCCACCCCTAATCCACTGATCCACCAGGCCCTGGCTTAAAGACCCTAGCCACTGAGCCATGGGCCTGACCCTAAACCCAGATCCTGAGCTCCCCTCCAGAGACTGGGCTAAGGCCCAAGGCCTAATCCAAGGCCACAGATCCCTAACCCTAACTACCACAACCACCAGGCCCTGGGCCATACCCTGACCCTGGGCCCTCCCTACAACCTACTAACCCCACCTAAATTTTAAAACTAAAAATAAAAAAAAATAAAATAAAACTGTTAAAACTAAACTAAACTAAAAATAAATATAATAAAATAAAATAAAATAAAACTAAACTAAAATAAAATAAATAAAACTTAAACTAAACTAAAAAAAAAAATAAAAAATAAATAAAAAATAAACCTAAATATAAAACTAAACTTAAAATAAAATAAAATAAACCTAAAATAAAATAAAATAAAACTAAATAAAAAAATCTAAATCTAAAATAAACTTAAAATAAAACCAAAATATAAAAACCTAAACCTTTCTAAAAAAAAACATGAACCTAAAATAAATAAAATAAAATAAAAAACCTAAACTAAAATAAACTAAACTATAATAAATAAAAGCTAAACTAAACCTAAAATAAAGTAATTAAAATGTAAACTAAAATAAAATAAATTAAACTAAAATAAATCTACACCTAAACTAAAAATAATACCAAAAAACAAACCTAAAATAAAACCTAAAACTGGCATAAAATAAAATAAATAAAACCTAAACCTAAATAGAAAATAAAACCTAATCCTAAAAAATAAAATAAAAATAAAACTAAACTAAAAAATAGACTTAAACCTAAACCTAAACCTAAAAAATATACTAAAATTAATAAACCTAAAATAAATCAACTAAATTAAATAAAAATAAAAATAAACCTAAATATAAATAAAAAACAAAATAAAATAAAATAAATAAAAAATAAACTAAATAAACCTAAACCTACTAGTTTACTTAATTATGAAAATAATAATAAAAAAATAAAACAAATATAAGTAAATAAAAAAAAAAACCCTAATGCTAAACCCCAAAACCACAAACCCTAAACCCTAATCCATAAAACCCTAAACCCTAAACCCAAAACCCAAAACCCTAATCCCTAAACTCTAAAAACTTAAACCTATACAAAATAAAACCTAAATACAAAATAAATTAAAAAACCCAAACCAAAATAAAATAAATAAAATAAAATAAAATAAAAACATAAACTAAAACCTAAACCTAAACCTAGAAAGTAAATAAAATAAAAATAAATACTAAACTAAACTAAAATAAATAAAAACCTAAAATAAACTAAAAAAGTAAAAAATTGAAATAAAATAAAAACTAAATCTAAATTAAAAATCAAATAAGCAAAAAATAAAATAGAACTAAATAAAATCTGACCTAAATAACACCTAAAACTAAATAGAAAATAAAGCCTAAAATAAACCTTAACAAAAAAATAAAATAAAATAAAAACCTAGACTAAAATAAATAAAACCAAAATAATTAAACTAAAGTATATAAAAATAAAATAACTAAATAAAAATAAAATGAATAAACTAAATAAACTAAACCTATCGGTTTAAATTTAAAAAAAATTTTAAATAAAAATTATACTAAAAATTCTAACCCTAACCTCTAAGACCCTAAACCCAAAACCCACCTAAAACCACAAGCCCTGACCCTAAACCTAAACCCAACCTAAACCCTAAAACCTACCTTACCACTGACACTAGGCCTAAACCCTAAACTGACCCTCTAAACTAAACACTAATACAAACCATACACAAAACTAAAACCTACCTAAAAATGTAAATAATATAAAATAAAATAAATAAATAACCTAAATAGATAAAATAAAATAAACCTAAATCATATAAATAAAATAAACTATAAAGATAAAAAAATAAACTAAATAGATAAACTCTTGGTTTCTTTAATTTAAAATAAAAAAAATTAAAAAATATAAAAATTAAAAAAAAACTCTAACCTAAAATCTAATGAGCCTACAAGCTAGGGTTAAACCTAAACCCTAGAGCCACCCAAACCCTGATCCAAAACCCTAAACCTGAAATAAACCCAAACCCAAACCCTATATCCCAAAAACCCTAAACCAAACCCCAAAACCTAATCCTTAAAACCAAAACTTAAGCCTAAACAAAATAAAACCTAAAATAAAATAAAATAAATAAACCTAAACCTAAATAAAATAGATAAAATAAAAACCACTAAAACCTAAAAACTAAAATAAAATAAAAAATAAAATAAAGCTAAAATAAAATAAATAAAACCTAAATTAAACTAAAATTAAAATAAACCTAAATAAAACCTAAATAAAATATAAACTAAATGTAATAATAAAATAAACCAAAAATAAAATAATATAAAACTAAATAAAAAATAAACTAAATAAAATAAATAAAATAAACCCTTAATTGAAAAAAAAAATAAAACCCTAAACTAAAACTAGGTGAAACCCTAAACTAAAATAAACCTAAAAAATAAAACCCTAAACTAAAATAAAATAAACCTAAACCTAAACAAAAATAAATAAAACCTAAAACTAAAAAACAAAATAAACTAAACCTAATAAATCTAAACTAAAATAAAATAAAATAAACTAAAAATAAACCTAAACCTAAGCTAAAAATAAAACCTAAAATAAATACCTAAAACCTAAGCATAAAAAAATAAAATAAATACCTAAACCTAAATCTATAAATAAATAAAAAAAACCAAAACCTAAAAGTAAAAATAGAAATAAAACTAAAACTTAGGTTGTAATTTAAAATATAAAATGTTCAAAAATAATAAAATAAACCCTAAACCTACCTACTAACCCTAAACCCAAACACTAAGAACCTAAACCCTAAAACCTCTACCCTAACACTGACCCTAAAACTGAGCCCAAACCCTAGCCCACCCCAAACTGCAATGAGCCCTAGGCCTGGGAAACCTGACCCTACTAAAATCCTACCCTCCCACCCTAGCCCAAAATAAACCTAAAACTACTAAATAATAAACTGAGCTAATAAATAAAACCAAACTAAAATAAATCTATCAGATAATATAAATTATGAAAGATAAAATAAACTAAAATAAACCTACTACTTGGTTTGGTTAATCAAGAAATAAAAATTAAAAATAATAAAATCCTGACCCTAAAGTCTACCCACATGACCTGAGGCTCAGCCTAAACTCCCTAAACCCTAACCTAAATCCTCCACAAACCTAACCTCTGCCTTAGCCTACATACTCCTAAACCTATAAAACTAACTAAATAAACCTATAAATAAATAAACCTAAACCTAAATAAGATAAATAAAATAAAACCTACTAAACTGATAAATAAATAATAATAATAAAATAAAAATAAACTAAAATAAAATAAATAAACCAACTAAACTAAAATAAAATAAACTAAAATAAACCTATAAAATAATACTAAAATAAATAAAATAATAAAACCTAAACCTAAAAAAATACCAAAATAAAATAAAAAAAATAAACCTAAAAACTTTAAAAAAAAAAAACCCTAAACTAAAAAAACTAAAATAAACTAAACTAAAATAAAATAAATCTAAACTAAACTAAAATAAATAAAACTAAACCTAAAAAATAAACTAAACCTACCCTATATAAATAAAATAAACTAAAATAAAAACTAAACTAAAAATAAAACCTAAAATAGACCTAAAACCTAAACCTAAAATAAAATAAAACCTAGACCTAAAATAAATAAAACCTAAACTAAAATTAAAATAAAATAAAACTAAACTAAAACATAAAACCTAAAATATAAACAAAACATAAATTAAATAAATAAACCTAAAAATAAAATAAACTAAATAAAAAATAAAATATCTAAATAAATATTAAAATAAAATAACTAAATAAATAAAAATAAACTAAATAAACTAAAACCTATGAGTTTACTTAATTTTAAAAAAAATAAATAAAAAATAATAAAAAAAACCCTAAACCCACAACCACTGAGCCAGTAAAACCAACAACTAATCAGAAACAGCAAAACCTAAAAGTAAACCACTAAACCCTAACCATAAAAAACCCTATCTTAAACCCTAAACTATAAAACCCTAAACCCTAAAAACCTAAAACCTAAACCAAAACTAAATAAAACCTAAAAATAAAATAAATAAAAAAACCTAAACTAAAATAAATAAAATAATAAAATAAAATAAAAACTTAAACTAAAGCCTAAACTTAAACATAAATGTAAAAATAAAATAAAATAAATAATAAAAACTAAACTAAAATTAAATAAATAAAAACCTAAACTGAACTAAAGAATAAAATAGACCTAAAAATAAAAAACTTAAATAAAATAAAAAAATTAAATGTAAAATAAAATAAATTAAACTTAAAATAAAAAAACTAAAAATAAAACCTAAAACCTAAAATAAACCCAAACTAAATAAAATAAACATAAAACTAAACTAAACCTAAAATAAACCTAAACTTCAACTAAAATAAATTAAACTAAAATAAATCAAACCTAAACCTAAACCTAAAATAAACTAAACCTAAACCCTAAACTAAATAAAATAAAATAAACTAAAAATAAAACTAAACCTAAGTTAAAATTTAAAACCTAAAAATAAACCTAAAATAAAATGGTAAAACCTAAAATTGAAAATATAAAATATAAACCTAAACCTAAACCTAAAAATAAAAAATAAAAACTAAAAATAAAAAAATTAAACCTAACTTTAAAAAATAAAATAAAAATAAAATTAACTAATAAATAAGCATAAACCTAAACCTAAACCTAAACCTAAAATAAATTAATAAAATTAAATAATAATAAAAAATAAAAATAAAAAATAAAAAATAAAATAAACTAAAATAAATAAAAAATAAATGAAATAAACCTAAACCTCTTGGTTTTAACTTTAAACCTATGCTAAACCTAAATCCTAAATCTTAACTGATCCCAAAATAACCTAAACCTAAACCTAACCCTATGGTCCTCCCCAACACTGACAAACCCTACCTTAACTAAATAACCCTGACTGACTACCCACAAAACCACTAACTACTACTTAATGCTAAACCTAGCTAACCTGGGCCTTTTACCCTCCACAACCTAAAACCCACTCAACTAAGCTAAACCCCACTGCCCACCACCTCACTAAACCACTGAGGCTAAAGCCTAAACTCCCTACCACCTAAACCTAACTCCTAAACCTAATCATACTATAACTAAACCTAAACCCTTTCTAAACTAATTACCATAAATCTTAACCTAAACCTAAGAATGTACAGAACCTTGACACGAGAACATCAGCAGTTAACTAGGCTTAGTCTAGATCTGTGGAGGCGTTGGAGGCTGATTATCGTAGTGGTAGTGGGGTATTTACAAATCTTGGTGGATATGGAGGTGGTGGTGCTGGTGGTTATGGGCGAGGGCGATTGAGGTTATAGCGTGGTGGTGGCGGAGGGACATATAGGATATGATGGTGGATCATGCTAATCAAGAGGTGGTGGTTTAGATGGGAACTAGAGAACACGAAGAATGTTGTAATCTGCTTATGGAACTATGTCTTTAGATGAACGATTCTACTTATCTATGATTTTATTTTCTCTATGGGTGCTCATGTTTTATCTATGTCATCGCTTGTGTCTTAGAAAACTTGGGGTGCTACTTAGTTGATGAAATTGAAAAGAAGAAATGTTGAATCTGAATTTGTTCTATGTTAAGGAAAAAAAAGCTTAAACCCTAAATCCTAAACTATAACTTAAACCCTAAACCTAAAACCTAAACTTTAAACCTTAAACCCTAAACCCCAAACCTTAAACCCTAAACCCTAAACCCTAAACTCTAAACTAGCCCTAAATCATAAACCTTAAACTAACCCTAAACCCTAAGAATGGGAAGAACCTTGATGGCATGAACATCACCCAACTAGGCACGCCTAGATCGGCAAGGAGGAAGGCGGATGCGGTGGTTATCATAGTGGTGGTGGGGGATCTAGAAGTGTTAGTGGATATGGAGGTGGTGGTAAGAGTAGTGGTGGTAATAGAGGCAGGAGGAGCGATGGAGGTTTCAACCATGGTGGTGGTGGAGGGAGAGATCGAGAATATGATGGCGGATCCCGCTACTCAAGAGGCAGGGGTGGTTCTAATGGGGACAGGAGAAACTGAAGAATAATCGATCTGATCTGGTGCTTATTGAATTATCTTTATAGTAGACACAGTACTACATATCTACAGTGTTTGATTTGCTCTATGGGTGCTCATTTTTTATCTATATTGTCGCTTGTGTCTTAGAAAACTTGGGGTGCTACTTGGTTGATGAAATCAAAAAGAAGAAATGTTAAATCTAAATTTGTTCCCTATTAAAAAAAACCTTAATCCCTAAACCCAAAACTAAAACTTAAACCCAAAACCTAAAACCTAAACCAAAAACCTTAAACCCTAAACCCCAAACACTAAACCCTAAACCCTAAACTAACCCTAAACCATAAACACTAAACCCTAAAATGCTAAAAACCTAAACCTAAACTAAATAAAACCTAAACCAAAATGAAAAAAATAAAATAAAATAAAAACATAAACTAAATCTAAACCTAAACCTAAACCTAAACTTAAACCTAAAAGAAAAAATAAAAAATAAAAAATAAACTAAAATAAAATAAATGTTGATTTTAAATTATTTTAGTATTTTGCAATCATGCAGTCGAACCTACACTAGCATTATTTGTAAAAATGTTGATTTAGACTTTAAAATCGTGGAATTTTGCCAAATTCATAATAGGAAGAGCATGGCATCATAATATATTATTTCAATTTAAAATATGTAAGTGATATGACTAAAATATATAGTTTTTTTATTATTTAGACTAATTTTATTATTATTTATCTTAAGCAATCCCTTGTGATGTGATATGCAATATAGTATAATATAATATGTTGTAGTGTATTATAATATAGGATGCCATAACATAGTGTAGCATCATGCATTATAGCATACTATTGTGTATTACTACTTGTTGTTTAGCATATTTTAGTTTATTATAGTATGATGTAGTAGAGTTTGTACTAGTATAATTCATAAAAATATTGATTTATAGGCTGAGATGACGGGATTTGTCCAAATTTATGGTATGCTTTAGGGAACATCATTGGGGGTGTGCTATGTTGTGTCATTTAATCAAAAGAATGGAATTTTGCCTCCAAAATAAATGTTCAATTTTCAACCAAATTTTATAAATTTTTTGCTTAAAGTGATTCATTTTAAGGTGTAATGTAAGATAATATATTATATGAAAGCATATTAAAATATAATGTACATAACAATATAACTTCACATATATATGAATGTGGTGGTGTGTTACTAAATGTTAGTACATTTTAGTATGTTTTACTTTTGTTATAATACATTGGGTTCAAAACCACAAAAATGTTAATTTGAAGGTCGAGATGGTAGAATTTGGCCAAATTCAGCACACACCTAGAAGCAACACCAAAATTATGCTATTTTGTACCATTTCTAATAGAAAATAACAATTTTACATCCAAAATGAACATTATTCATAATTTGAGAAAATTTTGTTATTTGTTCCTTTAAGTGATTCTAATGAGGTGTAATGTTAGACAATATATTATATTATAGCAAATTATAACATAACATCATATATTATAATATAATATAGTGTGTTAATTCACACTATAATATGTTTAGCATGATATTATATAGTTAGTTTGAGCTTGCACCATCACAAATCATAAAATGTTGATTACAATGCTAAGATGATGTAATTTGAATGAATATAATGTTAAGCTTTTGGTTAAAGTATTAAAGCTTTGCATAGGAGAAGAAATAAGATTTGATGAGAATTCCATGTCAAGGACATGGAGGGAGATCCGCTAGGGGATCACACATGCATTGGACATGACATGTGAGGGGTCTATGTCGAGGGCATAGAAGAAGAAAATATGCTAGGGATAAGGTTTGAATTTGATTTGATTATATGATTTGTGGAAAGAAGATCTGTTGGGGATAAGAATCTATATTCCATCGGGAATTAAGATCCAATTGACTTTAATTTGTTTTGTTTTAATTGATGTCAAGGCATCACATATAGTGCTTCAGAATTATGAACCTTCCACCAAGTAGGTGGGATGTATCCACTAGGAATAAGAGTTTGATTAGATTTCTTTGATTTAGACTGTATTAGGGGAGTTGGTTTAATTTGGCTCCACTTAGGAGGTTGGTTTTGAATTTGATTTGTTTGCTTGACTTATTTATATATGATTTGGGGCTCCAGAGGTGTGATTTGACCACTAAGGAAAATTATTAAGTTTAATTTAAGTTAATGTATGGACCCTAAGTGTGCATGGACCCAGAGAAGGGGCTATATCCTTGACCTACCTCAAGTTTACAAATCCAAAGGGATAGTCTATTGACTGCAGGGTAGAGCTAGCCAACCTAAGGGGTTGCCTTTTAGTGTGCAATAGTTGTGCTAGGAGGAAGGCATAGCAGACCTACATCTTCCAAAGAGAGGAATATCCACTGGGTTGACCTTTTGGATGCACAACAAATTGAATATGACCTAGGGAAACTACTGAATGAATGTCGCTGGGGACTCATGTCAACTTAAAAGTAGTCAGGATTAATTTTATCTTAATTTCATATGATTTGATATGGTTTATTTGGTTTAATTTAATTTTGAATTGAGGGCATATTCAGGGGATGTGAGCTCGTTAAATTTGATAGATTTAATTTATGGACCATGTTGCGATGGACCCACTAAGAGAAGGGGCTATATCGACTTGTCCTATGTCATTTACAAATCCAAAGGGTTAGTCTACTGGGGTAGAGCCAACAACTATGGGGTTGCCTTTCAGTGTGCAATTTCTATGCTAGGAAGAAGGAGTAGAAGACTTATATCTTCTAAAGTATGGAACAACACTAGGGTGACCTATTGGTAGCACAACAAATAGAACCCAACTTAGGGCCCACTACTCAGTGAATCTTGTTGGGGACTTATATCAACTTAAGAGTAGTTAAGAGATTCCTATTCAGGGCTTTGTTGACACTGCCCTAAAGATAGGATGCATGCTTGGGAAAATGTACCACTAGGGGTGTCCTCCTAATCCACAAGTGAATATATAATTTATTTATATGTTTGTGTGGACCCTATTGGTGCAAGGGACCACACGAGAAGGAGTTATGTCGCCTTGGCCTATCTCGATTTATTAATGAAGAATCGCATCCACAAGATGGATTCTCCAACTGGTGTTAGGAAAGGGCCATCCAATTGATAGTAACACGGGTAGTGTATAAATGGGTTTGCAAAGGATGTGATCCAAATATAGTGCCCATAGGGGAGGTGCTACTAGGCATGTTATCTTGAGCCTTGGAAAATAAAGCCTATAGGTGTATGGTAGCCAACTCAAAAAGAAAGCATAGCAGGCTTACATCTGCCATGAGGGGTGTATCCTAAGGTGCGAGAACCAACTAAGGGTGTATCCATCAAGATAAGTGGTGTATCCATCATACCGAGAACCAACCAACCTAAGGTGTGCGTGCAATGATCAATCAGAAAGAAAGTGTGTAGGCATACAACTTTCCAAGCAAAACTAATCATCGTGATAGTTCATCAGAGCCATACTATCTCTAGAGCGACCGCTGAGGAGCTTGAGGAAGGATTGAACCCAGACTTGAAGTAGCCAAGAGGGAAGGAGCCACTAGGAGACTTATCCTAAACCTCAAATATACTCGACCAAGTTAGTACACAAAGACTAATCTAAGAAGAAAGCATAGCAGACTCACATCCTCTTAATCATAACTAACATGAGATAGCTTACCGACCATGCAATAAGGCCTACCACTTAACAAGGCACTCAAGGTGTGTGTCCAAGTAAGCAAGGAAAGTGTGAGACTTACATCCTCCAAAGCAAGAAGACCGGGTGACACACTAGCAAGCAAGACGCCACCGACCAAAGCTACCGAAAGTGAGTGTCATTGGGGTGTTATCTCTACTCAGAGTAGCGAGATGAAAGATATGTGTTTATTTTATATGTTTGTGTGTATTTTGTATTTGTGTTGTGTCGATGAAGGATAAGATGTCACTCGGGTTCCTTACACCAACCCAAAACACATCATGGCAGATTCACAAACAAGAATACTTTTAACATGAAAGAGATTGATTTCGAATTGGAGTTTTCATTAATGATAATTATTTTCAAACATGATTTATAATATTTCTTTAAGTAGATCCTATTGATTTGAAGCATTGGGTGCTCTCCATTATGATTAATAAGTTGATAAGATCCTCATTGGTAGGCATTCTCTATGGCAAAAGGGCCTTTCTCAAGTGGGTTCAAACTTGCCTCCCATCTTACAATTGGAAACAATCAGTCTCCTTAGAACTAAAATAAGTTCTCCTACTTGAAAAGCTCTAGTATGGACCAACTTGTTGTGAGCTTGAATAATTTTAGCTTTGTACAACATGAGGTTTCGGCATGCTCACAGGCATCTCTCCTCTCCTCCAAACCTTCAGTGATATTGCTACCACTATCCTTAGTTGGACTTCTAATGGTAGAAAGGAGAGACCGAAGTTGGAGTTCTATATGTGATGGTAGACCCACAAGGCTTCAACTAACTACTCATACCACTATCGCTTATTGTCAAGTGTTTTCTTTAGTATTTGGATGAGAGTTTTATACCGCTAAGCGTTTGACCTAGGGTAGTTGATAGTAGAATATCTCTAATCTATGTTGTGTCTCCAAGAAAAGTTGTTGATCTCGGTGCTCCTGAATGTGGTACTATTATCAGATATAATTCTTCGAGGCACTCTGAACTGATATATGATATGGTTCCTAAAAAATGGAACACATCAGGTGTGACCTCTAGTAATCATCTTCACCATTTGGAAAAGTATTCAAGAGCTAAGATGAACCGACCCTTGAAAAGAAAATCAATCGACCCACTATGTCAGTACCCAACACGGGAATGTCATGAAGCTAATGTAGGAGGTAGAATTTTTGGTGGTTGGTGTAGGATCACACCGTGTATTTGACATTAGTGCAATCTTTGATCATAGATGGCAAGTAGTATCCTAGTTCCGATCTTGGCTTTCATCTTGAATGGACCGGTTGGCTCCACATAATCGAGTGTACTGGCCATGATCTTACGAGCTTTGTGATCAAAGCACAAGACACCATCCACAAGAGTGTAGGAAAGTGCACTCGCCCATCTCACCGGGCTTGGGACTCTCTTAAGGTAGTTTTATTTAGGTAATCCATGAATGGTTGCCTCCAATCTAACTCATCGCCCTTCTTAGCAATGGCAACCTCCCCTTCAAGAGAGTACTTTTTGATGAGTTCAATATCAATAAGGGATAAGACTTGTCTATTTTAGACTTTTATTGATATGGACTCATCCTCCGGACATGTCAACTCATTAGCATGCTTGGCTAAAGCATTCTCTCTTAGAGGAATCTTATAAATGCTAACCTTTAGGATTTGGGCCAATAACTCGTACTGGTAGTGATGGAGCTTGGGCTTTATAACCTTATAGGACCCAAATGATTTGGTTGATAACTAGTCGAGAATCTCAAGATGTTGATGTTTCGATGCTTAAAGTAAGCTAACTCAAGATCGCAATTAGAGCCTCATATTGACTTCATTATTGGTGCAAGGATTGGACATATGATATGAATCTCATCACATCACGCAGAAGTTAAGAGAACTATTCTACCCATACCTTTCCTAAAATAGTAGATTATGGTTCTTCTCCTCTTGAGAGGAAGCCACACCATCAAAGTACATCTCCTGGTGAATGCTAGTATCCCCTAAGTTCATAATTTATTCATCGAGGAGATCATCACTAAAGAGTCACAGAAGTGGGTGTGCTGCTAAGAAATCCGCTAGTGCTTATCCTTCCATCTCATGAAGGAGTACAAAGGCAATGTCAAACTGCGAGAGGATCATGGACCATCGTGCCAACTATCTAGATAGCATCGTCTGTGTCATGAGATACTATAGTGGATTGATCTTAGAGATTAAGTTCACCTTATGAGGAAGCATGTAGTGTAACTTTTGGGATGCAAAGATTAAAGCTAGGCAATGTTTCTTAATGGGTGGATACTTAGCCACAAGAGGATTAGATGATGACTGAGATAGTAGAGTGTGCTTTCCTTTCCTTCATCATTGGCTTGGGCCAACAAAGCACCAAGAGAGTTGGCTAATGCAATAATTTAAAGTATGAGCGGCTTGCCTAGGATAGGGTCTGCTATAACTGGCAACATCATCAGGTAATGCTTGATGTCTTCGAAGGCATGCTCACACTTGTCATCCCACTTGAACTTGCATCCTGTTTGACAAGTGCTGAGAATGGTTGACATCTTCCCAATAGGTTGGATATAAAGCATCTTAGATACTCCAACTGCCCTTAAAATGATCTAAGTTGAGTTAAACTTATAGAGGGTGGCATTTCTAATATCGCATTGATCTTCTCTGGATCGATTTCAATTCCCTGGTGTCAGACAACAAACCCAAGGAATTTCTCTGAAGCTACTCTAAATGCACACTTTAGGGGGTTCATTTTGAGGATAAATTATCTTAACTATTCGAAAACTACTCTCAAGTCAAAGAGATTGTATTCCTTTTCTCTACTTCTAACCACGAGATCATAAACATCACACTCAACTTGATGATGAATTAGTTCATTGAAGATTCGACTCATAGCCCGCTGGTATGTAGCACTGACATTTTTAAGGCTGAAAGGCATGACCTTATAGTAATAGATTCTAATTAGGAGTTCTAAAAGTAGTGTTTCTTTCATCTTCATGGGACATCTTTATTTGGTTATATCCAGATGAGCCATCCATGAAAGGGAAGACTATATGAGATGAAGTAATGTCCACCATCAGCTTCGAGAATGGTAGTGGAAATTCATTTTTTTGGACATGCCTTATTTAAATCCCTAAAATTAATGCATATATAAATTTGGTCATTCTATTTCTAAAATGAGATGGCACTAGCTAACCAGGTAGGGTATTTTTCTTCTTGGATGAAGCCAACATCGATCAATTTCTTGACTTCATAAATGATCAGTTGTTTTATGTCTAATCATATGCGTCTAGGAGCTTGCTTGATAGGATTTGTAGTAGGCCCTATTGCTAGTTCATGGATCACTGTGTTAGGAGCCAATCTTGCTATTTATTCATAACTCCATGCAAAGCAGTTCTTAAACTTAGTTAACAACATAACTAAGTCATTGGTTTCAATTCCATTCATCAAAGAACTGATGTATGTCAAGTGTGGATCTTCTTTAGTTCCTAAGTTGATTTTCTTGAGCTCGTCGATGGTTGACTTGATCTCTTCTTCAAACTCTAACGGTGCATCTTTGACTTCAAAATTATCTGAATCATCTGAAGTTTCTAAGCACACCTCTTAAATTGAGTTAATGTTATTTGAAAAGAACCTATCAGATTCCAAATGATTGATGATGACTAAGCAGTAATCGTCATCATCGACTAGACCCACTGTACTAAATCCTAGTCCCGATCTTGATTGAGAGATTTTGCATTTGTTCTTCCATATTCTTTTGAAGTAGTCTAACCTATGTTTTGACCAGGTATATGGGATAAACACTTTCTTTGCTAAATTATGAACACAAGGCAAGTACCAATCAAAAAGTAATTCTATTAAATCTTTATATGAATCATCCTTAAGTTCTACATCAACTTCTTGACTAGAGGATGATGGTCCCAAAGAACCTAAGTCTTCACGGATGACTTAGGGGCTTCCTTAACTACCAAACTCTCAACTTTTGAGAAAGTGGGTTTAGAGCTAAGTTTCCAAACCGATGCCTAACTATTTCACATATAGACTTGATACACTTATGTTTTGCTTTGGTGCCCGCCTTCATCATCGCTGGCTCAAGTGTCACCTCCAAGGGAATCCACTGCTGAGAAGAGCTGGCTGGTGTGCTAACCATATAAGACTCATTCTATGAACAAGATTGTAAGTCTATATGGATAGTAGGTGTACTCCTAGTAGCTAGGACATATCTTCTATTTGGTGGCCAATAAAGAGGTTTTCCACCCCTGGACCGCCTCAATCTCTTCCTCAGTGGAGGTTAGATCATCCTACCCATATTTTCGAATGGAATAAAAAATTGTGGGTGGAATCTAATGTCAGGCTCACTTCCTTGTCCAAGTCTATTTTTGCTCCCTTTCATTTTCTCTCTCATTTTCTCTTTTCATTTCTTTTATTTTCTCTTTCCTTCTCTTTTCTTTCTTTTCTTTTATTTTAAACTTTGGCCAAGTTCGAGAATATACTTGTTAATTTTGGGAGGTAGTCGCATCCTCATATATGCCAACCTCGTGAGTTGTAAATGGCTTGAGATCTCTTTGACACGTAGGATCCCATCCTCTCACGAACTTCATACACATGTAGAGAAGATGGAACAATGTTGTTCTCATGTATCCATGGTCTCCCAAGCAAAGCATTGAAAGATGTATCCGAGTCTATAATATGAAACTTGGCTTGCCTCAAATCATCGATCTCCAGGGCAACACTATGGAGCCTAAGGCCCGTGACCTCACTTTGGAGTGTAGATTCAATCTTCCCATCTTAGAATTAGGAGTCTTCTAGACACTAAGACTTCCTAATAAGACACTTCTAACAACTAGGTAAACACTTAACCTAAGCCAAAAGACTTAGAAGGGTTAACCATGGATTAGGTTATGCCTGTGGATTAGGATAATCCACCTAAAATACAACCCAAATCCAATCCATCTTCACCTTCTCAAACCAAACCTCAAGTTCAATTCAAACATCAAATTAAAATCAAAATCCAAACCCAAATTTCAAAACCAAATGATTGAAGCCCATGATCAAATCCAAACTTGAAACCCTTCCTAAGCCATATGACCTATCCCATGGACTTAGCCAAATATTAATCTAAATCAATCCAAGATCAATTGATTTTCTCATAATCAATTTATAATTTCAATCAACCTCCTAAATATAAATCAAAGCTACATTCAAATGATCAAAACTAAATCACACTAAATCAAATTAAATCAAAACCCTTCCTAAGCCATATGACCTATCCCATGGACTTAGCCAAATCTAAATCCAAATCAAGTTAAACTCAATTGATTTTCTCACAAATAAATCATATTTTCAATCATCTTCACAAATTTAAATAAAATATATATTTAAACCATCAAAACTAAAACAAACCAAATCAAAATACAAATTTAAGCCGTATGTCCTAACTCCATGGACTTAGCCAGATTCCTTCATTCCAAAACCCAAATTCAATTGATATTCTTGTGAATCAACATACCTTCAATCATATTGAAAAATATAAATGAAATCTACAATCATAAAGCCAAACCAAAATCAATCCAAGTCAAACCTAACTTAACCCTTTTTACTTGAAATGTTCAAATGAACCAAAACTCATTTGAACCAATTGTAAATTGAATTTATATATCAATCCCAAATCTATATATAAACTCAACTAAATCAAACTCAACCCAAAATCAAGCCAATTAAACCCAATTGGTCCACTTGACCCAAAGTGGCTAATTTGACCTATTTGAGCCAAGTTTTAATCCTACCCAAATTAGATTGAGCCCATCAAAACCTCCCATCATGATTGGTTGATCACCCTAGTTGATCAATTATCACAAATTGGGTCAAACAAAGTCAACTTTGACAAGTCAACCCCTTAACCCATATGAACCCAAACTAGCCAAACTACAACATAAGCCAAATCACTATAAACTAATGATTCATAGCAAACCAATGGGCCCTCTTGAATCAAGTTGACCCAAATTGACCTAAAAAACAAAATTCAATCAAATCAAAATATAGACCAAATTGATTGCAACCAATGGCTCAATTTCATTCCAAATTGATTGTTGAACTTGACCAAAGCCATGATTGGACCTAATTGAACCTAATTAACCTACTTAACCCAAATTGACCTAATGGTTCAAGTTGGCCTAAATCAGAATCAAATCTAATTTAATTGAAACCAAAGCCTACAATCATCATCAATTGGTCAACTAAACCCAAACCAACACCCAACCCAATTAATTCAAATCAATAACTTAATTTGACCCCAAATGAATTCAAATGAGCAACATCAAATCTAAGCCAAACTAAACCAAACCAATTGAACCAAAACATCCCAAATGATCATATGAACTTGACCCAACCCTTGGTTTGACCCAATTTGACCAATTGGTCAACTTGACCCAACCTAACCTAATTTGACCTAAATGAGTCAAATTAAGCCAAACCTAACTAAATCAACTCCAATTGACTTGAAAGGGCTAACCCACTTCTGGCCCATTTTAAATTTACCTAAATCAAATCCAATGCCAAATGATCATTCTACCCTTAGGTCAAGGGTATCACATGAGACAAATCACCCATGTTAGTGGTCATTTCAAATCCTTGGCCACTTAGTACTCCCCTAATGGTCAACCTAGGCACTTAGGACACTATCCAACCTGACCCAAGGGGTGGTTGGGTCGGCCATGACCCATGGGAGGTGAAATCACCTCACCCTCTCTATTGGAGCATTTGAAACCCATAAGACACCCATGATTCCTCCTTGGCAGCCACCTCCATAACTTTAACCAACCAAGCCGAGCCAACTCACCTCCTCCCTGCCACCCATGACTCCCTGAGATGGTCGGACGGCCACTAGAGGCCAAACATGATCCCACCGTCCAATCAAGAAAAAGTGGGGGATACACCCCCTCGTTTCCACTCTAACACACACAAAAATCAATTCTCAGAGCCCTAGCTACCCAAGATGAGTCGCTAGAGCCATTCCCTAAGCTCCCAAGCTCGTTCCTCAATTAAAAAATTCCCTTCCCATCCCTCCTGAAATAAGACACTCCGATTTCTGACCAAACTTACCCATTTCTCCATCAAACTCAAATTAACATTGCATGCACCTTCCCTAGGCCTTGTCAAATAATAATGAATCATCTCGCAAGCTTCCTGAGCGCCGAAGGTGGGACTTTGATCAAAGTCGAGCTCCATATCATCAATTTATGGCCTTCTGAGTGAATGTCAAGGAACTGATCCAATTACTGCTTAACAAGGCTTTATCTCTACTAGATGAAGCTTCCTCAATCTTTTGAGTCATCGGTCTTGAGCTCTGGCGAGGTATGTTTCCAAAACTGATCCTTCGACAAAAATGGGTTGGAGCTTTTTGAAGAAAACTTGCATCTCGTGTGATCTTGACTATTGAATCCCCTCCTATCGATGTCATGAAGGTGTGGAAACCTTTTAGAGTTGATCTGAGCTTGGGTAAGCTCAAATTAAGTCAGCAATGGCAGAGGAACTCCATTCTCCCTCACTCGTGTGATATTTGATCACACACCATCCATTTCGCGTGATCGGAATGGACAATCATGATTTGATCCGCTAGATCGATCTAATTTAATCCTAATAAGTTATGGGGTTAATCGTAGTCATCCAATCTTAGATCGGATGGCAGAGGAGAAAGCGCGTCTGCCACTGCCACATAGATACTGAGTCATATAAGTTTTAAGTAACCAATCTCGCAATGCCACATGGGAAGCATGCCGCATCAGTGCGCTACGTGGCGCCAATAAGATTAAGCTTTAATAAGGCTTAATTAATCATTTTTAATTGCTAAAACTTTTAAAAATCATAAATAATCATAAAGAAATAAAAAAAATGCAAATAAACACTCATTTTAAAGGTATTTCAGAGGTGAATTAATTAAAAATGATCATAATTAATTTTGAACAGTAATTAAGGTTTAATTATAGAATAGTTTTGCTTAATTACTCATTAATTACTTGAGCAATTAATCCTATATTTTGTAGGTTAATTTAATTGGATGACCTCTACCTCCAATGATTTTCTTGGGATTTGTTGCTCACTTAATTAGGAAAATTTGACTAATTAAACCTTAACTACACTTTTAAGTTAAGTAATGATTAATTAATCCCATGAATAGTAACAAATTGGTTAATTAAGTTTATTAATCATTGTTCAATAGTAAGTGAACAAAGGAATAGGTTGGGACCCCTTTCCCTAAGTTCATTTTACCCTTTTTCAAAATGAAATTAATTAAGATTTAATGAATTAATTAAATAACTTAATCAAATTGAAATCATAATCACATCAAACCTTAATTAATTAAATCATGGGGTAGATCTTTAAGTGTTTAATAACCTAAAGAAGTTTAATAAAATTATGGTTAGTCAACATGTGTGGGAAAACCATAAGAGTAATTAATTAAGTCCCTTCATTTAAATAACTATTAATCATGAGCCAATTGCATTAGGCCCCTTTTATTTCCTAGGATCATTGCAAGTTTATTTTCCATGCATATCATATTGGCTCATAAATATTTAGTTAATTACTTTAAGGTGACATAGGTAAAGGTAATTAATTCATCTAATTAAGGGTTCAACTTAATTAACCAATAAAATCAACTTACTTACATTTCCTTAAATTAAATCAAGTCACTAATGTGGGAATGGGTTTAAAACAACAAGTGATTATTTCTCTTCACCTCTTTAAATCAAATCAAATCCAAAACTTAATTAATAAAGAAGCTTTGGTTTACTTTAAATAATCTTATTTGATTTGAATGTCCTTAAGAACTAGTTTTGTTGATTGAATCACATGCTTATATTTGATTGTCTTCTTTCCAATCATGTTAAATTTAGTATGTCATTTGAATTCATGCATCCATCTTTTCAAAATCAAGTAAAATAAAATGGATTTCCTTTATGTAAGTTTGCATGTGTTGATTTAATTTAATATATGCATGGCTATTATCACTATTAAATCCAAATATATTTTTCAAAAGCTTATAAATGAATCATAATGTGTTATGATGCTAGTTATAAATACATAATAAATGCATGTGCTTATAACTTAAGTGTATGAATGTTGAGTTCTCTTTCCTCTATTCAAGTGTTTATTTATATAAGATTGAACGGTAATGGGTATATAGTCCGTACATCCCGGGAACATGAGGCTTTAGCTAGCCCCAAGGAGGCCATTTGATTACCTCACTTCCCTGGTTTAACAATGATACATACCCATTTGATTTCATTCTTATGTATTTCAACATTAGAATTTGGATAGAGCTTTAATTCATATATATAAATGATTCAAGAAAAAAATATACAAATTTTGCATGGTTTTCTTTCCATCATTTATGTGTACATCCATGTGTCCAAGAAAAAGTACATTGTCTGGACATCCGGGAATACAAGGCTTTAGTTAGCCATAAGGAGGTCATTTGATTACCTCACTTCACTGGTTTAACAACAACACGTACTTGCCTATATCTTTGTATATGTATATGTATATGTGATTAGTGAATGAAAATCCCATTTTACATTAAAATTGCATGCATTCATAATTGACTTAAGTGGTTTAATTAATTAGCCATATGATTTGGAGCTTACTTCCTATGTTCATGTATACAAATTTACATATGTTTGAACATAAATGGGTATATTGTATGGACATCCCAAAAATATGAGGCTTTAGCTAGCTCCAAGGAGGTCATTTGATTACCATACTTCCCTGGTTTAACAACGGCACATGCATATTTAATTTCATTCTTATGTCTTTTCTGTTTAAGAATTTGGATAAAGTTTTAAATTAATATGTTTAAATAATTCAATCAAATAAAATATAAATTTTAAACATACATGTACATTCATCATTTAAGTGTGTTAAAATATGTTGGATGTATAGATACATTTAGGATTAAATCATATGCATGTACATGTGATGGAAAGGAATGATTAAATATAAGTCATGTGGTAGTAATTGAATTAAATTAATCTTAAGATACCTTTCATTTTGAATAGGATTATTTAAAGTGAACCTAAACCTAGGATTAATTAAATCATTTAATATGTCATTCACTAAAGAGAACTAAATCAAATCAATATACTTTAGAAAGTGACTTAAGGTAGGGATGAAAGAGGGTCCTCTTTTCCTCTTTTTATAACACTTAGTTACTAAGTGTAATGAAATGAAATAAAAGAAAACACAAATTAAAATTCTCAAATCAATTAAACTAATTCAAGTAAAATCAACCTTTCTTATTAAATTGAATCCTTTTACACTTAGAAAATACAACACTAATTCCTAACAAGACTTACCACACAAGCTTTAATACACACATTAGAATTAAGTCACCACTTCTAGCTCTAAATTAGGATGGTGTATGATGTGAGGTATGTATTATTTTATGATGTATTATTTTACATTGGATGTTAGGGTGCATGCTTTTTAGACTTGATGATAGGCCATATTATTAAAACATATTTTCTGGGGATTATGTAGGGATGCTTAAAATAAATGTGATTCTTTTGCAAGTTGCTTATATCCTTAAGCATAATCCAAGTTAGGATAGGTGGGCTTAGTTACCCATGTGTAGGGTGCTAAGTCCAAATTATATACTTGGGATTATATGTATATTTAGCTAACCTCTACTTTAAGTATAGTTTGATTTACTTTTCCCATGGGTGGGCTTTTTTTTTTTTGAGTGGGAGAGCTTTCAATAAGAATAAAATCAAGAGCATCAAAAGATATATATAAGTAAAATTAGCTTTCTTCATTAATTTTATTTTTGGTGGAGGTACATGATAAAAAAGTAAGTAGGGAGAGGGGTTTAGTGCCCTTATCTGAGATCTGCAGCTCTTACCAGATAGAAGAGGAATGAGAGGTGGTAGCTCAACATCACTATCTAAAATAAAACTTAAAACCTAAACCTAAAAGAAAAATAACAAAACTTAAAATAAAATAAAAATAAAACTAAACTAAAAAATTAACCTAAACTACTAAAACCTAAAAAAATACTAAAATAAATAAACCTAAAATCAATAAAATAAACTAAATAAATAAAATTAAAATTAAAAATAATAAATAAAATAAATAAACTTAAACTGGGTTCAAATTTAAAAAAAAATAAAAAAAAGGCCTACTAAAACCAGCTAACTGCACAGGCACTGAGCTAACCTGATGCTCAGGCCCCAGGCCCCTGAGCCCTGGGCCATGGAGTCTAAGACCTGGGCCTGAGCCTGACCCTAGGCCCTGGACCAGCAAGGCCATCCCTGGGCCCTGAGCCTGGGCACTGGGCCCTGGGCCACTGGGCCACTGGGCCACTCCTGACCCCAGGCTGAGCAACTGAGGCCCCTGAGACCAGCCATGAGCTGGAACTGGGCCTAGGCTGAAAATCTGAGCAGGCTAAATAAAGACCCAAAAATCTAAGCTTAGGCTAAATAACCTAATAAGATAAATAATAAGCCTGGTTCATTAAAAGAAATAAGATAAATAAAAAAGTAAAACCTAAAAAAGTATAAAATAAAATGAAAGACTAGGCTAAATAAAGATGTAAAAATAAATAGCTAAGTAAAAAATAAATTAAATAAAATAAACTAGATAGGCTAAATGAGCTAGTGTGGGGTTTGCTTGGTTTTAAAAGGTGCATAAAGATCCTAGGCCTGATTTAGGCCACGGACCTAATCCTGGGCCCAGAGCAGCCAGAGGCCACTGAGCCCAGAGCCCTGGATCTGGGCCCCTGGGCCTACCTAGGCCCTACTGAGCCACTAAACTGAGCCACTGGGCCCCAGGCCCTACTGCTGGGCCCTGGGCCACAACCCTAAACCTAGAGCTAGGCTGAGCTGATAAGCTAGATAAATAAAAGGCCTACCTATAAGATGATAAGATAAAGATAAAACCTAAGGCACTGCCTGTGCAAGCCCTAGGCTACTGACCCTATGTAAAATAGATAAGATAAAACTAAAATAAATAAATAAAAACCTAAGACTAAAAAAAATAAAAATGAAAAATCTAAATAAAATAAAACTAAACTTAAAATAAATAAAAGAAAACTAACCACAAAATAAACCTAAATAATAAAATAAACTTAGGCCTAAAATAAAAAGATAATAAATTATAAATCTAAACTTAGATAAACTACTAAAATAAATAACTCTGAGCCACAATAAACTAAAAATAAAATAAAAATAAAATAAACTAAACTAAACTAAAATCATAAAAATAAAATAAAACCTAAAATTGACCTAAAATACCTAATACACAAACTAAAAATAAAACTAAACTAAAATAAAATTAAAATAAACTAAACTAAAAATAAACCTCAATCTACTAAAATAAATAAACCTCAAATAAATAAAATATAAAGTAAACTTAAAATAAATAAAAGAAAATAAAATAAAAGAAAAACTAAATAAACTAACTACCGGGTTCATGATTTAAAATAAAATTAAAAAATAAAAAAAAATAAAAACCCTAAATTATAGGCCAACCACAACTAAAAACTCTACAGGCCTAGGCTGGGCTCTAAATCTCACGCCAAAACCCTACTAGATCACTGACCACTGGGCCTGATACTAGGCCACAGGCCCTGAAAGCTCACAAGGTTGAAGGCTTAGGCTAAATAAATAAAGATAAAATATAAAAAAACCTAAATCAGATTAAAAATAAAATGATAAAATACTAAAACAGGCCTAAAAAAAAATATAATAATAAATAAACACAAATAAATAAACTAAAATAATAATAAATAAATAATAAAATAAAATGCAAACTAAATAAATAAACCTAAATCTGTGGGTTTGCTTAATTTAAAAAATGCGAAAACACTAGGCCAAGGCACTTAAACCCTAGGCCCCTGGAGCCCGGACCAGGATCCTAGGCACTCAGGCACCCACTGAGCCCTGACCCCCACGGCAAACACAGAGCCTGAGGCCTGAGAGCTAAACTAAGATGTAAATAAGATAAATAAAAAACCTAAATAAAATAAGATAAGATAAAATAAAACCTAGATCCTGATGTAAAAATAAATAAAATAAAATAAAACTATCTTAAGATAACATATGACTAAACTAAAAGAAATATATATAATGAGCCTTAAAAAAACTTAAAATAGATTAATAAAATAAAATAAAATAAAGATAAAATAAAATAAAACTAAAATAAAACTGACAGCAAAAAATAAACCTAAAATAAACCTAATTAAAAAAACTGACCTAGCTAGATAAAATAAACTAAGATAAATGACTAATTAATATAACCTAAAATAAAATTAACAAAACTAAAGATAAATACCTAAACGGCTTAAAATAAAGCTAAACTGACTACTAAATTAAAATAAATTAAAATAAAGCTAAACCTAAACTTAAAAAAATAAAAACTAAAACCTAAAGCCTAAACCACAAAAAAAATATAATAAAAACCTAAACATAATCCTAAAAAAATAAACCTAAATTAAAAATAAAAAATTAAAATAAAACTATACTAAAAATAAGCATAAACCTAAAACTAAACCTAATAAACTAAAATAAAAAATGTAAACTAAAATAAATAAACCTAAAATTAATAAACTAAACTAAATAAAAATAAAAATTAAATTAAATTAAAATAAATTAAAAATGAACTAAATAAACTAAATAAAAACCTAAACCTACCATTTTACTTAATTTAAAAAAATTAAATAAAAAAATAAAATTAAAACAAATAAAAAAACCCTAAACCCTAAACCTACAACCCGAAACCCTAAACTCTAAACCCTAAAACCCTAAACCCTAATCCCAAAATCCTAAAACTTGAACACTAAAACTTCAAACCCTAAACCCTGAACCATAAACCTTAAACCCTAAGCCCTAAAACCTACAACCCTAAACCCTAAACCCTAAATCTGAAACCTTAAACCCTAAACCCTTAACCCTAAAAACCTAAAAACTTAAAAACCTAAACTAAATAAAACCTAAAAATAAAATCAATAAAAAAACCTAAACCTGAATCAAATAAAAAAATAAATTAAAATGAAAACCTAAACTAAAGCTTAAACCTAAACTTAAAAAAAAATAAACTAAAATAAAATAAATAAAAACTTAAACTAAATGAAAAAAAATAAAATAAACCTAAAAATAAAAAACCTAAGTAAAATAAAACTAAACCTAAAATAAAAATAAAATATACCTAAGTAAAATAAATTTAAAACTAAATAAAAACCTAAACCTAAAAAATAAAGCTAAAAATAAATAAAAAGAAAACCTAAACCCTAAATTAAAAAAAACCTAAACCTAATATAAAAATAATATAAACCTAAACCTAAACTAAAATAAATAAAACCTAAACCTAAACCTAACCCTAAACCTAAACCATAAATAAAATAAAATAAACTAAAAATAAAATTATACCTAAACTAAAAAATAAAACTTAAAAATAAACCTATAATAAAAACCTAAAACCTAAACCTATAAAATAAAATAAATACCTAAACCTAAACCTAAAAATAAAAAACCTAAATATAAAAAATAAAATAAAAATATAACTAAACTAAAAAATAATCATAAACCTAAACCTAACAAATTAACTAAAATAAAAAACATAAATTAAAATAAATAAACCTTAAATAAATAAATTAAACTAAATAAACATAAAAATAAACCTAAATATAATAAAAAATAAATTAAATAAAAATAAATAAAAAATAAACTAATTAAACTAAATAAACCTAAGCATATGACTTTACTTACTTTAAAAGAAAAATACAAATAAACCCTAATCGTAAACCCTAAACCCTTAAACTATCCCTAAACCCTAAACCCTAAACCTACAAACCTACAGCCTAACCCTACCCTAAACCATAAACCCTAAACCCTAAAACCCTAAACCTTAAACCCTAAACTCTAAACCCTAAAACCTACAACCCGAAACCCTAAACCCTAAACCCCAAACCGTAGACCCTAAAAACTTAAAAACCTAATCCTAAACTAAATAAAACGTAAAAATAAAATAAATAAAGCAACCTAAACCTAAAGAAAATAAAATAATAAAATAAAATAAAAACCTAAACTAAAACCTAAACCTATACCTAAAGGTAAAATTAAATTAAAATAAAAAATAAAAACTAAACTAAAGTAAAACAAATAAAAACCTAAACTAAACTAAAAAAATAAAATAAACTTAAGAAAAAACATAACTAAAATAAAAACTAAATGTAAAATAAAAAAAACCTAAAATAAAATAAAATATAAACTAAATAAAAACCTAACCCTAAAAAATAAATTTAAATAAAACCTAAACCTAAACTTAAAATAAACTAAACCTAAACCTTAAACTAAATAAAATAAAATAAATTAAAAATAAATCAAACTAAACTGAAAAATAAAACCTAAAAATAAACCAAAAATAAAAACTTAAAACCTAAACCTAAGAAAATAAAATAAAAACCTAAACCTAAACCTAAAAATAAAAAAATAAAACCTAAACCTACAAAAATAAAATAAAAATAAAACTAAACAAAAAAAAATCAGCATAAACCTGAACCTTAACCTAAAAAATAAACTAAAATAAAAAAATCTAAACTAAAATAAATAAACCTAAAATAAGTAAACTAAACTAAGTAAAAATAAATAATAAACCTACATAAAAAAATAAAGTAAACTAAAATAAATAAAAAATAAACTAAATAAACTAAATAAAAACCTAATCCTAATAGTTTTCTTAATTTAAAAAAAATAAAAAAATAAAACAAATAAAAACAAATAAAAAAACCCAAAACCCTAAACTTGCAACCCTAAACACTAAACTCTAAACCCTTAACCCTAAGACCCTAAACCCTATAACCATAAACTTTAAACCCTAAACCCTAAAACTCTAAACCCTAAACCCTGAACCCTAAACCCTAAACCCTAAACACTAAAACCTACAACCCTAAACCCTAAACCCTAAACCCCAAACCCTAAACCCTAAACCTAAAAATAAACTAACTAATAACCTAATAACTAATAATAAAAATTGATAACTAATAATAAACTAATAAACTAAGTAACTAATAATAATAACAACTAAGTAACCTAATAAATAATCACTAATAACTAATAACTAATAATAAAACTAACTAATACCAATAAAAAATAATAAAAAAACTAACCTAACCTAAAACCTAATAACTAATAATAACCACAATATAATAATAAATTTAGCTAATATAACAAATAAATAATAACTAATAACTAAATAAACTAATTAATAACTAATAACTAACTAAACTAATTAACTATTAACTAATAAATTAATAATAATTAATAATAATAACTAAACTAATAATAACTAATAATAGATAGTAAATAACTAGTAAACTAATAAACAAATAACTAATAATAATAACTAACTAATAACTAATAACCTAACTAAACTAAACTAAACCTAACAACTAATAACTATTAATAATAACTAATAACTAATAACTAATAACTAATAACTAATAAAAACTAATAATAACTAAATAATAATAATAACTATAACTAATAACTAATAACTAATAACTAAACAAATAACTAATAATAACAAACTAATAATAATAATAACTAATAATAACTAAATAATAACTAAATAACCTAATAAACTAACTAATAACCTAATAATAACTAATTATAATGACTAAAAATAATTAATAACTAATAACTAATAAAAACTAAATAACTAATAAACTAATAATAACTAATAACTAATAATAATAACTATAACTAATAACTAATAATAACTAATAAACCTAACTAATAATAATTAATAAAAAATAACTAATGACCTAAATAAACTAATAACTAATAATAACTAAACTAACTAATAACTAAACCTAATAACCAATAACTAATAATAATAACTAATAAACTAAAATTAATAACTAATAAACTAACTAATAAATAATAAACTAATAACTAACTAAGTAATAATAACTAATAAACTAATAACCAAAATAACTAACTAATAAACTAACCTAATAATAATAATTAAACCTAATAACTAAAAACTAATAATGACAAATAATAAACAAATAACTAATAACTAATAATAACAACTAATAATAAACCTAATAACCAAATATAAACTAAAAGACTAACTAATAACTAAATAATAAACTGATAAACTAATAATAAACCTAATAATTAATAATAATAAAACTAATAACTAACTAATAAATAAACTAATAATAAACTAATAAATAATAACCTAAACTAACTATCAAAACTTAATAACTAATAAAAACCTAATAATAACTAATAATAAACTAATAACTAATAATTAAACTAATAATAACTAATAATAATAACTAACTAAAACCTAATAACTAAAAACAACTAATAACTAATAAACCTAATAAATAATAACTAATAATAACTAATAACTAATAACTAATAACTAATAACTAAAACTTAATAACTAAACCAATAATAATAACTAATAATAAACTAACTAACTAATAACAAATAACTAATAATAATTAATAATAACTAACTAATAACTAATAACAATAATAATATTATTAATAACTAATAACTAATAACTAATAACTAAACCTAATACCTAACTAAACTAATAATAATAATAAAACTAATAATAAAAACTAACTAATAACTAAACTAACTAATAAAACTAATAAACTAAATAAATAACTACTAACTAACTAACTAATAAAACTATTAATAACTAATAATAACTAAATAATAATAACTACTACTAAAATAAACTAATAACTAGTAATTAATAATAATAACTAATAACTAATAATAACTAACTAATAACTAATAAATAATTAAACCTAATAACTAATAATAACTAAAACCTAATAACTAATAAACTAATATTAATAAACTAATAAATAACTAAATAACTAATAATAACTAACTAAATAACTAATAACTAATAAAAGTAACTAATAAGTAATAAATAACTAATAATAATAATAATAATAATAATAACTAATAACTAATAACTAAACTTAAAAACTTATAAAACTAATAATAACTAAAAACTAATAACAAATAGTAACTAATAAATAACTAATAATAATAATAATAAAAACACTAAAAATTAAATAACTAATAACTAACTAATAACTAATAAATATTAATAATAATAATAACTAAATAACTAATAATAACAAATAACTAATAATAATAACTAATAACTAATAATAATAACTAATAACTAATAATTAATAAATAACTAATAACTAATAATAAAACCTAATAACTAACTAATAAAAGTAAACTAATAACTTATAAACAAACAACTAATAACTAACTAATAATAACTAATAACTAATAATAACTAACTTATAACTAATAATAAAACTAACTAATAACTAATAATAACTAACTCATAACCTAAACTAATAACTAATAACTAATATTAATAAATAATAACTAATAATAACTAATAACCTAATAACTAATAATAACTAACTAACTAAACTAACAAATAATAACTAATAACTAATAATAACTAATAATAAACTAATAACAAATAATAATAACTAATAATAATAATAATAACTAATAGCTAATAACTATTAACTAATAAATAAACTAATAACTAATAATAACTAACTAATAATAATAACTAAACTAAAACCTAAATTAACTAATAATAATAACTAACTAATAAACTAATAATAATAATAATAATTAACTAATAAAACCTATACTAATAATAATAAACTCATAACTAACTAACTAATAATAACTAATAACTAAACCTAATAACTAATAACTAACCTAATAACTAATAACTAAACTAGTAATAACTAATAACTAATAAAACTAACTAATAATAATAATACCTAAAACCTAAACAAAATCCTTTTTCAGTTTAGGGTTTTAGGGTTTAGGTTTAGGTTTAGCTTATTTTAGGTTTAGTTTTAGATTTTATTTATTTTAATTTAGTTTATTTTACATTAGGTTTAGTTTTATATATTTTTTTTATTTTAGGTTTAGGTTTTTTTATTACTTTAGGGTTTAGGTTTTATTTATTTATTTTTAGGTTTATTTTTTAGGTTGAGGTTTCTATTTAGTTTTTATTTTATTTTATTTTAGGTTAATTTTATTTTAATTTTAGTTTAGTTTTTATTTTATTAGGTTTTTTAGTTTTAGCTTTATTTTATTTTTTAGTTTAGTTTAGCTTTTTATTCATAATATTTTAATTTAGTTTTTATTTGTTATTTTATTTTATTTTAGGTTTAGCTTTAGCTTTAGCTTTAGGCTTAGGTTTAGATTTTAGTTTAGGTTTTTATTTAATTTTATTTTATTTATTTTTTTTAAGTTTCAATTTATTTATTCATTTTATTTTTAAGTTCTATTTAGTATAGGTTTAGGTTTTTAGGTTTTTAGAGTTTAGGGTTTAAAGTTTAGGGTGTGGATCAGGTCAGAGGATCCGTGGTTTAGGGTTTAGGGTTTAAGGTTTAGTTTTTAGGGTTTTAGGGTTTAGGGTTAGTTTTAAGGTTTATGGTTTTGGGTTAGGGTTATTTTTTTAAAAATTTTTTAATATTAAGTAAACTAGTAGGTTTAGGTTTATTTAGTTTATTATTTTGTTTACTTTAGTTTATTTTATTTTTTATTTTTATCAGGTTTATTTCTATTTTATTTAGTTAGATTATTTATTTTAGGTTTTTTATTTTAGTTTAGGTTTTATAGTTAGTTATTTTTTTTAGGTTTAGGTTGAGCTTCTTTAGGTTTGGTTTTATTTATTTTATTTTAATTTTGTTTTAAATTTTATTTAATTTTATTTTGGGTTTTAGGTTTTTAGTTTTAGTTTAAGATTATATTTTATTTTAGTTTATTATTTTATTTTCAAGTTTTTTTATTTATTTTTATTTTATTTAATTTAGATTTAGGTTTGTAGCTTTTAGGGTTTAGGATTTAGGGTTTAGATTAGTTAAGGGTTTTAGGTTTAAGGTTTGGGTTTGAGTTTTTGGGGTTTAGGGTTTAGGGTTTATGGTTTATGGTTTATGGTTTAGGTTTTATGGTTTAGGGTTTAGGGTTTTAGGGTTTAGGGTTTAGGCATTATGGTTTAGGGTTTAGGTTTTAGTTTAGGGTTCAGGTTTTAGTTTAGGGTTTAGGGTTTTTGGTTTTTTTAATAGAGAACACATTCAGATTTAATAATTCTTTTTTTTTATTTCATCAACCAAGTAACCCCACCAAGTTTTCTAAGCCACAAGCAATAATATAGATAGAAAATGCGCATGCATAGGGAAAATCAAAAACCCTTGATAACTAGAATCATCTTTAATATAAATACACAATTCCATAAGCAGTAGATTAGGTTGGTCGTTCTTTAGTTTCTCCAGTTCCCATCAAAACCACCCCAGCCACTCTAGTAGTGGGATCCACTATGCTATAACCTCTATCACTCTTCCTACTTTGATAACCACCACTGCTCCGACCACCACCTCCATATCCACCAGCACCTCTAGATCCCCCACCACCACTGTGATAATCGTCGCCTCCGCCTTCACCTCCACCACCATATCTAGACTGATCCTAGTTGACGGTGATGTTCATGCCGTTTCCGCCTTTCTTAAAGTTATATAGCTTTAGGTTTATTAAGTTATAGTGTTTAGGTTTATTTTTAAATGTATTTAGTTACTTTAGGTTTAGGTTGGGTTTGGGGTTTAGAGTTTAGGTTTATTAGGTTTTGTGGGATTAAGTTTATATTTTTATTATTATTTACTTTAAGTTTAGGTTTAAGGTTTGGGGTTTAGTGTTTAGGGTTTAGGGTTATGGTTTAGGGATTAAGGTTTAAGGTTTAGGGTTTTAGGATTTAAGCATTTAGGGTTTAAGTTTTAGGGGTTTATGGTTTATGGTTTAGTGTTTAGTCTTTAAAGTTTAGAGTTTTTAGGGTTTAGGATTTGGAGGTTTAGGGTATGGTAGATTTTTGGGTCATTATGGGTTATGGTTTAAGGGCACAGAGTTAGGGTTTAAGTAGGGTAGGTTAGGCACAAGTGATTAGGGCCCAGGGCCCAGGGATGGAGCCCAGGTGGATGTGAGAGGAAAGAAGGATTACCATAGTATAAAGCCCATGGTTAATAGGTCAGTTTAGGGCCCATGGAAGCCCAGGGTTTGGAAAGGTTAGGGTTTTTAGGGTAGGGTAGGGTGGGGTTGGTATTAGGCTAGTTATGATTTAGAGTTTAAGATTTAGGATTTAGGATTTAGGGTTTAGGGTAGTATCTTTTAATTAAGCAAACCCACAGGTTTAGGTTTATTTACATTTAGTTTATTTTATTTATTTTAGTTTTATTTGTTATTTATTTAGCTTTATTTTATTTAATTTAGTTTAGTTTATTTATTTAGGATTATTTATTTTAGTGTTTTTTTTTTTTTTATTTTATTATTTTAGTTAGACAGCTTAGGTTTATTTTTAGTTTAGTTTTATTTATTTTTTTTAGGTTTATGTTTTATTTTTATTATTTAGGTTTAGGTTTTTTATTTTATGTTTAGGTTTAGGTTTTAGGTTGTTATTATGTTTATTTTAAGTTTTGTTTTAGTTTATGCTTAGGTTTATTTTTTAGTTTAGTTTATTTATTTTAGGTTAAGTTTAGGTTTAGGTTTAGTTTATTATGTAAGTTTATTTATTTTATTTTAGATTATTTTATTAGGTTTAAATTTATTTTTTTTTTTTATTTTATTTTTTAGGTTTAGGTTTTATGTTTAGTTTAGTGTTATTTTATTTATTTTAGGTTTATTTTTAGGTTTAAATTTTTATTTAGTTTTTATTTTATTTTATCTTAGGTTTATTTTATTTAAGTTTTTATATTTTTAGGTTTCTTTTATTTTCTTAGTTTAGTTTAGGTTTTTATTTATTTTATTTAGTTTAGTTTTTATTTTTTATTTTATTTTATTTTTATGTTTAGGTTTAGGTTTTAGTTTAGGCTTTATTTTATTTTGTTTTATTTAGGTTTAAGTTTTAGGGTTTAGGGTGTAGGGTTTATGGTTTAAGGTTTTATGGTTTTTTTAGGGTTTAGTGTTTGTGTAGGTTTAGGGTTTGGGGTTTAGGGTTTAAGTTTTAGGTTTAGGTACCATTGTAGACTAGATGAGGTGTATGCTCAGACTTGATGTTAGTCGCGTGATTAGCCTAATTATATTTTCTATAGGAGATTATGCTTAAGGGGTGCTTAAAATAAATATAAAATGCTCTCTTTGCTAGTTACATAACCCCTAAGCATAATCTATACTAGGACAGGTGGACTTGGTTACCCATGTACAGGATGTTAAGTCTAAATTATACATATAACCTAACACTTATTTTGCAAGTGTAGTTAGATTTACTTTTCTTATTTTTAATGTAATTGTGTATTAGGAATTTGGTTAAGTGTTATGAGGGGATTAGGATGAGTGGAGGCTAGAAGGCTTTGGCCTGGGAGGCCCCGTGATGCCTTTGAACCAAGCAAATCCAAATGAATAAATAGAGGAGATATGAAGATATGAAGATATGAAGATATGAAGACCCCATAACATTTATTCATTTGTAATTGTAATTATTCTTCTACATTACTGGATGTATAAGGGTAGAGCTCGACTATCCATTTCTCTTTTCAGATTGTGCGGTGGTACTCGACCGCACTGCATCAGTTATTCTTTCACATTGAGTTTATAAATTGATTGATGCTTTGTTTACAATTGTGTAATAGAAATGGCATGTATTTTCCTAGCTTTTTCATATATGATCACTTAATTTATGGCCTGGATCCGCTTAGGATCTTAGGGAAAAATAAAATGTTTACCCCAATCAGAACTTATAACTAAATTTTCTAAAACAACGTATAACCTCATTAAAGCCTAGGTATTAAATTGAGATAATTAAAAGATTTAGCAACCTCTTAGCTAAATGTTGTATGTTTAATATCATGCATATCATCTTGTTTCATTCTTGTTAAGAGAGGGTTTCCATCCTTACACGATAGGGGAATACTTGACCTTTAAGGGTCTCCCTTATGATGAAAAACACCTCTTTCTCTCTGATTTAGCCAATAACCTTATTTCATCATGCATTTAGGCATATAAAATTTTATGTCCTATGTCAAAATAAAGATTCCAAAATCAAATAAAAATTGATAAAATTTTTATTAGACTAAGTCATTATTCATACCACTCATGCTCTAGTCTCTTTGGGAGTGGGTTTAAGGACTTTAGTTTCTTTATAAATAATAACATCCTAACCATCTTGCAAAACATATGACTTGACCCCATGGTTTTAAAATGTAAGTGTTAGCTAGCTGCCACTCTAGGTAGTTATAAGTCCAGTAGTCAGGTGATTTACTCTCTCTTGTGGAGGTAAACAATATACCCACTTTTCTTTAGATTTAGGATGTGCTTTGGCCCTCACCAAAGATCCTTAGATTTAGGATATGAGATTACTATTTACCCTCGGGCTATAAGCATAAATCCTCACCTCTTAGGCATTCCCATAATCTTGTATTGTGGGATTATAAGTCCTAGCTTTCTAATAAATTTCAACTCAAATAAATAATTTCCTTCAATTTCAAACATATAAAGCCCAACCATAGGATAGATTGGAATGCTCACTAGGTCTCCTAGTATCATGAGCATCCCCTACTCATTTTCTTTTGGCTTTGATAACAAGTCTCTCCTTTTGATCTAACCCACTTGATTTTCCAAATATAACCAATTTATTGATAGTCTTATCTTTGAATTCTTTGGAGACAACAATTTCTTACTTTAATCGAGAGTATTCCTAAGGAACTCACCTTCCTTAGGATGTAATTAACTATGAGGGCTTACCCCAATAGGAAACTTTAGAACCTGGTTTAAATAAACTTTGCTTTATTCATCCATGTAAAGTAGGAAAAATCTCGGTATATTCAAGACCCATCATGCCTTAGAGTCTTTATTAGATGATTGGGTCCATCGTAGGGTAGTTATTTTTATCTTTCAAGATAGTGCACTATTCCTTGATGTCACACGATCACCTCAATAAGTACATCTCGGTGGTATCCCACCCATACACACACACACACATAGAATTAAAAATAAATACCACAGATTTTTCTAGTGACTCCACTCGGGATGGTTCCTCTCTCCAGCTCTAGTATACAATTATTGTCTCCAAGCATTAATAGTGGACTTATATTTCATATAAGTCTAAGACTATCTTTCTTTCCATTGGCACTTAGCTTATTTCATTCTTAAGCAAAGCTAGCCAACATCCTCTAGGTTTTAGCCCCTCATTCCTTGTAGGTCTTGAAATCCCTATTGGATTTCCCCCAATAGGTAAATAAATTAATAAAATTAACTCATGAATGGAGATGACAAAAATTTAGAGCTGCCTTACCACTAGCTTGGTGAGGCAAGGTTAATCTTAATGTTTAAGAAAATAAACTCATTTTCAAAATGCCACTTTCCAAAAGCACTTTTAAAACTCACAAAACAAATAATCTTGCACAAAATTTTAAAAGCAAAACTCATATAACCAAACCTCATATAGCAATCCCCATGATTACATAGAGGTTCTTTTCAAAATCAAGATCAAAATCATTTTTTTAAAAGCACACTTTTGAAAATGACTATCTCCATTCAACATGCTCAAATTTGTTGAATGAAGATTCTATTTTCAAATAAAATCATAGCATAAAATTGAAACTCCACTTAACAAATTTCACATATGCTAAAGTTGGAGTTTCCATCTTTTCAAAGCACTCTTTGAAAATGATTATCTCCATTCAACATGCTCAAATTTGTTGAATGAAGATTCTATTTTCAAATAAAATCATATAAAATTGAAACTCCACTTAACATATTTCACATATGCTAAAGTTGGAGTTTCCCTCTTTCAAAAGCACACTTTAAAATGACTATCTCCATTCAACATGCTCAAATTTGTTGAATGAAGATTCTATTTTCAAATAAAACCATAGATAAAGTTGAAACTCCACTTAACATATTCCACATATGCTAAAGTTGAAGTTTCCCTTCAAAAAAAGCAAGAAATCCACATGCAAAATAAAGACATATTTTGAAATCCATTTGACGTACATAAATTTTTCAAATGAGAATTCCCCTTTCTTTTGGAAAATTAAATAAGTTGAATTCTATTTGACACACTCACATTTGTCAAATAAGGTTCCTCTTTTCCAAAGTCTCAAAAATCAAAATACATTTGGACTTCATTTCACATACCCAAATTTGTCAAATGAGAGTCCCATTTCCAAAATTTACAAAAAAAAATATTGAACTCTATTTAACATATCCAAATTTGTTAAATAGACTTCCCCTCTTTCACAAAAAAAATCATAAATACACTTGACTTCCACTTAACATACCAAATTTGTTAAGTGAGAGTCTCATTTTCAAAACACAAATCATAATCACATTTGGCTCTTATTTAACATACCAAATTTGTTAACTGAGAGTCTCATTTTCAAACACTTGTCAGATACACTTGACTTCCACTTAACATAACAAATTTGCTAAGTGAGAGTCTCATTTTCAAAACACAAATCATATCACATTTGGCTTTCACTTAACATACCAAATTTGTTAAGTGAGCATCTCATTTTCAAACACAAATCATATCATATTTGGCTCTTACTTAACATACCAAATTTGTTAAGTGAGAGTCTCATTTTAAAACACATGCCAAACACATTTGGCCTCTACTTAACATACCAAGTAAGAAGCTCCACGTTCAAATCAAATCAACATATATCACACACATAATCAACCACCACAAGCAAAGTTTTTTTCACAAAATTTCTAAACAATCACAACCTTTCCTAGCATACCTAAATTTGCTAAGTAAAGTTTTTCAAAATCAAAATTTTCAAACAAGATACACAACATAATATCTTCAAAGGTCTCTCCACATATATGAACCCCACCCAACCTACTTAAATTTGTTGAGTATGGGTTCTAAATTATAATTAAATGGCAAAGATTCTCCTCACATATCAAAATCTCTCCAATGAGCCCTACTTAACATAACTAAATTTGTTGAGTGTGGGTTCAAATTTCTAAATCAAGTCTGTAAATTATTTTTGAAGGTGAATACCAAAGCGAGGGATGATTCATATTTTCAACAAATGCGAGTTTCATCACTTTCTATTGCTTAGCTCAGTTCATTACACATGGCTCCTAGCAAGTTTATGTTCTCCATCCCAGTGTTAACTTGGCCCCGGATCGCCAAGCTCACCTCACCACTACATGTTTTGATTTAGTTTGGTCATAGATTCAAGGCGTCTGAGTTACTTGTGAGGGACACCTCATGACGCTAGTAGGGAGGAGGTGGCGTGAGACACCACTTATTCCCTTTGACATGCCTTCGACTTTGAGTTCCCTCCACTAAAGAGGAAGGTAAGAGAGGTCCCCACAAGAGAGCGAGCTTCAAAGATAATTAGTTTTAGTTCTAGTAGCAGCAATCAGCTGCTTCCCTATGTTCCATTAGTTGTTCATCCTATTGCCTCTGATGACACCTCCTCATTGGTCCCCTCAAAGGGGAATGCTATCTTGGTCTCAGAGATAGGCTCTCACCCCACTCAACTCACCCACACTGAGTGCCATAATAAAAGTCAATAGGTTAAGCGGCATCATGAGCTATGAGAGGTAGCATCCCATGTTGGAGGAGGGTTCACCCTGAGGTCTTCCCCCACTTAGTGGCAATAGATTATATCCCCTCGTGCTCATGGAGAGGGGACTATGAAGATTGCAACATCGCTCCATCACCAACTTATTATGAGGTACCCACTAGGGAGAGTAGGAGGCCCCATGACACAAACGCTATTTTCGATAGATAGAGTCCAAGGATGCTCAAAGTCATTTATATGACCCGAGGTCTTTGATCTCTAGGAGCATCAGGGATCTGATACAGAGGCTCAGTGGCAGTGCAGGCAGATAGGAGAGAGAGGAGGAGGTATGCCCGATAGTCGATATCCTTCGCTCTTGTAGATTTCTAGTCGGCAGCTACCGAGCGACCATAATGAGATACTCACATGCACGCCGTTGGGAGGAGAGCTTCTATTGAACGGCAGTCGATGTCTCCACTACATCACACCACTCATTTTCTACCTCTGCTAGTACATGTTCCAGCATCTCCTATGCTAGCCAAGGCACATAAGTCAACATCAGGGGAGAAGAAATCTTTATTTATGATCCAGATACTACCTCAGGGTCCCATTCCATCTACTCCACCAGTTTAGGTGAGGTCGAGCTCTCCTTCTCGACCTTCCACTTCAACTATGGTGAAGAAAGAATGGTGACCCAAGAGTGATATAGTCATTCCACCACCCCCACCACAATTGGCAGAAGAAGTAGTAGAGGGGGAGGGCTCCAAAAATTCCTATGGTGAGATCCTAGACAATACTCCATCGATCAATCATGAGCATATCTTCTAGTGAGTATAGTCCTCCTGAGATAGCACTCCAAAGTGGAAGGTCGATGCATTTTGTTAGTGAACATAGCTCTACTACTGATCAGTAATGAGTGTTTGTACCGGTGCAGTTAGATCGTTCCTTGGATGAAATTCAAGCACAATATTTTGTAGACAAGATGGAAATCCTAGGAAGAGATCAGTCTGCTTAAGAGGAGGGAAGGGTTAGTTTCATCCTCGATGAGGATGATTTATTGGAGGACTCGATCGAAGTCCACATGTTTGATAATAGGAGCTCCCTCGATAGAGATTAGCAGAGTCAGGAAGCTATTACAGTTGAAGAAGATGATGTCATGCATTCAACCCAGCACCTCCTTCAATAAATTAGATAGAAGGATGATCAGATCAACTAGATGGAGAAAAGGATGGAGGACTTGTTAGTAGTCATTCCATGCAAAAAACCGTGCCTCACTCAAGATATACATAGAGGTAGATCATCCGAAGTCGACACATCCAAGATCAGCCTAAGAGCATTTCTCTAGTAGATCAGGACAATAGTAGCTTGCATAGGAAGTTGGTGGATAGTACCTCCATGCATGAGAAGGATATTAAGCACATGGTGGAACAACGTGAGGAAAGCACTGCACAAGGGTGGCTCATCTGTGGGTAGACCCTACCCGGAGGAATTTGATGTGGTCTAAAATCCTAAGAGTTTTGTGCCTCCTTCTTTCAAAATATTTGATGGCAGTGGGAACCCTCGCCAACATATTGCACATTCCAGGGCCAGTTGTTTTAATGTCGGAGGTAGTGGCACCCTTCTTTTAAGATTATTTGTTAGCAGTTTAGTGGGTGTTGCATTTGACTGATATGTCGAACTACCCAATAGTTCGGTAAAGACATTTTCTTAGTTGGAGCACCTCTTCATCAGAAGGTTTGTTGGAGCTTAGCAAAGGTTATTGTAGGTAACCTCATTATAGCAAAGAAAAATCCCAACAAGTCCTTTATTGATTACATTCTCAGGTGGCAAAACCTGAGTATGAAATGCGAACCATGGCTATCTGGAAAGAATGCCATAGAAATTCTCCTGAAGAACATCCATGGCCCAGTTGCTTTCATGCTCAGGGGTTTTACATTCAAAACCTTTGATTAACTAATCAATAAGGTGGCTAGTCTACAAGAGGAAGCCAAATAGCTACCTTTCCAGGACCAATTAGTTAAGCCCAAACCTCAAAAGGCATTTAAGAAGAAGTCAAAGGTAGTCACAATAGTTAATAAGGGGAAGCAGCCAGCTACAGTTCATTCAGATAGGCCTGGAGCTCAACAAGCATTTTTGTCACCTCCTATACCACCACCTCGGCCTTCATATCAACCACCTCGCCATTATAAAACCACCGCCCTCCTCATTAGCATCCTCAATAGTAGTATTCTACCACCACCGTGTAGCTTACTTACCTACTCTTATTGATAAATTGAATAAGCCTTATTCATTCAAGAGGGAGGTAGTTAGGAAGATCTTTAAAAATCTCTTAAAGAAGCATAATTTCTAGTTACTAGAGCCTAAGAGGCTAGAGGAAGTGGGCAAGAGCCATGATCCAAACTATTGCCCCTACCACCACATGTGAGGCCATGTCTTAGAAGATTGAATTACTTTTAAGGACTGGCTTGAGTGTAGCTACAAGTCAGGTGGCATTGTCATCCCCAAGGAATACCTATTAGAACAACCTTTATTAGAGTAATCCTTGGGAATACATGCAATCCTCATAAGACAAAGGATGGTTAGGATATCTCCTTATCCCAAACCTCTAAGAAAATCATTTATAAGATCAAAAAACTACCCTTGTGCACAGGTAGCTCAAACCTCCAACTCAAGAAGGTTTGCAAGTTACTAAGACAACCAGGGAGGTAAGCCCAAAGAGCAAAGATGACAACCTCCACTTGCCCGGGATAGTACACTAACGCAACCATCGACTGGTTCCAGAACAATTTCCACAGTTGCAGCTGCAGTTCCTCCAATCAGCTCTTCTTCTCGTAGGCATATTATATCGGTGGAGGGGATGCAAAATTCCTTACTTTGCTTACTTCACTTAATTTATACTTTGTACCTCCATCCAAATCTAAGAAATTAATGAAGAAAGTTGATTCCACTTACATTTGTGTCACTTCTGATGATCTACTTGAATTTATTCCTATAGAAAGCTCTCTGCATATAATTAATAACTATAGTTCCATCATTCTTCTGATTTAGAAATGGATTACCCATTTCTTAATCGCTCGGGTTTGCCCATTGAGATTGATTTAGAGTCATCCGACTCTGATGATCTCATAGGAGAAGCTATAGGTGGACGAGTAGGTAAAACTTTTTACTAAACCATCTCATAAAGACATTGAAGTCAACCTCTACAGTGGCAAAGTTCTACCTCCTAGGGTAGCACCTCAAGATAAGGGTAAGCAAGTCATTGGTTCAAGTGAACATATAGCCCCTACACAGGATGCTCCGCTTATGGGTATGTTTATGGAGGACCAGCCCAAAGTTGACTACAATGTCCTTGCTCACCTGAGAAAGTTTCCAGCTAAGCTAAGCATATATGATGCCCTTGTCCTATCCAAAGAGTTAATGAAGTCATTGATCAAGGCTCTTCTTGATCTGGAAATATGCTTAGCTCAGCTAACAACTATTAAAGAGGAGGCATGTTATTCAAGAGAATCCCATAGAGTTACATTCACTGATGAATACCTTCTTTTAGGGATAATCAATCACAACCATCCCTCATCACATAATGGACAGATTTAGACTCTCCAAAGTTTTAGTTGATCTAAGTGCATTAGTGAACATTATGAGTCTAAAGACTCTTGCCTACCTGAGGATTGACATCTCCAACTCTGAGGAGATCGGATGATGTTGAGAGGATTCAATGAGGGCAAGAGGGCTTTAGGCTCCATACCATTGGAGATAGATGAGGAAAAAAAGAAGCTAGTTCTACATAATTGATTAGAATACATCTTTCAGCTTTTTCGGCCTTGGATACATGAGAATAAGATGGTTTCATCCTCTACATCGGCATCAAATTCCAAAGAGGTGGAACCAAATACTATGTCAAAGGAGACTTGAAGCCATTTTAAGTTAGAGAGGTTGAGATATATGAGGACTCGACCTACTATCTTTCCCAAAATTAGAAAGTCTATTCTCATAAACATGGTCAAAGTTAAAAAAACAAAAGAAAAAGAAATAGAAGAAAAAGAAAAAGAAAAGGAAAAAGAAAAAGAAAAAGAAACTAAACATATAAGTGAGAGAGAAATAAACATAGCGGTAGAAGTAGAGCTTGAAGTTAGATTCCACCCATAGTTCGTTCCTCCATATGAACACATGGGTAGGATGGCTTGACCCACGTGAGGAAGAGGCATCAGAGGCGCTCTAAAGGCGAAGATCACCTGCTAGTGGCTACAGTAGGAGTTATGTTCAGCTCATAGGGTCCCCGCTATCCACATAGACTTAAAATCTAGTTCAAATGATGAGTCTTATGTGGTTAGCATGCCAATCAACCCTCTCAATGGGTCCCATTGGAGGTGACTTGAGCCGCATAAAGGATGAAGACCAGCCTCAAGCATGAATATTTGAGTTAGTATTAGGTAGACAATGCAATAGTTGAGAAATTTAGCTCTAACCCCACTTTCTCTGAGAAAGTTGAGGGTTTGGTAGTTAAGGAGGCCCCAAGTCATAATGAATCAAGCCAAAGAGGTTTTTATTGGGAGCATCATCTTCAAGTCAGGAAGCTAATGTAGAATTTGAGGATGATTTATATAAAAATCTAATACAATTTCATTTTGATTAGTATTCACCTTGTGTTCTTAATTTGGCAAAGAAGGGTTTAATCCCACATACTTGGTCTAAATATAGGTTGGATTACTTTGAAAGGTTGTGGGACAACCAAAGCAGACATCCACAATCAAGACAGATTGGATTCATGAGTCCTATCGATGATGACAACCATTGCCTAGTCATCACCAATCATTTGGTCTGACAGTTCTTTTCAAATCATGCTAACTCATATGAGGAGGTGTGTTTAGAAACTTTAGATGATCCAAATGAGTTTGAAGTCAAATATGCACAGCTAGAGTTTGAAGAAGTAATCAGATCAATCATCGATGAACTCAAAGAAATCAACTTAAGAATAAAAGAAGATCCACACTTGACATACATTAGTTCCCTGTTGAATGAAGAAGAAACCAATGACTTAGTTAAGCTATTGACTGAGTTTAAGGACTGTTTTGCATAGAGTTATGAATAAATGCCGAATTTATCTCTTAACATAGCAATCCACAAACTAGTAATAGATCCTAATACTAACCCTATCAAGCAAGCTCCTAGATGCATGTGATTAGGCACTGAACAACAAGTTATTTCTAACATTAAGAAACTTATCGATGCAAGTTTTATTAAGAAAGAGAAATATCCTAACTGGATAGCTAGTGTCATTCCATTTAAGAAAAAGAATGGTCAAATTCACATATGCATCGATTTTAGGAATTTGAATAAGGCATGTCCTAAAGATTAATTTCCACTACCAATACTATAGCTAATGGTGGACATTGCATCATCTCATGCAATATTCTCTTTCATGGATGGGTCATCTAGCTATAACCAAATTAAGATGGCCCCCAAAGATGAGAAAAATACTTCTTTTTGAACCCCGATCAGAATCTATTGTTATAAGGTCATGCCCTTCGCCCAAAAAAATACGGTGCTATATACGAGAGCCATGACTCGGATCTTCAATGAACTTATTCATCAGGTTAAATATTATGTTGATGATCATGTAGTCAATAGTAAAGAAAAGGAAGACCATCTCTTTGACTTGAGAGTAGTTTTTGAACGGTTAAAGAAATCCAACCTTAAAATGAATCCCCTGAAGTGTGCATTAAGAGTAGCTTTAGGGAAATTCTTTGGGTTTGTTGTCCAACCCCATGGAATAGAAATCGATTCGAAGAAGATTAAGATAATATTAGAAATGCCACCCCCTAAAAGTCTAACTCAACTTAGATCATTCCAAGGGTGGTTGGCGTATCTAAGATGCTTCATTTCCAACCTATCAGGAAGATGCCAGTAATTCTCAACACTTGTCAAAAAGGATGCTAAGTTCAAGTGGGATGATAAGTGCTAACATGCTATTGAAGACATCAAACACTACTTGATGATGCAGCCAGTTCTAGCAGCCTCTATCCCAGGCAAGCCGCTCATACTATATACTATCATATTAGATGACTCCGTCAGCGCTTTGTTGGCCCAAACCAACATTGAAGGGAAAGAGAATGCACTCTACTATCTCAATTTTCATCTAATCCCTATTGACGCAAACTACCCACTTATTGAAAAGCACTACCTAGCTTTAATCTTTGCATCCCAAAAGCTACGGCATTATATTATTTCTCATAAGGTGAATTTGATCTAGGATCAATCAATATATGACATGGTCGCTATATCCAAACGTTAGCATGTTGGTCCATGATTTTGTCACGCTTTGACATCACTTTATACCCTCCGGTAAAAGGACAAGCACTAGCATATTTCCTAGCATCACACCCGCCCGCTTGATTCCCGCTAGTGATGACCTCCCGATGAACAAATCATGAACTTAGGGGACACTAACATTTACCACGAGATGTATATTTGATGGTGCGCTTCCTTTCAAAAGAAGAAGAACCATAATCCACTCTTCCAAGAGGAGGGGGAATAGTTCTTCTAACTCTGGACCGCAATGTGATGAGATTCTCACATCATTTGTCCAATCCATGCACTAATAATGAAACCAAATATGAGGCTGAGGGTGAGCCATTAAACTATGCATCCGAGTATCAACATCTTTGGGATTCTCAATTAGTTATCAACCAAATTTGGGTCTTACAAAGTCCAAAATCCTAAGCTCCATCATTACCATAAGTATACCATGGAGTTTCTGGCCCAAATCCCATAGGTTACCATTTACAAGATTCCTCAAGGAGAGAATAACATTGCATATATATTTTCCAAGCTTGCCAAAGAGTTGGCATGTTCGGATGATGATTCCATACTAATAAGAGTCCAAAATAGATAAATTTTATCCCTAGTTGACGCTGAACTCATTGAGAGACTCTCTTTTGAAGGGGAGGTTATCGTTGCCAAAAAGGGCAATGAGTTGGATTGAAGGCAACCATTCATGGATTATCTAAATATAGGCAAACTACCTAAAGAGAAGTCATTATCCCATCAGGTGAACCAGAGAGCCTTCTCAAATGCTATCATGGATGATACTTTGTACTGACGATCCTTCGATCATATGTGTTTATGTTGTTTGGACAAAGATGAAGCCCATAAGATTGTGACCAAGGTACACTTAAGTTTATGAAGAGCACATCAATCCAATCCGTAGATGAAAGCCAAGATCAAAAGACTAGGATATTACTAACTTTCGATGATTACAGACTACATAGATGTAGCTACGAGATGCCACCAATGTGCATGTGTGGTCCTACACCAACCACCCAACATTCTACATCCTACATTATCCTCATGGCCATTTGAGTGTTGTACCAACATAGTGATCGACTCCTTCTTCTAAGGGTCATCTTCATTCTACGCCACACTACTTTTCCAAGTGGGTGGAGGCAATCCCACTTGAGAGGTCACCAACATGTGCTCCAATTTTAGGATCCATGTTATATAGGTTCGAGGTGCCTACAAATTATATTGATAATGGTATTATTCAGAACTAAAATCAACAACTTTGCTCAAATACATAGCATATTAGAGATATTCTACCATCTATTACTGAGGGAAAATGGAAGCATAAGCCTTCAATAAAAACTCTCATCTAGATGTTAAAAAGAAGACACTCAAGAATGAGCACAGTGCGAGAAATTAGTTGAAGCATTGTGGGCTTACCGCACTACATACATGACTCCAACTCAATCTACCCCATTCTCCTCAGTGTATGGGTCTGAAGCCGTTCTACCATTAGAAGTCCAACTCTCATCATTAAGGATAGTTGTGGGTAGTAAAATCAAAATGGAGTTGAATGCCAATTTACAATTAGAAGAGCTCAAAGGTTTGGAGGAGAGATGCCTCCGGGCATGCTAGAACCTCTAGTTGTATAAAGCCAAAATGATTCCAGCTCATAACAAGTTGGTCCGTCCTACAGCTTTTCAAGTAGGAGAGCTTGTTTTAGTTCTAAGGAGACCAATTATTGCCCCTCAAAAGATGGGACGAAAGTTTGTACCGACTTGGGAAGGCCCTTTCTCCATAGAGAAGGCCTACCAAAAAGGATCTTATGAGCTTATAAATTATAAGGGAGAGCGCCCTATGCTTCCAATCAATGGGCTCTACATAAAGAAATACTATCCATAAATCTTGTTTGAAAATAATTATCAATAAAATTTCTTTCATCTCAAATTCCATCTCTTCATATTGGTTAGAAATATCTTTGCTTGCAAATCCACCATGATGTGTTTAGGGTAGGTGTAAGGAACCCAAGCGGTGTCCAATCCTTTGGCAACACAACGCCAACACAAACTATACACAATCAGATAAAATAAACATTTATCTTTTATCTCGGGCTATTTTGATGTGGGATAAAGCCCCCTGACTCACTCATTAGTTGCTTTAGGTCAGGATGACATGCTACCTTACTAGTGTGTCACCCCAATGCTTACTTGTCTGGTAGATGTAAGTCTACAAGCTTTCTTCTTAACTTGACCATTGCAAATCGACGAGTGCCTTGTTAGTTTAGTAGGTTTACTAAAGCTAGTAACTACCTCATGTTGACTTTTTTTAAGGGGATGTAAGCCTACATGCTTTCTTCTTGAACTAGCCATCATGCACTAACTAGGTCAAGTATATTTGAGGCTTAGGATAAGTCCCCTAGTGCTCCTTTCTATTGACTACTTCAAGCCAAATCTAGTCTTACACTAGACCCCACTTGTAGTCACCCTAGTCGAAAGCATCCGTCCCACCCAATGACACTATCCCATGATCATTTCCATCTGAAGATGTAAGTCTACAAGCCTTCTTCTTAGATTGATCCAAAACCAATGGGCACCTTAGGTTGGTTGGTTATTGCTATATTTCACAACCACCCACCAAGGTATACACCACTGGTAGATGTAAGTCTACAACATTCTCCTAGTTGTCATGATACCTATAGGCTTTCTTTTATATGGTCCTAGATAAAGCCCCTAGAGGCACCTCCCTTATGAGCACTCTATTTGGATCACATCTTAGTGACCCCATTTAGACAATACCCCGGTTACTCTGGATTGGACACCCCTTTCTAATAGCCACCGTGGTTGGAGAATTTATCTTACGGATATACAGATTCTCCCATGTTCTAGTAAATCTGAGATAGGACTAGGTTGATCTAAGGCCCTTCTCAGTGTGGTCCCTCGCACCCCAACAGAGTCCAGATAAATATATAAACAAAATAAATATATTTATAAGCAAAACCCCCAATGGTACCTTTTCCTAAGCAAGCATCCTATCTTTGGCAAAGTGTCGAAAAAAACTCCATATAGAATTGTTACTACTTTGAGTTAAAAAATAAGTCCCCATGTGGCACTCTCTCATTAGTCACCTTTAGGTCGTTGACTTGTTGTTCAACCAACGTCCCCTCACGGTCATCCTTGCTTTGAAAGATGTAAGTCATTATGCTCTTTCCAAAGACGATTGCAACATCATACAATCTGTTCAAGTTCAATTTGTTGTGCTATAAATCACACCCCAGTTCCTTATTTAGGAAGTTGTAAGTCTACAAGATTTCTTCCTAACTTGACCATTGCACACTGACTTGACCTTGACTATTCTTGAGTCGATATGAGTCCACAATGTCATTCGCTCAATAGTCACCTTAGGTATGGTTCAATTTGTTGTGCTATAAACCGATCACCCTAGTAGTTCCTTATTTAGGAAATTATAAGTCTACAAGCTTTCTTACTAACTTGACCATTGCACATTGAAAGGCACCCCTTCGGTTGGTTAGCTTTACCCCGGTGGTAGACTATCCCTTTGGTTTTGTAAATCTAAGATAACTAGTTATTAGCTTCTTAGTTGATCCATCTACCGATAGGGTCCATTTTAATAAATCCATCATCCTCCCTCGGGAGTACAAATTAAATCCATCCACTCTTATATATAATGGATACTTCACCCAAATAAACTAAAGAAATCCATATCTTAAACCCATCTTATCCTTAGCGGATCTGAACTCATATCTCAAGCAGATGTGCCCTCAAAACCATATCATATCTTCTCCCGAGTGGAGCCTCAAATAATAAGCTAACAAATCAAATAAAATTTTCATCCCTAATGGATGTCCCACAAATTAAATCAAATCAAATTCCTACCTAGCAAGGCACAAATCATACCGTCTCTCTAGTAGAACCCTTATGAAATCAAGCCAAATCAAGTCCTTATCCTTAGTGGATAATTTGAACCTACTTCCTGGAAGGTTCATGCACTCATCCCCTTATAAATTTTAATCCCAATAGATCTTTTCTCCCCAAATAATATCAAACCAACTCAAAATCTTATCCTCTATGGATAACTTGGACCTTCTTCCAAGTGGAAGGTTCACATGCTTGATCCTTGGATCCTTCTTCTTCTATTATGCCCTGCATAAGTTGAGTTGAATTGCACTAAAATCTTGATTCTTTATAAATCTCAGGTTTAGGGGTAGATCATTTCTTTCAGTGTTTATGATCCTTCAGATGTTGTTGATCATCTCCATCAACACCAATATGCACGCCTCATCGCCACACCACACTTGGGTTCCCTTTATTGACCTCACTTTGGAGTGAGTTCTCAACTTCCTCATCATATCTAAGACTCTTATAGACAAGAGTTCTTAGTCTTAATACATTTCTAGTGATTAGATGCATAAAACCCAAGCTTAAAGACTTAGAAGGATTAGACACAGAATAGTCATGCCTAGGAATTTAAGAAAACTTGCCTACCCTATAGCCTTAGACCCAATCCATGCTTCCTTCCTTAAACCAAACCACCAATTCAAATCCAAATTATAAATTAATTCCAAATAAAATGATTGAAACCCATAATCAAATTCAAACTCAAAAAAAAACCTTTTTAAGACTATTGATCTTATGGACTTACAACCAATTTAAAAACCAACTCAAACTTTATCCCTATGGACAACGGACTGCTTCTAGTGGAAGGTTCACATGCTTGATCCTCATGGATCCTTTCTTCCTCTCTTATTCCTTTGGCATAAGTTGAGCACCGCACTAAGATCTTGATTCCTTCTACATCTCTTTAGATCATTTCTTAGTGCTTATGATCTTCGATATTATTGATCATCTCGACACCAACACGTGATGCGCTTCACCACACCTATTGTGTGCCCTTTGTTGACCTCACTTTTGGAGTGAGTTCTCAACTTCCTCATCATAGATCTAAGACTCTTATAGACACTAAGAGTTCCTTAGTCTTAAGACACTTCTAGTGATTAGGTGAACACTTAACCTAAGCCTAGAAACTTAGAAAGATTAGCCACAGGAATAGGTAATTACTTTGGGATTTAAGAAAACTTGCCTACCCTATAGCCTTAGACCCAATCCATGCTTCCTTCCTCAAACCAAACCACCAATTTAAATCCAAATCATAAATCAATTCCAAATCAAATAACTGAAACCCATAATCAAATTCAAACTAAAAGAAACCTTTCTAAGCCCTTTGATTTTATCTTATGGAAGCCTTAACCAAATTGAAATCAATCATAATTCAATTGATTTTCTCAAATATTATTCAATCTCAAATCAAATTTCAAATCAATTCTAAATCAAATGACTAGAACCCAAAATCAAATTCAAATTCAAAAATCCCTTTCAAAGCCATATGAACAACCCTCATATGCCTAGCCAAAACCCCCTTTAAACCAAATCAAACTTGATTGATTTCTTTAAAAATCAATCATTCCTTCATTTATATTCACAAATATCAATAAAATCCAAATTCAAATTAGCTAAACCAAATCAAACTAAATCAAACTGAACTAAGACCTTTCTTAAGCCATATGGACTTACCTCCATTAGCTTAATCAAATCTCAGCCCAATTCAACCCAAATTCAATTGATTTCTTTATAAATTAATTATTCCTTCATTTATAAATGAAACCTACCCTCCAATGACCAAAAATAAATCAAACCAAATCAATTCCCTACTTAAGCCCTTTGACCTACATCCTTAAACTTGGTCAAATTTGCTTCCAAATCACTCCAAACTCAAGTGATTTTCTCATAACCCATTTATATCTTCATTTATATTCACAAATATAAATGAAATATAAATCCAAATGGACAAAATCAAATCAAATTTCCTATTTTAGCCTTTTTAGCCAATTTCTTGAACTTGGCTAAATGATATCCAAATCAACCCAAAACCATGGATTTCTTCATGAATCAATCATTCCTTCAATCACTTACCCAAATGCAAACATAAACTACAATTATCCAAATGCAAGTCAACTCAAGTCAAGCCCATGTTGACCCCTTTTGACTTGAAATTGTCAAGTGAACAAAATCCATTTGACTCCAAACCAATAATTGGATTTAGATTTTCATCCGGCTCATATATGAGTTCAACTAAACTTGAATCAAGCCAAAACCAAACCAATTGACCCATTTAGGTCCACTTGACCCAAAATGACCTAAAGAATTTTGAGCCAAGTTTAATCCAACCCAAATTGGATTAAACCAAGCCCATCCAAAATTCATATATCATAATCAACAATCATGTTAGGTGATCAACTACCTTGAATTGGTCAAACCAAGTCAACTTGGTCCAATGGTTAACTTTAGCCTAAATGAGACCTAAACTAGCCAAAACCCACCATATATATATTAATTGAAACCATTGATTCAAACCAATTCATAATCAATGATTGAACATGATCAAACCTCAATTGAGCCAAACCAAGTCTAATTGACATTTGACCTAAGTTGACCCAAATTGGCCAAAAAATGAGTCAAATCATGATTTGATCCAAATTGATTGTAACCAATAGCTCAAGTTCATTCTAAATCATTTATTGAACTCCAAAGCCATGATTGAGCCTAATTTGACTAATTATCAACTTGTCCCAACCAAATTGACCTAAAGGTCAAATTGGCCAAAACCAAATTAAACCAAATCAAACAAAACCAAAGCTCACAATCATTTTCAATTAACCAATTGAACATGAACCAACACCAAACCCAAGCATTTGGTCAAATTGGTCAATTGGTCATCATTTTGATCTATTTGAATCCAAATGAGCCAAAATCAAACCTGCCAAATTAATCAAAACCACTTGAACCAAAAAACTCTCAAATCATCATATAAACCTAATCAAGCCTTGGTTTGATCCAATTGACCAATTGGTCAACCCAACCCAACAAGACATAAGAGCCCATTTGATCGAATGAAGCCATACCACCCCAAACCAACCCATGAGACCCTAGGAGCTAGCAAAACCTGACCCAAACCAGTCCTAGATCACTCTCAAACTAGCCCAAATCTAAGTGGAGCCCACACAAGAGAATTTGCCATTGGAAAAAACTCCCCACATTAGATTCTTTCCATAAGAAGCAAAGTCCGCTCTCCCATCACTTGGGAAGCCATCCAAGTGCCAAATGGGGTGTGCCTAAGCCTCCTAGCCTACCCTAAAATAGCTAGGATCAACCATGGACCAAGGGAGTTCACCTCCTCCCTCTCAAGCCAAATCGAGGACATAAAGGACCAAACCAACCCAATAGTGTCAAATCTTGCCTTGAGCTCCTACCATAACTTCTCCAACCCTAGCATGCCATGGAGCCAACCATGACCCCTCCAATGCCTCGAAGGCAAATCTGGAAATTGGGGACGATCCCATTCATCCATCACACATGATTGAGGGGTATACTCTCTCAATGGGATTCATCACCATTCACTCTCTAAACCCCCAAGTGAGAAACAAAAAATCCTCATATCATTTTCAAACCTTCATGAACCTCCCTCATCCCATTCTTCTTTGCATGTGAAATTAAATGGAGACCTCCTTGATTCAAACCCATCCATCCTTAACCAAACTTCAATTAAACTTGCACACACCTTCACCACACTTAATCAAAGCTAAGAAAATCATCATTGAGTTCTAAAATAATAGCCATACTTGATCAAGACCAATGCTCAAAGGGAGGATTTTATCCATGAGCAAACCACCTCAAATCAAAGCTCATGTGGCTCAACATTTCATTTCTACCAAATGCTACCTCAATCGTAACCATGGTCACAATCTTGTGAGGTAATTTCAAACTTGATCCTTGAATCAAAATGTGTTGTCCTTTCAAGTGAACTTACATTTGAGCACATCCTCTCAGATTTGATCCTTCGCATTGAAGAGTTTGAGTGTATTAGTGGGTGAGCTCATGATCCATGGCGACGAAGCATTCATGCTTCGTAGGAAGATGAATCATACCATCCATGCATTTAATTGAATGATCAAATCATGTAGAATCCCAATTTAATCCTCCTTAATCATGAGATTTGATCATGAACCATCTTTAGATGGTCCATAAAGTGTATCCCACAATAAGTATCCCAATTTGAAATTAAATGGCCTATGCCATGAAAGCACGCAGCCACATGGCAATGGATTAGAGTTAATTAAGTTAATTAATCTAATTTTAAGATTAAACTTCTAAAATTCATAACTAATCTAGTAAAATCCAAAAAATATAAATGAGTACTCATTTTAAAGGTATTTCAAAGAGGAATCCATGAAACTTATTATTAATTAATTTTGAATAGTAATGCTATTTTATTAAAAATTTAATTAGCCTAATTACTCTGATTAATTATCTAATAATTTAAACTTCCAGATGTTCGTGGGACACCTCCCCTAATTTAGAGAAGAAAATTGAATTGAAAGCTTAATTACTCTACCAATTAATGATATCAAATGAAAGGATTAATTAATTAAAGCTTATTTCCATCTAACAATGAAAATTTAGGAAATGGTTTAGTTTATTCTTATGACCATTTTATTAAGCCTCTTCATTTGTTTCAAATTAATTAAAGTTTAATTAATTAATTCACTTAATTAATCTATTAATAGAATTTAATTATTTTAGAGCCTAATTATTTGAAATGACTTAGAGTTGAGGCCTTCTTGATCTCTTCCTAAGTTAATTTCATTATCCTAATTAAAATACAATCAAAGGATTTAATTAACCAATTAAGGGCTTAATTAAATTAATTTAAAATATAATTCCCTAACTTTGATTAATCAATCTTGGTGGTTCGTTAGATGTTTAATAGTCTAAAAAAATATATAATGGAATTATGATTAGCTTACATGTGTGAGAAAATCAAAAAGTAATTAATTAATTAATACCATGAGCCATTGCACCCCTTCATATCTTAAGAGAATTGTTAATTTACTTTCATGTGGTTGCATATGTTGGGTAATCATTAATTAGTTAATTAACTTAAGGTGATATAACTTGGGTTTAATTAATTTATTTAATTCATACCTCAACCTAATAAGTCATAAAATTAACCTAATTTCTTTTCATTAAATCAAATTAACTCACACATATGGGGAATGGGATTAAGATTATCAAACCTCTTTCACATTTTAAATCAAATTAAACATAAAATCAAAATGGTTCTAAGAAACTTTGGTTTATTATAAGTTTGTTTAACATGATTGTCCTTAGAATTAGTTGATTGAATGAAATCACATTCTTGTGTTGTTTTATTTCTTTTCAATCATGTTAAAATATTGATGCCACTTGTAGTCATGCATTCATTTCTTTCAAATTAACAAAATGAAGATCATTTTCTTTATGTCAAATTGCATTTGTTGGCTTAATTAAAAATGTGTTGCTATTATCACTATTAAATCTTAAATGTATTTTCAAAAGCTTATATATAGTGATTTGAGAATAAGCTTAATGTACAAAGTGAAGTCTCTTTCTTACATTCATATGTTGACTTGCATAAGTTTGAATGTTAATGGGTATATAGATATTCTGGGACGATGTTTTAAGTAGCCCCAAAGAGGTTCTACCTCACTCCCCTATGAGAACAAATAATGTGATTTCATACTTTAACATTAGATTTTGATAGCTTTAATTCATTAACACAAATAAACTAAATAAATTAAACTCTACTTTTGCATGGTGTTTCTATTTTTATAGTTATTTATACATCCATATGTATTTAATAATAGGTATATTACCTTGACAATCTGGGATGCACGACTTTACCCAAGGAGGTTCCTACCACTCTAGTGTAGAATAATGGTGATACTTGCTTAAAACTTTCATACATTTGAATGTGTATTTAGCTAATGAATGAAAACCCCTCTTTTTTCATTAAAAAAGACATGCATTCATATTTTGTTCAAGTGGTTGGTGGGTTGATTAGTCATATGATTTAGAGTTCTTTCTTATGCTTTTGTATAAGAACTTATAGAGCTTTAAATTAATATGACAAAATAATTCAACCAAATGAGACATCAATTCCAAGTGCACTTGCTTATTCATCATTTAAGCTTAAGACATAAATTGCATGTGGTTATGTTTAGGACTTAATCATATGCATGCTATATATGATGGAAAGAAATGAACAAATATGTGTTATGTGATAGTAATTAATTCCAATTAATCTTAAGGTGCCTTTCTTATTCAATGGGATTATTTAAAGTGAACCTAAACCTATCACTAAAAAATATATTTGTCATTCATTAAAGAGAATTTAATTAATTAGCTTTAGATCTAAGTGGGGATGAAAGAGAGTGATCCTCTTTCCTTCCCTTTATAATTCTTAGTTGTTTAGTGTAAGCCAAATGAAACAAAAGGAAACATTAAGTAAAATTTACAAATCAATTAAACCATTTAAATTGAAACCACTTTACAATCAAATATCCTCCATACTTAGAGAATGACAACTCTAAAGCAGTAACATACCACACGAGCCTTAATACAATACATAAGTCACCACTTCTATTTTATGTTATGGTGCATGGTTTGATGTATGTTTGGTTTTGTGATGTACTATAAGATGGATGTTGGTGTATGCTCATAAGAGCTATTATCCTAATCATATTTTCTCAAGAGTGCATAAGGTGCTTAAAATAAATATAAAATGCTCCGGTTGCTTAACCCCAAAGAATAATCTATACTAAAGTGGACCTTACCTATATGTTAACCAAATTATACATATAATTGTTTACTATGGTGTAGTAACACTTGTGTGTGTAGATTTACTTTTCTTATTTTAATGTAATTATGCATTAAATTTGGTAAGTTATGGGGATTATGATAAATAATTAGAACTTTGTCTAGGCCCCATCATGCCTTAACCAAGCAACCCAAATGTAAAATGGAGGAGATAAAGATATGAAGAAAATGAAGATCTATAATATTTATTCATTTGTATATTATTCTACATTACTAGGATGCATAATAATAATAAAATACCCATTTCTCTTTTGGTTCTGGTACATAAATACCTATTATTCTTGCTGAGTTTATAAATTGATTGATGCTTTATAAATAAACATGTATTTTCCATATGATAACATAATGTATCTATATCTAAAATAAAATTTTACACCAATAAACTCATAACTAAATTTTCTAAAATAACTATAAACTCATTTAAATTATTAAATCAAGATAATTAAAAGATTTAGCAACCTAAATAATGTTGTATGTTTAATATCATGATCTATTTCATACTAGAGGGTTTCCATCCTTGTATGAAAAGACTTGACCTAAGGTCTCCTTTGTGGTAAAACACTCTCTCCTAAATAATAACCCTATTTCATCATGCATTTAGGCATATGAACCAAACCTGTCAAAATAAAGAGTCCAAAATCAAATAAAAATTGATAAAATTTGCATTAAACAAAGTCATTATTCATACCACTCATGCTCTAGTCTCTTAGAGTTGGTTTGGACTTTAGTTTCTTTCTAAATAATAACCTCTAACCATCTTGCTAAACATATGACACCACATGGTTTTAAAACCAGGAAGAGTTGGGCTACCATCATGTGTGATTATAAGAGAGTTGATCTCTCTTATCAGAAACAATAATTCTCTGCAATTCAAGACCCATCACGCTTGGGAGTGCTTATTAGTGATTAGTCCATGAGAAGTGATTTCTATCTTTGAGATAGATTCTATGTCATGATCAATAAGTACACTGAAGATTGTCACCACATGTTATTAAACCCTAAACCCTAAAACATAAAACCCTAAAACCCCAAACCCTCAACTAACCCTAAACCCTAAACCATAAACCTAAAACCCTAAACTTAAACCCTAAAATCCCTAAACCTAAACCTAAACCCTAAACCCTAAACCCTAAACCTAACCCTAAACCTAAACCTTAAACCCTAAACCCTAAAACCCTAAACCCTAAACCTAAAACCCTAAACCCTAAAACCTAAAACCTAAACTAAATAAACCTAAAATAATAAAATAAAAATCTAAACCAAATAAAATAATAAAATAAACTAAAATAAAATAAACTAAAACCTAAACCTAAACCTAAAATAAAATAAAATAAATAAAAAAATAAAAAACTAAACTAAACTAAAAAAATAAAACCTAAGAAAAACCTAAATAAAATAAAACTAAATAAAATAAAATAAAATGAACCTAAAATAAAATAAAATATAAACTAAATAAAACCTAAACATAAAAAATAAACCTTAAAATAAAACCTAAAAATAAATAAAAAATAAACCTAAATCCTAAACTAAAAAAAAACCTAAATAAAGTAAAATAACACAAACAAAATAAAATAAACTAAAATAAACCTAGACCTAAACTAAAAAAATAAAACCTAAAAATAAACCTAAAATAAATACCTAAAATTAAACTAAAATAAAATAAAATAAAAACCTAAACCTAAACCTAAACCTAGAAAATAAAATAAAAATAAAACTAAACTAAAAAATAAACATAAATCTAAACCAAAACAAAAAAAATGAACTAAAATAAAATACCTAAACTAAAAAAAACTAAAATAAATAAAAAATAAACTAAAGAAACCTAAACCTAAAATGTAAAAATTAAAACCATAAACCTAAATCCTAACCTAATCCTACAACCCTAAACCTAAAACCCTAAACCCTAAACTAATAACCTAACCATAAACCTAAAATAACCTAAAATCCTAAACCAAATCCTAAACCCTAAACCTAAACCCAAACCCTAAACTGATAAAGAACATCACCATAAAGGCTCAATAGATATAAAAATCTAATAAAGTGGTGGTGGATCAGGTCTAAAAAATAGGTGGTTAAAAAGGAGCGATGGAGGTTAAATGATGGTAAAGAGATCGGGATATGAATCCAATAAAATATGAGAATAAGAAATAATCCAATACTAACTCAAAACCTAAAATTATCTCAATGCTCATTATCTATGTCTTGTGTCTTAAAACTTGGTGTTACTTGGATGAAATCAAAAAGAAGAAATGAATCTCAATTTTATTTGAAAAAAAAACCAAAACTAAACCTTAAACTAAAACTAAAACCTGACCTAAACCTAAACCCAACCCTAAACCCTAAAACCTAAAAAAACCCAAATCTAAACCCTAAACCTTAAACCATAAACCCTAAACCCAAAACCTAAACCCTAAAACCAAAAACCTAAACCTAAATAAACCTAAACCCTAAACTCAAGTAACCCTAAACCCTAAAAAAAGCTAAAACCTAAACCTAAAAATAAAAAAAAAATAAAATAAATAAAACCTAAACTAAAGTAAAATAATAAAATAAAATAAAATAAAACTAAATTAAAACTAAACCTAAAGCTAAACTAAACTTAAAAGAAAATAAAAAAATAAAACTAAACTAAAATAAAATAAATAAAACCTAAACTAAACTAAATAATAAAACCTAATAAAATAAAACTAAACCTAAAATAAAATAAAATAAACCTAAAATAAATAAAATAAAACTAAATCAAAACCTAAACCTAAAAATAAACTAAAAAAATAAATAATAAAACCTAAACCATAAACTAAAAAAAAAACTAAACCTAAAATAAAATAAAATAAACATAAACCTAAACTAAAATATAAAATAAAATAAACTAAACTAAAATAAATAAACCTAAGCCTAAACCTAAAATAAACAAAACCTAAACCTAAACCTAATCTAAAAAATAAATAAACTAAAAATATACCTAAACCAAAATTAAAAAAATAAACCTAAAATAAAACCTAAAAAAAAAAAATAAAACCTAAATCTAAACCTAAAAATAAAAAAAATAAAACCTGAACCTAAAAAATAAAAAAAATAATAAAACTAAACTAAAAAATAAACCTAAACCGAAACCTAAACCTAAAAATTAAACTAAAATAAATAAACCTAAAATAAATAAACTAAACTAAATGCAAATAAAAATAAACCTAAATAAAAAAATAAAAAATAAAATAAACTAAAATAAATAAAAATAAACTAAATCAACCTTAACCTACTAGTTTAATTAATTAAAAAAATAAAAAATTAAATTAAATTAAAAAAACCCTAAACCCTAAACCCTAAACCTTAAACTAACCCTAAACTTAAAATAAACTAAACCCTAAACCCTAAAATTTAAATAAACCTAAACTAACCACTAAAGTAACCCAAACCTAAAACTTAAAACCCTAAACCCTAAACCCTAAACCCAAACCTAAAATAAACCTAAATAAAAAACCTAAACCTAAAATAAAAATAAATAAAATAAAAATAAAAAAATTAAAATAAAATAAATAAAACTAAACTAAAACTAAAAAATAAAATAATAAAAATAAAAATCTAAATAAAATAAAACTAAATAAAATAAAATTAAATAAACCTAAATTAAAATAAAATAAAACTAAATAAAAACCTAAACCTAAAATAAAACTAAAATAATAATAATAAATAAATAAAATAAAATAAAATAAACCTTAAACAAAATAAAAAAATTAAACCTAAATCTAAACTAAAATAAACAAAACTAAAATAAATAAAACCTAAACCTAAACCGTAAACTAAATAAAATAAAATAAACTAAAAATAAACCTAAATATAAACTGAAAAAAATAAAACTTAAAAATAAACCTAAAATTAAAACTTAAAACCTAAACATAAAAAAATAAAATAAAAACCTAAACTTAAGCCTAAAAAAAGAATAAACCTAAAATAAAATAAAACTAAACTAAAAAAAAAAAAATAAACATAAACATAAACCTAAACTTAAAAAATAAACTAAAATAAAAAAACCTAAAATAAAATAAATAAATTAAACTAAATAAAAATAAAAAATAAAATAAACTAAAATAAATAATAAATAAACAAAATAAACCTAAACATACAGATTTACCTAATTTTTTTTAGCAAAATCCCTAAACCTTAAACCCTACACCCTAAAGCCTAAATCCTAAACCCTAAACCCTAAAACCTAACCCCTAAAACTAACCCTAAACCCTAAACTATAAACTACAACCAGAATCTACCCTAAACCTAAAAACTTAAACTAAACCTAAACCATAAACCTAACCTTAACCTTAAACCTAAACTTAAACCCTAAAATATAAACCCTAAACTCCTAAACTTAAACCTAAACCTAAACCTAAAACTAAAACCCTAAAGTAAACCCTAAACCTTAAACACTTAAACCTAAAAAAATAAACTTAAACCCTAAACCTCAAACCCTAAACCTTAAAGCTAAACACTAAACCTAAACTAAATTAAACCCTAAACCTAACCTAACTCTAAACCTAAAACCCTAAACCATAAACCCTAAACCCTAAACCCTAAACCCTAAACCCTAAAAACCTAAAAACCTAAAAATAAAACAAATAAATAATCAAAACCTAAATAGAATAAAATAAAATAAAATGAAAACATAAACTAAAACCTAAACCTAAAAATAAAATAAAATAAAAAATAAAAAAGCTAAAATAAAATAAATAAAAAACTAAACTAAACTAAAAATAAAATAAACCTAAGAATAAAAAACTAAAAAAATAAAAAAACTAAAAATAAAATAAACCTAAAATAAAATAAAATAAAACTAAATAAAAAAAAAACCTAAAAAATAAACCTAAAAATAAAACCTAAATCCTAAATTAAAAAAACCTAAACCTAAAATAATAATAAAGTAAACAAATTAAAACAAACCTAAAATAAACTAAACTAAAAATAAACCTAAACCTACACTTAAAAATAAAACCTAAAAAAATAAAACCTAAACCTAAAAAAAAAATTAAAATAAAATAAAAAAATAAACTAAACCTAAAATAAACTAAAATAAATAAATAAATAACCAAATAAAAAATAAACTAAAATAAAAAAATAAACTAAAATAAACTTTACTGATTTAAAAATAAACCCTAAAAAATAAACCCTAAACCTAAACTAACCTAAATAATACTAAATACTAAACCCTAAACCTAAACTAAACTAAACTAAAAACCTAAAAAAACCTAAACTAAAACTAAACCTAAAACTAAACCTAAACTAACCTAAACCTAAACCATAAACTATAAACCTTAAACCTAAACCTAAACTAAACCTTATACTAAACTCCTAAACCAAAACTAAACACTAAACCTAAACTTAAGTAAACCCTAAACCTAAAACCTCAACCTAAAATAAGAAACCTAAACCCTAAACCTAAACCTAAACCAAACCCTAAAGAAACCCTAAAGTTTAAAACACTAAACCTAAATAAATGTTAAAATATTACCTAAACCCTAAACCATAAAACTAAACCCTAAAATCTAAAAACCTAAACCCTAAATCAGAAACCCTAAACCCTAAAACCTAAAACATAAACAAATAAAATATAAAAAACCTAAACCTAAATAAAATAAAAATAAATAAATAAAATAAACTAACACTAAACCTAACCTAAAATAAAATAAAATATGAAATAAAAATAAACTAAAATAAAATAAATTAAAACATAAACTAAATTAAAAAATAAAATAACCTAAGAATAAAACCTAAATAAAATAAAATCTAAAATAAAATAAACCTAAGATAAAATAAAATAAAACTAAATAAAACTAAACCTAAAAAATAAACATAATAATGAAACCTAAAAATAAACAAAAAGTAAAACCTAACTCCTAAATTAAAAAAAAACTTAAACTTAGAATAAAAATAAAATAAACAAAATAAACATAAACATAAACCTAAGCTAAAATAAATAAAACCTAAACGTAAACCTAAACTAAATAAAATAAAATAAACTAAAAATAAACCTAAACCTAAATTAATAAATAAACCTAAAAATAAACCTATAAAAAAAGCCTAAAACCTAAACCAAATAAATAAAAATAAAACCTATCCTAAACCTAAAAAAATAAAAATAAAACCTAAACCTAAAAAAATAAAATAAATGAAACTCCACTAAAAAATAAACTAAAATAAAAAACCTAAACTAAAATAAATAAACTAAACTAAATAAAGATAAAATAAATAAAATAATCTCAAATAAATAAGAAATAAACTAAATAAACCTAAACCTGCTGATTTATTTAACTTAAGAAAAATTATAAACCCTAAAATAAACCTTAAACCTACAACCCTAAACGACAATAAACCATTAAATCTAAACCTAAACTCTAAACCTAAACCTAAACCCTTAACCCTAAACCATAAAACCCAAAACCCTAAACTCGAAAACCTAAAACCCTAAAACAAACCTAAATAAATAACAAACCCTAAACATTTAACCTAAATAATCAGTAATTTTAGAAATGTAAAGTGTTGATGGAGGCAGAGGTGGGATGGTCTGAGCAAATGGTGGTTATGAAGGCAAGAGGAGCAGAGATTACAACTGGTGGTAGAGGAGAGAGATCCGGGATATGATGACAAATCTACCACTTGAGAGGGGTGGTTCTAATGGGATAGATAAACTAAAGAAATGATCCGACTACGCTTATAAACATTATCTCAATAATAGAGATGGTTTTACTTCTGTAGGGTTTTTGACTATGGGTGCTCATTTTTGATTTATGGCATCGCTTGTCTCATAGAAAACTTGGGGTGTGACTTGGTTGATGAAATCAAAAAGAAGAATGTTGAATCTGAAATTGTTCTTTTTTAAAAAAAATGTTAAACCCTAAACTAAAACTTAAACCCTAAACCTAAAATCTAAACTCTAAACCTTAAACTCTAAACCCTAAACCCTAAACCCTAAACCCTAAACACTACAATCCTTAAACCATAAACCCTAAAACCTAAACCCTAAACATTAAACCTTAAACTATAAAACCCTAAACCTTAAGCCCTAAACCCTAAACCCTAAAACCCTATAACCCTAAACCCTAAAACCTACAACCCAAAACCCAAAACCCCAAAACCCAAACCCTAAACCTTAAACTAACCCTAAACCCAAAACTAACCCTAAACACTAAACTAACCCTAAACCCTAATCTTAAACTCTAAACCCTAAACTTTGAATAAAGATTTCATTAAGAGTAGATCTAAAAAATGACCTAATCCTAACATAGTTATGGTAGCTAAAGAAAATGTCTTCAAGAGACTTTCCCTTGACTATTAGAGATTTGAACTAAATCATATTAATACCATATATTATGTATAATGTAGAATCATATTTGAGCATGTAGTGATGTGCTTTTGGATGTTATAAGATGTTTTGAAATGTTTTAGTATATTATGGTATTGTGCCCTATAGTCTTCATAGAAATTGTGATTTAATAAATGAAATGAAAAATTGTTAAATTTGAAGTGCAATTAGTTATAGTACCAAAGGTCTACTTGTAGTCTAAAAAAGTAAGAATTTATGTTTTAGAATAAATATTATATGTTGTAGCATATAACATCATATATCATAATATATTATTTTGCACATTTTAAATTTTTAGTATTTTACAATCATACCAAGCTTACACTAGCATTATTTATAAAAAATGTTGATTTAGACTTTAAAATGGTGAATTTGGCCAAATTCATAATGGTAGAGCATGGCATCATAATATATTATTTCATTTTAAAATATGTAAGTGATAATGACTAAAATATATATATTTTTTATTATTTAGACTAATTTATGATTTTTTTATCTTAAGCAATCCACGCATGATATGCAATATAATATAATATAACATGATATAGTGTATTATAATATTGGATGACATAACATAGTGTACTATTATGTATTACTACCTATTTTTTATCATATTTTAATTTGTTATAGTAAGATGTAGACTTTGTACTAGTATAATTCATAAAAATATTGATTTATAGGCTGAGATGTTGATATTTGGATAAATTTAAGGTATGCTTTAGGGAACATCATTGGGGGTGTGCTATGGTGTGTCATTTAATCAAAAGAATGGAATTTTGCATCCAAAATAAATGTTCATTTTTCAACCAAATTTTATGGATTTTTTGCTTAAAGTGATTCATTTTAAGGTGTAATGTAATATAATATATTATGAAGCATATTAAAATATATCATACATAACAATATAACTTCACATATATATATGAATATGGTGGTGTGTTAATAAATATTATTGTACATTTTAGTATGTTTTACTTTTGTTATAATACATCGAGTAAAAACTCACAAAAATGTTAATTTGAAGGTTGAGATGGAAGAATTTGGCCAAATTCAAGGCACACACCAAGAAGCAACACCAAAATTATGCTATTTTGTACCATTTCTTGAGCCCTGGAAAAGAAATCTTATAGGTGTACGGTGGCCAACTTAAGGAGAAAGTGTAGCAAACTTACATCAACCATGAGTGGTGTATCTGAAGGTGCGAGAACCAACCAACCTAAGGTGTATCCGTCAGCATGAGTGGTGTATCCATCAGCATAGTGAGAACCAACCAACCTAAGGTTCCCGTTGGTGTGCAATGAACAATCTAGAAAGAAAGTGTGTATGCTTATAACTTTCCAAGTGGAACTGGTCATCAGGATAGTTTATCGTCAGTAGGACAGTTGTTATCTAACCTAGAATGACTAATGAGTTGCACAAGGTAGGACACCCACTTGAAGTTAGTGGGAAGCCGCAGAGGACTTATCTAAACCTCAAATATACTTGACTAAGTCACACGGCGAAGGCTAATCCAAGAAGAAAGCGTGGACTCACATCCTCTTAAACAAAGCCAACATGAGGTAGCTTATGCCACACAAGGCCTACCAAACTAACAAGGTGCTCATCAATGCAGGGCCAAGTAAAGAAGGAAAGCAAGCAGTTACATCCTCCAAAGCAAGAAGACCACGGGTGACATACTGGGGTAAATGTCACCGACCTATAGCAGCTTCTGAGTGAGTGTCGATGGGGGTGTTATCTCAACTCAGAGTAGCCCGAGATAAAACATATGTATTTGTTTTATATGTTTGTGTGTAATTTGTGTTTATGTTGTGTTGATGAAGGATAGGGTGCCATTCGGGTTCCTTATACCTACCCTAAACACATCGTGGCAGATTCACAAATAAGAATACTTTCAACATGGAAGAGATTTACTTCAAAATAGAATTTTCATTGATGATAATTATTTTTAAACATAATTTATAATATTTCATTAAGTAGAGCCCGTTGATTGGAAGCATTGAGTGCTTTACCTTATGATTAATAACATAATAAGGTCATCCTTGGTAGACCTTCTCTATGGCAAAAGGGCCTTCACAAATGGGTTCAAACTTATCTCACATCTAACGACGGGCAACAATCGGTCTCCTTAGAACTAAAATAAGCTCTCCTTCATGAAAAGCTCTAGGATGGACCAACTTATTGTAAGATTGAATTATTTTAACTTTGTACAACTCGAGGTTTTGGCATGCCCACAGGTGTCTCTCCTCCAAACCATCGAGCTCTTCTAACTACAACTTGGCATTATGCTCTGATGATCTTGCTACCCACAGCTATCCTTAATGATGGGAGTTGAACTTTAATAGAATGGCACCCATTCTAAGGAAAAAGAGGAGTTGAGTTCTAAATGTGGTATAGACCCACAAGATTTCAACTAGCCATGCCATCACTATGTTATTATTGAGTGTCTTCTTCAATATTTGATGAGAGTTTTGTTGAAGGCTTAAGCCTTTTCCCTGTATTGAAGGTAGAATATCATGTTGTGTCTCCAATCAAAGTTATTGATCTTGCTTTTGAATGCAATACTCATCATATATAATTCATTGAGGCACTAAACCATATATATATGATTCATAAAAATTAGAGCACATACCGAGTAATTCTCGAGCAATCGCACATTTGAAAAAGTAGTCAATAAAACTAAGATGAACTAATGACCCTTGGAATAAGGATCAATCGAACTATGTGTACCAACACTGAATGGCCATGAGGCCAATGTAGGATGTAGAATATTAGTTGGTTGTTAGGACCACACCGTATTTGAGATTGGTGGCATCGCAAAAGTATCCATGTAGTCTTTGATCATCGATGGCTGGTATCCAAGTATCGATCTCACCTTCGACTGCATTGACTCCACATAATCGAATAAAACCCTAAAATGGGCGTAAACCATGATAGAGGAACATCACCGCCAACCGTGCTCCAAGATCCTGGTGAGAAGGTGGAGGTGGTTATCGTAGTGGGGGGGATCTAGAGGTGCTGGGATATGGGTGGTGGTTGAGCAATGGTGGTTATGTAAGGGACGAGCCACGAGGTTACATGGTGGTGGTGGAGGAGAGATCGGGATATGATGGTGGATCCCAACTTGAGAGTCTGGTTGGGGGAACCGGATAAACCGAGAACCATCAATCTATTACTTATGGAACTATGTTTTTATAGTAAAAATGGTTCTAGTTATCTACGATATTTGATTTGCTCTATGTGTGCTCATTTTTTATCTACATCATCACTACTGTCTTAGAAAACTTGTTGTGTTACTTGGTTGATGAAATCAAAAAAAAGAATTGTTGAATTTGAATTTGTTCATTGTTTAAAAATAACCATAAACCATAAACCCTAAACTAAAACTTGAACCCTAAACTTAAACCCAAAACCCTAAATCCTAAAAACCCTAAACCCTAAACCCTAAATTTTAAAACCCTAAACCCTAAACCCTAAACCTTGAAACCTAAAACCTAAACCCTAAACCCTAAACATTAAAACCTAAACCCTAAACCCTAATCCCCAAACCTTAAACCCTAAACCTAAACCTAAAAAAGCTATGTTAAACCTAAACTAAATAAAACCTAAAAAATAAAATAAATTAAAATACCTAAGCCAAAATAAAATAAAAAATAAAATAAAATAAAAACCTAAAATAAAACCTAAACCTAAACCTAAAAAGAATATAAAATAATTAATAAAAAATAAACTTAAATAAAATAAATAAAAAACTAAACTAAACTATAAAATAAAAAAACTAAATAAAATAAAAACTAAAAAATTAAAAAACCTAAAATAAAAATAAAATAATCTTAAAATAAAATAAAATAAAAACTAAATACAGACCTAAACTTAAAAAATTAACCTAAAAATAAAACCTAAAACTAAATAAAAAATAAAACCTAAACCCTAAACTAAAAAAACCTAAACCTAAAATAAAAAATAAAATAAACCTAAACCTAAACTAAAATAAACTAAACTAAATAAATAAAACCTAAATGTAAATCTAAAATAAACTATACATAATCCTAAACCTAAACTAAATAAAATAAAATAAACTAAAATAAACCTAAACCTAAACTAAAAAATAATAACTAAAAATAAACCTAAAAAAACCTAAAACAAAAACCTAAAAAATAAAATAAAAACATAAACCTAAACCAAAAATAAAAAATAAAACCTAAACCTAAAAAATAAGCATAAATCTAAACCTTATACTAAAAAATAAACTAAAATTAAAAACCTAAATTAAAATAAATAAACTATACTAAATAAAGAAAATAAACCTAAATAAAAATAAAAAATAAAATAAACTAAATAAATAAAAATAAACTACTTACTTAAAATAACTTAAACCCTAAACTAACCTAACCCTAAACCCTAATAACTAACCTAAACCCTAAACTAAACCCTAAACCTAAAACCTAAACTAACCCTAAACCTAAACCTAAACCCTAAACCCTAAACTTAAAACCAGAACCTAAAACCCTACTACCTAAACTTAAACCCTAAACTTTAAAATCATAAACTAAAGTAAACCTTAAACCTAAACCTTAAAACAAAACCTTAAAGAAAACCCTAAACCTGCTAACCCTAATAAACCTAAACCCTAAAAAACTAAACCTCAAAACCTTAAACCATATAGCAAAACACTAAACTAAACCATAAACCCTAAACCCTAAACCTATACCAAACTTTAACCTAAACTCAAACCATAAACCCTAAATCATAAAACACTAAACTTAAACCCTAAAACCTAAAAGCTAAACCTAAACTAAATAAAACCTAAAATAAAATATATAAAAACTTAAACCAAAAAATATAATAAAAAATAAAATAAAAAACCTTAACTAAACCTAAACCTAAACCTAAAATAAAATAAACTAAAATAAAATAAATAAAAAACCTAAATAGAACTAAAATATAAAATAAACTTAAGATTAACAAAACCTAAATAAAATAAAAACTAAACATAAAATAAAAATAAAATAAAATAAAAACTAAATAAAAACCTACACCTAAAAGGTAAAACTAAAAATAAATAAAAAATAAAACTTAAACCCTAAACTAAAAGAAAACTTAAACCTAAAATAAAAATAAAATAAACCTAAACCTAAACCTAAACTAAATTAAAATAAACTAAAATAAATAAAAACTAAACCTAAACTAAATAAAATAAAATCAACTAAAAATAAGCCTAAAACTAAACTAAAAAAATAAAACCTAAAATTAAACTTAAAATAAAAACCTAAAGAAAATTTAAACTAAAATAAATAAACTAAACTAAATAGAAATAAAAAATAAAATAAACTAAACAAACCTAAACCTACTAGTTTACTTAATTTAAATAAAAAAACCCTAAACCCTAAATCCTAAACCCTAAACCCTAAACATTAAACCCTAAAACTAACCCAAAACCCTAAAACCTAAACTTACAACCCTAAACCTATAACCCTAAACCCTAAAACAAAAACCCTAAACCCTAAAACCTAAAACCTTAAATCCTAAACCCTAAACCTTAAAACCTATAACCCTAAACCCTAAACACCAAACCCAAAATCCTAAACCTTAAACCCTAAACTAACCCTAAACCCTAAACTAACCCTAAACCTAAACCATAAACTAACCCGAAACCCTTGGAATGGGTAGAACCTTGATGGCAGGAACATCACCGCTAACTAGGATCTTCCATCATATCCTCGATCTAGCAGTGGAGGTGAAGGTAGAGGAGACGGTTATCATAGTGGTGGTGGAGACTGAGGTGATGGATATGGAGGTAGTGGTTAAAGGTTATGGAGGCGGAGCATGGAGGTTAAATCATGGTGATGGCAGAGGGAGAGATCGGGGATATGATGGTAAATCTTGCTATTCGAGAGGTGGGGGTGGTTCTGATGGGAACTGGCAAAACTGAAGAATGACCGATCCGATTTGCTACTTATGGAACTTTATCTTTACAATAAATATGCCTACTTATCTGTGGTATTTGATTTGCTCTATGGGTGCTCATTTTTTATCTATGTCATCGCTTGTATCTTAGAAAACTGGTGCTACTTGGTTGATGAAATCAAAAGAAAAATATTGAATAATTTGTTCTATTAAAAAAACTTAAACCTAATCCTAAACTAAAACTTAAACCCTAAACCTAAAATCTAAATTCTAAACCCTAAACCCTAAACCCTAAAACACTAAACCCCAAACCCTAAATCCTAAACCTAAAAGAACCCTAAACCCTAAAAAAGTTAAAACCTAAACATAAACCAAAATAAAAAAGTAAAATAAAATAAATAAAAAATCTAAACCAAAATAAAATTAAAAAAATATAATAAAATAAAAACATAAACTAAAACCTAATCCTAAACCTAAACCTAAACCTAAAAAGAAAACTAAACTATAATAAAATAAATAAAAACTTAAACTAGACTAAAAAAACTGAATAAAATAAAAACTTAACCTAAAATTTTAATAAAATAAACCTAAAATAAAATAAAATAAAATAAAAACTAAATAAAAACCTAAACCTAAAAATAAACCAAAAAATAACTGAAAATAAAACATAAACCCTAAACTAAAAGAAAACTTAAACCTAAAATAAAAATAAAATAAACAAAATAAAATAAACCTAAACCTAAATAAAAATAAACTAAACTAAAATAAATAAAGCATAAACTTAAACCTGAAATAAACTAAACTTAAAACTAAACCTAAACCTAAACTAAACAAAATAAAATAAACTAAAAATAAACCTAAACCTAAAATAAAAAATAAAACCTAAAAATAAACCTAAAATCTAAACCTAAAAAAATAAAATAAAAACCTAAACCTAAACCTAGAAATAAAAAAATAAACTTAAAGCAAAAAAATAAATAAAATAAAACTCAACTTAAAATAAACCAAAACCTAAAAAATAAACTAAAATAAAAAACCTAAACTAAAATAAATAAACTTAAAATAAGTAAACTAAACTAAATAAAAATAAAAATAAAATAAACTCAAATAAATAGAAAATAAACTAAATAAACCTAAACCTATCGATTTAATTAATTAGAAAAAAAATCTTAAACTCTAAATTAACCCTAAACCCTAAACCTACTACCCTATCCCTAAACCCTAAATCATAAAACTTGAACCCTAAACCCTAAACCCTAAAATCTAAAACCCTAAACCCTAAACCTTAAACCGTAAAACCCTAAACCCTAAACCCTAAACACTAAAACCTATAACCCTAAACCCTAAACCCTAAACTAACCGTAAACCCTAAACTCTAAACTAACCCTAAACCCTAATAATGGACAGAACCTTGACAGGAGGAACATCACAACTAGGCTCGCCTAGATCCGTGGTGGAGGCGCGAGTGAGAGCATCATAGTGGTGGTGGGGATCTAGAGGTGCTGGTGGATATGGAGGTGGTGGTTGGAGCAGTGGTGGTTATGGAGGTGGGAGGAGTGATAATGGTTACAACCATGGTGGTGGCGGATGGAGAGATCAGGGATATGATGGCAGATCTTGTTATTCGATAGCTGGGGCTGGTTCTGATGGGAACTAGAGAAACTAAAGAACGGTTGATCCGATATGCTGCTTATGGAACTATGTCTTTATAGTAAAGATGGGTCTACTTATCTAGGGTTTTTGATTTGCTCTATAGGTGCTCATTTTTTATCTATGTCATCACTTGTCTCTTAGAAAACATGGGGTGCTACTTGGTTGATGAAATAATAAAAAAAAAGAAATGTTGAATCTAAATTTTTTCTTTGTTAAAGAAAAATCTTAAACCGTAAACCCTAAACCCTAAATCTTAAAACCCTAAACAAAAATATAAACCCTAAACATAAAACCTAAACCCTAAAACCTAAACCCTAAACCTCAAAAACTTAAACCCTAAACACTAAACTCTAAACCCTAAACCCTAAACCCTAAACCCTAAACTCTAAACCCTAAAACCATAAACCCTAAACCCTAAACCCTAAACCCTGAATACTAAAACCATAAACCCTAAACCCAAAACCTACAACCCTAAAGCCTAAACCATAAACCCTAAACTAACCCTAATCCCTGAACTAACCCTAAACCCTGAACTAACCCTAAACCCTAATCTTAAACCCAAAACCCTAAACCTTGAAAAAAGATTTCATTAGGAGTAGATCTAAAGAATGACCTAATCCTAACATAGTTATGGTAGCTAAAGAAAATTTCTTCAAGAGACTTTCCCTTGACTATTAGAGATTTGAATACTCTAAACCCTAACACTAAATCATAATATAATAACATATATTATAGTATAATGTAGCATAATATATTTGAGCATGTAGTGATGTGTTTTTGGATGTTATAAGATGTTATGAAATGTTTTAGTTTATGGTATTATATCATATATATTAATATAAGTCATAAAATATTGATTTAATAAATTTGATGATGAAATTTGTTAAATTTGAAGTGGGAATTAGGTTGCAGTACCAAAGGTGTCCTACACCAATTGTAGTCTAAAAAGAAAGATTTTATGTTCAAAATAAATATTATATGTTGTAGCATAGTATAACATCATATATCATAATATATTGTACTGCACATTTTAAATTCTTTTAGTATTTTACAATCATGCAGTCAAGCCTACACTAGCATTGTTTATAAAAATGTGTATTTAGACTTTAAAATGGTGGAATTTTTCCAAATTCATAATAGGTAGAGCATGGCATCATAATATAGTATTTCAATTTAAAATATGTAAGTGAAATGACTAAAATATATAGTTTTTTATTGTTTAGAATAATTTTATGATTTTTTATCTTAAGCAATCCCTTGTGATGTGATATGCAATATAATATAATGTAATATGTTATAGTGTATTATAATATATGATGTCATAACATAGTGTAGTATCATGCATTATAGCATACTATTGTGTATTACTACTTGTTGTTTAACATATTTTAGTTTGTTATAGTATGATGTAGTAGAGTTTTTTACTAGTATAATTCATAAAAAATACTAATTTATAGGTTAAGATGATGGGATTTGGCTAAATTTAAGGTAAGCATTAGGGAACATCATTGGGGGTGTACTATGGTGTGTCATTTAATCAAAAGAATGAAATTTTGCATCCAAAATAAATGTTCATTTTTCAACCAAACTTTATAAATTTTTTTCTTTAAGTGATTTATTTTAAGGTGTAATGTAAGATAATAAATTATATGAAAGCATATTAAAATATAATGTACATAACAATATAACTTCACATATATATGAATGTAGTGGTGTGTTACTAATTATTATTGTACATTTTAGTATGTTTTACTTTATTATTACAGATTGGGTCAAACTCATGAAAATGTTAATTTGAAGGTTGAGATGGAAGAATTTGGCCAAATTCACGGCACACAGCAAGAAGCAACACCAAAATTACTCTGTTTTATACCATTTCTAATAGAAAAATATCAATTTTACATCCAAAATGAACATTATTCATATTTTGAGAAAATTTTGTTATTTGTTCTTTTTAAGTGATTCTAATGAGGTGTAATGTTAGACAATATATTATATTATAGAAAATTATAATATAACTTCATATATTATAATATAAAATAAATTGTTAATTCACACTATAATATGTTTAGCATGCTATTGTATAGTTAGTTTGAGCTTGCACTATCAAAAATCATAAAATGTTGATTACAATGTTAAGATAATGTAACTTGGATGAATACATTTTTAGGCTTTTGGTTGAAGTATTAAAGGTGTGCATAAGAGAAGAAATTAGATTTGATGGGAATTCCATGTTAAGGACATGGAGGGAGATCCGCTAGGGGATCACATGCATTGTACATGATATGTGAGGGGTCGATGTCAAGGACATAGAAGAAGCAAATCTGCTAGGGATAAGCTTCGAATTTGATTTGATTATATGACTTATAGAAAGAAGATCCATTGGGGATAAGAATCTATAACTAATAAGAATCTATAATCCACCATGGATTAAGATCAATCAACTTTAATTTATTTTGTTTTAATTGATTGGAGGCATATCTGCAAAAGACATGGGCTCAGTCATGGGATCATGAACCTTCCACTAGGGAAGTAAGTTTGGGTAATCCACTGGGATTGAGATTTGAGTTTGATTTCATAGATTTGATTGGGGATGTATCCTTTGGGAATAAGAGTTTGGTTGGATTTCTTTGATTTTGACTTTTCTTGGGGAGTTGGTTTAATTTGGCTCCACTAGAGTGGTTGGTTTTGAATTTGATTTATTTGTTTGACTAGTTTATATAAGATTTGGAGCTCCATTGGGGAGAAGGTTGTGATTTAACTCCACTGGGAAAATCATATTGGGTTTAGTTTAATCTTAATGTATGGACCTTGGTGCAATAGCCCACCAAGAAGGGCCTATATTAGCCTTGACCTACCTCAGTTTACAAATCCAAAGGGATACCACAGTAAACCATGGGGTTGCCTTTCGGTGTGCAATGGTTATGCTAAGAAGAAGGTGTAGAAGACTTTCATCTTCCAAAGAAAGGAACAATGGGTGACTGCTGGATGCACTATAAATCAACCACCTAAACTGAGTGAATGCCACATTTATGTCAACTAGTATTCAAGATTAATTTTATTCTAATTTTATGTTATTTGATATGGTTTGTTTGGTTTAGTTTTATTTCGAGTTCAGGGCATATCTTCTGGGGATTTGAGCTTGATTAAATTTGATAGATTTAATTTATGGACCATGTTAGTGTGCGATGGAACCAATAAGAAGGGGCTATATCAGACTTCAGATATGTGTTTGTTTTATATGTTTGTGTGTAGTTTGTGTTTGTTTTATGTCAATGAAGGATAAGATGTCGCTCGAGTTCCTTACACCTACCATAAACACATCATGGCGGATTCACAAATAAGGATACTTTCAACATGGAAGAGACTAAATTTGAAATGGAATTTTCATTGATGATAATTATTTTTAAACATGATTTATAATATTTCTTTAAGTAGAGCCCATAGATTGGAAGCATTGGGCACTCTCTCGTATGATTAATAAGCTGATTAGATTCTCCTTGGTTGGCCTTCTCTATGGCAAAAGAGCCTTCCCAAGTGGGTTCAAACTTGCCTCCCATCTTATGACAGGCAACAATTGATGTCCTTAAAACTAAAATAAGCTCTCCTACTAAAAAATATCTAGGACGGACAAACTTATTGTGAATCTAAGTCATTTTAGCTTTGTATAACTTGAGGTTTTATCCATGTGCCTCCTCCAAACCTTTGAGCTCTTCTAAGAACTTTGCATTCTCTCAGACAGATCTTGCTACTCACAGCCTATCTTTAGTGATGGGAGTTGGACTTCCAATAAGAACCACTGCACCCATGCACCAAGAAGAAAGGAGTAGACTAAGTTGGAGTTCTATATGTGGTGTGGTAGGCCCACAAGGCTTCAACTAACTGGTCATGCCACTGTCACTTGTTATTGTCAAGTATCTTCTTCAGTATTTGGATGAGAGTTTTGTTAAAGGCTTTTACTAAGCCATTTTCCCTTAGGTATTTAATGGTAGAATATCTCCAATCTATGATGTGTCTCTGAGAAAAGTTGTTTATCTCGATGCTCTTGAATGCAATACCATTATTAGATATAATTCATCGAGACACTCCGAACCTATATATGATATGCTTCCTAAATAATTTGAGTACGTCGAGCTCCTTTTAAATAGAATTGCCTTTACCCATTTAGAAAAGTAGTCAGTAGTAGCTAAGATGAATCGATTACCCTTGGAAGAAGGAAAATCAATCAGACTCACTATGTCAGTATCCCAACACTCGAATGGCCATGAGGCCAATGGGATGCAATGTTTGGTGGTTGGTGGTAGACCGTGTATTTGACATTGGTGGCATCGCCTAGTCAGATCCATGCAACCTTTGATCATCGAGTAATATCCTGTCTTAATCTTTTCATCTTCACTGCATTAGTCACATAATCTATGCAAGAAGTGGTTATGTTGTTAAGAAATCTGCTAACGCTTGTGCTTTCACTGCACAGACGGGTACAAAGGTAAGGTCAAACTACGAGAGGATCATGGACCATCATACCAACCATCCGGAAGATCGAGTATCAGATATATTGTAGTGATTAATCGAGATTAAGTCACCTTATGAGGAAGCACGAGTGTTGTATGGGATGCAAAGATTAAAGCTAGAAATTCTTCAATGGGTGGATAATTAGCAAGGGGATTAGATACGAGGTAGTATAGTGTGTTTTTCTTCCATTCGTCATTAGTTTGGCATAACAAAGCACCATCTGAGTTGCCTAACGCAGTAGTGTAAAGTATGAACAGCTTTCCCAAGATAGGTTTTGCTAGAATCGGTGATGTCATCAAGTACTGATTAATGTCTTCGAAGGCATGCTCACACTTATCATCCCACTTAAACTTGGCATCCTTTTTGAAAAGTGCTGAGAATGGCTGACATCTTCTTGATAAGTTGGATATGAAGCGTCTTAGATATGTTGACCACCCTTAGAATGATCTGAGTTGAGTTAAACTTTTAAGGGGTGACGTTTCTAATATCACCTTGATCTTCTTTAGTTAAATTTTGAATCCTTGGTGTTAGACAATAAATCGAAGGAATTTTCATGAAGCTATTCCGAATGGATACTTTAGGCAGTTCATTTTGAGGTTTAATTATTTTAACTGTTTAAAAAATAACTGTTAAGTCTTAGCGATGGCCTTCCTTTTCTTTTCTTTTGACCATGAGATCATCGACGACTTGATGATGAATGAGTTCAACGAAGATTCAAGTCATAGCCACGGTATGTAATCATTTTATATGAAAGCATGACCTTATAGTAATAGATTCATCGGTTCTAAAAGCGTTTCTTTTCTTCAGGCCATCTTTATTTGGTTATATCCAGATGAGCCATCCATGAAAGAGAAGGCTACATGAGATGAGGCAATGTCCACCATCAACTCTGGGATTGGGAGTGGAAATTCATCTTTTGGACATGCCTTATTTAAGTCCATAAAATCGATACATACGTGAATTTGGCTATTCTTTTTCCTAATTGGGACAACTTTGGCTAACCAAGTAAGGTATTTTTCTTTCTGGATGAATCCAGCATCGATTAGCTTCTTGACTTCATAAATGACCTATTGTTTTATGTCTAATTGTATGCATCTAGGAGCTTATTTGATAGGTTTAGAGGCTCTAGTTTATGGACTATTAGGAGCCAATCGACATCTCTTCATAACTCCATGCAAAATAGTCCTTAAACTCAATCAACAGCCAAACTAAGTCATTTGTTTCAATTTCATTCAACAAAGAACTGATGTATGTTAGGCGTGGATCTTCTTTAGTTCCTGAGTTGATTTCCTATAGCTCGTTGACATGATCTCTTCTTCAAAGTCTGGTAGTGCATCTTTGACTTTAAATTCATCTGGATAATTTGAAGTTTCTAGGCATAGCTCCTCATATGAGTTAATGTGATTTGAAAAGAACCTATCAAATTCTAAATGATTAGTGATGACTAAGCAACAATCGTCATTATCGACTAGACCCACTGTACCGAATCCTAGTCTCGGTCTTGATTGAGGGCTTTTGCATTTATTCTTTTATATTCTTATGAAGTAGTCTGACCTATACTTTGACCAAGTATGTGGGATTAACCCTTTCTTTGCTAAATTATGAACACAAGGCAAGTACCAATCAAAAGGTAATTTTATTAAATCTTTATAAGAATGATCCCCAAGTTCTACATCAACTTTTTGACTTGAGCATGATGCTCCCAGAAAGTACTTCTGAGTCTTCACACTTGTGGATGACTTAGGGGCTTCCTTAATTACCAAGCTCTCAGCTTTTTGAGAGGAAAATGGGGTTAGAGCTAAGGTTCCCAACTGATGCCTAAATGTTTCACATATAGACTTGGATACACTTATGCTTTGCTTTGAAGCCCAATCTCCATCGCTATCTGGCTCAAGTGTCACCTCCAAGGAAATCTACTGTTGAGAAGAGCTGGCTGGTGTGTTAACCATATAAGACTCATCCTAAGAACTAAATTTTAAGTCTATATGGATATTGTAGTGGGACAAATTTTTTGGGTGGCCATTAAAAGGTTTTCCACCCTTGGACGCCTTTGAACTTCCTCTTCCCCTGGATGGAGGTCATCCTTCCCATATGTTCAATGGAGTAACAACTGTGGGTGAAATCTAATGTCGCCCACTTCCTCCTCCAAGTCTTTTTCGCCCTTTATTTTCTTTTTCATTTTCTTTTTTTTTTTATTTTCCTTTCTTTTCTTTTATTTAATTTTTAAACTTTGGCCAAGTTCATAATAGACTTGTTGATTTTGAGGGAGGTAGTAAGGCTCATCCTCATATATGCCAACCTGAACTCAGTAAATGTCTTGAGATCACCTTGACATAGATGATCCCACCTCTCACAAACTTCATAATCGATGTAGAGGATGGAACTATGTTGTTCTCATTTATCCATGGTCTCCCAAGCAAAGTGTTGAAAGATGTATGCAGTAATGTTTGGCCGGTCATCCAAGTCATCTATCTCCATGGGAAACACTATGAACTGTTGACCTCACTTTTGGTGTGCAATTCAATCTTCCCATCTTAGATCTTAGGAGTCTTCTAGAACACTAAGACTTCCCTAGTAATAACTTCTAATAATTAGGTAATATGGTTAACCATCTTAGGGGATTAGGATAATCACACCTACACAACCCAAATCCAATCCATGTTCACCTTCTCAAACCAAACCTCAAGATCAATTCAAACATCAAATTCAAATCCAAATCCAAACCCAAATTCCAAAACCAAATGATTCAAGCCCATGATCAAATCCAAACTTGAAACCCTTCACATATTACCTATCCCATGGACTTAGCCAAATCTTAATCCAAATAAATCCAAAATCAATTGATTTTCTCATAATCAATTTATATCTTCAATCATCTTCTTAAATAGAAATCAAATCTAAATTCAAATGATCTAAACTAAATCAAACTAAATCAAATTAAATAAAAACTCTTCTAAGCCATATGACTATCCATGGACTTAGCTAAAGCTTAATCCAAATCAAGTCAAACTCAATTGATTTTCTCACAAATAAATCATATTTTCAATCATCTTCACAAATTTAAATGAAATATACATTTAAATCATCAAAACTAAATCAAACCAAATCAAAATCCAAACCTAAGCCATGTGACCCAACTCCATGGACTTAGCCAAATTCCTTCATTCCAAAACCCAAATTCAATTGATTTTCTCATGAATCAATCATACCTTCAATCATATTCACGAATATAAATCAAATCTACAATCATCAAGCCAAACCAAAATCAAGTCAAACCTTAACTTGACTTGAAATTTTCAAATGAACCAAAATCCATTTGACCCCAAGCCAATTACAATTGAATTTATATATCAATCCCAAATCCATATATAAACTCAACTAAATCAAACTCAACCCAAAAACAAGCCAACTAAACCCAATGGTCCCTTGACCCAAAGTGGCCAATTTGACCTATTTGAGGCAAGTTCTAATCCTACCCAAATTGGATTGAACCAAGCCCATCAAAACCTCCCATCATGATTGTTGATCACCCTAAGTTGATCAACTATCATACCAAGTCAACTTGGTCATTTGACAAATTCAACCCCTTAACCCATATGAAGCCAAACTAGCCAATTGCAACTAAGCCAAATCCTTGAAACCAATGATTCATACCAAATCAAAATCAATATTTGAATATGACTTGACCTTCAATTGAGTCAAACCAAACTCAATTGGCCCTCTTGACCCAAGTTGACCCAAATTGACTTAAAATACCAAATTAGGTCAAATCAAAATATAAACCAAATTGATTGCAACCAATGGCTCAAGTTCATTCCAAATTGATTATTGAACTTGACCAAATCCATGATTGGACCCAATTGAACCAAATTGACCTACTTAGCCCAGATTGACCTAAAGGTTCAAGTTGGCCTAAATCAAAACCAAATCTAAATTAATTGAAACCAAAGCCTACAATCTATCACCTTCAATTGGTCAACTAAACCCAAACCAACCCAAACCAAGCCAATTTGGCCAATTTGGTCAAATTGGTCAACTTTCATTTGAAAATGAATTCAAATGAGCCAAAATCAAATCTAAGCCAAACTAAACCAAACCAATTGAACCAAAACATCATAAATGATCATATGAACTTGAACCAACCCTTGGTTTAATTTTGACCCAACTTTAACACAATTTGACCTAAATGGTCAAATTGAGCCAAATCAACTCCAATTGACTTGAAATTTGGGCTAACACTTTTCTCATTTCAAATCTGCCCAAATCAAATCAATGCCAAATGATCATTCTAAGGGTCAAGGCATCACATGAGACAAATCACCCATGTAAGTGTTCATTTCCATTCCTTGGTCACTTGGTACTCTCCCAATGGACCACTGACCTAGGACACCGCTTGATGGGTCATTGGGTTGACCCATGGGAGGTGAAATCATCACCCTCCTCCCATTTGGAGCATTTGAAACCCATAGGACACCCATGATTCCTCCTTGGAGCCACCTCCACACCTTCAACCAACCAAGCCAGAGCCAACTCACCTCCTCCACCACCCTGACTCCGAGATGGCCGAATACTAGAAGCCATAGATCCCACAGATCAAGATGAAGGGGCATACACCACCTCATTTCCACTCAAATACACACAAAAATCATTCCTCAGAGCCTTCTTTGCTAGTCAGCCTAGAGCCACTAAGCTCCCAAGCTCAATCCTCGATCGAAAAATGCCACTCCCGTACATCTCGAAATAGGACACTCCCATTTTTTGACCTAACTTCCCCATTTCTCCATCAAACTCAAATTAACTTTTGCACACACCTTCCTAGGCCTCGTAGCAAGAAAGAATCATCTCCCAAGCTTCCACCAAGGTGGGACTTGATCAAAGCGAGCTCCAAATCATCATTCATGGCCTTCAGTGAACATCGGAATTGATCAATGTTACTCAACAGGTTTCATCTCCACTAGATGAAGCTTCCTCAATCATTTTGACCAATCTTGAGCTCTGATCGGGTATGCTTCCAAAATCAATCCTTAGGCAAAAATGGGTTGGAGCTTTTGAAGAAAACTTGCATCTCATGATCTTGATTGTTGATCCCCTCGATGGATGTGAAGGTGTGGGATCTTTTGGAGTTGATTTGAGCTTAAGCTCATATCAAAACAATGTGACTCCATTCTCCTCACTCGCATGACGTTACATCAGATGTCTATTACGTGATCAAAATGGATGGTGATTAGATCTAGATCGATCATATTTAATCGATTAAACTATTGATTAATCATAGCCATCCAATCTTAGATGGATGGTAGATAAGAAAAGCATCCCCACCACATGGCTCTAAGTTAGATAAGTTTTAAGTAGCCAATCTGATATGTAGCGCACCATGAGGCCAATAGGATTAGTCTTTAATTAGGCTTAATTATTTTTTTGGCAAACATCTAAAATCATAAACAATCATAAAGAAATCAAAAAATGCAAATAAATACTCATTTTAAAGGTATTTCAGAGGAGAATTAATTAAAAATGATCTTAACTAATTTTGAATAATAATTTAGGTTTAATTAAGGTTTAATTATAAAATTAATTAGCTTAATTACTCTTTAATTACTTGAGCAATTAATCCCAAATTTTGTTGGTTAATTTAATGGGATGACCTCAACCTCACATGATTTTCTTGAGATTTATTGCTCTCTTAATTAGGAAAATTAACTAATTAAATCTTGACTACTCTTTTATGTAAAATAATGATTACTTAATCCCATGAATAGTAATAAATTGGTTAATTTATTTTATTAATCATTGTTCAATAGTATGTGAACTAAGGAATAGGGTTGGGACCCCTTTCCCTAAGTTCATTTCACCCTTTTTTAAAATGAAATTAATTAAAATTTAACTAATTAATTAAATCACTTAATCAAATTGAAATCATAATCACATCAGACCTTAATTAATTAAATCATGGTGTTGATCTTTAGGTTTTTAATAACCTAAAGGAGTTTAATGAAATTATGGTTAGTCCACATGTGTGGGAAAACCATAAGAGTAATTAATTAAGTCCTTAATCTAATTAACTATTAATCATGAGCCAATTTAGGCCCTTTTATTTTCTAGGATCATTGCAAGTTTATTTTCCATGCATATCATGTTGGCTCATAATTATTTAATTAATTACTTTAAAGTGGTAAGGTAATTAATTCATCTAATTAAGGGTTCAACTTAATTAACCCATAAAATCAACTTAATTGCATTTCCTTAAATTAAATCAAATCTAATGTGGGAATGGGTTTAAAATAGCAAGTGATGATTTCTCTTCTCCTCTTTAAATCAAATCAAATCCAAAACTTAATTAATAAAGAAGCTTTGGTTTTCTTTAAATAATCTTATTTGATTTGATTTCTCTTAAGAACTAGTTTGGTTGAATGAATCACATGCTTATATTTGATTGCCTCTTTCCAATCATGTTAAATTTGGTATATATCATTTGAATTCATGGATCCATCTTTTCAAAATCAAGTAAAATAAAATGGATTTCCTTTATGTAAGCTTGCATGTGTTGATTTAATTTAATATATGCATGGCTATTATCATTATTAAATCCAAATGTATTTTTCAAAAGCTTATAAATCAATAATAATATGTGTTATAATCCTAGTTATAAATATATAAGAAATGCATGTGCTTATAGATTAAGTGTATGAATGTTGAGTTCTCTTTCCTCTATTCATGTGTTGATTTATATAAGATTGAATGGTAATGGGTATATAGTCTAGACATCCAGAACATGAGGCTTTAGCTAGCCAAGGAGGTCATTTGATTATCACTTCCTGGTTTAACACATGTGCCCATTTGATTTCATTCTTATGTATTTCAACATTAGAATTTGGATAGAACTTTAATTCATATATATATAAATGATTCAATTAAAAAAATAGAATCTTTGCATGGTTTTCTTTCCCTCATTTATGTATACATCCATGTGTGTCCAAGAAAAGCAAGTATATAGTCTAGACATCAGGAATATGAGGCTTTAGTTAGTCCCAAGGAGGTCATTTAATTACCTTAATTCCCTGGTTTAATAATGATATGTACTTGCCAATAATTTAGTACTTGTATATGTATATGTGATTAGTGAATGAAAATCCCATTTTACATTAAAATTGCATGCATTCATAATTGAATAAGTGGTTAAATTAATTAGCCATATGATTTGGAGGTTACTTCCTGTGTTCATGTATACAAATTTACATATGTTTTAATGCAAATGGGTATATAGTCAGGCATCCGAATACATTTTAGCTAGCTCCAAGGAGGTCATTTGATTACCTCACTTCTGGTTTAACAACGCACATGCTATTTAATTTCATTCTTATGTCCTTTTGTATAAGAATTTGGATAAAGTTTTAAATTAATATGTTTAAATAATTCAATCAAATAAAGATAAATTCTAAACATACACATACATTCATCATTTAAGTGTGCTAAAATATGTTGCATGTAGAGATACACTTAGGATTAAATCATATGTGATGGAAAGGAATGATTTAATATATGTCATGTGGTAGTAATTCAATTAAATTAATCTTAAGATGCCTTTTATTTTGAATAAGATTATTTAAAGTGAACCTAAACTTAGGATTAATTAAATCATTTAATAAGCCATTCACTAAAGAGAACTAAATCAAATTAATATACTTTAGAAAGTAACTTAAGGTAGGGATGAAAGAGGACAATCCTCTTTTCCTCTCTTTATTACACAGTTGCTAAGTGTAATCAATTCAAACAAAAGAAAACACAAATTAAAATTCTCAAATCAATTAAACTATTTCAAGTGAAATCAATCTTTCATGTTAAATTGAATCCTTCTACACTTAAAAAATACAACACTAATGCCTAACAAGACTTACCACACAAGCCTTAATACAAACATTAGAATTAAGTCCCACTTTTAACTCTAAGTTAGGATGGTGTATGATGTGATGTATGTTTTATTTTATGATTTATTATTTTAGATTGGTTGTTAAAGTGTATGCTTCATAGACTAGATGATAGGCCAATATTAGCTTAATCATGTTTTTTGGAAAGGATTATGCTGAAGGGATGCTTAAAAATAAATGTGAATGCTCTTTTTGCAGGTTGCTTAAATCGTTAAGCATAATCCAAGTTAGGACAAGTGAGCTTAGTTACCCATGTGTAGGTCAAATTAAAATAAATACAACTGCTCGGGATTATATGTATATTTAGTTAACCTCTACTTTGTAGGTGTAGTTAGATTTACTTTTCCCACATAAATGTAATTTTTGTAATAGGAATTAGGATTATTGTTATGGGGGATTAGGATGAGCAATGGCCAGAAGGCTTTGTCCTAGGGTGCCCTATGATGCCTTTGAAGCAAGCACCATCCAAATCAAAGAAGGAACCAAATAAGAAATGGAGATATGAACAAACAAGACCTCCATTGCATTTAATACAATTATCATTATTCTTACATATTTCAGGTTGTATAAGGGTAAAAATAACTTTTCTCTCCTAATCACTCATAACTAGATTTTAAACTTCTCATAACCTCATCATAAAGCCTAAGACATAAATAAGATAATTAATATATTTATCAACCCCTTAGTTGTATGGTTGTATGTTTCATATCATGCATGCATATTCTTTCTCTCTTGAACATGAAGAATCTCCATCCTTGCATGATAAAGGAATGCTTGACCTGTGAGGGTATACCTTATGGTGGAGAACACCTTCTAGCTGATTTGACCCGTAACTAATTTCATCATGCATTTAGGCATAAGAAATTCTAAAGCCTCTATCAAAATGATGTGTCTAAAATGAACTAAAATTTAAAAGATTTTTTCATCTATAGATTAAGCCATATATCATCACTCATGCTCTAGTCTCTTAGGGAGTGTGTTTAAGAATTTAGCCTCTTTCTAATTAAATAACTACCCTAACTATCTTATAGTTTATAAGACCAAACTACATGGTTTTAAAATCATAGGAGGAGTTAGCTGGCGGTCACTTCAGGTGGTCATAAATCCAGAAGTCAGACAATTTATTCTCTTGTGGAGGTAAACCCTTATGTCCACATGTCGCTTAAATTTAGGTTGTGCTTTAGATCATACTAAAGCTCGCTAGATTTAAGATCTAAGGTAGATATTTCCTTTGGGCTATAAGCATAAATCCTCACCTCTTAGGCATTCCCACAACCTTGTGTTGGTGGATTATAAGCCCTAGTAATTAAATTAAATTTGAACTCAAAACATATAAATCTTCTTAACTTCAAAATTAAAAATCCCAACCATAAAATGGATTGGAATGATCATTGGGCCTGCTAGTATCATGAGCATTTCCTATTTATTTCATTTGGATTCCAAAAATAAGTCTTCTTCTTGAACTTTCTATATTGATTTTCCAAATACAACCAATCCTTTGATAGTCTAACCTTGAAATCTTTGGAAATGATAATTGTCTACTTTAATTAAGAGTATTCTTAAGAAATTTCATTTCATAAGATGTAATTAACTATGGAGGCTTATAGGGAACATAAGAACTTGTTTTAATATAAACCTACTTTATTCATGCATGTAAAGTAGGTGAAAATCTACATTCAAAGATCATGCCTTTAAGTCCTTATCATTAGGTCCATTGTAGGTGATGCCTCTATCTTTGGAGATAGTACATCATACCTCAATGTTGTACCAATCATCTCAAAAGGTATCCCCATGATATACGTGGTGTCCACCCCCCCCCAATACACCCAAAATAAACACCACAAAGCCCTCTCTCCTTGTTCATTGAATCCTCTCATCATCCTTTTTTTTTTGAGTTTGGAGATGTTAATCCTCAAGTAGGCAAGGGTTCTTAGACTCATAATATTGACTAATACACTGGGTCAGCAGAACTCTAGATAGCACAGCTCAACATCCACTATAATGTAAAGAGGCGGTTGTGCAGTATCCCAGGAGTAAGTCTTCATGGGCAATGTAACTCTAAGTTGTCCTTGAGTGGCATGCCTCTATTTAGTAGCGGTCTGTAAGCATATCTCTAGATCAAGTAAGGCCTTGATTAGAGATTCCCTCATCTCTTTGAATAAGGCAAGGGCTTGTATAAACTTAGCAGCTAGAAACTTTCTAAGGTGAGGACAATGTAATCAACTTAGCTTGGTCCTCACAACCATATCCATGGGTGGAGCATCCTATGGAGGCTATCTTTCAAGAACCAATGACTTGCTTACCCTTATCCTAAAGTGCTACCCTAGGAGGTAGAACTTTGATACTACGTAGATTAACTTCAGTGACTTCTTGGAATGATGAGCTTATGGAAAGTTCTAACTTCTCATCGGGCATACCTACAACTTATCTTATGGGATCCTCAGAGTTAGTTGACTCCAAGTCAATCTCAAGAGGTGAACCTAATTTATTTAGAGAAGGATAGTCCGACTCTGAATTAGAGAGGATAGGATCGAAACTATGAGAGCTATTATTTTTATTTAGACTCGGAGAGCTTTTAATAGGAATAAAATCAAGAGCATCAGAAGTAGACAATATATAAGTGGAATCAGCTTTCTTCATTAAACTCGACTACAGAAGTAACCTGAAAATAATCCCAAATTATAAACCTAAAACCTAAACTAAAAAAATAAAATAAAAACCTAAACCTAAACCTAAAATTAAAAAATAAAACCTAAGCCTAAAAAATAAAATAAAAATAAAACTAAACTGAAAATTAAACATAAACCTAAACCTAAACCAAAAAAATAAACTAATAAAGCTATTAAAATAAATAAACTAAACTATAATAAATAAACCTAAATAAAATAAAAAATAAATACTAAAATAATAAAAATAAAAAATCTAAAACAAAACTTTTGTTTAATTTCTAAAAAAATACCCTAAACCCAATCATAGGTGATACTACCACCAACCAAATAACTACTCACACTCAATCTGACCACTGACCCTCCACCAGCCCTAAATAACCTTTTCCCTACCCCTATAAAAGCTAGGCAACCCTGGATAATGACCCTTGGTAATGAATGGTAACCCACCAACCACTATAAATCCTGGGCCCAATCTCTGACCCTCCCTAAATCCTCCCTATCCTCCACTACTACACTCCCCAAAACAACCCCAAACCAAAACAAACTAAACACCCTAAATTTTAAACTTAAAAAATTAAAAAAACAAAACCTAACCAAAAAAAAAAATAAAACTAATCTAAAACCTAAACTTAAACATAAAATAAAATATAAAATAAAATAAAAATAAAACTAAACTAAAATAAAATAAATAAAACTTAAAATAAACCAAAAAAATAAAATAAATCTAAAAATAATAACATATAATAAACTAAACTAAAATAAAATAAACCTAAAAATAAAATAAAATAAACTAAATAAAACCTAAATCTAAAAATAAACTTAAAATAAAACCAAAAATATAAAAATAAAACCTTCTAAAAAAAACATGAACCTAAATAAATAAAATAAATAAAAAATCTAAACTAAAATAAAACTATAATAAATAAAGCTAAACCTAAAAATAAATAAACTAAACTAAAATAAAATAATCTAAACTAAAAATAAATCTACTAAACTAAAAAACAAACAAACCTAAAATAAAAACCTAAAACCTAAGCATAAGAAAATAAAATAAAAACCTAAAACTAAACCTAAAAATAGAAAATAAAACCTAATCCTAAAAAATAAAATAAAAATAAAACTAAACTAAAAAATAGACTTAAACCTAAACCTAAACCTAAAAAAATATAAATAAAAAAACTAAATAAATAAAAAATAAAATAAAAAAAAAAAAAAAAAAAACCTAAATATAAATAAAAATAAAATAAAAATAAAATAAATAAAAAAAATAAAGTAAATAAACCTAAACTACTAGTTTACTTAGTTTATGAAAATAATAATAAAATAAAACAAATATAAGTAAATAAAAAACCTTAAACCTGACTTTAAATGCTAAACCCAAAAACCCTAAACCCTAATCCATAAACCCTAAACCTAAACCCAACCCAAACCCTAAACCCCCCAAACTCTAAAACTAACTAAATAAAACCTAAAAAACAAAATAAATTAAAACAAGCCAAAATAAAATAAATAAAATAAAATAAAATAAAACATAAACTAAAACCTAAACCTAAACCTAAAAGTAAATAAATAAAATAAAAACTAAACTAAACTAAAATAAATAAAATAAAACTAAATATAAAATAAAATTGAAATAAAATAAAACTAAATCTAAAATAAAATCAAAAAACTTAAAATAAAATAAAATAAACTAAATAAAAAACCTAAATAAACTTAAAACTAAATAGAAAATAAAGCCAAAACTAAAAACCTAAAAAAATAAAACTAAAATAAAAACCTAGACTAAAATAAATAAAATAAAATAATTAAACTAAAGTATAAATAAAAATAACCTAAATAAAAATAAAACATGAATAAACTAAATAAACTAAACTTGTCGCTTAATTTAAAAAATTTTTAAAATTTTAAAATTATCTAAAAGTTCTACCCAAATAATAAACCCTTTATAACCCTAAACTACCAAACCTAAAATAAACCCAACCCCTACCACTACCATAAACTGAGCCTAAACCTACTAAACCTTCTCCCCTAATAAACCCCAAACCCTCTAAAACTCCATAACCTAAATATAAACTAAAATATAAATAAAAATATAATATAAATCAAAATAAAATAAAATAAACCTATATAATAATAAACTATAAAATAAAAATAAACTAAATAAAGCTATTGGTTTACTTTAAAAAATAAATATAAATTAAAAAAAAACCACCCCAAATAAACTGATAACACCCAAAACCAAACCTACCCTACCATACTACCATACCATATCCCAAACCCATACACCAAAAAAACCTAAAACCTAACCTACTAAATAAAACCTAAAATAAAATAAATAAATAAATAAACCAAAATAAAAATAAAATAAAATAACTTAAATAAAACCTAAACTAAACAAACTAAAATAAAATAATAAAATAAAATAAATAAATAAAATCTAAATTAAACTAAAATAAAATAAACCTAAAAAATAAAAAAAATAAATATAAAACTAAATGTAAATAATAAATAAACCAAAATAAAATAATATAAAACTAAATAAAACCTAAATAAATAAATAAACTACCATTAAAAAAAACCTAAAACCTAAATTAAAAGAACTTATAATAAAACCCAAAATAAAAAAAATAAAACCCTAAAATAAAATAACTAAACCTAAAAATAAATAAACCTAAATCTACATAAATAAACTAAACCTACATATCTAATTCTAAATAAAAATAAATAAATAAACCTAAACCTAACTAAAATAAACCAATAAATACCTAAATCTAAACTAAAAATAAATAACCAAACCTAAACTAAAATAAAACCAAACCTAAATATAAATACTTCCTTAATTTAAAAATAAATGTTCAAATAAAATAAACCCACCCTAAACTGACCCTACCACTGACCTAAAACCCACTCCCTTAAACCTAAACCTCCACTCCCTAAACCAACCCTGGCCCAGGCCCAAACCCCAAACCACATCCCAACTGAAACACTACCCTCCCAAACCTCTAAACCTACTAAACCTAAACCTCTAAATAACTACCTTAAATAATAAATAAACTAAACTAAATAAAAATAAAATCTAAATCAATAATAATATAATTAAAATAAAAAAAATAAACTAATAAACTAATGGGTTTGCTTATTCAGATGAAAATTTTAAAATAATAAAAATCTAATAAACCCAATCCCAAACCTAAAAATAAACCAAAATAAAGCATCCCTAAACTCCTAAACCCTACCACAAAACTACCTACCCTGACCTTACCTAACCCTAAAACTCCACACCAAAAAACATTAAAACTACTTAAATAAATAACCTAAATAAATAAATAAATAAACCTAAACCTAAATAAAATAAAATAAAATAAAAACCTAAACCTAAACCTAAGCCTAAACCTAAGCATAAAAATAAAATAAAATAAAAATAAAAAATGAACTAAAATAAAATAAATAAAAACCTAAACTAAACTAAAAAATAAAATAAACCTAAAAATAAAAAACCTAAATAAAATAAATACTAACGACATAAAAAATAAAATAATATAAAAAATGAATAAAACCTAAAACCTAAAAAATAAAACCCAAAAAATAAAAATAAAATAAAACTAAAACTAAACTTAAAAAAAAAACTAAACCTAAAAACTAAAAAAAAATAAAACTAAACTAAAATAAAATAAACCTAAACCTAAATAAATAAAACCTAAACCTAATCTTAAAATATACTAAACCTAAACCTAAACCTAAACCATATATATAATAAAATAAACTAAAAATAAACATAAACCTAAACTAAAAAATAAAACCTAAAAGTAAACCTAAAATAAAGACCTAAAACCTAAACCTAAAAAAATAAAATAAAAACCTAAACCGAGACCTAAAAAAAAATAAAACCTAAACCTAAAACTTAAAATTAAAATAAAAATAAACTAGAAAAAAACTTAACCCTAAACCTAAACTAAAAAAATAAACTTAAACAAAAAACATAAATTAAAATAAATAAACCTAAAATAAATAAACTAAATTAAATAAAAATAAAAAATCTAAATAAATATTAAAAATAAAATAAACTAAATAAATAAAAAATAAACTAAATAAACTAAAACCTATGAGTTTACTTAATTTAAAAAAAATAAAAAATAAAATAATAAAAAAACCCTAAACCCTGAACCCTGAACCGTAAACCTACAACTCTAAACCCGAAACACGAAACCTTAAAACCCTAAACCCTAAACCCTTAACCCTAAACCTTAAAACCCTATATCCTAAACCCTAAACTATAAAACCCTAAACCCTAAAATCCTAAAAACCTAAACCAAAACTAAATAAAACTTAAAAATAAAATAAATAAAAAAACCTAAACTAAAATAAAATAAAATAATAAAATAAAATAAAAAACTTAAACTAAAGCCTAAACCTAAACGTAAATAAAATAAAGTAAATAATAAAAAACTAAACTAAAATTAAATAAATAAAACCAAACTGAACTAAAGAATAAAATAAACCTAAAAAATAAAATAAATGTAAAATAAATATAAATAAACTTAAAATAAAAAACTAAATAAAAACCTAAAACTAAAAATAAAACCTAAAACTAAATAAAAAATAAAACATAAACACTAAACTAAAAAAAAACTTTAACCTAAAATAAAAAAATAAAATAAACTAAAAATAAAACTAAACCTAAATTAAAATTTAAAACCTAAAAATAAACCTAAAATAAAAAGGTAAAACCTAAAACTGAAAATATAAAATATAGACCTAAAGCTAAACCAAAAAATAAAAAATAAAAAGTAAAAATAAAAAAATAAAACCTAACTTTAAAAAATAAAATAAAAATAAAACTAAACTAATAAATAAGCATAAACCTAAACCTAAACCTAAAATAAATTAACAAAATTAAATAATAATAAAAAATTAAAATAAAAATAAAAAATAAAAAATAAAATAAACTAAAATAAATAAAAAATAAACTAAATAAACCTAAACCTATTGGTTTACTTAATTTTTTTTTAAAAAAAAACCCTAAACCCTAAAACTAACCCTAAACCCTAAACCCTAAACCCAAAACCCTAAACCCTAATGGTCTCCCTAATCCCTAAACCCAAATGCTAACCTTAAACCCTAAACCCTAAACCCTAAAACCTTAAACCCTAAATCCTAAACTAACTAACAACTAAAACCCTAAACTTAAAGCCTAAACTTCTAAACTAACTCTAACCTAAACCCCTAGCCTTAAACCTAAAACCTAAAACCCTAAACCTAAACCCCTAAAGCCTAAACCTCAAAACCTATAAGCTTAAACACTAAACCCTAAAAAAAGCCTAAAACTAAACACTAAACCCTAAACCCTAAACCCAAACCTAACCTTACCCAAAAATCCTAAACTAATCATAAACTATAAACCCTAAACTAACCCTAAACCCTAAATCCTAAACTAATCGTAAGCCATAAACCCTAAACTAACCCTAAACCCTAAGAATGCGTAACCTTGACAGAGAACATCATAGTTAACTAGGCTTAGTCTAGATCTGGTGGGAGGGCAAAGGCTGAGGTTATTTGGTGGTGGGGTATTTGCAAGTGCTGCATGGATATGGTGGTGGTCAAAGCAGTGTGGTGGTTATGGGCGGGAGTGATTGAGGTTATAGCCGTGGTGGTGGCGGAGGGACATATCAGGGATATGATGGTGGATCACGCTAATCAAGAGGCGGGGGTGGTGGTGTGTTACTAAATGTTAGTGTACATTTTAGTATGTTTTACTTTTGTTATTATACATTGGGTCAAAACTCACAAAAATGTTAATTTGAAGGTTGAGATGGTAGAATTTGGACAAATTCACGACACACACCTAGAAGCAACACCAAAATTATGCTATTTTGTACTATTTCTAATAGAAAAATAATAATTTTACATCTAAAATGAACATTATTCATAATTTGAGAAAAATTGGTTATTTGTTCCTTTTAAGTGATTCTAATGAGGTGTAATGTTAGACAATATATTATATTATAGCAAATTATAACATAACATCATATATTATAATATAATATATAGTGTGTTAATTCACACTATAATATGTTTAGCATGATATTATTTAGTTAGTTTGAGCTTGCACCATCACAAATCATAAAATGTTGATTACAATGCTAAGATGATGTAATTTGAATGAATATAATGTTAAGCTTTTGGTTAAAGTATTAAAGCTTTGCATAGGAGAAGAAATAAGATTTGATGAGAATTCCATGTTAAGGACATGGAGGGAGATCCGCTAGGGGATCATACATGCATTGGACATGACATGTGAGGGGTCTATGTCGAGGGCATGCAAGAAGAAAATATGCTAGGGATAAGGTTTGAATTTGATTTGATTATATGATTTGTGGAAAGAAGATCCGTCAGGGATAAGAATCTATATTCCACTGGGAATTTAGATCAAATTGACTTTAATTTGTTTTATTTTAATTGATGTTGAGGCACATCTGCTAGAGATATGGGCTCGATTTCATAGGAATCGGGTATATGAACCTTCCACTATAGAAGTAGGTTCGGGCTGGGATGTATCCACTAGGAATAAAAGTTTGATTAGATTTCTTTGATATAGACTGTATTAGGGGAGTTGGTTTAATTTGGCTCCACTTAGGAGGTTGGTTTTGAATTTGATTTGTTTGCTTGACTTATTTATATATGATTTGGGGTCCATGGGGAGAAGGGTGTGATTTGCCTAAGGAAAAATATTAAGTTTAATTTAGTTTGAGTTAATGTATGGACCCTATTAGTGTGCGATGGACCCACTGAGAAGGGGCTATATCAGCCTTGACCTACCTCAAGTTTACAAATATAAAGGGATAGTCTATTAGTTGCAGGGTAGAGCTAGCCAACCTAAGGGGTTGCCTTTCAGTGTGCAACAGTTGTGCTAAGAAGAAGGCATAGTAGACCTACATCTTCCAAAGCAAGGAACAACCGTTGGGCTGACCTGTTGGACGCACAACAAATTGAATATGACCTAGGGAAACTACTGAATGAATGTTGCTGGGGACTTATGTCAACTTAAAAGTAATCAGGATTAATTTTATCTTAATTTCATATGATTTGATATGGTTTATTTGGTTTAATTTAATTTTGAATTGAGGCCATATTCACTGGGGATGTGAGCTCAGTTAAATTTGATAGATTTAATTTATGGACCATGTTGGTGTGTGATGGACCCACTGAGAAGGGGCTATATCGGACTTGTCCTATTTTAGATTTACAAATCCAAAGGGTTAGTCTACTTGTCGTGGGGTAGAGCTAGCCAACCTATGGGGTTGCCTTTCAGTGTGCAATGGCTATGCTAGGAAGAAGGAGTAGCAGACTTACATCTTTGAAAGTATGGAACAACACTAGGGTGACCTATTGGTAGCACAATAAATAAAACCCAACTTAGGGCCCACTACTGAGTGAATGTTGTTGGGGACTTATATCAACTCAAGAGTAGTTAGGAGATTCCTATTGGGAGCTTTGTTGACACTGCCCTAAAGATAGGATGCATGCTTGGGAAAATGTACCACTAGGGGTGTCCTCCTAATCTACACGTGAATATATAATTTGTTTATATGTTTGTGTGGACCCTGTTGGTGTGCAAGGGACCACACTGAGAAGGAGTTATGTCAGCCTTGGCCTATCTCATTGTAGCAAAGAATTGACATCCACAAGATGGATTCTCCATCCAGGGTGGTTACTAGAAAGGGAACTGTGTTGATAGTAACTGCGGGTAGTGCATAATGGGTTTGCAAAGGATGTGATCCAAATATAGTGCCCATAGGGAGGTGCTACTTGCATGTTATCGAGCCTTGGAAAATAAAGCCTATAGTGTATGGTGGCCAACTCAAAAGAAAGCATAGCACTTACATCGCCGGTGTTGTATCCTAAGGTGCGAGAACCAACTAACCTAAAGTGTATCCATCAGCATAAGTGGTGTATCCATCAGCATACTGAGAACCAACCAACCTAAGGTGCCCGTCGGTGTGCAATGATCAATCTGGAAAGAAAGTGTGTAGGTGCACAACTTTCCAAGCAAAACTAATCATCAGGATAGTTTATCATCGGTAGGGCATATACTATCTGACCTAGAGCTACTGCTAAGCAAGGAGCCCGAGGAAGGATTGAACCCAGACTTGAAGCAGTCAAGAGGGAAGGAGCCACTAGGGGACTTATCCTAAACCTCAAATATACTCGACCAAGTAAGTACACAAAGACTAATCCAAGAAGAAAGCGTAGCAGACTCACATCCTCTTAATCATAACTAACATGAGATAGCTTACCGGCCATGCAATAAGGCCTAACAAGGCACTTGTCAGTGTGTGGTGTCCAAGTAAGCAAGGAAAGTGTAGTAGACTTACATCCTCCAAAGCAAGAAGACCATTGGGTGACACACTAGAGTTAGCGTCCGACCTAGGCATTCTTGAGTGAGTGCCATTGGGGTGTTATCTCAACTCAGTAGCCCGAGATGAAAGATATGTGTTTGTTTTATATGTTTGTGTGTATTTTGTATTTCTGTTGTGTCGATGAAGGATAGGATGCTACTCGGGTTCCTTACACCTACCCGAAACACATCATGGCAGATTCGCAAACAAGAATACGTTTAACATGAAAGAGATTGATTTCTAAATAGAGTTTTCATTAATGATAATTATTTTCAAACATGATTTATAATATTTCTTTAAGTAGATCCTGTTGATTTGAAGCATTGGGTGCTCTCCCTTATAATTAATAAGTTGATAAGATCCTCATTGGTAGGCAATCTCTACGGCAAAAGGGCCTTTCTCAAGTGGGTTCAAACTTGCCTCCCATCTTACAATGGGCAACAATCGGTCTCCTTAGAACTAAAATAAGTTCTCCTACTTGAAAAGCTCTAGTATGGACCAACTTGTTGTGAGCTTGAATAATTTTAGCTTTGTACAACTCGAGGTTTCGGCATGCCCACAAGCGTCTCTCCTCCAAACCTTCGAGCTCTTCTAAAGATAACTTGGTGTTCTACTTTGTTGTGATATTGCTACCCACAACTATCCTTAGTGATGGGAGTTGGACTTCTAATGGTAGAACAACTTCAGGCCAATACACTAAGAGAAAGGAGTAGGCGAGTTGGAGTTCTATATGTGATGCGCCCACAAGGCTTCTACTCATACCACTATATTTGTTATTATCAAGTGTTTTCTTTAGTATTTGGATCAGAGTTTTATTGAAGGCTTCTGCTAAGCCGTTTGACCTAGGGTAGTTGATAGTAGAATATCTCTAATCTATGTTGTGTTTCCAAGAAAAGTTGTTGAACTCGGTGCTCCTGAATATGGTACTATTATCATATGTAATTCTTCGAGGCACTCCGAACTGACATATGATATGGTTCCTAAAAAATGGAAACACATGCTGAGGTGTGACCTCTCTGACCAGAATCATCTTCGCCCATTTGGAAAAGTATTCAATACTAGCTAAGATGAACTGATGAGCCTTGAAAGAAGGAAAATCAATCAGACCCATTATGTCAATACCCCAACACTGGAATGTCCATGAAGCTAATGTAGGAGGTAGAATTTTTGGTGGTTGGTGTAGGATCACACCATGTAGTTGACATTGGTGGCATCACCTAGTTGTATCCATGCAATCTTTGATCATAGATGGCAAGTAGTATCCTAGTCTCTAGATCTTGGCTTTCATCTTCGGAATGGACTGGTTGGCTCCACATAATCCTGAGTGTACCTCGGTCATGATCTTACGAGCTTTGTGATCAAAACCTGTACAAGACACCATCCACAAGAGTGTAGGAAAGTGCACTCTGCTCCATCTCGGGCTTGGGACTCTCTTGGTAGTTTGCTTTTTTATTTAGGTAATCCATGAATGGTTTCCTCCAATCTAACTCATCATCCTTCTTGGCAATGGCAACCTCCCCTTCAAGAGAGTACTTTTTCATGAGTTCAATATCAATAAGGGATAAGACTTATCTATTTTAGACTCTTATTGATATGGACTCATCCTCCAGACATGTCAACTCATTAGCATGCTTGGCTAAAGCATTCTCTCTTAGAGGAATCTTATAAATGCTAACCTTTGGGATTTGGACAAATAACTCCATTGTGTACTTGTGGTAGTGATGGAGCTTGGGCTTTATAACCTTATAGGACCTAGCGATTTGGTTGATAACTAGCTGAGAATCTCTGAAGATGTTGATGTTATGGATGCGTAAAGTAATGGCTAACTCAAGATAGGCAATTAGAGCCTCATATTCGACTTCATTATTGGTGCAAGGATTGGACATATGATATGAAATCTCATCACATCACGGTCCAGAGTTAAGAGAACTATTCCTACCCATACCTTTCCTAAAATAGTAGATTATGGTTCTTCTCCTCTTTGAGAGGAAGCCACACCATCAAAGTACATCTCCCAGTGGTGAATGCTAGTATCCCCTAAGTTCATAATTTATTCATCGAGGAGATCATCACTAAGCGAAGAGTCAACAAGAAGTGGGTGTTCTGTTAAGAAATCTGCTAGCGCTTATCCTTCCATCGCATGAAGGAGTACGAAGGTAATGTCAAACTATGAGAGGATCATGGACCATCATGCCAACTATCCAGATAGCATCGTCTATGTCATGAGATACTATAGTGGATTGATCTTAGAGATTAAGTTCACCTTATGAGGAAGCATGTAGTATTGTAGATTTTGGGCTGCAAAGATTAAAGCTAGGCAATGCTTCTTAATAGGCGGATACTTAGCCTCAAGAGGGATTAGATGATGACTGAGATAGTAGAGTGTGCTTTCTTTTCCTTCATCATTGGCTTGGGCCAACAAAGCACCAAGAGAGTTGTCTAATGCAATAATTTAAAGTATGAGCGGCTTCCCCAGGATAGGGCTTGCTATAACATGCAACATCATCAGGTAATGCTTGATTTCTTTGAAGGCATGCTCACACTTGTCATCCCACTTGAACTTGGCATCCTGTTTGACAAGTGCTGAGAATGGCTGACATCTTCTCGATAGGTTGGATATAAAGCATCTTAGATACTCCAACTGCCCTTGAAATGATCTGAGTTGAGTTAAACTTATAGAGGGTGGCATTTCTAATATCGCCTTGATCTTCTTCAGACTGATTTCAATTCCCTGGTGTCAGACAACAAACCCAAGGAATTTCTCTGAAGCTACTCTGAATGCACACTTTAGGGGGTTCATTTTGAGGATAAATTATCTTAACTATTCAAAAACTACTCTCAAGTCAAAGAGATTGTATTCCTTTTCACTACTTTACCGAGATCATAAACATCACACTCAACTTGATGATGAATTAGTTTATTGAAGATTACTCTTGGTATGTGACATTTTAAGGAAAGGCATGACCATATAGCAATAGATTCTGTTGGGGGGGTTCTAAAAGCAGTATTTCTTTCATCTTCATGGGACATCTTTATTTGGTTATATCCAGATGAGCCATCCATGAAAGGGAAGACTGTATGAGATGAAGTAATGTCCACCATCAGCTTCGAGAATGGTAGTGGAAATTCATTTTTTGGACATGCCTTATTTAAATCCCTAAAATTAATGCATATGTAAATTTGGTCATTCAATTTCTTAAATGAGATGGCACTAGCTAACCAGGTAGGGTATTTTTCTTCTTAGATGAAGCCAACATCGATCAATTTCTTGACTTCATAAATGATCTATTATTTTATGTCTAATCATATGCGTCTAGGAGCTTGCTTGATAGGATTTGCAGTAGGCCCTATTGCTAGTTCATGGATCGCTATGTCAGGAGCCAATCTTGCTATCTGTTCATAACTCCATGCAAAGCAGTTCTTAAACTCAGTTAATAGCATAACTAAGTCATTTGTTTCAATTTCATTCATCAAAGAACTGATGTATGTCAAGTGTTGATCTTCTTTAGTTCCTAAGTTGATTTTCTTGAGCTCGGTGATGGTTGACTTGATCTCTTCTTCGAACTCTGGCGGTGGATCTTTGACTTCAAAATTATCTGAATCAGTTTCTAAGCATCCTCATATGAGTTAATGTGATTGAAAAGAACCTATCAGATTCCAAATGATTGATGATGACTAAGCAGTAATCATCATCATCGACTGGACCCACTATACTAAATTCTAGTCCCGATCTTGATTGAGAGCTTTTGCATTTATTCTTCCACATTCTTTTGAAGTAGTCTAACCTACGCTTTGACCAGGTATATGGGATAAACCCTTTCTTTGCTAAATTATGAACACAAGGCAAGTACCAATCAAAAGGAAATTCTATTAAATCTTTATATGAATCATCCTCAAGTTTTACATCAACTTCTTGACTAGAGGATGATGGTCTCAGAAAGAACCTTTGAGTCTTCACCCCTGTGGATGACTTAGGGGCTTCCTTAACTACCAAACTCTCAACTTTTTGACAGGAAAGTGGGTTTAGAGCTAAGTTTCCAAACTGATGCCTAACTATTGCACATATAGACTTTGATACACTTATGCTTTGCTTTGGTGCCCAGTCTTCATCACTGTCTGGCTCAAGTGTCACCTCCAAGGGAATATACTGCTGAGAAGAGCTAGTTGGTGTACTAACCATATAAGACTCATTATATGAACTATATTGTAAGTCTATATGGATAGCAAGTGTACTCCTAGTAGCTAGGACATATCTTCTATTTGGTGGCCAATAAAGAGGTTTTCCACCCCTAGGACTGCCTCTGAACGGGCCTCTTCCTCTACCAAATGGAGGTTAGATCATCCTACCCATATTTTCGAATGGAATAAAAAATTGTGGGTGGAATCTAATGTGAGGCTCCACTTCCTCGTCCAAGTTTATTTTGGCTCCCTTTCATTTTCTCTCTCAATTTCTTTTTCATTTCTTTTTATTTTCTTTTTTCCTTCTCTTTTTCTTTTTCTTTTTCTTTTATTTTTAAACTTTGGCCAAGTTTACAAGAATATACTTGTTAATTTTGTGGGAGGTAGTAAGCCACATCCTCATATATGCCAACCTCGTGAGTTGTAAATGGCTTGAGATCTCCTTTGACGTAGTAGATGATCCCACCTCTCACGAACTTCATACACTGGTGTAGAGAATATGGAACAATGTTGTTCTCATGTATCCATGGTCTCGCAAGAAAAGCGTCGAATGATGTATCCAAGTCTATAATATGAAACTTGGCTATAGTCTTCAAATCATCGATCTCCGAGGGCAACACTATGGAGCCTAAGGCCAAGTGACCTCACTTTTGGAGTGTAGATTCAATCTTCCCATCTTAGAATTAGGAGTCTTCTAGACTCTAAGACTTCCCTAGTAATAAGACACTTCTAACAACTAGGTAAACACATAACCTAAGCTAAAAGACTTAGAAGGGTTAACCATAGGATTAGGTTACGCCTTAGGGATTAGGATAATTCACCTAAAATACAACCCAAATCCAATCCATCTTCACCTTCTCAAACCAAACCTCAAGTTCAATTCAAACATCAAATTAAAATCCAAATTTCAAAACCAAATGATTGAAGCCCATGATCAAATCCAAACTTGAAACCCTTCCTAAGCCATATGACCTATCCCATGGACTTAGCCAAATATTAATCTAAATCAATCCAAGATAAATTAATTTTCTCGTAATCAATTTATAACTTCAATCATCCTCTTAAATATAAATCAAAGCTACATTCAAATGATCAAAACTAAATCACACTAAATCAAATTAAATCAAAACCCTTCCTAAGCCATATGACCTATCCCATGGACTTAGCCAAATCGAAATCCAAATCAAGTTAAACTCAATTGATTTTCTCACAAATCAATCATATTTTCAATCATCTTCACAAATTTAAATAAAATATACATTTAAACCATCAAAACTAAATCAAACCAAATCAAAATTCAAATTTAAACCGCATGTCCCAACTCCATGGACTTAGCCAGATTCCTTCATTCCAAAACCCAAATTGAATTGATATTCTTGTGAATCAATCATACCTTCAATCATATTCAAAAATATAAATGAAATCTACAATCAGAAAGCCAAACCAAAATCAACCTAAGTCAAACCCAACTTAACCCTTTTTACTTGAAATGTTCAAATGAACCAAAACTCATTTGAACCCAAGCCAATTGCAATTGAATTTATATATCAATCCCAAATCTATATATAAACTCAACTAAATCAAACTAAACCTAAAATCAAGCCAATTAAACCCAATTGGTCCACTTGACCCAAAGTGGCTAATTTGACCTATTTGAGCCAAGTTTTAATCCAACCCAAATTGGATTGAGCCAAGCACATCAAAACCTCCCATCATGATTGTTGATCACCCATGGTTGATCAATTATCACAAATTGGGTCAAACCAAGTCAACTTTGTCTTTTGGCAAGTCAACCCCTTAACCCATATGAACCCAAACTAGCCAAACTACAACCTAAGCCAAATCACTATAAACCAATGATACATAGCAAACCAATGGGACCTCTTGAATCAAGTTGACCCAAATTGATCTAAAAAACCAAATTCAGTCAAATCAAAATATAAACCAAATTGATTGCAACCAATAGCTCAATTTCATTCCAAATTGATTGTTGAACTTGACCAAAGCCATGATTGGACCTAATTGAACCTAATTGACTTACTTAGCCCAAATTGACCTAAAGGTTCAAGTTGGCCTAAATCAGAATCAAATCTAATTTAATTGAAACCAAAGCCTACAATCATCTTCAATTGGTTAACAAAACCCAAACCAACACCCAACCCAAGCCAATTTGGTCAAAATTGGCTTATTTGACCCAAATGAATTCAAATGAGCCAACATCAAATCTAAGCCAAACTAAACCAAACCAATTGAACCAAAACATCCCAAATGATCATATGAACTTGACCCAACCCTTGGTTTGACCCAATTTGACCAATTGGTCAACTTGACCCAACCTAACCCAATTTGACCTAAATGAGTCAAATTAAGCCAAACCTATCTAAATCAACTCCAATTGACTTGAAATTTGGGCTAACCCACTTTTAACCCATTTCAAATCTGCCTAAATCAAATCCAATGCCAAATGATTATTTTACCCTTAGGTCAAGGGTATCACATGAGACAAATGACCCATGTTAGTGGTCATTTCAAATCCTTGGCCACTTAGTACTCTCTTAATGGTCAACCTAGGCACTTAAGACACTATCCAACCTGACCCAAGGGTTGGTTGGGTCGGCCATGACCCATGGGAGGTGAAATCACCTCACCCTCTCAATTGGAGCATTTGAAACCCATAAGACACCCATGATTCCTCCTTGGCAGCCACCTCCATAACTTTATCCAACCAAGCCGAGCCAACTCACCTCCTCCCTGCCACCCATGACTCTCAGAGATGGTCGGACAGCCACTAGAGGCCAAACATGATCCCACCATCCAATCAAGATAAAGTGGGGGATACACCCCCTCGTTTCCACTCTAACACACACAAAAATCATGCCTTAGAGCCCTAGCTACTCAAGATGAGTAGCTAGAGCCATTCCCTAAGCTCCCAAGCTCATTCCTCAATTAAAAAAATTCCCTTCCCATCCCTCTTGAAATAAGACACTTCAATTTCTGACCAAACTTCCCCATTTCTCCATCAAACTCAAATTAACATTGCATGCACCTTCCCTAGGCCTTGTCGAACAATAATGAATCATCTTGCAAGCTTCCTGAGCACCGAAGGTGGGTCTTCGATCAAAGTCAAGCTCTATATCATTAGTTCATGGCCTTCTGAGTGAATGTCGAGGAATTGATCCAATTGCTGCTTAATAAGGCTTTATCTCCACTAGATGAAGCTTCCTCAATCTTTTGAGTCACTGGTCTTGAGCTCTGGAGAGGTATGTTTCCAAAACTAATCCTTCGACAAAAATAGGTTGGAGCTTTTTAAAAAAAACTTGCATCTCGTGTGATCTTGACTATTGAATCCCCTCCTATCGATGTCATGAAGGTGTGGAAACCTTTTGGAGTTGGACTGAGCTTGGGTAAGCTCTGATCAAGTCAGGAATGGCAGAGAAACTCCATTCTCCCTCACTCGTGTGATATTAGATCACACACCATCCATTTCGTGTGATCAGAATGGACAATCGTGATCTGATCTGCTAGATCAATCTGATTTAATCCTATTAAGTTATGGGATTAATCGTAGTCATCCCATCTAAGATCGGATGGCAGACGAGAAAATGCGTCTGCCACTGCCACATAGGTGCTGAGTCATACAAGTTTTAAGTAACCAATCTCGCGATACCACGTGGGAAGCATGCCGCATCAGTGCGCTATGTGGTGCCAATAAGATTAGGCTTTAATAAGGCTTATTTAATCATTTTTAATGGCTGAAACTTTTAAAAATCATAAACAATCATAAAGAAATAAAAAAAATGCAAATAAACAATCATTTTAAAGGTATTTCAAAGGAGAATTAATTAAAAATGATCGTAACTAATTTTGAATGGTAATTAAGGTTTAATTACAAAATAATTTAGCTTAATAACTCATTAATTACTTGAGCAATTAATCCTAAATTTTGTAGGTTAATTTAATTGCATGACCTCTACCTCCAATGATTTTCTTGGGATTTGTTGCTCACTTAATTATGAAAATTGACTAATTAAACCTTAACTACTCTTTTAAGTTAAGTAATTATTAATTAATCCCATGAATAGTAATAAATTGGTTAATTAAGTTTATTAATCATTGTTCAATAGTAAGTGAACAAAGGAATAGGGTTGGGACCCCTTTCCCTAAGTTCATTTTACCCTTTTTCAAAATGAAATTAATTAAGATCTAATGAATTAATTAAATAACTTAATCAAATTGAAATCATAATCACATCAGACCTTAATTAATTAAATCATGTGGTAGATCTTTAAGTGTTTAATAACCTAAAGAAGTTTAATGAAATTATGGTTAGTCAACATGTGTGGGAAAACCATAAGAGTAATTAATTAAGTCCCTTCATTTAAGGCTATTCATGAGCCAATTGCATTAGGCCCTTTTATTTCCTAGAATCATTGCAAGTTTATTTTCCATGCATATCATATTGGCTCATAAATATTTAGTTAATTAATTTAAGGTGACATAGGTAAGGGTAATTAATTCATCTAATTAAGGGTCAACTTAATTAACCAATAAATCAAATAACTTACATTTCCTTAAATTAAATCAAATCACTAATGTTGGAATGGGTTTAAAACAACAAGTGATTATTTCTCTTCACCTCTTTAAATCAAATCAAATCCAAAACTTAATTAATAACGAAGCTTTGGTTTTCTTTAAATAATCTTGTTTGATTTGATTTCTCTTAAGAACTAGTTTGGTTGAATGAATCACATGCTTATATTTGATTGCCCTATTTCCAATCATGTTAAACTTGGTATATCATTTGAATTCATGGATCCATCTTTTCAAAATCAAGTAAAATAAAATGGATTTTTTTTATGTACGCTGGCATGTGTTGATTTAATTTAATATATGCATGGCTATTATCATTATTAAATCCAAATATATTTTTCAAAAGCTTATAAATGAATCATAATGTGTTATGATGCTAGCTATAAATACATAATAAATGCATGTGCTTATAGCTTAAGTGTATGAATGTTGAGTTCTCTTTCCTCTATTCAAGTGTTTATTTATATAAGATTGAATTGTAATGGGTATATAGTCCGTACATCCCGGGAACATGAGGCTTTAGCTAGCCCCAAGGAGGCCATTTGATTACCTCACTTCCCTGGTTTAATAATGGCACATACCCATTTGATTTCATTCTTATGTATTTCAACATTAGAATTTGGATAGAGCTTTAATTCATATATATAAATGATTCAAGAAAAAAATATACAAATTTTGCATGGTTTTCTTTCCGTCATTTATGTGTACATCCATGTGTGTCCAAGAAAAGTAAGTGCATTGTTTGGACATCCCGGGAATAGAAGGCTTCAGTTAGTCCCAAGGAGGTCATTTGATTACCTCACTTCATTGATTTAACAACAACACGTACTTGCCTATATCTTTGTACATGTATATGTATATGTGATTAGTGAATGAAAATCCCATTTTACATTAAAATTGCATGCATTCATAATTGACTAAGTGGTTTAATTAATTATCCATATGATTTAGAGCTTACTTCCTATGTTCATGTATATGAATTTACATATGTTTGAACACAAACGGGTATATAGAAAGTGACTTAAGGTAGGGATGAAAGAGGGTGGTCCTCTTTTCCTCTCTTTATAACACTTAGTTACTAAGTGTAATGAAATGAAATAAAAGAAAACACAAATTAAAATTCTCAAATCAATTAAACTAATTCAAGTAAAATCAACCTTTCATATTAAATTGAATCCTTTTAGAATTAGAAAATACAACACTAATTCCTAACAAGACTTACCACACAAGCTTTAATACACAAATTAGAATTAAGTCACCACTTCTAGCTCTAAATTAGGATGGTGTATGATGTGATGTATGTATTGTTTTATGATGTATTGTTTCACATTGGATGTTAGGGTGTATGGTTTGTAGACTGGATGATTGGCCAATATTAGCCCTTGTTTTTGAGGGATTATGCTTAAGGGATGCTTAAAAATAAATGTGAATGCTCTTTTTGCAAGTTGCTTATATCCTTAAGCATAATCCAAGTTAGGATAGGTGGGCTTAGTTACCCATGTGTAGGGTGCTAAGTCCAAATTATAAATACAACTTCTTGGGATTATATGTATATTTAGCTAACCTCTACTTTTACGGTATAGTTTAGTTTATTTTTATTTAGAGTTGGAGAGCTTTCAATAAGAATAAAATCAAGAGCATCAAAAGAAGATAATATATAAGTAGAATTAGATTTCTTCATTAATTTTATTTTTGGTGGAGGTACATGATAAAAAGTAAGTAAAGTAAGCAGAGTAAGGGATTTAGTGCCCTTATCCGCAGATACAACGCTCTTGCCGATAGAAGAGGAGCTAGCAGAAGAGGTGGTAGCTCCAAGGTGGAGGTACTAGACTGCACGGTGGTCACTACTAGAATATCCTAAAATAAAAACCTAAAACCTAAACCTAAAAACAAAAAATAAAACCAAAACTTAAAAATAAAATAAAAATAAAACTAAACTAAAAATTAACCTAACCTAAAACCTAAAAAATAGACTAAAATAAATAAACCTAAAATCAATAAAATAAACTAAATAAAAATTAAAAAAGAAAAAAATTAAAAAATAATAATAAATAAACTTAAACCTACCAGTTCACTTAAATTTTTTTTTTAAAAAAACCCTAACCCTAAACCCTAAACCCGAAAATACTAAACCCTAAACACTAAACCCTAAACCATAAACCCTAAACCCTAAAACTCAAACCCTAAACCCTAAACCCTAAACCATAAACCATAAAACCTAAAACCTAAAACAACCCTAAACTAAACCCCAAACCCTAAACCATAAACTAGAAACCCTAAACCGAACCTTAAACCTTAAACCGAAAAAACCAAAACCTAAAATAAAACCTAAAAATAAAATAAATAAAAAAACTAAAACCTAATTCAAATTAAAAAAATAAAATAAAATGAAAACCAAAACTAAAACCTAAACCTAAACTTAAATATAAAAAATAAAAAATGAAAAACTAAACTAAAATAAAATAAATAAACCCAAAATAAATAAACTAAACTAAGTAAAAATAAAATTAAAATTAAATAAAATAAATTGAAATAAATTAAATAAACCTAAATGTACGAGTTTACTTAATTTTAAAAAAAGATACAATAAAACCCTAAACCCTAAATCTAACCCAAAACCCTGAACCCTAAACTTACAACGCTAAACCTTAAACCCTAAACCTTAAAACCCTAAACCATAAACCATAAATCCTAAACCCTAAATCCTAAAACCCTAAACCCTAAACTCTAAACACCAAAGTATACAACCCTAAACCCCAAACCATAAGATGATTGGAAGATTGAAACTAAGTTTGACATTATAGACTCAGATACATTTTTTAATGCTTTGCTTGGGAGACCATGGATGCATGAACATAACACGGTTCCTTCCTCTCTATGTCAATGTATGAAGTTTGTGAGAGGTGGGATTGCCTGCTGTTGTTGACCTCACTTTTGGAGCGAGCTCTCAACTTCTCCATTTTAGACATAGGACTCCTCTAGACGTTAAGAGTTCATTAGTCTTAAGAAACTTCTAGTGATTAGGTGAAAACATATCCTAACCCTAGAGACTTAGAGGAGTTAGCCATAGGAATGAGTTATGCCTTAAGGGTATTAAGAGGACTTGCCTACCCTATATATTGAACCCAATCCTTGCTTCCCTCCTTCAAACCAATCCAAATCAAATCTTAAATTAATTCCATCTCAATTGATTTTTTTTCAAATCATAAATCATTTTCAAAATCAAAAACTTAAATTAATTTCAACTCAATTGATTTTCTCAAATCATAAATTATTTCCAAAACTCAAATCATAAATCATTTCCAAAACCCAAATCTTAAATCAATTCCAACTCAATTGATTTTTTTCAAATCATAAATCAATTCCAAAATCTAAATCATAAATCAATTCCAAATCAAATGATTGAAACCCATGATTGATTTCAAATTCAAAAATCTTTCCTAAGCCCTTTAATTTAATCTATGGACTTAGCTCAAATCAAATCCAAATCACTCCAAACTCAAAATATTTTCTCATAACCCATTTATATTCTAATTTATATTCACAAATATAAATGAAATATAAATTCAAATAACCAAAACTAAATTCAAAACTCAAATCCAAATCCAACTTATATCCTTTCAGCCAAATTCTTGGACTTAGCCAAAACATTCTCAAACCAATCCAGACCCTTGGATTTTATCTTCAAACAATCACTTCTTCAATCACATACCCAAATATAAACATAAACTATAATCATCAAACCAAAATCAAACTAACCCAAATCAAACCCATATTCATCCTTTTGACTTGAAATTATCAAATGAACAAAAAATCATTTGACTCCAAATCGCTTGCAATTGGATTTATATTTCCATCATAAGTCCATATGTGAGTTCAACCAAACTTAAATCAAGCCTTGATCAAGCCAATTGACCCATTTAGGGTCACTTGACCCAAAGTGACCAAAATGACCTTTTTGAGCCAAATTCTAATCCAACCCAAGTTGGATTGAACTAAGCCCATCTAAGACTCTCAATATAATCAACAATCATCCAAGGATGATCAATCACTCAAATTGGGTCAAACCAAGTCAAACCTAACCTTTGACCAAGTCAACACTTAGCCCAAATTAAACCCAAACAAGACAAAATTCACCATATGCCAAATTGATTCAAACCATAGATCTAAACCAATTCATAATCAATGATTGAACATGATCAAGCCATCAATTGAGCAAACTAAGCCTAATTGGCAACTTGACCTAAGTTGTCCGAAATTGACCTAAAAATTCAAAATGGGTCAAATCTTGATCAAAGCCAAATTGAGTTTAACCAATGACTCAAATTCATTCTAAATTGATTGTTGAACTTGACCAAAGCTTCAATTGACCAATTAGACCTAACCTAGCCCAATTGACCATGAACCCAACTTGACCTAAAAGGTCAAATCAACATGAAATCAAATAAAACCAAAATTGATTGAAACCAAAGCTTGCAATAAATTTTAAATGATCAACCAAGCCTAAATCAACCCATGACCTAACCCAATTGGATCAAATGGGTCAAATTGGTTAACTTGACCTGTGTGACCTAAATGAACCTAAATGAACCTAAATGAACCAAAACCAAATCTAAACCAAATTGAACCAAACCAATGATACCAATAGGCTCCAAATGATCATTTGAACTTGACCTAACCCATGGTTTGACCAAATTTAACTAATTGGTCAACCTAACCTAATTTGATCCAACTTGACCTAAATGGGTCAAATTGAATCAATTCAAATCAAATGAACTCCAAATCACTTGAAATTTGGCCCAACCCATTTTTGAATCATTTCAAATCTGCCCAAATCAAAATCATGGCCAAATGACCATTTCACCCTTAGGCCAAAAGGTATCCTATGACCAAATTCACTTGGAATTTGGTCATTTCTTTCTCAAGGCCACTTGGCATCATCCTAGTGGTCCACATGGGCACCAAGGAGGGTGGTGAACATCATCCAATGAGCTTGGGTCCGCCATGACCCAAGCTAAGGCCAAACTGGCCTCTCCATTGGAAATTGAACACTTGGATCACCAAATGCACTCACCTAGCACATGGGCATCCACTGTCCTTCCCTCCACTACCTAGAACAACTCACATTGGGTGTTTTGCAACTCAAACTGTGCCTCCAATCCATGCCATTGATAAAAAATGGCAATTCAGCCCTTCACCATCCGATCCAAGTAGGGGGAGATATACTCCCTCTCATTCCCAATCAAACCACAATGAATCATTTCCACAGAGCTAAGAGGTTGAGTCGAAGCTTCTCCAAGTCTTTGCAAGCCATTCCTAAACTCCCCCATTTCTCCTTCTCAGTTTTACTCAAAGCTGAAATAGGGGAGGTGAAGTGAAAATCCAACTCACTCAATTCTCCATCAAAATCATATTATTCTTGCACACACTATCAGTAGACTTCATCGAGCTCAACAAAGTCATTTTCCAAGTCTCCAAGCCACGAGAAGCACTACTTCGATCAAGCCCGATCACCATTGAAATGGAGCTTGGTCAACCAAGCAATCTACTTTAAGTCAAGACCTAATTCCTTCAACAAGGCTTTGTCACTAATAATAAAGCTACCTCCTCAATTGGAAACACTGATGATAGCTTTCGGTGATCTAATTTCTCAAAACTGTAGCCATAAGAAATTGTGGTTGGTCCTTTTTGAAAGATATTGACACCCCTTGAGATTTTGATCGTTGGATTTGCATCCCCCCTCCTTCCGAAGGTATGGGATCATTTTGATCCCAATTCAAGCTCAGGTGAGCTCAAATTGAACGAAGAGAGATGAGTGATGTTCATCTCTCATCGCTCGTGAATAAGAAGGATCACACGTTGTTCGTTCCACGTGATTATAATGGATGGTTGTGATTAGATCATGCCAGATCCTCTTTGATTTAAGCCTAAATTATGGGATTAATCCCCGTCATCACATCTTAGATCCGATGGCCCACAGAGAATTTACGTCTACCATTGGCTAACTTAGCCGACAGATGTGACAACTTAAACAACCTATCCCATTGCGTCACGTGGAAAGCATGTTGCGTCTGCTGCCACGTGGCCCGACAAGATTAATGGGTTAATTAGGCTTAATTAATCCAATTTTATTGCTAAAACTTCCAAAATTCATAACCAATTGTAGAAAAATCCAAAAAGTATAAAAACACTCATTTTAAAGATAATTCAAAGAAGAATAATAGAAAATTAAAATTAATTAATTTTGAATTATGATTTTAGCTCAATTTGGGCTTTATTAAAAATGTAATTAAGCTAATTACTCTCTAATTAACTCAACAATTAACCCCAAACTTTCAGAGATTAATTAGTGGGATGACCTCTATCTCTCATGATTTTCTTGGAATTTATTACTTGATTAATTGGGGGAATTTCTTGTTTCATCCCTAATCACTTTCTTAATTAATTAAATGATTAATTAACTTATTAAACAGTGATAAATTCATTAATTAAGCTTACTAATCATCATGAAATAGTGAATGGACTTAGGGAATGTGATTTTGGATTTATTTTTCCAATCTTTTCCCCTAAGTTTATTTTATTTGGATAAACACTAAATTAATTTGCAAATTAATTAATGGCTTAATCACTTCATTAATTAATATTAATCAAACTCAAAACTAAATCACTTAAGAACTTAATTATTTAATTCTTGGGTAGATTCTTAGGTGTTCAATAACCTAAGAGGATTTTGAAGAAAATTATAATCAAACTGCATGAGTAAGAGGGTTATAAAAGTACTTAATTAAAATCTTTAGCTTAATTAATCAACAATTGTGAGCCAATTGCATTAGGCCCCTTCATTTCTTAGGTGCATTGCTGATTTAATTTCCATGTGATTGCATATCATATGTTGGGTCACAATTACTTGAATAATTATGTTAAAGTGGTATAGGTAAGGGGTAATTAATGGATTTAATTCATATCTTAACCTAAATAAAACATAAAATCAACCTAATTACTCTAAAGTTAAACTAAACCAATTCAGACATGAGGGAAATGGGTTAAGATCAGACCCTTTTCATATTTTCTAAGTCAAATCAAATTCTAAAATAAAAATCTCCTTAAAGAATTTTGATTCATTTTAAATAATCCTATTTTATATGATTGTCCTTAGGAAGTAATTAGGGTGAATGAAGTCATGTGCTTACATCCCTTTATTTCTTTCCAAGAATGCTAAATATTATTTGCTATATGAAATCATGCATTCATTTATTTTGAAAAATCAATTAAATAAAATAATTTCTTTTGTATCAAATTGCATATTTTGGCATAAGTTAAGAATATGAGTGGTTATTATCACTATTAAACCAAAAATTATTTTCAAAACCTATAAATGAAAGATTATGAATGAAGTGATGCTACTTATGAATACTTATAAGCTTGCATGTGATTATAGCATAAGATGTGTATTATGAAGTTCTATCTTCTTCTCTTAACATGGATTTACATAGGATTTGCAAAGTGCACAACACTTGCTTAAATCTATTCCTAAGCACTTCTATGCTATGACTTAAGAAGGATCTTCATATTACACATGTAAATTATACAACCAAATCAAACATTATCTTTTGCATGATTCTTCATCCATTTATTTCTCTTTGTAAATTTACATGTATTTAAGAAAAGTGGTATATTAGTCTGGACTTTCCGGGGCTGCGAGGCTATATGTAGCCATAAGTAGGCCTTGTACCTTATGCTCCTGGTGTAGAAAATAATGGTGTCATACTCACTTAGACCTTTTATACATGTGAATGTGCATTTTGTTAATGGATGAAAAAATCCCTCTTTTCTACATAACAAAGACATGCATTAGTGGAATATCTAAATTTTCAAATCATATCTCTTAACATTCATCATCAAAGTGTGCTAAAAATTTGTATTGCATGTATAGGTATGCTTAGGATTATTCATATGCATGGTATACATGGTGGAAAGAAATAAATGGGTGTGTTATATGGTAGTAATCCACCTTAACTATTCCTATGATGCCTCTCTTATTAAATAGGGCTATTTAGAGCAAATATTTAATTAAAACACATAATAAAACATTCACTAAAGGAAATTCATCAATCAATCTACCTTACAAATGTTCTAAGGTAGGGATGAAAGAAAAGTTCACTTCTCTTTTCTTCTCTTTACAACATTTAGTAACTAAGTGTAGGTTCATTCACACCAAATCAAATCACCAACTAAAATTGACAAATCAACTAAATCACTTAAAATGAAACCACCATCTAAATTGAATCTTTCACACTTAGAAAATTCCAACCTTAAAGACTAGGTAAGACATGCTACACAATCCTTAAATGGCACACACATTAGGCTAAGTCACCATTTCTAGCTCTATGATAGGGTGGTGCATGGTTTGATGCCTAATTTTTTTGTGATGTAATATTTTTATATTATATGTTAGGGTGCAAGTGCATAGTATGGATGTCAGGCCGATATTAGCTTAATCATGCTTTATGTAGGGTTGTGCTTAAGGGGCACTGTAATAAAAATCTAAATACTTTTGCCATGCAAGTTGCTTATACCCCTAAGAATTACCTAAATTAGGATAGGTGGGTTTGTTTACCCATGTGTGGGGTGATAAGTCCAAATTATTCATATAACTACTTGGGTTGTGTAGTATGTTTAGCTAATCTCTATTTTGCAGGTTTAGTTAGATTTATCTTTCCCATTTTGATGTAAAATTTGCAATTAAGATTTGGAATGAATGTTGAAATAAGGTGAACATTGGTTATAAGACCATGTCTTATATACCATGTGAAGCCTTGGAGCAAACTACATCACAAGTAAAACCAAAAGAAAGAAAGAAATCAAGAAAGAAAGAGATGAAGAAAGGAAGAAATAAAGAATGAAGAATGAAGATCCCCATAACATGAATTCCTTTTAATTGTAATTATTCATTTATAATCTAGGTTTTATAAGGATAGAGCTCGGCTACCCACATTTATTTTCGGGTTGTGCGGTTGAACCTGACCACATCGACCTCTTATTCTTTTATGCTAATTTTATAAATTGATTGATGTTATGTTTATGATTATGTAATTAAGATGGAATGATTTTTCTAGTTTCTTAATTGCTTAATGGTTATTGAATGGTCTGGATGTGATTAGGCTCTTAGGGAAAAATCACTTTTTCTATCCAATTAATCAACTCAAAATTAAATTAAATAACACATAACCTCACCTAAAGCTTGGGACATAATTCAACATAATAAAATATTTACCAACCCCATAGCTGGATGTTGTATGTCTCACATCATGCATAAATCATATTATCTCACTCTTGCCAATGGAGGGCTTCCACCTTTGCCAGACAAAATGGCTTGACCTTTTAGAGCCATGATGGAAACACACCTCCTTCTTTCTGATTTTGGCCCATAACCAATTTTCTCATGCATTAGGCATATGAAATTCCATATCCCGCTTCAAATAAAAATGTCCAAAAATTAAAATAAAACTTAACAAAATTTGCATTAGATTTAAGTCATTATTCATGCCTTTCATGATCTAGTCTCTTAGGGAGTGTGTTTAAGGACTTAGTCTCCTTTCTAAATAAACAATAGCCTAGCCATCTTGCAAAGCATAAGACTTGCCTACATGTATTTAAAAATCATAGGAGGAGTTAGTTGGTAGCCACTCCAGAAAGTTATAAGTCCAATAGTCAGGGGGTTTATTCTCTCTTATGGAGATAAATCATATACCCATCCTCGCCTTAGATTTAGGTCGTGATTTGGCCTTTGCCAAAGTTCCCTAGATTTAGGATCTGAGGTTGTTGTTTCCCTTTGCAGGCTACAAGCATAAATCCTCACCTCTTAGGCATTTCTATAATCTTGTGTTGTGGAATTGTATGCCCTAGACTTCTAATAAAAATTCAACTCAAACATATAATCCTCTTCAAATTTCAAAAATATAAAGCCCAACCATAGGATATTTTTGGATGCTTACTAGGTTTCCTAGTATCATGAACATCGCTACTCACCACCCTTTGGTTTCGATAATAACTCTCTCCTTTTGATATTTCCCACTTGATTTTCCATAAATAACCAATTTATTGATAGTCCTATCTTTGAAATCTTTAGAGACAACGATCATTTACCTTAATCGAGAGTATTCTTAAGGAATCTTGATCCTTAAGATGTAATTAACCATTGAGGCTTGCCTCTAAAGGGAACTTAATGAACTCAGTTTAAATAAATCTTGCTTTACTTTTTCAAGTAAAGTAGGAAAAAGATCTCTAGTACATTCGAAGACCCACCATGCCTTAGGAGTCCTCATTAGGTGATTAGGTCCATTATAGGGTGTTGTGGCTTTTATCTCTAGAGATAGTATACTATTATTTAATGTTGTACCAGATCACCTTAATGAGTACATCTGCATATCTGTGTGGTGTCCCCTAACGCACTTAATAATAAGCTAATAATAAACTCCAACAAAAATAAAACACCACAGCTATGTCAAAGGAGATCTCAAGCCATTTTTAGTTCAAGGGGTCAGCATATATAAGGATGCGGCCTACTACCTCCCTCAAAATCAATAAGTCTATTTTTGCAAACTTGGCCAAAGTTCAAAAAGAAAAGAACAAGAAAAAGGAAGAGAAAATGAAAAAGAAAAGGAAAAAGAAAATGAAAAAGAAAATAAAATAGGGTGAGAAATAAACATGGAGGAGAAAATGGAGCCCGACATTAGATTCCACCCATAGTTCATTACGCCATTCGATTATATGGGCAGAATGACTCGACCTCTACCAGGTAGAGAGAGAGGCCAATTTAGAGGTAATCCTAGGGGTGGAAAACATCATTATTGGCCACCCAATAAGAGATATGTCCCAGCTACCAGGAGTAGTCTTATATGGTTAGCGCACCAACCATCTCTTCTCAACAGTAGATTCTTTTGGAGGTGACATTTGAGCCAGATAGCGATGAAGACTGGGCTCCAAAGCAAAGCATAAGTGTATCCAAGTCTATATGTGAAACAATTAAGGATCAATTGGGAATATTATCTCTAACCCCACCCTCCTCATAAAATGTTGAGGGTTTGGTAGTTAAGGAAGTCCCTAAGTCATTTACAAATGTGAACACTCAGAGGTTCTTTTTGGGAGCATCATCCTCAAGCCAAAAAGTTGATGTAAAACTTGAGGATGATTCATATAAAGATTTAAGAGAATTACCTTTTGATAAGTAATTTCCATGTGTTCTAAATTTAATAAAGAAAGGATTGATTCCACATGCTTAGTCTAAACACAGGTCAGATTACTTCAAGGGGTTATAGGACAATAAATGCAGACATTCTCAATCAAGATCGGGTCTAGAATTTAGTACAGTGGGTCTAGTTGATGATGACAATTATTACTTAGTCATTACCAATAATTTGGAATCTAATAGGGTCTTTTCAAATCACATTAACTCATATGAGGAGGTGTGCTTAGAAAGTTAAGATGGTCTAGATGATTTTGAAGTTAAAGATACACCACTAGAGTTTGAAGAGGAGATCAGGTCAACCATCAATGAGCTCAAGGAGATCAACTTAGGAATTGAAGAAAATCCACACCTGACATCCATCAGCTCCATATTGAATAAAACTAAAATCAATAACTTAGTTAGGCTATTGACTGAGCTAAAGGACTTCCTCGTATAGAGTTATCAAGAGATGTCTGGTTTATCTCCTAATGTAGCAGTCCATAAACTAGCAATAGAGCTTAGTGCTAACTCTATCAAGCAAGCTCCAAGACGCATGTGATTAGACATTAAACATCAGGTCATTTTTGAAGTCAAGAAATTGATCGATGCTAGTTTTATCTGGGAAGAAATATACCCTACCTGGTTGGACAGTGTCATCCTAGTTAAGAAGAAGAATGACCGAATTTGAATGTGCATTGATTTTAGGAACTTACATAAGGCATGCCCAAAAGATGAATTTACACTACCAATACCAAAGCTGATGGTAGCCATTGCCTCATCTCATGCCATCTTCTCCTTCATGGATGGCCCGTTTGGTTATAACCAAATAAAGATGGCCCTTAAAGATGAGAAGAACACTACTTTTCAAACCATGATCAGAATATATTACTATAAGGTCATGCCTTTCGGCCTTAAAAACATCGGTGTACCTACCAGTGGGCCATGGCTCGAATCTTCAATGAACTCATTCATCATTAAGTCAAATGCTATGTCGATAATCTTGTAGCCAAAGTAAAGAAAAGGAAGACCACCTCTTTGAATTGAGAGTAGCTTTTGAATGGTTAAGATAATTTAACCTTAAAATAAACCCCCTGAAGTGTGTATTCAACATAGCTATAGGGAAATTCCTTGGGTTCGTTGCCCGACACTGGGAAATCGAGATCAATCTAGAGAAGATCAAAGTGATATTAGAAATGTCACCCCCTAAGAGTTTAACCTAACTCAAATATTTCAAGGGTGGTTGGCATATTTGAGACACTTTATATTTGATCTATCAGGAAGATGCTAGCCATTCTCAGCACTTGTCAAAAAAGATGCCAAGTTCAAGTGGAAAGACAAATGTCAGCATGCCTTCGAAGACATCAAGCACTACTTGATAACACCGCTAGTTCTAGCAGCCCCTATTCCAGTCAAGCCATTAATTGTATACACTACTCCATTAGATGACTCCTTTGGCACTGTGTTGGCTCAATCTAATGATGAAGGGAATCAAAATGCACTGTACTACCTCAGCCGTCATCTAATCCCTGTTGAAGCAAACTATCCACCCATTGAGAAGTATTGCCTAGCTTTAATCTTCGAATCCCAAAAGCTATGACACTATATGCTTTCTCATAAAATGAACTTGATCTCCAGGATCGATCCACTGTAATATCTCATGACACTGTCAATAGTATCCGAACGGTTGGCACATTGGTCCATGATTTTATCATAGTTTGATATTACTTTTGTATCCTTCCGTGTGATGAAAGGATAAGCACTAACAAATTTATTATCAGCAGACCCACTTCCTGCTGACTCTCCACTTAGTGATGACCACCTCGATGAACAAATCATGAACTTAGGGGACACTAGCATTCGTCACTTGGAGATGTAATTTGATGGTGCAGCTTCCTCTCCAAGAGGGGAGAACCATAATCTACTATTCTAGGAAAGGTAGAAGTAGGAGTAGTTCTCCTAACTCTGAACCGTGATGTCATGAGATTCTCATATCACCTGTCCAATCCTTACACAAACAACGAAGTTGAATATGAGGCTTTATTTGTCGGTCTAGAGTTAGGCATTACTCTAAGCATCTAGAACATCAATATATTCAGGGATTCTCAGTTAGTCATTAATTAAATCATTGGGTCCTACAAGGTTCTAAAGCCTAAGCTCCATCACTACCACAAGTACACTATGGAGTTGTTGGCCCAAATCCCAGAGGTTACCATTTTTAAGATTTCTCGAGGAGAAAATGTTGTAGAAGATGCTTTAGCCAAACTTCCCAAGAAGTTGGCATGTCCGAAAGATGAGTCTATTTCGATAAGGATCGAAAATAGATAAGTCTTACCCCTTATTGATACTAAACTCATTGAAAGGTACTCTCTTGAAGGGGAGGTTATCATTATGAAAAAGGATGATGAGTTGGATTGGAGGCAATAATTCATGGATTACCTAAATAGAGGCAAACTTCCTAAAGAGATGTCACTAGCATATCAGGTGAAGCAGAGAGCACTTTCTTATGCTCTCGTAGATGGCACATTTACCAATGATCCTTCAATCATATATGGTTACATTGTTTAGACAAACTCGAAGCCCGTAAGATCGTGATTGAGGTACACTCAGGATTATGTGGAGCTCACCAATTTGATCTGAAGATGAAAGCCAAGATCAAGAGATTATGATACTACTGGTCGTTGATGATGACAGATTGCATGGACATAGCAAGGTGGTGCCACCAGTGTCAGGTACACTGTGTGGTCCTACACCAACCACCCAACATTCTACACCCAACATTAGCTTCGTGGCCATTTGAGTGTTGGGGTACCAACATAGTGGGTCCGATTGATCCTCCTTCTTGCAAAGGTCATCTATTTATCCTAGCTACTACCGACTAGTTTTCTAAGTGGGTGGAGCTGATCTCACTCAGAGAGGCCACAACTTAGCATATGCTCTAGTTTTTTAGGAACCATATCGTATATAGGTTTGAGGTACCTCAATGAATTATATCTGATAATGGTACTGCATTCAAAAGCACCAAGATCATTAATTTTTCTTAGAGACACAACATATATTGGAGATATTCTATCATCTACTATCTAAGTGAAATTGGCTTGCTAGAATCCTTCAACAAAACTCCCATCCAAATACTAAAGAAAACACTCAACGACAACAAATGACAGTGGCATGAGCAGTTAATTGAAGCCTTGTGGGCCTACCGTACCACATACAGAGCTCAAACTCAATCTAGTATTTCTCCTTAGTGTATGGGTCCAAAGCCATTCTATCTTTAGAAGTCCAACTCCCATTACTAAGGATTGCTATGGCTAGCAAGATCACAATGGAGTAGAATGCGAAGTTGCGGTTAGAAGAGCTTAAAGATTTGGAAGAGAGATGTCTATGGGCATACTAGAACCTCGAGTTGTACAAAGCCAAATTGATTTAAGCTCACAATAAGTTGGTCTGTCCTAGAGCTTTTCAAGTAGGAGAGCTTATTTTAGTTCTAAGGAGATCAATTGTTTCTCATCACAAAATGGGAGGCAAGTTTGAACCCACTTGGGAAGGCCCTTTTGTCATAGTGAAGGCCTACCAAGGAGGATCTTATCAGCTTATTAATCATAAAGGAGAGCACCCGATGCTTTCAAATCAATGGGGTATACTTAAAAAGATATTATCCTTAAAATCATGTTTAAAAATCTTCATCATCTATAAAAATTCCTCTTCAAATCAAATCTTCTCTTCTTTGAACCATTTTGCTTGTTTGCAAATCTACCATGACACGCATAGGAATAGGTGTGAGAGAATGCCAGCAATAACTTAATTTTTTTCCACAACATAAACACAAACTTCACACAAACATATAAAATAAATACATATGTTTCATCTCGGGCTTCCTTGATGTGAGATAATGCCCCCAACGGCACTCACTTAGTAGCTGCTCTAGGTAGGGCTGACGTGCTACCTTGCTAGTGCGTCACCCCAGTGGTTCCTTATTTCGGAGGATGTAAGTTTCTTATGCTTTTCTTCCTTACTCTACCATTGCACATCAACGAGCGCCTTGTTAGTGTGGTAGGCCTTATTGCATGGTCGGTTAGCTACTGTCATGATGGTTTCTTTTAAGAGAATGTAAGTCAGCCACGCCTTCCTCTTAAACTAGCCATCATGCACTAACTTGGTTGAGTATATCTGAGGATTAGGGTAAGTCCCCCAGCGGCTCCTTTCTTCCTGACTACTTCAAGTCTAAGTCCAGACCTTCTTTATGACTACATACTTAGTAGTCACCCTTAGGTCAGGTTTGATCTATTATGCCAACAATGGGTCACCCTAGCGGTTGTTTGTTGCTTTGGAAGATGTAAGTCTGCTACATTTTCTTCCTAGCATAGCCGTTGCACACCGATGGATAACTCTAGGTCTGATAGCACCTATCGAGCCAACGGCAGACTATCCTGATGATAAGTTACACATTAGGAAGATATAAGTCTACATGCCTTCTTCCAAGACTGATCATCGTACAAAGATGGGCACAATAGGTTGCTTGGTGTTCGCTATACTAATAGTGACCCACCTGATGGATACACCACTCATGGTAGATGTATGTCTGCTATGCTTCTTCCTTGCGTTGACCACCATATACCTACAGGCATTATTTTCTTCAGGGATCAAGATAACTCCCCTAGTGGCACCTCCCCTATGGGCACTCTATTTGGATCATGTCCTTTGTGACCCCATTTAGACACTACCCAGGTTTCTACTAGATTGTACTATTTCCTTTTCCCAGTAACCACCCCTGTGTTTGGAGATTATGTTCTGCGGATGCACATATTCTTCCTTGGTCCAGTAAATCTGAGATAGGTCAAGGCTAACACAACCCCTTCTCAGTGTGGCCCCTCGCACACCAACATGGTCTATGATAATAAACAAATAAAATATATATTCGCTTGTGGATTAAGAGAACACCCTAGTGACCTTTACCAATTAGGCCTCCTATTTTTTGGTCAGTTTCAGCAAAACTCTCTATAGAAATCACCTGACTACTCTTGATTTGAGATAAGTCTCCAGCAGTACTCTCTCAACAGTCGACCTTAAGTTGGGTTTGACTTGTTGTGCCACCAATAAGTCACCATGGTGGTCATCCTTGCTTTCGAAGATGTAAGTCTGCTATGCATTCTTTCCAGCACGACCGTTGCACACTGACGGGCAGCCCATGGTCGGGTTCAATTTGTTATGCTACCAATAGGTCACTCCAGCGGTTGTTCTTCGCTCTGGAAGATGTAAGTCTACTATACTTTCTTCCTAGAATAACCATTGCACACCAAAAGGAACCCCTTAGGTCAGATAGTCGTACCCTTCAACCAGTAGACATCCCTTTGGATTAATAAATCTGAGATAGGCCCATGCCAACATAGCCCTTTCTCAGTGTAGTCCATCGCACATCGACGGGATCCATCAAATGAAATCAAATAAATGAAAACAAACTAAATAAAATTAAATCAAATCAAATGAAATTAATCTTGACTAATTTTGAGCTGACATAAGTCCCCAGCGGCATTCATTCTAATGGGTTCAATTTGTTATGCCATCGACAGATCACACTAGCGGCAGGTCCCTGCTTTGGAAGATGTAAGTCTGCTACGCTTTCTTTCTAGCATAACCATTGCACACCGAAAGGTAACTCCCTTAGGTTGAATAGTCCAACCTTGTGGATGGTAGACTATCCATTTGGATTTATAAATCTGAGATAAGTCAAGGCTGACATAGCCCCTTCTCAGTGGGTCCATCACACACTAATAGGGTCCATGAATCAAATCCATTACATTTGATCGAGTTCACATCCCAGTGGATATGCCCTTAGTTTAAAACCATCCTCCATAGTGGAGCGATAAAAAATCAAAGAAATCCAACCAAACTTTTATCCCCAGCGGATATGCCTTCACATCAATTAAGACAAAACAAATTAAAAGTAATTCAATTTTGTTCTCCAGCGGATTTTAGATTTACATACCCATTGGATCTTCTTCTCACAAATCATATTCAAAATCAAACTCAAACACTTATCACCCAGAAAATAGCCCAAACCTGCTTCCCTAGTGGAAAGTTCATGTACTAAATCCTTAGTGGATTCCTCATTTTATGCCCTCGGCATAAACCTCTCACATGTCATGTCCAATGCATGTGTGATCCCCTAGCGGATCTTCCTTCATGTCCTTGATATGAAATTCCAACCAAATCCTTCTAGCTCTCATTCCCTCGGCATAAGATGAGTCACATTGCACTAAGATCATGATCCCATCTACCTTTTGGGTTTAGGATTAGATGGTTTTTGTTAGTACTTGCAATCCTTTGGATGTTGTTGATTGTCTCAGTCAATGCCAATACGTCTGGTGTGCCTTGTATGTTACACCGCACCTATTGCGGGTCCTTTTGTTGACCTCACTTTTGGAGTGAGTTCTCAATCTCCTTATCTTAAACTTAGAAGTCTTCTAGACACTAAGACTTCCTTAGTCATAAAACCCTTCTAGCAATTAGGTAAACTCTTAACCTAAACCTAGAAACTTAGTAGGGTTAACCATAGAATTAGGCCATGCCTTAGAACATAGGGAGATCCACCTGCCCTATAGCCTAAACCTAATCCATGTTCACCTTCTCAAGCCAAACCTCAAATTCAATTCAAATACCAAATCCAAATCCAAATCTAAATCCAAACTCCAAGTCAAATGATTGAAGCCCATGATCAAATCTAAACCCAAAATTAACCTAAGCCCTATGATTTTATCTTATGGACTTAGCCTTGGACAAAGTCAAATCAAGCCAAACTCAAGTGATTTTCTCAAATGTAAATTCAACCCTTCAATCAATCTGTCCAACTTATAATCCAACCCAATTCCAAATCTAATTTCCAAAATCTACAATCAAATCAAGATCCTTCTTAAGCCATGTGAATCAACCTTCATGAGCTTAGCCAATATCCAATTCAAATCAATCCAAAATCAATTGATTTTCTCATACACAATTTATATCTCCAATTAACTTCCCAAATATAAATCAAATCTGCATTCAAGTGATCTAAAATACATTAAACTAAATCAAATAAAATCAAAATCTTTCCTAAGCCATATGAATCAACCCTATGAGCTTAGCCAAATCTTAACCCAAATCACTTTAAACTCAATTAATTTTCTCATAAATCAATCATATCTTCAATCATCTTCATAAATATAAATAAAATATACATTTAAATCAACAAAACTAAATCAAACTAAATCATAATCCAAACCTAGCCACATGACCTAACTCCATGGACTTAGCAAAATTCTCTCATTCCAAAACCCAAATTTAATTGAATTTCTCATAAATCAATTATTCCATCAAACATCTCTCCATATATAAATTAAATCTACAATCATAGAGTAAAATCAAAATGAACCCTTGTCAAACCCAACTTAGCATATTTGACTTGAAATATTCAATTGAACTAAGACCCATTTGAACCCAAACTAATTACAATTAAATTTATATATCAATCCCAAATCCATATATAAACTCAACTAAATCAAACTCAACCCAAAATCAAGCCAACTAAACTCAATTGGCTCACTTGACCCAAAGTGACCAATTTGACCTACTTGAACCAAAATACAATTCAATCCAAATCAAAGTGAATTAAGCCAATCCAAACTTCATAACATGATTGTTGATCATCCTAGGTTGATCAATTATCATAAATAAGGTCAAACCATATCAACCTAACCCTTTGACCAAACCCAATCCCTTAACCCATATGAATATAAACTTGCCAAATTGCAACCTAAGCTAAATCCCTTAAAACCAAAGATTCATACCCATCCAAAATCAATACTTGAACATGACTTGACCATCAATTGAGCCAAACCAAACCTAATTGGCCCTCTTGACCTAAGTTGGCCCAAATTGACCTAAAAGATGAAATTGGTCAAATCAAAATCTAAACAAAATTAATTGCATCCAATGGCTCAAGTTCATTCTAATTGACTATTGAACTTGACCAAAGCATCAATTGAGCCCAATTGACCCACTAGATCCAAATGACCTATTGAACCTAACTTGACCTAAAGGGTCAAACCACCTAAAACCCATTCAAATCCAATTTGAACTCAACCAAAGCCAAACCAAGCCATGACCCAAGCCAATTTGGTCAATTGGGTCAAATTGGTCAACTTGACCCATTTGACCCAAATGAACTCAAATGAACCAAAGTCAAATCTAAACCAAATTAAACCAAACCAATGACACCAATACACTCCAAATGGTCATATGAACTTGACCCAACCCTTGGTTTGACCCAATTTGACCAATTGGTCAACTTGACCCAACCTAACCCAAATTTGACCTAAATGGATCAAATTGTGCAAAGTTGAACCTAACCAACTCTAGATGACATAAAATTTGGCCCAACCCACTTGCATCTAGAAAGATCTTGGCCATTGTATCCCTTCAGATCCTCCTTGTGAAGATGTGGGATCGATGCAAGCTCGAGTGAGTGTGAATTGATCGAAGGAAGGTGAACAGTGTCCGTCTTCCGTTGATCGATATACAAGGGATAATGCACCGTCTGTTCCACGTGATTGGAATGGGCGATCATAATTAAATCTATTAAAATTATCCAATTTTATCCTTTAGCACTGCGGGTTTAATCGTGGTCTTCCGATCTTAGATCAAACGACGCACGAGAAAGCACATTCCACCACCGCCATGCAAGCGTTGACTCAGATTATTTTTAATAACCAATCTCGTGATGCTGCATCAGCACGTTATATGGTTCTGATAGGATTAAGATTTAATTAGGCTTAATTAATGTGTTTTAATGGCTAAAACTTACAAAAATTATAACAAATTGTAATAAAATCATAAAAATAAAAATAAATGCTCATTTTAAAGGTATTTCATAGGAGAATTTATTTAAAATATTCTTAATTAATTTTGAATAGTAATTAAAGATTAATTAAGGTTTAACTAAAAATTAATTAGCTTAATTACTCTTTAATTACTTAAGTAATTAATCCCAAACTTTGTGGGTTAATTCTATGGGATAACCTCTATCTCCCATAATTTTTAAAGGATTTGTTCTTTAATTAATTAGGGAAATTGACAAATTAAACTTTAATTACCCTCCTAAGTTAATTAATCATTAATTAATCACATAAGTAGTAAAATGTCAATTAATTAAGTGGTTAATCACTACCCAACAGTGAAAGCACTAATGGAATGGGATTAAGGCCTCATCCCTAATCTGTTTCCATAAGTTCATTTCATTAATCAAACTAATTAAGGCTTAATCAACTAATTAAATTACTTAATTAACTAAATTGAAATCATAATCATATTTGAACATAATTAAGTCTTGGGTAGATCTTTAGGTGTTCAATAACCTAAAGAGGTCCTAAGAAAACTATAATTAGCCCATATGTATGGGGGAGTTATAAAACTACTTAATTAAGTTAATTAACTTAATTAACCATTAATTGTGAGCCAATTGTATTAGGCCCCTTTCATTTCTTTGGGTCATTGCTAATTTAATTTTCAATGTATGTACATATCATGTTGGCTCATAATTATTTAAGTAATTATGTTAAGGCAACATAGGAAAGGGTTAATTAATGGATGTTATGCATATAATAACTTAATTAACTCATTAAATCAACTTAATCATATTTCATTAAACAAAAATAATTAATAAACATGGGAATGGGTTAAGATCAGCAAACCTCTTCTCACATCCTCAAATCAAATCAAAGCATGAAATTAAAAGTGGCATTAAAGAAACTTTGGTTTATTTTAAACAATTTTATTTGATATGATTGTCCTTAGGAATTAATATGATTGAATGAAGTCATATGTTTACATTTATTTATTCCTTTTCAATCATGTTAAATGTTGTATGTCATTTGAAATCATGCATTCATATTTTCAAATTTAATTGAATAAAATAGTTTTCTTTTATGTAAGTTTGCATGTGTTGGACTACTTTACAATATGTGTGGCTATTATCACTAATAAATTCAAATTATTTTTCCAAAGTTTATAAATCAATTGCATTGATTAGAGTGATAGTAGTTATGAACATATATAGGTGTTCATATGATTATAGCTTAGACATGTGACGTAAAGCTTTCTTTTCCTTAATTAATATGTAGTTTTACATGTACTTGAATGTTAATAAGTATATAGTCCAGACATCTTAAGAACATGAGGCTTTAGCTAGTTCCAAAGAGGTCATTTGATTACCTGAATTTTGTGGTTAACAATGACATGTACTTACTTATTTGATTTTATTTACATGTGTTCCTACATTAGGATTTGGATAGAACTTTAATCCACATGCATAAATGCTTCAATCAAATAAAAATACAATTTTTGAAAGGTTTCATTTCCTTTATTTATGTGTACATCCATATGTATTTGAGAAAAGCAAGTGTTTTGTTTGGACATCCCATGAATATGAGGCTTTAAGTAGCCCCAAGGAGGTCATTTGATTATGTCACTTTCCCGGTTAACAATGGCATGTATTAGCTTATGTCTCTTATACATGCACGTGTGTATTTAATTATCAAATTAGAACCCCTTTTCTTTTATGAAGGATACATGCATTCATAATTGACTAAGTGATTGAATTATTTGGTCATGTGATTCGGAGCTTTCTTTCTTACATTCATACATATAAATTTACATATGTTTAAATGCAAATGGGTATATAGTTTGGACATCCTGGGAATACGAGGCTTTAGTTAGCCTCAAGGAGGTCATTTAATTACCTCACTTCCCAAGTTAAAAATGACACATACCTATTTAATTTCACCCCAATGTATTTTTGTATAAGAATTTAGATAGAGCTTTAAACTAATATGATTAAATAATTTACTCACATAAAAGGAAATAAGCTTCAAATACGTGTATGCATTCATCATATGAGTGTGCTAAGACATATTACATGTATAGATCCATTTAGGATTAAAGCATATGCATGCCACATGTGATGGAAAGGAATGATTTAGCATGTGTCATGTGATAGTAATCCAATTAGATTAATCTTAAGATGTCATTTATGTTGGATAGAAATATTTAAAGTGAACCTAAACTCAAGAATAATTTAAAATTGTTAAAAACCCATTCACTAAAGAGAACTAAATCAAATTAATGTTCTTCAGGAAGTGGCTTAAGGTAGGGATGAAAGAGGGAAATCCTCTTTCTTCTCTTTACAACACTTAGTTGTTAAGTGTAATCAAATGAAACAAAAGAAAACACAAATTAAAATTCTCAAATCAATTAAACAACTTCAAGTGAAACCAACCTTTTGTGTTAAATTGAATCATTTTGCGCTTAGAAAATATAACACTAATGCTTAGTTGAGACATAAAAAAATAAGCCTTAATCCACACATTAGAATTAGGTCACCGCTTCTAGTGCTAAGTTAGGTTGGCGTATGTATGGTGAATGTTTTTTTGTGATGTAATGTTTAGATTGGATGTTAGGGTGTATGTCTCGTTGACTGGATGTTAGGCCGTTCCTAGCCTAATCATATTTTCCATAGAGGATTATGGTCAAGGGGTGCTTAAAATAAATATAAATGCTCTCTTTATAGGTTACTAAGACCCCTAAGCATATTCTAAGTTAGGATAGGTGGGCTTGGTTACCCATGTGCACGGTGCTAAGTCCAAATTATATATATAACTACTTAGGATCGTATGTGTGTTTAGCTAACATCTATTTTATAGGTATAGTTAGACTTACTTTTCTTATTTTTAATATAATTTTGTATTAGGAATTAGAATTTATTCTATGAGGGATTAGGATGAGCAGTGGCTAGAAGGCTTAGTCCTGGGAGGCCCTGTGATGCCTTAGGGCACAAACCAAATCAAAGAAGTAAGGAGGGAAGAAATGAAGACATAAAGAATAAAGAATGAAGACCCCACCCTCCCATGGCATTCTTTCATTATAAATTTTAATTATTATTTTATTATTCCAGGTTGTATAAGGTTTGAGCCCGGCTACCCATCTTTTCTTTTCAGGTTGTATGGCGGTACTTGACTACACCGTCCTTTTATTCTTTTATGATAGTTATAAAATTGATTGATGTTATGTTTAAATTGCGCAATAGAAATGGCAAGATTTTTAAAGTTTCTTATGATTGATGCTTTAATGTGTGGCCTGGATGCGATTAGGCTCTTAGGATAAAATAAATTTTCAGCCCAAGTAACCACTCATAACTAAAGTTTCCTACAACTCATGACCTCACCATAAAGCCTAGGCATTAAATAAGATAATTAATAGATTTAGCAACCCCTTAGTTGAATGTTGTATGTCTCACACCATGCATGCATATTATTTCCCTCTTGAATATGAAGGATCTCCATCCTTGCATGATAGGGGAATGCTTCACTTGTGAGGGCATCCCTTATGGTGGAGAATAATTTTTTTTAGTTGATTTGGCTTATAACTTATTTTTATCATGCTTTTAGGCATATAAAAAAATCCTAAAACCTTTGTCAAAATGAAATGTCAAAATTTAAATAAAATTTGAAAAGATTTTTGCATTAGATTAAGTCATTATCCATACTACTCGTGCTCTAGTCACTTAGGGAGTGGGTTTAAGGACTTTAGTCTCTTTCTAATTAAATAGCAACCCAACTATCTTGAAAACTCATAAGACTTTCCTACATGGATATAAAGCGTAGGAGGAGTTAGCTCGTAACCACTCCAGGTGGTTATAAGTCCAGCAGTCTGGTGGTTTATCCTCTCTTATGGAGGTAAACCTTATGCACACCTTCACTTAGATTTAGGTCATTTTTTTGGCATCGTGCTGAAGCTCCCTAGATTTAGGATTTTAGGTTACTATTTCCTTTGGGCTACAAGCATAAATCTGCACCTCTTAAACATTTCCACAATCTTGTGTTGGTAGATTATAAGCCCTAGCAATCTAATAAAATTCAACTTTAACATATAATTCTCTTCAACTTCAAACATATAAAGTCCAATTATAGGATAGGTTAGAATGCTCACTAGGTTTCCAAGTATCATGAGCTTTCCCTACTCATCTCTTTTAGCATTCAAAATAATTCTCTCCATTTGATCTATCCTACTTAATTTTCCAAATATAGCTAATTCTTTGATAGTCTAATCTTGAAATCTTTGGAGACCCTAATTATCTAATTAAATCGAGAGTATTTGTAAGGAATTCACCTTCCTTGGGATGTAATTAACTATGGAGGCTTGTCTCCATAGAAAACTTTAGAACCTAGTTTATTATAAACCCTACTTTATTCATCCATGTAAAGCAGGGGAAAAATCTCTGGTATATTCGAAGACTCATCATGCCTTAGGAGTCCTTATTAGGTGATTAGGTCAATTAAAGGGTGATGCATGTATCTTTTGAGATAGTACATCATACCTCAATGTTGTATCCAATCACTTTAATAAGTACCAACTATGATCTACGGGAGTCCCCCCACCCACATCCAAAAATAAACACCACAAACACTTAGTTATTAAGTGTAGGTCATATGAAACAAAAGAAAAATACAAATTAAAATTCTCAAATCCATTAAATCACTTGAAGTGAAAACAAGCCTTCATGCTAAATTAAATCTTTACATACTTAGAAAACTATAACTCTAATGCTTAGCAAGACATACCACATAAGTCTTTACACACACCTTAGAACTAAGTCACCACTTCTAGTCTTAAGTTAGGACAGTGTATGTATGGTGTATATTTTGTTTTGTGATGTAATGTTTTAGACTAGATGTTAGGGTGTATGCTTCATAGACTAGATGTTAGGTCGTTCTTAACCTAATCATGTTTTTGCATGGGATTGTGCTTAAGGGGATGCTTAAAAATAAATATAAATGCTCTATTTACAGGTTGCTTAAACCCCTAAGCATAATCCAAGTTAGGACAGGTGCGCTTGATTACCCATGTGCAGGGTGCTAAGTTCAAACTATACATATAACTACTTGGGATTGTATGTGTGTTTAACTAACACTTGTTTTGCAGGTGTAGTTAGATTTAATTTTCCTATTTTCAATATAAGTTTGCATTAGTAATTAAGATTTGTGCTATGGGGTATTAGGATGAGTATTGGCTAGAAGGCTTTATCTTGGGTGCCATGTGATGCCTTAAAGCCTACCAAATCAGGGAAGCAAAGAAGTGAAGCATGAAAAATGAGAAAATAAGGACCTCCATAGCACTTACTCATTTGTAAATTGTAATTATTCTTTCATATTCTGGGTTGTATAAGGGTAGAGCTTGGCTACCCAACTTTCCTTTTCGTATGCAGCTCTGTTATTCTTTACGATATTATTTGATGATTTTTTTTAGTTTGTGTATTAGAAACAACATGTTTTCATAGTTTCTTATGATTGATGCTTTAATGTGTGGGCTGATGGGATCTTAGGGAATACTTAATTTTTCTACCCTAATTAATCACTCATAGCTAAATTTTAAATAATTCATAACCTCACTATAAAGCTTAGGTCTTAAATAAGATAATTATAGGATTTAGCAATCCCTTAGCTGAATGGTTGAATGTTTCACATCATGCATGCTTATTATTTCTCTCTTAAAAATAGGGGATTTTCATCCTTGCATGATAGGGGAATGCTTGACCTGTGAGGGCATCCCTTGTGTTGGAAAACTCCCCTTTCTCACTGATTTAGCCAACAACTTTATTTCATCATGCATGTCAGCATCAGAATCCTTAAGTCATTGTCAAAATGATGTGTCTAAAATGAAACAAAATTTGAAAAGACTTTTTGCATTTATAGATTAAGTCATATGCTCATAGCACTCATGCTCTAATCTCTTAGGGAGTGGGTTTAGGACTTTTAGTCTCTTTCTAATTAAATAACTACCCTAGCCATCTTGCTATTCATAAGACCAGACTACATATTTTTAAAATCATAGGAGAAGTTAGCTGGTGGCCACTCCAGGTGATTATAAGACGAAAAGTCAGATGGTTTGTTCTCTATTGTGGAGATAAACCCTTATGTCCATCTGTCGCTTAGATTTAGGTCATGCTTTAGCTCATACTAAAGCTCCGTAGATTTAAGATCTGAGGTAGCTATTTTCTTCGGGCGACAAGAATAAATCCTCACCTCTTAAGCATCTCCACAACCTTGTGTTACTGGACTATAAGCCCTAGGAATCTAATAAAAATTCAACTCTAACAAATAAATCTATTAATTTTTAATTATATAAAGCCCAATCATAAGATATATTGGAATGCTCACTAGGCTTCCTAGTATCATGAACATTCCTACTTCCTCCATTTGGATTCCAAAAATAAATCCTCTCCTTGAACTTTCCCAATTGATTTTCCAATTACAACCAATCCTCTGTAGTCTAACCTTGAAATCTTTGGAGATGATAATTGTTTACTTTAATTGAGAGTATTCTTAGGGAATTCCATTCCCTAAGATGTAATTAACTATGGAGGCATGCCTCCATAAGAAAACTTTAGAACTCGATTTAATATAAACCCTACTTTATTCATCCATGTAAAGCAGGGAAAAAATCTTAGGTATATTCGAAGACCCATCATGCCTTAGGAGTCCTTATTAGGTGATTTGGTCCACTGAAGGGTGATGCCTGTATCTTTTGAGATAGTGCATCATACCTCAATGTTGTACCTGAGCACTTCAATAAGTATCCCCTATGATCTACATGGTGTCCCCCCTATACATCCAAAAATAAACACCATAGAAAGATGCATACCAAACATTACTTAGACTAATGCTAAATTTATAATTTTTAAAAAATCATTTTAACACATTAATTTGGACCAAGGTTCGGATAATTATGCCTACATGCCTAATGAAATTCATTTGTGGGATAAATCAGCAAGAGGAGATGTTCTCTACTATAAGGGACTGCTCTCACAGGTCAAGCCTATCCCCTATCGTGCAACAGTAGTGTTGACCTCACTTTTGGAGTGAGTTCTCAATCTCCTCATCTTAGACTTAGGAGTATCCTAGACACTAAGACTTCCCTAGTCATAAGATACTTCTAGTAATTAGGTAAGCACTTAACCTAAATCTAGAGACTTAGAAGGGATAACCATAGGATGAGATTATGCTTTAGGGATTAGGATAATCCACCTACCCTACAACCCAAATCCAATCCATGTTCAACTTCTCAAACTAAACCTCAAGTTCAATTCAAACACCAAATTCAAACCCAAATCCAAATTCAAATTTAAAATCAACCTAAGCCTTATGATTTTAACTTATGAACTTAGCCTTAGCCAAATTCAAATCAATCTAAACTCAAGTGATTTTCTCACATATGAATTCAACCCTTCAATCAATCTATCAAACTTACAATCAAACTCAATCCCAAATCCAATATTCCAAAATCTGTAATCATACCAAATCCTACCTAAGTCCTTTGAATCACTTTCATGAACTTAGCCAAAATCCCATCCAAATCAATCCAAAATCAATTGATTTTCTCAAACCCAATTTATGACTTCATTCATCTTCCTAAATATAAATCAAATCTACATTCAAATGATTAAAACTAAATCAAACTAAACCAAATTAAATTAAAACCCTTCCTAAGTCCTTTGAACCACTTTCATGAACTTAGCTAAAATGCCATCCAAATCAATCCAAAATTAATTGATTTTTTCATAATCAATTTATATCTTCAATCATCTTTCTAAATATAAATCAAATCTACATCCAAATGATCAAAACTAAATCAAATTAAATCAAAACCCTTCCTAAGCCATATGAATCAATCCCATGGGCTTAGCCAAATCTTAACCCAAATCACTTCAAACTCAATTGATTTTCTCATGAATCAATCATATCTTCAATCATCTTCACAAATATAAATGGAATATACATTTAAATAATCAAAATTAAATCATACTAAATCAAAATCTAAACCTAAGCCACATGACCCAACTCTATGGACTTAGCCAAATTTCTTCATTCCAAAACCCAAAATCAATTGATTTTCTCATGAATCAATTATTCCTTCAATCATCATCTCAATATAAATGAAATCTACAATCATTGAGCCAAACCAAAACCAACTCAAGTCAAACCCAACTTGACCCTATTTGACTTGAAATATTCAAATGAACCAAAACTCATCCAATCCCAAATCAATTGCAATTGAATTTATATATCAGTCCTAAATCCATATATAAACTCAACTAAATCAAACTCTACCCAAAATTAAGCCAAATAAACCCAATTAGTCCACTTGATCTAAAGTGGCCAATTTAACCTATTTGAGCCAAGATTCAATCCTACCCAAATTGAATTGAACCAAGCCCATCAAAACCTCCCATCATGATTGTTGATCACCCTACATTGATCAATTGCCACAAATTGATTCAAAATAAGTCAACTTTCTTAACCCATATGAATCCAATCTAGCCAAATTGCAACCTGAGCCTAATCCCTTGAAACCAATGAACCAAAATCAAATCTAAGCTAAATTAAACCAAACCAATGACACCAATACATCCCAAATAATCATATGAACTTGACCCAACCCTTGGTTTGACCCAATTTGACCAATTGGACAACCTAACCCTATTTGACCCATTTTGACCTAAATGGGTCAAATTAAGCCAAATTGAACCTAATGAACTCCAAATGACTTGAAATTTTTCCCAACCCACTTTTGCTTCATTTCTAATCTGTCCAAATCAAATAAAATGACAAATGACCAATATACCCTTGGGTCAAGGGTATCATATGAGACAAACCACCCATGTAAGTGGTCATTTCTACTCCTTGGCCACTTTGCACTCTCCTAATGATCTGCCTAGGCACCTAAGACACTGCTTAACCTGACCCAAGAGGTGGTTGGGTTGGCCATGACCCATGGGAAAGGAAATCACCTCACCCTTCCCATTGGTGCACTTGAAACATCAAGGACACCCATTTCCTCCCTTAGTAGCCACTCCCACACCATCACCCAACTAAACTGAGCCACCTCATCCACTCTTTGCCACCCATGACTGCTTGAGGTGGTTGGATGATCACAAAAATCCAAACCCAACTAAGCCATCCGATCAAGAGGAGGGGGTATACACCCCCTCATTTCCACTCAAAAACACACAAAATCATTCCTCGAAGCCCTAGCTACCCAAGACGAGCCACCAGAGCCATGTCCCAAGCTCCCAAGCTAGTTCCTAAATCAAAAATTGTCATTCCCATTTGTCCCAAAATAAGCCACCCTTCCTTCAATTTCCATTTGCTCAAACTACAACCAAAGTGCAATTAACCTTTGCGCACACCATCTCTAGAGCCAATTGAGCAAGAACAAATCATATCCCAAGCTTCCTGATGATCGGTGGGTAGATTTTGATCAATGCCAGCCCCTTAAACTTTAGGTTTTGGTCTTCCAAGCAAGCCACCTCAAATTAGAGCTCGTGCTGATCAGTAGACATATATCAAATTGAAGCTCCACTAGACATATATCAATCATTCCTTTACATCACATATAACATGCATATGGTTTAATTCTAAGTGTATCTATACATGTAATATGTTTTAGCACAGTTATATGATGAATGTAAATATGTATTTGAAATTTATATACATTTTTTCATTTGATTGAATTATTTAGTTATATTAATTTAAAGCTCTATCCAAATTCTTATACAGAAATACATAGGATAAAATTAAATAGGTACATGTCATTGTTAACCAGGGAAGTGAGGTAATCAAATGACCTCCTTAGGGCTAACTAAAGCCTCATATTCTCAGGATGTCCAAACTATATACCCATTTGCATTCAAACATATGTAGATTTATATACATGATCATAAAAAGGAAGCTCCAAGTCATATGGCTAATTAATTCAATCACTTAGTCAATTATAAATGCATGTTTCCTTGATAAAAAAAGGGTTCTAATTCCTTACTTAAAAACACAGATGTATAAGGGAAATAAGCTAGTACATGCCATTATTAACCAGGTATGTGTGGTAATTAAATGACCTCCTTGGGGCTACTTAAAGCCTCATATTTCTGGGTTGTCTAGACTAAACACCTGCTTTTCTCAAGTACATATAGATGTATACATAAATAAAGGAAGGAAAACCATGCGAAGATTGTACTTTATTTGATTGAAACATTTATGTATGTGGATTAAAGTCCTATCCAAATTCTAATGTAGAAACACATGTTGATGAAATCAAATAAGTACAGGTTGCTATTAACTAGGGAAGTGAGGTAATCAAATGACCTCCTTGGGGCTACCTAAAGCTTCATATTCCTGGGATTTTTGGACTATATTCTTATTAACATTCAAATACATGTACGACCACATATGAATTAAAGAAAAGAAAGCTTTACTCCACATATATAAGCTATAAGCACATGAAAACCTATATATGTTTATAACTACTATCATTCTAATCAATGTAATTGATTTAGAAACTTTGGAAAAATAATTTGAATTTATTAGTGATAATAGAACACATATTACAAATTAATCCAACAAATGTAAGTTCACATGAAAGAAAACCATTTAATTTAATTAATTTTGAAAAGATGAATGCATGATTTCAAATGACATACAACATTTAACATGATTGGAAATGAATAAATTAACATAAACATAAGATTCCATTCAATTAAATTAATTCCTAAGGACAATCAATTCAAATAAATTTATTTAAGAAAACCAAAGCTTTCTTAGTATCATTTTTAATTTCATGTTTTGATTTGATTTAAGGATGTGAGAAGAGGTTTGCTGATCCTAACCCATTCCCATGTTTATTAATTTATTTAGTTTAAGAAAATGTAATTAGGTTTACTTTATGGGTTAACTAAGTTGTAATAAGCATTAAATCCATTAATTAACCCTTTCCAATGTTACCATAACATAATTACCCAAACAATTATGAACCAACATGGTATTCACATGCATTGCAAATAAAATTAGCAATGATCCTAAAAAAGGAAAGGGGCCTAATGCAATTGGATTACATTTACTGGTTAATTAAGTTAAGAAACTTAATTAATTACTATTATGGTTTTCCCACACATGTGGACTAATCATAATTTCATTAAACTTCTTTAGGTTGTTCAACACCTAAAGATCTACGTGATTATGATTTTAATTAATCAAGTTCTGATGTGAATATGATTTTAATTTAATTGATTGAATAATTTAAGTAATTAATTAATCCTTAATAAATTTGATTTTAATTTTTGGAGTGATCTTTAGGGATGGTTGAAGTGGGGGAATGCATCTGGCCTATTATGTGATAGAAAAGTTCCACTTAAACTTAAGGGAAAATTTTATAAGATGGTGGTAAGACCTGCAATGACTTATGGTGTAAAATGTTGGCCAATAAAAGAGAAGCATAAGACTAAGTTAAGTGTTACAGAGATGAGGATGCTCAGGTGGATGAGTGGCTTTACTCTTAGAGATAGAATGCAAAATGAGTATGTTCGGGAAAAAGTTGGAGTAGCTCTGGTAGATAAGATTAGGGAGAGTCGCCTTAGATGGTTTGGCCACATAAAGCGTCGTCTGGCGACCCAATTAGGAGAGTAGATGCATTAGATTTGCCTTATGTTAAGAAAGGTAGAGGTAGACCTAAAAGACTTGGTTAAGATGTATAAAAAATAATCTTAGTATACTTGAATTAAATGAGAATTTGACACATAATAGGACACAATGGAGACGAAGGATTCATGTAGTCGACCCCACTTAGTGGGATTAAGGCTTGTTGTTGTTGTTGTTGTTGAGTGATCTTTAGGGAAGGAGATTAGAAAGGAGGCCCCAACCTTATTCCATAAGTCTCCTCACTATTAGACAATGATTAATGAGCCCAATTAATTAATTAGTCATTATTCATATGATTAATTAGCCCTTATTTAAATTAAGAAAGTAATTAGGGATTAATTAACAAATTTTCTTAATTAATTAACAAATAAATCCTAAAAAAAAATTAGGGGAGGCACAGGTCATTAACTTAAATAATCTCATAAAGTTTGAGGTTAATTAATTAATTAATTAAGGAGTAATTAAGCTGATTAAATTATAAATTAAATCCTAATTAAGCCCCTAATTACTATTCAAAATTAATTACAGATATTTTTAAAAAATTCCTCTTTGAAATACCTTTAAAATAAGTATTTATTTATATTTTTTGAATTTTGCTATGCTTTTTTATAATGTTTACAAGTTTTAGTCATTAAAATACATTAATTAGGCCAAGTTAACCCTTAATCCCATTGGCGCCACGTGGCTCACTGACGTGATGTGCTTTCCATATGGCATCACAAGATTGGTTACATAAACATAATCCTAGTCAACACTCATGAGACATGCTATCTGCCGTCGATCTAAGATGAACAACTATGATTAATCTCGGTAAAAAGGAATGAATTGGATAATTCTAATAGATCTAATCATGATCATCTATTTCAATCATGTGGAGTGGATGGTACATGACCTATCATAACTTGAGCGAGGGGGAATAGGGTCCGTTTGTCATTGCTAGCATGATCCAAGCTAACCCGTGCTCGAATCAACTCCAAATGAATCTCACACATTTGCACAAGAGATCCAAGGGGATCCAATAGCTAGGATTGCGTAGGATGAAAGTTTTCTTCAAAAAGCTCCAACAAATTTTCATACAAAGATTAGTTTCAATGGCATACCTCACTAGAGCTCAAGACTTGTGGAAATCTAGATTGAGGAAGCTTTGTCTAGTGGAGATGAAGCTCTTTTGATCAGCACTAGCTCCAATTTGAGGTGGTTTGCTTGAAAGGCTAATACTCAAAGCTTTGGTGGTTGGTGTTTATTGAAATCCACCCTATGGTCATCAGGAAGCTCGGGGAATGATTTATTCTTGCTTGACTACTTCCAAGGATGGTGTGTGTAAAATTAATTGCACTTTGGTTTATCCTTGAGCAAATGGGAATGAATGCAGTGATGTCCTATTTCAGCTTGAAGGAAATTGAGAATGGGGAACTTGGGGAGGCTTGGGAACTCTCTACAAAGCTCTTGGCAGCTCATCTTAGGGTTCTCTAACTCTGAGGAATGAATTCATGTGTATTTAAGTGGAAATGAGAGGGTGTATACCCCCTTCCTTTGGATTGGATGGATGAGCTATGTTTAGAATTTTGTGATCATCCAACCACCTTAGAGCTTCATGAGCATGCTTGAGTGGATGAGGTGGCTCGATTTGGTTGGGTGAAGGTGTGGAGGTGGCTGCCAAGGAGGGTAGTGGGTGCCCTTGGTGTTTCATATGCACCAATGGGGCGGGTGAGCTGATTTCACCTCCCCATGTGTCATGGCCAACCCAACCACCTTTGGGTAAGGTTGGGTACTGTCCTAGGAGCCTAGGTGTACTAATGGGAGAGTGCCAAGTGGCCAAGGAATCGAAATGACCACTTACATGGGAGATTTGCCTCATGTGATACCCCTAGCCCAAGAGTAGGATGGTCATTTGGAATTGGAATTAATTTGGGTAGATTTGGAATGAGTCAAAAGTAGGTTGGGACAAATTTCATGTCATTCGGAGTTCATTTGGTTTGATTTAGCTCAATGTCACTCATTTAGGTCAAATTGTGTCAAATCGAGTTAGGTTGACCAATTTGTCAAATTGGGCCAAACCAAGGGTTGGGTCAAGTTCATATGATCATTTGGGATGTGTTTGTGTCATTAGTTTGGTTCAATTTGTTTTAGGTTTGGTTTTAGTTCATTTAAGTTCATTTGGGTGAAATGGGTCAAGTTGACCAATTTGACCCAATTGACCAAATTAGCTTGGGTCATGGCTTGGTTTGGGTTTGGCTAATCATTTGGAATATGTTATAGGCTTTGGTTGATTTTAATTTTGATTTGATTGGGTTTTAGGTTGGTTTGACCCTTTAGGTCAAGTTCGGTTCAATAGGTCATTTGGGTCTAGTGGGTCAATTGGACTTAATTGAGGTTTTGTTCGAGTTCAATAGCCAATTTGGAATGAACTTGAGCCATTGGTTGCAATCAATTTGGATTGTAATAATATTTGACCCATTTTGGCCATTTAGGTCAAATTAGGTCAACTTGGGTCAAAAGGGCCAATTGGGTTAGGTTTGGCTCAATTGAAGGTCAAGTCATGTTCAAATGTTGGTTTTGGGTTGGTATGAATCATTGGTTTCAAGGGATTTGGTTTAGGTTACAATTTAGCTAGTTTGGGTTAAGAGAATGGGCTTGGCCAAAGAGCTAAGTTGACTTGGTTTGACCTAATTTATGATAACTGATCAACCTAAGGTGATCAACAATCATGTTATGAGGTTAGGAATGGCTTAATTCACTTTGATTTGGATTGAGTTGGATTTTGGTTCAAATAGGTCAAATTGGTCACTTTGGGTCAAGTAAAATAATTGGGTTTAGTTAGCTTGATTTTGGGCTGAGTTTGATTTATTGAGTTTATATATGGATTTGGGATTGATATATAAACTCAACTACAATTAGTTTGGGTTCAAATGAGTTTTGATTCATTTGAAAATTTCAAGTCAAAAGGGCTAGGTTGGGCTTGACTTGGGTTGATTTTGATTTGGCTTGATAATTTAGATTTCATTAATATTTGGAAAGATGACTGAAGGAATAATTGATTTATGAGATAATCAATTAAATTTGTGTTTTGGAATTGGAATGGAATTTGGCTAAGTCCATGGAGTTTGATTCATATGGCTTAGGAAGGATTTTGCTTTGATTTGATTTAGTTTTGATGATTTAAATGCATATTTCATTTATATTTGTGAAGATGATTGAAAATATGATTAATTTATAAGAAAATCATTTGAATTTGAAGTGATTTGCTATAAATTTTGGCTAAGCAAATGAAGGTTGATCCATATGGCTTTGAAAGAATTTTGATTTGATTTGAATTAGTTTGATTTAGTTTTGATCATTTGAATGTGGATTTGATTTATATTAGGAAGATGATTGATGATATAAATTGATTATGAGAAAAATAATTGATTTTGGATTGATTTGAATTGGATTTTGGCTAAGCTCATGAAGGTTGATTACATGGCTTAGATAGGATTTGGTATGATGGTAGGTTTTTGGCAAATTGGATTTGGAATTGGGCTTGATTGTAAGTTTGATGGATTGATTGAAGGATTGAATCAATATTCGAGAAAAATCACTTGAGTTTGCATTAACTTGAATTTGGCTAAGGCTATGTCCATAAGATAAGATCATAGGGCTTAGGTTGATTTTGAATTTGGATTTAATCATGGGCTTCAATCATTTGGTTTGGAATTGGTTATAGATTTGGACTTGGATTTGAATTTGGTTTGAATTTAGCTTAGGAAGGTAAACTTGGATTGGGCTTAGGCTATCGGGTAGATGGATTTCCCTAAGTCCTAAGGCATAGCCTAATCCTAGGGTTAACCCTTCTAAGTCTCTAGGTTTAGGTTAAGTGTTTACCTAATTTCTAGAAGTGTCTTATGACTAGGGAAGCCCTAGTGTCTAGAAGACTCCTAAGTCTAAGAAGAGGATGGGAACTCACTCCAAAAGTAAGGTCATCAAAATGACTCCCAATAAGTGTGGTGCAACTGACAAGGCACACCGCACATAGTGGCATTGATCAAGATGATCAACAGCATCCAAAGGATTGCAAGCGCTAGCAAAAATGATCTATACCTAAACTAGAAAGGTAGATAGAATCATGATTCTAGTGCATTGCAACTCAACGTATGCTAAGGGCATAAGAGAGAGAAAATGATTTGATTAGAATTTCATGTCAAGGACATGAAGGAAGATCCACTAAGGGATCACACATTCATTGGACATGACATGTGAGAGGTTTATGTCGTGGGAATAAAAGGAGGAATCCGCTGGGGATTGAGTACATGAGCCTTCCACTAGGGAAGCAGGTTCGAGTTATCCACTGAGGATATGGATTTTAGTTTTATTGTGAATATGATTTGTGGTAAGAAGATCTGATAGGGATAAGAATCTATAATCCACTAAGAATAAAGATCAAATTAATTTTAATTTGTTTTTTCTTAATTGATGTGGAGGCATATCCACTAAGGGTATGGACTCGACTCCGCTAAGGATTTGGAATATGACCCTTCCACTAGGGAAGCAGGTTCGGGCTATCCGATGAGGATAAGGGTTTGATTTCACAGATTCGTTTCGGGATGTATCTACTGAGGATAAAAGTTTGCTTAGATTTGTTATGGCTCCACTGGGGAAAATGGTTTTGAAGTGAGAGCATATTCACTGGGAATACAAACTCAGTCAAATGTGATGGATTTGATTCATGGACCCTATCAGTGTGCGATGGACCTATCGAAAAGGGGCTATGTTAGCCTTGGCCTATCTCAAGTTTATAAATCCATAGGGGTAGTCTACTAGCCATAAGGTAGGGCTATCCAACCTAAGGGGTGCCTTTTAGTGTGCAACAACTATGCTAGGAAGAAAGTGTATCAGACTTACATCTTCCAAAGCAAAGAACAGCCATTGGGGTAACCTGTTGGTAGCACAACAAATCAAACCCAACCTAGGGAGACTATTGAGAGAGTGCAGCTGGGGAACTTACCTCAACTCAGGAGTAATCAAGATTAATTTATTTTGATTTCATTTGATTTTTTTAATTTGATTTGGTTTATTTTCATTTATTTTAATTTAATTTGATGGATCCCATCAGTGTGTGATGGACTGCACTGAGAAGGGGCTATGTCAGCCTTGACCTACCTCAGATTTACCAATCCAAAGGGGTAGTCTACTGGCTGAAGGGTAGGACTATTCGACCTAAGGGGTGCCTTTCAGTGTGCAATGGTTGTACTAGGAAAAATGTATAGTAGACTTACATCTTCCAAAGTAAGGAATAGCTACTGGGGTGACCTGTTGGTAGCACAACAGATAAAACCCGACTTGGGTGGTACAAGGGTCATGGAAAGAATGCGAGTGACTTATATCTTCAAAGAATGACCGTTGGGTGACCTAGGTGGCATAAAGAGTCAAGCTTAACCTAAGCGTGACTACTAAGAGAGTGCCACTAGGGATCTTACCTCAATTCAAGTGTAGTCAGGTGATTCCTATAGGGAGTTTCACTGATACTGCCTTATATATAGAATTCCTGCTTGGGAAAGGTGCCATTAGGGGCATTCTTCTAATCCACAAGCGAATATATATTTTGTTTATTTACTATCATGGACCCTGTTGGTGTGCGAGGGAAAACATTTAGAAGTTCTATGTTGACCTTGACCTATCTCAGATTTATTAGACCAATGGAAAATCTGCGCATCCGCATAATAGAATCTTCAACCATTAGGGTGGTTACTAGGAAAGGGGGATTATCCAATCAAGTAGTAACCCAAGTAGTGTCTAAATGGGGTCACAAAGGACATTATCTAAATAGAGTGTGCATAGGGGAGGTGCCACTAGGGACACCGATCCCCAAAGAAAATAATGCTGTAGCGGTGGCAACTCAAGGAGAAAGTGTAGGCCTACATCTATCAGTGGTGTATCCAGGGTGTGGGTCACGTCGATAGTGAACTAACCAACCTAAGGTGCCCATAGATGTGTGATAATTCATCTAGGAACAAGGCTTGTAGACTTACATCTCCCTAAAGTAGAATTGATCATCGGATAATGTCGATAGGTCCAACCTGCCCGCCGGTGTGCAACTAGTTAGAAAAAGCATAGCATACTTACATCTTCCAAAGAAAGGAACAATCGTTGGGGTGACCCATTATTGGTACAACAAGTCGACCCGACCTAAAGGCGACCACTAAGTAGAGGGTCACGAAGAAGGACTGGATCTAGACTTGAATTAGTTAGGAGGAAAGGAGCCACTGGGGGACTTACCCTAGTTCTGAAATATACTCGACCTGGTCAGTGCACGATGGCTAGTTTAAGAAGAAGGCATAACAGAATTACATCCTCTTAAACTAAGCCATCATGAGGTAGCTTATCGGTCTCGCAGTAAGGCCTACCATGCTAACAGGGCACTCGTCAGTGTGCAATGACTAAGTAAGGAAAGAAAGTGTAGTAGACTTAAATCCTCCAAAGAAAGAAGACCATTGAGGTGACCCACTAGCAGGGTAGCACGTCAGCCTAACCTAGAGCAGCTATTGAGTGAGTGTTGTTGGGGGCGTTATCCTAACTCGAAGTAGTCCGAGACAAAAGATGTGCATTTATTTATGTGTTTATATGTAGTTTGTGTTGTGTTGTTTCAAAGGAAATATGATTCCACTTGGGTTCTCTCACACATATTTCTATGTGCATCATGGCAAATTTGTGAACAAGTAAAAATGCTTCAAAGAAGGGAAGATTTGATTTGAAGAGGAATTTTTATTGATGATAAAGATTTTAAACATGATTTTATGGATAATATTTCATTAAGGTAAGCCTATTGATTGGAAGCATCTGACACTCTCCCTTATGATTAATAAGCTGATAAGATCCTCTTTGGTAGGCTTTTTCTATGATAAATGGGCCTTCCGAAGTGGGTTCAAACTTGCCTCCCACCTTATGATGGGTAACAATTGATCTCCTTAGAACTAAAATAAGCTCTCCTACTTGAAAAACTCTAGGATGGACCAACTTGTTGTGAGCTTGAATCATTTTGGCTTTGTACAACTCAAGGTTTTGGCATGCCCGTTGGCATCTCTCCTCCAAACCTTTGAGCTCTTCTAATCGTAACTTGGCATTCTACCCCATTATGATCTTGCTACCCATAACTATCCTTAGTGATGGGAGTTGGACTTCTAATGGTAGAACCACTTCAGACCTATACACTAAGGAGAAAGGAGTAGACTGAGTTGGAGTTTTGCATGTGGTACGCTAGGCCAACAAGGCTTCAACTAACTGCTCATGCCATTATTGCTTGTTGTAATCAAGGGCTTTCTTCAGTATTTGGATGAGAGTTTTATTAAAGGCTTCTGCCAAACCATTTTCCCTTAGGTAGTAAATGGTAAAATATCTCCAATCTATGCTATGTCTTCGAGCAAAGTTGTTGATCTTGGTGCTCTTGAATGCAGTACCATTATTACAGATAATTCATCCAGGCACCTCGAACCTATATATGATATGATTCCTGAAAAATTAGAGCACATGCTGAGTTGTGTCCTCTCTGAGCTAGATCATTTCCACCCACTCAGAAAAGTAGTTGGTAGCAAGTAGGATGAACCGATGACCTTTAGAAGAAGGAGGGTCAATTGAACCCCATTATCTTGGTACCCCAAAACTCGAATGGCCATGAGGCCAATATAGGATATAGAATGTTGGGTGGTTGGTGTAGGACCACACCGTCTACCAAACACTGGTGGCATTGCCTAGCTACGTCTATATAGTATATGATCATCGACGACCAGTAGTATCCTAGTCTCTTGATCATGGCTTTCATCTTTAGATTGGATTGGTGAGCTCCACATAATCTTGAGTGTACCTTAATCATGATCCTATGGGCTTCATGTTTGTCCAAACATCATAACCACATATGATAGAAGGACCACCGGTACAAAGTGCCATCTACGAGAGCATAAGAAAGTGCTCTCTACCTCACCTGATGTGATATTGACTTCACTTGAGGTAGTTTATCTCTATTTAGATAATTCATGAATGGTTGCCTCCAATCTAACTCCTCATCCCTTTTGGCAATGGTAACTTCCCCATCAAGAGAGTACTTTTCGATAAGCCCGTTATCAATAAGGGATAAGACTTGTCTATTTTGGATCCTAATTGATAAGGACTCATCTTTCGGACATGCCAACTCCTTGGAAAAAATGGCTAAAGCATCTGCTACATCATTTTCCCCTCGAGGAATCTTGTAAATGGAAACCTCTAGGATTTGGGCCAGTAACTCCATGGTGTACTTTTGGTACTGATGGAGTTTAGGCTTTAGAACCTTATAAGACCTAGAGATTGGATTGAAGACTAACTGAGCTTCCCTGAAGATGTTGATGTCCTGGATGCTTAGAGTAATGGCTAACTCCACACTGGAAATAAAAGCCTCATATTCGGCTTTATTGTTGGTGCTAGGATTGGATAGGTGATATGAGAATCTTATCACATCACAGTCCAGAGTTAGGAGAACTACTCCTATGCCTGCCTTCCCTGGGAGAGCAGATTGTGGTTCTTCTCCTCTTTGAGAGGAAGCCACACCATCAAAGTACATCTCCCAGGGGTCAATGCTAGGGTCTTCTAAGTTCATGATTTATTCATTGGGGATGTCATTACTAAGTGGAGAGTCAGTAGGAAGTGGTGTGTTGCTAAGAAAACTACTAGTGTTTCTCTTTTCACCGCATGGAAGGGTATGAAAGTAATGTAAAACTATGATAAAAATCATGGACCAATGTGCCAACCATCTGGATAGCATCGATCATGTCATGAGATATTATAGTGGATTGATCCTGGAGATCAAGTTCACCTTATGGTAAAGCATGTAGTGACATAGTATTTGGGATGCGAAGATTAAAGCTAGGCAATGCTTCTCAATAGGTAGATTATTAACCTCACCAGGGATTAAATGATGGCTGAGGTAGTTGAGCACATTTTCATTCCTTTCATCATTGTCTTAGCCAAAAAATCACTAAGGGTGTTATTTAATGTTGTAGTGTAAGATTCAATAGCTTGGCCAGGATAGGGGCTGCTAGAACTGGCAGCATCATCAGATAGTGCTTGATGTCTTCGAAGGCAATCTGCCACTTATCATCTCACTTGAACTTGGCATCCTTTTTGACAAGTGCTAAGAATGGCTAGCATCTTTCTGATAAATTGGATATAAAGCATCGTAGATATGCTAACCAACCTTGGATTGATCTGAGTTGAGTTAGACTCTTAAGGGGTTGTATTTCTAATATTGTCATGATCTTTTCCAGATCAATTTCGATTCCATGATGTCAGACAATAAACCTAAGGAATTTCCCTGAAACTACTCTGAATGCACACTTCACAGGGTTCATTTTGAGGTTAGATTATCTTAACCATTCAAAAACTACTCTCAAGTCAAAGAGATGGTCTTCCTTTTCTTTACTTTTGACCATGAGATCATTGACATAACACTCGACTTGATGATGGATGAGTTCATCGAAGATTCTAGTCATAACCTGCTGGTATGTAGAACCGACATTTTTATGGCTGAAAGGCATGACCTTATAGCAATAAATTCTGATTAGGGTTAGAAAAGTAGTATTTTCTCATCTTCAATGGCCATCTTTATTTAATTATATCCAGATGAACCATCCACGAAAGAGAAGATTGCATGAGATGAGGCAATGTCCACCATCAGTTTTGGTATTGGTAGTAGAAAATCATCTTTTGGATATGCCTTATTTAAGTCCCTAAAATTGGTGCATATGTGAATTTTTCCATTCATCTTCTTAACTAAGATGACACTGGCCAACCAGGTAGAGTATTTTTCTTCCTAAATTAAACAAGTATTGATCAGTTTCTTGACTTCAGAAATGACCTATTATTCAATGTCTAATCGCATGTGTCTAGGAGCTTGCTTGATATGGTTAGCACTAGGTTCTATTGTTAGTTAGTGGACTGCTACGTCAGGAGAAAAACTGAGCATATCTTCATAACTTCATGCAAAATAGTCCTTAAACTCAATCAATAGCTTAACTAAGTCTTGGGTTTTAGATTCATTCAATAAGGAACTGATGTATGTCGGGCGTGGATTATCTTCAGTTCCTAAGTTGATTTTTTTGAGCTCATCGATGGTTGAGTTGATCTCTTCATCAAACTTTGGCGATGCATCTTTGACTTCAAAATCATCTGGACCATCTGAAGTTTCTAAGCACACCTCCTCATATGAGTTACTATGATTTGAAAAGAACCTATCAGATTCCAAATGATTGTGATAGTAATCGTCATCATCATTAATTACTCTAATCATACTCGATCTTGATTGAGAGCTTTTGCATTTGTTCATCAATATTCTTTTAAAATATTCAAACCTATGCTTTGACCAAGTATGTGGGATTAACCATTTCTTTGCTAGATTATGAGCACAAGGCAAGTAACTATTAAAAGGTAATTCTATTAAATCTTTATATGAATCATCCTCAAGTCTACATCAACTTCTTCACTTGAGGATGATGCTCACAGAAAGAACCTCTGAGTCTTCACATCTATGGATGATTTAGGGGCTTCCTTAACTACTAAACCCTTAACTTTTTGTGAGGAAAGTGGGGTTAGAGCTAAGGTTCCTAACCGATGCCTAGCTATTTTACATATAAACTTAGATACACTTATGCTTTGCTTTGGAGGCCTGTATTTATCACTATTTAGCTTGAGTGTCACCTCCAAAGAAATCAGCTACTAAGAAGAGCTGGTTGGTGTGCTAACCATATAAGACTCATCCTTTGAACTAAATTCTAAGTATATATGGATAGCAGGTGTACTCCTGGTAGCTGAGACGTATCTCTTATTGGGTAGCCAATAAGGAGGTTATCCACCTCTAGGACTGCCTCTGAATTGGCCTCTTCCTCTGCTTGGTGGAGGTCGAGTCATCCTACCCATATGCTTGAATGGAGTAATGAACTATGAGTGGAATCTAATGTTAAGCTCCATTTCCTCCACCAAGTCTATTTCTCGCTCCCCTTCATTTTCTTTTTCTTTTTCTTTTTCATTTTTCCTTTTATTTTTTTTCTTTTTATTTTTCTTTTATTTTTGAACTTTGACCAAGTTCGCAAGAATATGCTTGTTGGTTTTGAGGGAGGTAGTAAGCTGCATCCTCGTATATGATGATCTCATGAACTAAAAATGGCTTGAGATCTCTTTTGACATAGTAGGCGATTCCACCTCTCACAAACTTCATACACTGATGTAGAAAGGACATAATCATGTTTTTTCATGTATCCATGGTCTCCCAAGCAAAGCATTGAAAGATGTATCTAACTCTATAATGTCAAACTTAGCTTCAGTCTTCTAATATTCTATCTCCAATGGCAATACTATAGAGCCTAAGGCCTCTCGCCTTATTTTTTACATCCTCTTAACATCATCATTTATTTTTAGAGTTTGGAGATGTTGATCCTCAAGTAGGTAAGGGTTCTTAGGCTTATAATGTTTACTGATGCACCTGGGTCAACAACACGCTTGATAGCTTATATCTGCCAACATCCACTATACTGTAAAGAGGGCGGTTGTGCTCGATCATCCCTAGAAGTAAGTCTTAATCATTGAATGTAACTTCTAAGATATCCTTTGAGTGGCATGCTTCCTCTTTAGTAGTGGTCAACTAAGCTAAGCATATCTCATGATCAATTAAGGCCTTAATTAGGGATTCCCACATCTCTTTGGATAAGATAGGGGTGTCATATATGCTTAACTTAGCTGACAACTTTTTAAAATGAGCTAAGATATTGTAATCAACTCTGGCTTGGTCCTCCACAAGCATATCCATAGATGGAGCATCTTGTGGTGGGACTATTTGTTCACTAGAACCAATGACTTGCTTACCCTTACCTTGAGGTGCTACCCTAGGAGGTAAAACTTTGCCACTATGTAGGTTGACTTTAGTGACTTCATGTGGTGGGTTGGTGGAAAGTTCTACATGCTCATTGGGTAAACCTAAAGCTTCTCCTATGGGACCCTCAGAGTTGGTTGACTCCAAGTAAATCTCAATGGGTGAACCTAATTGATTCAGAAAAAAAAAGACTGATTCTGAATCAGAAGAAAAAGGATCCAAATTATATGAGCTATTATTATTATTTAGACTTGGAGAGTTTTCAACATAAATAAAATTAGGAGCATCAGAAGTAGATAAGATATAAGTAGAATCTACTTTCTTCATTGATTTCTATCTAGGTGGAGGTACGTGATAGAAACCAAGTAAAGTAAGCGATGTGAGGGGTTTAGTCTCATCCAGATATAATGCTCCGGTAAGAAGAGCTGGATGAAGTGGTAATAGCTGTATCGATGGAAGGGATGCTAGACTTGGATGGTGGTTGAGCAACTAGACTATCTCGAGCAAGTGTGGACTGCTGTTGCTGCTACTGAGCTTCCACCTTCCCCGAGTTATCTTTGGCAACTTGCAAACCTTTCATTATGTTGGAGGTTTGAGCAACCTCAGGAACCTGCAAGGAAAGTTTCTTGATCTTTGAGATGATCTTTTTAGAGGTTTGGGATAAGGAGATATCCCAACCTACTTTTGTCTTGAGAGGATCACATGTATCCCCAAGGATTACTCTAATAGAACTAGATGGTTGTTTTAACAAGTATTCTTTAGGGATAACAATGGTACCCAACTTGTAGCTATGCTTAAGCTAGTGTCTAAAAGTGATGCAATCTTCTAAGATATGACTTAACATGCAGTGGTAGGGAAAAAAGTTAGGATCATCACTCTTGCCCACTTCCTCCGGCCTATTAGGCTCTGATAGCTGAAAATCAAGTTTCTTTAAGAGATTTTTAAAGATCTTCCTGACTACCTCCCTCTTAAATGAATAAGGCTTATTTAATTTTCTTGAAGAGAAGGTGGATAATAGCTACCTGGTAGTGGATATGACTACCGCTATTGAGTGTACTACTATGGAGACGGTGGTGGCGGCCACTATGGTAGTTATGGTGGCCGGTATGATGGCCGAGGAGGTGGCAAAGGAGGTTGATGAGTTTGTGGTCTCTCAAACTGAACTTTGGTTGGTTGCTTCCCTCTGCCCACTGACACCACTATCCCTGGCCTCTTCTCAAACACTTTTTGTGGCATGGGTTTGGATGATTTGTCTTGGAAAGGCAACTATTTGGCTTCCTCTTGTAGGCTGGGTACCTTATTGATTAATTTCTCAAAAGTTTTGATTGTGAAGTCCTTGAGCATGAAAGCAACTAGACCATGGATATTCTTGAGAAGAATTTTAATGGCATGGTATTCGAAAAACTGTGATTCACCTTTTATATTCAGGTTGCTCTACCTGAGATTGTAATCATTGAGGGACTCGTTGGGATTTAGTTTTGCTACAATGAGGTCACCCACAGTTACCTTTTACTGGGATCTAGTAAATCTCTTAATAAATAGTTGCTCCAACTCAGTAAAAGTTTTCATTGAACCATTGGGTAGTTCAGCATACCAATTAAATGCAACACTTGATAGACTGCTAACAAAAATGCAAAAGAGAAGTGCATCACTGCCACCAGCATTGCAACAGCCAGCTTTGAAATGTGCCATATGCTATTGTGGGTTCCCACAACCTTCAAAACTTTTTAAGGATGGTGGCATGAACCCCTTGAGGTATTAGACTACATCGAATTCCTCCGGGTAAGGTCTACCCTTTAGAATGGATGAGCTCCCCTAGTCTTGTGCCAATGCTTACCTCACTTATTGCTCCACCATTTACATGATGTCTTTATCATGCATGGAGGTATTGTATACGATATTTCAATGCAAAATACCATTATCCTGATCCACAGGAGAGGCACCCTGGGGAGGATCTAAGACTTGTAAGAGCTCGGGCTGATCAGCCTCCATGAGACTAGGCTGTGAAACTGGAGCTTAGTTTTAGAGTACTAGAACTGCTACTAACAAATCCTCAACCCTCCTTTCCATGTTGTTGATCTACTCATCCTTCTGCCTGAGTTGTTGAAGGAGGTACTGGGTTGAGTGAGAGGTGCTGCCTTCCTCGATCACAACACATTCCTAACTCTGATGGTCTCTATGGAGGGATCCTCGAGTATCAATCATGTGGATTTCTACTGAATCCTCAAATAGGTCATCCTCATCAAGGTCAAAATCTACTCTACCCTCTTCTCATTTCGAATGATCACTCTCAAGAAGATGTTTCTTCTTAGCAAAGTATTCCTCCAAGATATCATCTAGTGAATGATCTCTTACTCTGCCTAGCTGAATCGATATAAACACCCGCTGACGGCTGACTGTAAGAATGTGCTCATCTGAATCTATACACTAGATACTACCTGCTAATGGAGTGCTCTCCTTAGGGGAATCAAATATCATGGGGACTACACTAGTATCCCCTACTTCTTCTACTGAAGTGGAAGGTTGAATGTGATAGCTTGACCTCACCTCAATGGGTGGCGCAGATGGAGTAGGATCCTTAGGCTGTAGCTAGATCACCAATGGAGATGTCCTCTCCTCAGATGTAGGTTTCTATACCTTGCAGGGGACTACAAAAGGAGGGACTTGGATAAGTGATGGTGGGAGATGAGTGGAGCGGTGTTATGATGGAGACACCAATTGCCTCTTTGTTGGAGTTCTTCTCGTATGGCTGGTAGTGCCTGTAAGGACTATGTTATCGGTATGATCGGCCCTAGTAGCTCGCTGATCCAAGAAATCTATTAAAGCAGAGGTCATTGACTATGTGACATACCTCCTCTCCTCCTTTATGTCCATTTGGGCTGCAACTCTAGCCTCTGAGGCTTTCTCTCTGTGTATCTAATCCTTAACATTCCTAGGGATCACAGTCCTCAAATCAAATAATGTATCAGAATCTGAGCATCCACAGGCTCTGCCAACATGGTGAAGGACTGATCTTAGACTAGCGTAGGGCTTCCTCCTCTCCTTGGTTGGTACCTTAAACTGTGGTGGTTGTGGAGGTAATGTAGCGATCCTCCTATAGTCTTCCTCTCCATCCGAAGTAAAGAGGGGATAAAACCTACTGCCACTCAAAAGTGGAGAGATCTCACGAGGGGAACCCTCATTAGCAACATGAGAGGCAGCATCTACCTCCTTATCTACTTACTCGTAGTGCTGCTTAACCTTTCAATTCTTGTTATGGCATTACGTCCTACTGAGTAGAGCAAAATGAGAACTAGAACCTACCTCAAAGGTAGGGAGACTATCTTAGAGGCCAAGATAGATTTCCCCTTCATAATGGGAAAAACCAGTGAGGCAATGCTAACCCTCACTGGGACTGCAATAGGGGTGAGAATAGACTGAATGATGGGCATTGTAACAACTGCACTAAAACCAAAATAGAAAGAATTGATACTGGCACTATCGTGGGAGCCTCAAAAACCTTCATCTTTAGTGAGCGAAACTCAGAATCTGATGGGATGTCAAAATGAAAGAGTTGCTTCTGCCCCACTACCTCCTCTCTGTTGACAGTCCTGAGGGCTGACCCCACGTAGGTGACTCGGATAGCCTCAAATCCATGCCCAAACTGAATGATGTGTGTGGTGGCATTGGTGAGTATGGCCTGATTCAAAGCCAAATCCACATTAGAAGGGAAGGAAAAGATCATCTTTTTAGCAGACATAGTGAAAATTTGACTAAAGAAGTGAATGAAGGACTGAACTGCTATATTTTCATTTATTGAAAATGGAATTTAATCAAACCCTTAATTTAATAGTATCCTTCAATCATTGATTTTTGATGTTGGAGTTTGAACCCATACTTAACAAATTTAGGTTTTCTAAGTGGGGTTCATTGAATTGGAGAGATTTTGATATTTGAGGAGAGACTTTTCCATTGGATTTGATTTTAATTTGAAACCCCCACATTCCAACAAATTTGGGGTATGTTGATGGGGTTCTTTCATTTGGAAGACTTTGGAGATGAATTTGTTTTATCCTTTGTTTGAAAATTTGATTTTGGAATCTTCATTTGGAAAATTTAGGTATGCTAAATTAGATTCAAATGTATGTTTAAAAATAATTTTTGAAAGCATTTTTGTTTAAGATAATGTTTGCCATATGTTTGATTTGTTTATTTTGATTTTAAAAATGGGAACCTTACTTACCAAATTTATGTATGTTGAGTAAAGCCCAAATGTGTTTGATATTTTTGTTGATTTGAAAAATGAAACATTTACTTAACAAATTCAGGTTTAAGTAGGGTTCAAGTGTGTTTGATATTTTATTTTGTTTTGAAAAATGGGAACTCTTATTTAACAAATGTTGGCATGTTAAATATATTTTAATTTGTTTCATGTGTTGTTTGATAATGGAATTCCTACTTGACAAATTTGGGTATGTCAAATGGAATTCAAATGTGTTTTAACTTTTTATGATTTTAGAAAAGGAGAACTCTATTTAATAAATTTATATATGTTAAATAGAATTAAATTTGTTTTGATTTTGAAAAATTGAACTATCAATTGAAAATTTTGAGTATGTCAAATGGAATTCAAATATGTTTTGATTTTGTGTGTTATGTTGCTTTTGAAAAGAGAGAACTCTTACTTAACAAATTTGGGTATGTTAATTGAGGTTCAATAATATGTTGATTTTTTTATTTTTGTTGATTTTGAAAATGGAACTCTATTTAAAAAAATTAGGTATGTTAAGTGGAGTTGGTTGATTTTTAAAAAATATGTTTGGAATATTTTGAAGAAATGTCATTTAATAAATTTGGGCATGTCAAATGGAGTTGGTTGATTGATTGATTTTATTTTGAAAAATGTGCTTTCGAAAATTTGTTGAAAAGGATTTTGATGATGATGCATATTTGGCTTTGATTTTTGAAAATGATCATCATTTAACAAATTTAAGCAAGTTAAATGAGGCGTGATTATCTTTATTATTTAAAAAGAGACTTGAAAGTTTTATTTTTTGCAAACTTATGTTATGTGAAGTGCATTTCAAAATAATTTTATTTAGAAAGAGTGCTTTTGGAAAATTTTACAAAAGACTTTACTAGTTTAGTTTGAATTTAATTGAAACTTTTCTGAATATGGGATGAACCTTGCCTCACCAAACTAGTGATATAGACGTTCTAAGTTTAGTCATCTCCTTTCATTAGTTAATTTATTTTTACCTATTGGAAAGCCTAATTGGGGTTTTAAGACCTACATGGAGTGAGGTCCTAAAACCTAAATGATGTTGGCTAGCTTTGCTTAAGGATGAAATAATCTAAGTGTTAATGGAAAGAAAGATAGTCTCAAGCTTATATAAAATATAAGTCCACTATTGATGCTTATAGACAATAATTATTTACTAAAGATGGAGAGAGGAACATTCCTCGGAGTCAAAAAAAATGTTTGTTTATTTTTGGATGTGGGTGGAACACCACGTAGATTGTAGGGGATACCTATTGAAGTAATTGGGTATGACATTAAGGAATGATTCACTATCTCAAAATATAGAAATCATCACCCTATTATGGTCCTAATCACTTAATAAGGACTCATAAGGCATGATCGATCTTTAAATATACCATAGATTTCTCTTCTACTTTACAGGGATGAATAAAATAGGGTTTGCATTAAACTAAGTTCTAAAGTTCCCTATAAAGGCAAGTATCTATAGTTAATTACATCTTAGAGAATGGAATTCCCTAAGAATACTCTCAATTAAAGTAAACAATTAGGATCTCCAAAGATTTTCAGGTTAGATTATCAAGGATTAGCTATATTTGGGAAATCAATCAGGATAGATCAAATGAGGATACTTGTTTTGGAAGCTACAATAGATGAGTAGGGAATGCTCATGATACTAGGAAGCCTAGTGAGAATTTCAATATATCCTATAATAGGGCTTTATATGTTTAAAAGTGAAGAGACTTATATGTTTTGAGTTGAATTTTATTAGACTATTAGGGCTTATAATCCATCAACATAAGATTGTGGAGATGCCTAAGAGGTGAGATTTTATGCTTATAGTCCAAAGGAAACAGTAGCCTCAGATCCTAAATCTAGGGAGCTTTAGCACAAGTTAAAGTGCGACCTAAATCTAAGCGGCAAGTGGACATAATGGTTCACCTCCATAAGAGAGGATGAACCATCCAACTACTGGACTTATAACTATTTAGAGTGGTCTCCAACAAACTTCTCCTAAGATTTAAATCCATGTGGTCTAGTCATATGAAATTGCAAGATAGTTGGGCTATTATTTATTTAAAAAATAGACTAAAGTCCTCAAACCACTCCTTAAGAGACTAGAGCATGAGTGGTATGAGTAATGACTTAATCTAATGCAAAATATTTTCAAATTTTATTTAATTTTTGACACTTCATTTAGATAATGGCTATATGATTTTGAAGTCTACATGCATGAAGAAAAAAAGTTGTTGACTAAATTAGTGGGAAGGGGTGTTTTCCAACACAAGGGATGCCCTTAAAGGTCAAGCATTCCCCTATCGTGTAAGGAAGGAAATCCCCTATTTTCAAGTGTGAAACAATATGATATGTATGTTGTGAAACATTAAACCATACAACTAAGGGGTTTCTAAATCTTTTAATTATTTTGATTTACATCCTAGGATTTATGGTGAGGTTATGAGTTGTAGAAAATTTTTGTTATGAGTGATTACTTGGGTAGAAAATTTATTTTATCCTAAGATCCTAATCGCATCTAGGACATAAATTAAAGCATCAATCATTTAAGAAACTAAGAAAAGTATGCCATTTGTAATTCACAAACTAAAAAAATCATCAAATAATTGTATAGTTATCACAAAAGACTAAGAGGCCAATGTGGTCAGGTACCACCGTACATCCCAAAAAGAAAAGATGGGTAGCCGAGCTCTACCCTTATACAACCCGATTTATGAAAGAATAATTACAATTGTATTCAATGCTATGGGGTACATATTTCCTTCATTTCTTTATACCTTCTTTCTTCTTTGATTTATTGGACTTCAAGGAATCACATAGCAGCCCAGGACAAAGCCTTTTGGCCAATGCTCATCCTAATCACCCATAGCACTAATCTTAAATCCTAATGCAAAATTATATTGAAAATAGGAAAAGTGAATCTAACTACACTTACAAAACAAAGATTAGCTAAACACACATACAATCCCAAGCAGTTATATATATGATTTGGACTTAGCACCCTGCACATGGGTAACCAAGCCCACCTGTCCTAACTTGGACTATGCTTAGGGGCTTAAGAAACCTACAAAGAGAGCATTTATATTTATTTTTAAGCATCCCCTTAAGCATAGTCCCTTGTAGAATGATTAGGCTAAGAGCAGCCTAACATCTAATCTACAAAGCATACACCCTAACATCCTATCTAAAATAATATATCACAAAAAAACATTCACCATATTATACACCTCCCTAACATAGATCTAGAAGTGGTGACTTAATTTTAATGTGTATGTTAAGGCTTGTGTGGTGTGTTTTTGCAAGTCATTAGAGTTATGATTTTCAATGCTTGGAATAATTTAATTTAACATGAAAGGGTTGGTTTCACTTTAAGTTGCTTAATTGATTAGAGAATTTTAATTTGTAGTTTTTTTATTTATTTCATATGACCTACACTTAGCATATAAGTGTTATAAAGAGAATAAAAAGGCTTAGCCTCTTTCATCCCTACCTTAAGTCATTTTCTAAAGCACATTAATTTGGTTTAGTTCTCTTTAGTGAATGGCTTATTACACATTTTGAATTAATCCTAAGTTTAGGTTCACTCTAAATAATCCTATTCAACATGAGAGGCTTCTTAAGATTAATCTAATTGAATTACTTTCATATGACATATATCAATCATTCCTTTCCATCACATGTAACATGCATATGGTTTAATTCTAAGTGTTTATATACATGCAATATATTTTAGCATAATTATATGATGAATGTAGATATGTATTTGTATATATATATATATATATATATATATATATATATATATATATATATATATATATATATATATATATATATATATATATATATATATATTCATTTGATTGAATTATTTAATTATATCAATTTAAACCATTATCTAAATTATTAAACAAAAATACATAGGGAAGAAATTAAATAGGTACGTGTCATTGTTAACCAAGGAAGTGAGATAATCAAATGACCTCCTTGGGGCTAACTAAAGCTTTGTATTCCCGGGATGTCCAAACTATATACTCATTTGCATTAAAACATATGTAGATTTATATACCTGAACATAAGAAAGGAAGATCCAAGTCATATGGCTAACTGATTCAATCACTTAGTCAATTTTGAATGCATGTATCCTTGATAAAAAAAGGGATCTAATTCCATACTTAAATATACACACACATGTATAAGATACATAAGCTAGTACATTCTATTGTTAACCAGGGAAGTGAGGTAATCAAATGACCTCCTTGGGGCTACTTAGAGCATCATATTCCGAGGATGTCTAGACTAAACACTTGATTTTCTCAAATACATATGGATGTATACATAAATAAAGGAAGGAAAACCATGCAAAGGCTGTACTTTAATTTGATTGAAACATTTATGCATGTGGATTAAAGTCCTATCAAAATTCTATATAGAAACACATGTAGATGAAATCAGATAAGTACATGTCGCTAGTAACCAGGGAAGTGAGGAAATCAAATGACCTACTTGGGGCTACCTAAAGCCTCATATTCCCGGGAAGTCCGGATTATATACTTATAAACATTCAAATACATGTACAACCACATATGAATTAATGAAAAGTAAGCTTTACTCCACACATATAAGCTATAAGCACATGCAAACCTATATATGTTCATAACTACTATCACTTTAATCAATGTAATTGACTCATAAACTTTGAAAAATTAATTTGAATTTATTAGTGATAATAGCCACATATATTATAAATTAATCCAACACATGCAAGTTTACATGAAAGAAAACCATTTGATTTAATTAATTTTGAAAAGATGAATGCATGATTTCAAATGACATAAAACATTTAACATGATTAGAAATGAATAAATAAACAAAAACACATGATTTCATTCAATTAAAGTAATTGCTAAGGACAATCAAATCAAATCAAATCAAATCAAATGAAATTATTTAAAGTAAACTAAAGATTTATTATTATTATTTTTAATTTCATGTTTCGATTTGATTTAAGGATGTGAGAAGAGGTTTGCTAATCCTAACCTATTTCCATGTTTATGAATTTATTTGGTTTAATGAAATTCAATTACATTAATTTTATGGGTTAATTAAGTTGTAATATGCATTAAATCCATTAATTAACCCTTTCCTAAGTTACCTTAACATAATTGCCCAAACAATTATGAGCCGACATGGTATGTAAATGCATTGGAAATAAAATTAGCAATGACCCTAAGAAAGGAAAGGGGCCTAATGCAATTGGCTCATAATTAATGGTTAATTAAGCTAAGGAACTTAATTAATTACTTTTATGGTTTTCCCACATATGTGGATTAATCATAATTTCATTAAACTCCTTTTGGTTGTTCAACACCTAAAGACCTACCCAAGATTTAATTAATCAAGTTCTGATGTGATTATAATTTTAATTTAATTGATTGAATAATTTAAGTAATTAATTAATCATTAATTATTTTGATTTTAATTAATGGAGTGAACTTTCAGGAAGGAGATTAGAAAGGAGGCCCCAACCTTATTCCATAAGTTTCCTCACTGTTAGACAATGATTAATTAGCCCAATTAATTAATCAGTCACTCTTCATGTGATTAATTAACCCTTAGTTAAATTAAGAAAGTAATTAGGGCTTAATTAACTAATTTCCCTAATTAATTAACCAATAAATCCCAAGAAAATTAGGGGAGGCAGAGGTCATTGCCTTAAGCAATCTTAGAAAGTTTAGAGTTAATTAACTAATTATGGAGTAATTAAGATAATTAATTTTCTAATTAAACCCTAATTAAGCCCTAATTATTATTCAAAAATAAGTAATGATAATTTTAATAAATTGCTCTCCGAAATACCATTAAAATAAATATTTATTTGTATTTTTGGATTTTTTTATGATTTGAATAATTTTTACAAGTTTCAGCCATTAAAATACATTATTTAGGCATAATTAACCTTTGATCCCATCAGTGCCACATGGCATCGTGGGATTGGTTGCTTAAAGATAATCCTAGTCAGTGCTTACATGGCGATGACAGACATGCTTTCTCGTGCACCATCTAATCTAAGATCGGATGGCTACGATTAATCTCATGGCACTAAAGGATTGAATTGAATGATTCTAATAGATCTAATCATGACCATCCCTTCTGATCATACGAAACGGACGATACATGTTCTATGATCACCTAAGTGAGGGGGAATAAAGTCTATTGGCCATTGTTCGCATGATTTGAGCTCACCCGAGCTCAGATCAACTCCAAATGAATACCACACCTTTGTACGAAAGATCTAGGGGATCCAATGGCTAGGATCATGCGGGATGAAAGTTTTCTTCAAAAAGCTCCAATTAATTTTTATACAAAGGTCAGTTTTAATGTCATACCTCATCAGAGCTTAAGACCGATGGAAATCCTGATTGAGGAAGCTTCATCTCATGGAGATGAAGCTCTACAAATCAGCATGAGCTCCAATTTGAGGTGGTTCAATCGGAAGGCGAATACTCAAAGTGTTGGTGGTCAGTGTTGATCGAAATCCACCTCTGATCATCAGGAATCTCGGGGAATGATTCGTTCTCGCTCAATTGCTTCAAGGATGGTGTGTGCAAAGCTAATTGCACTTTGGTTGAGCCATGAGAAAATGGGAATGAATGCGGTGATGCCCTATTTTGGCTTGAAGTAAACTGAGAATGGGGAACTTAGAGGCTTGGGAACTTTCTAGGAAGCTCTTGGTAGTTTATCTTAGGATCTCTAGCTCTGAGGAGTGAATTCTTATGTATTTGAGTGGAAATGAGGGGGTGTATACCCTCCTTCCCTTGGATCGGACGAGAGAGCTATGTTTGGAATTTTATGATCATCTGGCCACGAGTGCATAAGGTGGCTCGATTTGGTTAAGTGAAGGTGTGGAGGTGGTTGCTAAGGAGGGTAGTGGATGTCATTGGATTTTCAAATGCACCAATTGGAGAGGTGAGGTGATTTCACCTCCCCAGGGTCATGGCTGACCCAACCACCTTTGGGTCAGGTTGGGCAGTGTCCTAGGATCCTAGGTGGAGTGTCCTAGGATCTTCGGTGGACCAATGGGAGAGTGCCAAGTGGCCAAGGAATAAAAATGACCACTTACATGGGTGATTTGCCTCATTTGATACCCCTAGTCTAATGGTAGGATGGTCATTTGAAATTGGATTTGATTTAGGTAGATTCAGAATGAGTCAAAAGTGGGTTGGGCCAAATTTTATGCCATTTGGAGTTCATTTAGTTTGATTTGGCTCGATTTGACCCATTTAGGTCAAATTGGGTCAAATCAGGTTAGGTTGACCAATTTGTCAAATTGGGTCAAACCAAGGGTTGGGTCAATTTCACATAATCATTTGGGATGTGTTGGTGTCATTAGTTTGATTCAATTTGGTTTAAATTTAGTTTTGGTTCATTTGAGTTCATTGGGGTCAAATGGCTCAAGTTGACCAATTTGACCCAATTGACCAAATCGGCTTGGGTCATGGCTTGGTTTGGGTTTGGAATATGTTGTAGGCTTTTGTTGAGTTTAATTTAAATTTGATTGGGTTTTAGATTAGTTTGACCCTTTAAGTCTAGTTAGGTTCAATAGGTCATTTGGGTCTAATCTAGTGGGTCAATTGGGCTCAATTGAGGCTTTGGTCAAGATCAGTTGTCAATTTGGAATGAACTTGAGACATTGGTTACAATAATCTTGGATTATATCAAGATTTGACCTATTTTGGCCATTTAGGTCAAATTGGGTCAACTTGGGTCAAGAGGGCCAATTGGGTTAGGTTTGCCTCAATTGAAAGTCAAGTCATGTTCAAAAGTTGAAATTGGGTTGGTATGAATCATTAGTTTCAATGGAATTGGCTTAGGTTATGATTTGGCTAGTTTGGGTTCATATGGGTTAAGAGCATGGGCTTGGTGAAAGGGCTAGGTTGCCTTGGTTTGGCCTAATTTATGATAATTTATCAACCTAGGGTGACCAAAAATCATGTTATGAAGTTTGGAATGGCTTAATTCACTCTGATTTGGATTGAATTAGATTTTGGTTCAAATAGGTCAAATTGGTCACTTTGGGTCAAGTGAACCAATTGGGTTTAGTTGGCTTGATTTTGGGTTGAGTTTGATTTAGTTGAGTTTATATATGAATTTGGGATTGATATATAAATTCATCTGCAATCGATTTGGGTTCAAATGAGTTTTGATTCATTTAAAAATTTTAGGTCAAAAGGGCTAGGTTGGGTTTGACTTGGGTTAATTTTGATTTATCTTTATAATTATAGATTTCAATTATATTTATAAAGATGATTGAAGGAATAATTGATTTATGAGAAAATCAATTGAATTTGGTTTTTTGTAATTTGAATGGAATTTGACTAAGTCCATGGAGTTTGATTCATATGGCTTAGAAAGGATTTTGACTTGATTTGATTTAGTTTTGATGATTTAAATGCATATTTTATTTATATTTGTGAAGATGATTGAAGATATGATTGATTAATGAAAAAATCATTTGAATTTTAAGTGATTTGAAGGCAAATTTGGCTAAGCTCATGAAGGTTTATTCATATGGCTTAGGAAAGCTTTTGATTTGATTTGATTTAGTTTGATTTCATTTTTATCATTTGAATGTAGATTTGATTTATATTTAGGAAGATGATTGAATATATAAATTGAATTTGAGAAAATCAATTGATTTTGGATTGATTTGAATTGGATTTTGGCTAAGCTCATGAAGGTTGATCACATGGCTTAGATAGGATTTGGTATGATTGTATGTTTTTGGCAAATTAGATTTGGAATTAGGCTTGATTATAAGTTTGATGAATTTATTGAAGGGTTGAATCAATATTTGAGAAATTCACTTGAGTTTGGATTGATTCAAATTTGGCTAAGGATAAGTCCATAAGATAAAATCATAGGGCTTATGCTGATTTTGAATTTGGATTTGATCATGGGCTTCAATCATTTGGTTTGGAATTGGTTATAGATTTGGACTTGGATTTGAATTTGGTTTGAATTTAGCATAGGATGGTAAGCTTGGATTGGGATTAGGCTTGTTGACCTCACTTTTGGAGTGAGCTCTCAACATTTTTATCATAGGTCTAGGAATCTATAGACACTAAGAGTTCCTTAGTCTTAAGACACTTCTAGTGATTAGATGAACACTTAACCCAACCCTAAAGACATAGAAGAGTTAGCCATAGGAATAGGTTGTGCCTTAGGGATTTAGGAAGACTTGCCTACCCTATATCCCTAACCCAATCCTTGATTTCTTCTTTCAAACCAAACCATAAATTCAAATTCAAATTCCAAAATCAAACTCAACTATCCAATGATTGAAATCCATGATTAAATCTAAACTCCAAATCCCTTCTTATGCCCTTTGATTTTATCTTATGGACTTAGCTTAAACAAATCCAAATCAACCCCATTCCAATTGAATTTCTCAATTTTCAAATCCAATCTCCAATCAAATTCCAAATCATAAATCAATTTCAAACTCCAAATGATTGAAACCCATGATTAACTCTAAATTTCAAAATATCTTCTTAAGCCATATGAACCACCTTCCTGTTCTTAGCCAGAACTCCATCAAACCAACTCAAACTTGGTTGATTTCCTTATAAATCATTCATTCCTTCATTTATGTTCACAAATATAAATGAAATCCAAATTCAAACCTTTCAAATCAAATCAAACCAAATCAAACCAAATCAAGACCCTTCTTAAGCCATATGAACATACCTCCATAAGCCTAATCAAATCTTGATCCAAATCAACTCAAACATGATAGATTTCTTTATAAATCAATCATTCCTTCATGTATACTCATAAATATAAATGAAACTCACTGCCCAATGACAAAAAATAAATCAAACGAAACTAAAACCCAATTTAGCCTTTTTAACCTACATCCCTAAGCTTAATCAAATTTGCTTCCAAATCACTCCAAACTCAAGTAATTTTCTCATAACCCATTTATATTTTAATTTATATTCACAAATATAAATGAAATATAAATTCAAATGACCAAAAAAACTCAAATCAAACCAAATTCCAATGTTATCCCTTCTAGCTAAACTTTTGAACTTGGCAAGATGACACCCAAATCAACTCAAAACTCATGGATTCTTCATGATTCAATCAATCCTATAATCTTTGATCCAAATATAGACATAAACCATCATAATCAAACCAAATCTAAATCAAACCAAATAAAAACCTAAGTTAACCCCTCTATCTTGAAATTATCATATGAACCAAAACCCATTTGGCTCTAAACCAATTGCAATTAGATTTATATTTCAATCATAAGCTCATATGTGAGTCCAACTAAACTTGAATCAAATCTTGATCAAGCCAATTGACTCACTTAGGCTCACTTGACTTACAGTGACCTAAGAGACCCTTTTTGAGCCAAGTTCTAATCCAACCCAAATTAGAGTGAACTAAGCCCATATAAACATCAATCATGATCAACAATCATCATGGGTGATCAATCATCTTGAATTGGGTCAAACCAAGTCAAACCTAGCCTTTGACCAACTCAACATTTAGCCTAAATGAAACCCAAACTAGCCAAAATCCACCATATACCAAATTGATTGAAGCCATTGACTCAAACCTATTCAAAATCAATGATTGAACATAACCAAGTCATCAGTTGAGCCAAACCAAGCCTAATTTCCAATTGACCAAACTTGACCCAAATTGCCTTAAAAAGCCAAAATAGGGTAAATCATGATTTAACCTAAATTGATTGCAACCAATGACTCAAGTTCATTCCAAATCACTTATTGAACTTGACTGAAGCCATGATTGAGCCCAAGTTGACCAATTGGTCAACATGACCCAACCTAGCCCAAATTGACCTAAAAGGTCAAATTGACCAAAATTAAAATTACTTCCAAATTAAACCAAACAAAAGCCTACAATCAATTTCAATCAACCAATTGAACTTGACTTAACACCTAACCCAACCCAATTTGGTCAAATTAGTCAAATTGGTCAACTTGACCAATTTGACCCTTTTGAATCCAAATGAGTCAAAACCAAACCTAGGCCAAACCAATCCAAATTAATTGAACCAAAATATCCAAAATCATCATATGAACCTAACCCAAGCTTTGGTTTGACCCAATATGACCAATTGGTCAACCCCAACCCAACCTAGCCCAAATGGAACCCATTTGGCCAAATGAAGTCAAATCCCTCCAAAGCAACTTATGGGACCATAGGACTTAGTTAAACCCGACCCCTGCACACCCTACTTCATTCCCAAATCAGCCAAAAAGCCTCATTAAGGGGATTAGCCATCAAACCATGGGATTTAAACCTTAAAACCATTTGATCCAAGCTAAAGTCAACTTGCCCATCCCCATGGCAGCTCATTAGCACTACATGGAACCTTCTCTTGACCCACCTAGCCAACCTAACCCACCCTAGGTCGGCCAAAGACCTTCGGGAGGTGAGTTGACTCACCTTCAACCCAAATTGAGCACCCATTGGATCAATACCATGGAAACCTTGCACATTGGGTCCATGGTAGCTCCCCATCATTCCTCCCATCCCTCGCGTGCCTCACTAACTTGATGGAGATAACTCACCAGATCGGTGATCCGAAAATGTGCACTCCGCCATTAATGATGGAAAATTGAGGGGTATACCCCCTCAATTTGAACACGATTTCTCATAGAATCAATTTGTGTGAGTCTCTAAGCCCATTCTGAGACCCCTAAGAGCTTTTCTAAGGATCCCCTAGCCCACTCCATTTGGTATTTCTCTCCTTCGAGCAAGGAATTTCTGAGGATTCCCAAGCTGAATGCCAAAGGAGGGGAGCTTGGTCCACAGAGTATTCCACACCAAATAAAGCCTAAACTTCTTCAACAGGGCCTCGCCTCAATTAGGCAAAGCTACCTCTAGCATTGCACTGCTGGACATTAGCTTCGGTGAGGTAATTCCTCAAAATCATAGCTATACAGAAAAATGGATTGGTCTTTTTCAAAGAAATTTTGAACGTCATGCAAAATTGACTGTTGGATGTGTGCGCCTCCCATCCCTGAAGGTGTGGGAAGAATTTGGAACAATCTAAGCTCGGGTGAGCTCGTATCGAATGAGGGAAGGTGGACAACATTCATCTTTTGTCACTCGTGGACGGGATAGATCAAGAGCTGTCCATCTCATGTGATTGAAATGAACGACTCTGATCAAATCCCACGATAGAGCCCTCAATTCCTTTCCTAAATTGCAGATCAAATCATGGTCATCCGATCTTAGATCGGATGGTCTGTAGAGAAAGTGCATCCACCATAGGACGAGTCAATACACGAGAAAGCGCGTCCACAGAGAAGGCTTAGATTGGACTTGAGTTGATTTGAGTTTGCTTTTACAAATTGGTTTTGATTGTTTGAATTTGTATTTCATTTATATATGTGAATGTAAATGAGAATATAAATTGATCATGAGAAAATTTCAAGGATTTGAAGTGGTTTAATCATGATTTGGGCTAAGTCCATTAAAAAGGATTTAAAGGACTTAGGAAAATTTGGAGTAGGGATTTGAATTTTTGAATTTGGTTTGATTGATTTATATTCATATTTCATTTATATATGTCAATATAAATGATGAGGATAGTTATCGAAAATCCCATAAATTTGAATTGATTTGATGATGATTTAGGCTAAGTTCATTAATGGAAAATTAATGACTTAAGAATATTTTAAATTGGAAATTTAATTTTTTTGCCTTTAATTTGATTGATTAATATTTATATTTTATTTATATATATGAATATAAATGAGTTTTGAGAAAATTCCATGAATTTGAATTGATTTGATCAAGGTTTAGCCTAAGTCCATTAATGGAAAATTAAGGTCTTCAAATAGGCAAGGGTCTTTACACTATAATGCTATTCTATGCACCTAAATCAATGAGTACCCTGGCGAGTCTGAACCTGTCCATGTCGACTGTGATGTATAGGGGATAGTTGTGCTCTAAGTCCCCCAAAAGAAGGTCTTCATCAGTGAAGGTAATCCCTTGGGCTTCTTTTGCATAATGTGCTTCCTCACCTATAGTGGTCAGTTGAGCTAAGCATATTTTAGGATCAAGGAGAGCCTTGATTAGTGATTCCCTCATCTCTTTGGATAAGACAAGGGCATCATATATGCTTAGCTTAGATGGAAAATTTTTTAGGAGAGAAAGGATATTGTAGTCCACCTTCGGCTAGTCTTCCATAAGCATATCCAAGGGTGGAGCATCCTGTGGAAGGGCTTCTCAATCTTCAGTGCCAATGACTTGTTTCCCTCTATCTTGAGGTGCTTCTCAAGGAGGTAAAACCTTGCCACTACGGAGGTTGACTTCAGTGATCTCTTGAGGCAAGGTGGTGGAAGGTTCTACCTGCACTTCAGGCTCACCTATAGCTTCTCCTATGGGACTCTCAGAATCAGATGATTCTAAGTCTATCTCAAGAGGTGAACCCGTTGTATTCAGAGTTGGAAAGTCTAACTCTGAATCATAATGAGAAAGATCAAAATTATTATAGTTAATTAGACTTGAAGAGTTATCGTTAGGAATAGAAGAAGATAACCCTTCATAAGTGACACAGATCTAATTCAAACTAGCTTTATACTTCAATTTCTTGGAATTATTTGGAGGTACAAAGTAGAAGTCAAGTAGAGTAAGTGGAGTAAGAGATTTGATTTCCTTATGCACTGATACAAGAGTTCTACTAGTAGAAGAAATAGAAGAGCTAGCTGAAATGGAAGAAGTCACCGATGTTGAAGCTACAACTAAAGGATGGAGGCTGGACACAGTCGGTGCTGTGTTAAGGGGCTATCCCAAGCTGATATATGCTATTGCTACTACTATTGAGTTCCCACTTTCCTAGAGTTCTGACTGACAACTTGTAAACTTTCCTTAGTGTTGGAGGTTTGAGCTGACTCAAGCACCTGGAAGGAAAGCTTCTGAATTTTCTAAATTATTTTCTTAGAGGTTTTGGATAGAGAAATATCCCAACTTCTTTGGTTTTAGTAGGGTCACTTGTATCCCCAAGGATTACCCTAATGGAACTGGAAGGTTGTTCCACAATGTATTCCTTTGGGATAACTATAACACCGATCTTGAAACTGTGTTCAAGCTAGTCCTTGAATGTGAAGCAATCCTCCAAAATGTGGCCTAATATACGACGATAAGGGCAAAAGTTTGGATCATGACTTTTTCCTACTTCCTCCGGTCTCCTAGGCTTGGGTAGTTGAAAATCAGGTTTATTTAAGAGATTCTTAAAGATCTTCCTGATTACCTTCCTCTTAAAAGAATAAGGTTTGTTCAACTTATCTAAAAGAGTAGGTGGACCATAGCTACCTAACGGTGGGTATGCATGCCACTACTACTGGTGGTATGGTTGAGGCGATGGCTGTGCTAGCCATGGAGGCTACAGTGGAGGCCAGTAGGGCTGCCTTGATGGTGGCAAAGGAGGTGGAGGCTACTGAGGCCATGGTCTCTCAGATTGATCTCTAGCTTGTTGCTTCCCCTTGTCAACTGCTGCTACTACTCCTGGTTTCTTTTCATAAACCTTATGTGGCTTCTGCTTAGGCAATTGATCTTGAAAAGGCAACTATTTGGCCTCTCCTTGTAGACTAGTCGTCTTGTTGATTATCTTCTCAAATGTCTTGATAGTGAATCCCTTAAGTATGAAGGCCATCGGGCCATGTATATTCTTCAAAAGAATCTTAATGGCATGCTATTCAGACAGCTATGGTTCACACTTCATACTCAGGTTATGCCATCGAAGAATAGAATCAACAAGTGACTCTCCGGAGTGATGTTGTGCTACAATGAGATCACCTACAATAGCCCTTTATTGAGCTCCAGTAAATCTCTTGATGAAGAGTTGATATAACTCAATAAATATATTTATTGAACTGTTGGACAGTTCATCATACCAATCGAAAGCAATACTAAAGGTGGAAAAGTAAAGCATCGCCGCCACAACAAACAACTGGCCCTAAAGTGAGCTATGTGCTGCCTTGGTTTCCACTACCATCAAAGCTTTTGGAAGAAGGAGGCATGAAACCCTTAGAATATTGGATTGAATTAAATTTCTTTGGGTAGGGTCTACCCTTAAGAATTGCTGATCCACCCCGGGCTTGAGCCAAAGCTTCCTTCACCTCTTGCTCAATCATGGATTTTATATATTTTTCTTGTATGGAGGTACTTTTCACTACCTTCCTATATAGGCTAGTGCTAACTTGCTCAATAGGAGGTAGATCTTGACTGGGTCCAAGACATGCACTAACTCAGGCTGACTAACATCGGGTGTGGTAGGATGTACTAATGGGGCTTATTTTTGAAGCTCTTACACTACTATTAATAAGTCCTGTAACTGATGTGCCATCCTATCAATCTGCCATCCTACCTCAACGATGTCGAGGTGATTCTAATGTCTTCTTGATCAACCTCATCACCTTCCATGGTTTGTTCCCAAGAAGAGATCCACTAGTGTCAACCATGCATACTCCCCATCATCAAGTCATCTTCATTGGGATCGAAGCTGACTCTCTCTTCATCAGATCATGCATACCCTAAGATCTCTTTCTTCTCCATGAAATAATGTGCAACTATCTCATCTAATGAATGATCCAACTCAATTATACAAACAGTTTAGGCTAATTGATGTGATCACTATCGCAAGACACCTGCACTCGCATCGGAGAGTCAATCCTTTGCGCGTACTCACGGATGAATGACACCCCTATACCTATAAGAGGGGTAACAATCCTAAGATGTTCCTCTACCACTAGTGCAGCTGAACTATCATCTGAAATATCTGTAATAACTATCACCATCTTTACATCCAGTTGTATGGGCGGAGTTGATGAAGGGATGATCACGATGCTTCGAGGTCGCCACTCCTACCACACCACCATTGGGGTAGAAGGTAGGAGAGCTCGACCCTACCATAATGGGAGGTGTAGGAGGGGTAGGATCCCTTAGTCATAGCTGGATCACCAATAGGGTGCGCTTTTCCTCGGATACATCATTCATGGCCTTAGATGGAATGGGATATGTTGTAACCTGTACTGGCAATGGTGGACGAGGGGTAGAGTAGTGGGGTGGAGACACCACGACTCTATATAGGAACCGCCATTAAGAAGAATACTATCGATGGCTGCAGTCCGAGCTAGAAAATCAATCAAAGCAAAAGAAGCCGATTGACAGTCGAACCTCTGTCGCTCCCTGCTACTAATGTGGGCTGTATGGGCCTCACGGGCCCTCTCCTATTAAATCTACCTCCCTACGCTGCAGATGATAACAGATCAAAGATTAAACTATATCCCAAACTCTGAGCTTCCTTATGCTCCACCTACCTAGCATAGGATAGATCGAAGGCCGACATACGACCTCCTTCTCCTAAAAATTATGGGCTGGAACTACACCACTGGAGGAGGTGATGAACAGATCCTCCTAGCATCCTCTCTGTCTAATCCAGAGAGAGGATGAAATTGGTTTTCTATAACCAATGGTGAAGTGATAATGGGAGACTCATCCATGGCTGATCGAGCTGCTGCCTCTAACTCCTTAGCTATCCAAGTGTGAAACTACTTGATCATACAGTTCTTGTTCCTACACTGAGTATGGGTAGGATGGGAGGAGCGTGAGCTAGACCCATACTCAAATGTAGGGGAGGCAAGCCTTGAAACTAGGGGAGCCTTACCCTTAGAGGGTACATATGGTAGGGTACTAGCCCATACTGGGGCAACATAGGAAACTCTAGGATGAACTGCAACTGGAGCTAATACTATCGGTACTACTAGCATTGTAAAAATTGAAGTATGTGGTACTACCATAACTTTCCTCTTCAGTGAGGAGACATCAAAATCAGAAGGCAAGTCTATACTGATGTCCGGCTTTTGGCTGGTCACCTTGGTACTATTGATTGTGGTGAGGGGAATGCCCTCACAAGTGATCCTGGCTCCCTCAAATCCCCAGCCAAAGGGAATCAGGTGGGTATGGTCCATACGGGGAAGTCAGCCTGATCTAACGCTAGATCCATACCAAGGTAAAGATAATTTTTGGAGAAGTAGCCATTTCACTGATTATCACAGAATGAAATTGAACTGTACTATACTGATTGTAAAGAATTTGCAATTAAAAATGAACTTGTATCAGATTTCTATCTCCATAGATTTTGAATTTTGAAAATTTGAACCCGCATCCAATAAATAGAAAGTGTTAAGTGGGGTTCAAATGGATTTGAAAAGATTGATTGAAAGAGGAATTAAGTATGTTGAAATATGGATTCAAAATTTTTGATAAGGATGCTTCCATAGGTTCATTATTATTTTGAATTTGAATTTTTGATTTTGAGGACTCTTCCCTTCAACAAATTTGAGTTTATTAAAGTAAGGGTCAAATGATTTTGTTTTTGTTTGATTATTTTGGAATTTCACTTAGCAAATTTAGGTATGCTAAGTAAAGTGTTTGAGAATGATTGTCTCTTTTTTTATGAATTTGTTTTGGTTTTTTTTAATTCGGAATTCTTACATAGCAAGTTTAGGTATGCTAAGTGAAGAATCCAAGTGTATTTTGTTTGATTTTTGAAAATAGGATTCATAGCAAATTTGGGTATGCTGAGAAAATCATAAGAGTTTCATTTTTATTTTGATGTTTTAATTTTTGAGAAAGGGCAGGATCTTTAGCAAATTTGGTATGCTAATGGAATCCTAAAGTGCATCATTTTATTTTTTGATTTTTTTTCAAAAGTGGAGACTTAACTTTAGCAAATTTTGAATGCTAAAGATGAAGTCCCACTTGGTTTTGTAAAATGGAAATTTTGCTTAGCAAATTTAAGTATACTAAATGAAATTCCAAATGAGCTGTTTAAAATTTTGATTTCATTTTGGTTTTGAAAATGGAAACTTCTCTTTAGCAACTTTGGTATGCTAAGGAAAGAAGTTCCAAAGGTGTTTGAAAATTTTGGTTTTTATTTTGGAAACCTCACTTAGCAAATTTGAGTATGATAGGTAAAGTTCAAAAATATGTTCTGAAAAATGTTTGATTTTGGATTTGGAAACTTTACTTAGCAAATTTGAGTATGCTAAATGAAGTTACAAAAATGTGTTTGAAAATTTTTGGATTTTGGATTTGGCGGCTTCACTTAACAAATTTGGGTATGTTAAATGAAATTCCAAAATGTTGTTTGAAAAATTTTGATTTTGGGATTTGGAGACTCCCCTTAACAAATTTGGGTATGTTAAGTGAGGTTCCAAATGTGTTTAGAAAATTTTGAAATATAATGCTTGATTTTTGATTTTGGGTTCAGAAATTTTACTTAGCAAATTTGAGTATGCTAAATGAAGTTCTAAAAATGTGTTTAGAAAAAATTTTTAGATTTTATTTTTTTCTGAATTTGGAGACTTCACTTAACAAGTTTGGATATGTTAAATGAAGTTCCAAAATGTGTTTTTAGAAAATTTTGAAATATGATTGTTGATTTTTTTTTTTTTGAAAGGGGACTTCCATTCAACAAATATAGGTATGTAGAATTGAGATCAATCTTATTTTTGAAATATAAAATTTTTGTTTTGTGTGTGATTGTTGCTTTTTGAAAGAGAGGAATTCCAATTTAAAACATATGTGAGATATGTTTAAGTGGGATTTCCTAAATGGTATTTATTTTTATTTAAGAATGAAATCTTTATTTAATAAACTTGAGTATATTAAATGAAGATGTTCATGTGTGCAAAAGTTTAATGATTATGATTGCGATTTTTGGAAAAGCGGATTGTTCATTTTATTTTGAAAATGAAATTTTCATCAAAGTTGATTGAAAGAAGATGTTCATTTGTGCCTTTTGAAAATGTTGGTAATTTTATTTTTGAAAACTCCTACATGTAACAATTATGGGAATTGTTAAATGAGGGTGACAAAATTTATGGAAAATATTTTATTAAGTTCATTTTTGAAAAGGTGCTTTTGAAAAGAAATGTTTTTTTATTTTTTTTATTTTTTATGGAAGGTTTATTATTTTAGAATGAACCTTTTGCTTATCATGAAGATGGTAAGGAGGAAGTCTTTAAAAATGTTTTCACTTTTTATTTAGATCTTTTCATTTTACCCCTTGGAGAACCCAACGGGAGTTTTAAGACCAACAAGGAATGCGGTCCTAAAACCTAAAGATGTTGGCTAACTCAACAGAATGAAAGCTAAGTGCGGAAAAAGGATAGTCTTGGATTCATAACAAAGTATAAACGCAATATTGATACTCAAAGACAATGATCATTTACCAAATATGGAGAGAGGAACCATCCCCAGCGGAGTCGCCAAAAAATTCTGTGGTGAAAAATTCCTATAAGGAGAAGTTGAGGCGCCTTTCAAATCTGTTGGTGAGAAATGAAAGAGGACAAGACTCTTATAGAAATTCATCTTGTTAGGATTCCACACAGATTCACAAATATACTTATTTAGGTGATCGAGTATGTTATCAATGAAGTAGTGTACTATCTCGAATGACATAAGTCAATATCCTTTAATGGACCTAATCATCTCAATAAGGACTCTTAAGGACGATAGGTCTGCATATGTACCAGAGATTCTTCCCCTACTTTACATAAAAAAGTAAAGCAGGGTTAATTTTAAACTGGGTTCATTAAGTTCCATACAAGGGCAAGCCCCCATAGTTAATTACATCCTAAGGGATGGGAACCCTTACGAAAACTCTCAATTAAGGTAAATGATCATTGTCTTTGAATATTTCAACAGGAAGGACTATCAATCGATTGATTTATTTTTGAAAGATTAAATGGGATTGATCAAAAGAGGGAGTTATTATCGAAGCCAAAATTGAAGATAAGTAGGAGATGCCCACAATGCTAGGTAACCTAGCAAGCATCTTAAACAATCCTATAGTTGGGCTTTACATTTTTGAAATTGATTTAGTTTGTTTAAGTTGCATTTTTAATTAGAAATTTAGGACTTAAGATTCCTTAACACAAGATTAAGGAAGTGCCTAAGAAGTGAGGAATTAAGCTTAAGGCCCACAAAGAGGTGAAGAAACCTCAAAACCTAAATCTAAGGAGCTTTGGCGAGGGTTGAAAGCACAACCTAAATCTAAGGCAAAAATGGGTAATTAGTTTGCCTCCAGAGGACAAACCACAAACAGACTTACACCACACGGTGGTGCCAACTAACTCCTCCTACGATTTTAAATACATGTAGGCAAGTCTTTATGCTTATGCAAGATAGCTAGGTTATTATTTGTTTAGAAATAGACTTAAGTCCTTAAACTCACTCCCTAAAGAGACTAGATCATGTTAAGGGACATGCTTCAAATGACCTAAAACAAATGCAATTCAAATTTCATTTTATTTTTATTTTGGACAATTATTTTGACTCAGGCTAATAGGATTCATATGACTAATGCATGAGAAAAGAGTTATTGGCTGAAATCAACGAGAAGGGAGGAGGTGAGTTTCCACCATGGCTCTAAAAGGTCAAGCTTAGTTTCTCTGGAAAAGGTGGAAACCCTCCAATCAAGCATAAAATAAGATGTATTTGTGTATGATATTACAAAAGAAATGCTTATCTAGTTAAGGGGTTTCTAATTCTTTTATCTGATTTTAAACCTAAGCTTTAGGTGAGGCTAGGAGTTGTTTAATTTTATTTTGAGTTGTTAAGTTGGGTAAAAGATTTATTTTTCCATAAAGAGCCTAATCCACATCTAGGACATACATAAAGCAAGGAAGAAACTAGGAAAAGCATGCTACTTAATGCAAAATCTAAACAAATCATCGACCAATTTATAAAGCTAATCACAAAAAGAATAAAAGGCCATTGTGGTCGGGAACCACCGCACAAACCCGAAAGTATCAAATGTGGGTAGCCAAGCTCTACCCTTATACAACACGGATCATAAATGAATTAAATTATAATTAAGTAAGGAATTTATTGTTATGGGGGTCTTCAATCTTTATTATTCTTTCATCTTTTCTTCTTTCTCCTTCGTTTCTTCTTTCTTTCATCTTTTGGTTCCTTCTTTTGGATGGTTGGATGGTGGATGCTCCAAGAGTTCACATGGTGCATAAGATAGGACCTTATGACCAATGCTCATTCTAAACCCCATAATAATTATTCTAAAATCCTAATTGCACAAATTTACATGAAAAGGAAAAGTGGAAATCTAACTAACACCTACGAAACAAAGGTTAGTTAAAATAAACCATGCAAATCCCAAGCATGTATATTATACTTATCACCCCACACATGGGTGACTAAGTCCACCTATCCTATGGATTATTCTTAGGGGTATAAAGCAAAAGCATTTATACTTTTACTTATGAGAGCATCCCTTAAGCACAATCCCCTACAGAAAAGAATAATTAGACTAAGAACATCCTATCATTCTTTCTATAAGCATACACCCTAACATCCAATCTAAAACATATATCACAAAATAAAACAAAACAAAAAATCAACCCACACACTAACCTAACGAAAGGCTAGAAGTAGTGACTTAGGCTAATGTGTGTGCTTTGAAGGCTTGTGTGGTATGCTTAGCTAGGGCTTTAGGCTCAAATTTTTTAAGTGTGAAGAACATGTTCAACTTAGAGGAGATTTTATTTAAGTTGTTTAATTATTTTGGGTTAATTTTATTTCATATTTGATTTAGTTTAAGTGGATCCTACAATTAATTACTAAGTTATGATGAGAGGGAAAGAGAAGAGAACCTCTCTTTCTTTCCTTAACTTAAGTAATTTCTAAAGTAGATTCACATTTTAATTTTATTTAGGTGATGTTTTGATTACATCTTTTGATTATTCCTAAGTTTAGATAAAATCTAAACAAACCTATTCAAAAAGAAAGGCATTTTAAGATTAAATAAAATGAACCAAAATTCACATAACACACATTACTTCATTTCTTTTCCAACATATATAACATTCATATGGATGGTCCTTAAGCATATTTATACATACAAATGAGAGTATCTAACATACTTTATGATGCATGTTAAGTAATCCATTTAAGGAACTTTAGAAGTTGAATATGCATGATTATTTTTAAGTAGAAAGGGTTTTCCTTATCCAAATTTTCACATACACATATGAAAGTAAGAAAGGCATAAGTGGGTACAACGCCATTGTTAACCAGAGGTGTAAGGTATAAGACCTACTTAGGGATATTTAAAGCCTTGTAACCTCGGGGTTGTCTAGACTAATATACCACTTTCCTTAAATACAAACATATGTATAAAAGAAATGAAATAAAAAAGGAGAATGCAAAAGATGTTTAATGGATTCATTTTATTTTATGAAATTTTTGCATGTGACCCTTCTTAGGTGATAGTTTAAGGATGACTAGGATATAGAATTAAGTAAGTGTTAGGTTCTTTTCAAATGAACCTTACATCTTACTAACTCCTATTCAAAACTATAACAACATAATAAAGAAAGGAAACTTATGCTAAGCATACCTTTATATTCTATCACATGCAAACTCATAATTAAAATTTAAGTAGCATACTTCTAGATTTGGTATTTGATTTATATGTTTTGAAAATAATTTGTATTTAGTAGTGATAATAGCCATTCATATTTCTACCTTAGCCAACACATGCAAATTTGACATATAGTAAACAATTTCATTTTAAAATTTGAATTTCAAAATTATGAATGGATAAAATCACATGGCATACAACTTAACATGTTGGGGAAAGATTCAAAGCAATGAAAGCATGTAAACAAACTGACTTCACTTAAATCCTAAAGACATTCTTATAGAATAAAAAAGTTTAAAATAAATCAAAGTGAATTCAAAGTGAGTTTTGTTTAGTTTGGAGTTTGATTTAATTTTAAAAAGATGAGATGAATTTACAGTTCCTAACCCATTCCCACATGTGTTTTATATTTTATTTAATTTTTAGATAATTAAATTCATTTTAATGCATTAATTAGGTTAGGGTATGAATTAAGTAACTTAATTAACCCACACACCACCTTAGAATAATTAACTAAATAATTATGAGCCAATGAGATGACATAAAACCCACAAGGAATTTAAATTTGCAATGCACTTAATAAGAAAGGGGCCTAATGCAATTTGGCTCATAATTAAAAGTTAATTAAGGTAAGGGGTTTAGCTTAAGTAATTTCAAAACACCCTTTCATACTTATGAATTGGGTTTTGACTTTCATAATTGAGCATAGACTATTAAAATCCTATGCATCTACCCAAGGTAGATTAATTAAGTTCTGGAACGTTTTAGAATTTTAGAAATTAATTAATGGGATAATTAATGAATTAACCCTTAATTAAGAGGCGATTAAGGAGACAAAAGGGGGTTTAAGGGATAGCTTAGGGGAAATGCCCCAAAAATATTCCCTAAACCTCCTACTTACTGGATCTGACCTTAATCAACCCTAATCATGGGTTAAAATCACTAATTACACCTTAATATTTTTAAATACATAAGGAGGGTAATTCGAAAATTCATATGCAATTATTTTAATCAAGTTTTCAATAAATCCCAAGAAAATTAAAAAACATAACCAAGAAATTTAGGATTAATTAAAGGCTTAATTAAAAAGTAATTAGCAAAATAAACTTTCCAATGAAACCCAAATTCAAAGAAAATTACCATCCAAACCTATTTAAATTAATTTTAAAATAATTTAGGTTTAATTATCGTTCCATAGGATTTTATTTTTTGAATTCTCTAGTTTGAGTCATGAATTTTAGAAGATCCTTAAGTTAATTAGAAATTAATTAAGGCATTTATCTAATCCCCTGGCTCACGACACGACACGAGGCGGTGGTAGTCAGCGTGCTTTACATGTGTCGCGCCATGAGGGGGTTACTTAAGTAGTCAAATCCCAGATGGTGGTGGCGGCATGCGGTTGATCCGTTCCGATGGACGGCCGAAGATCTATTATTTTAAAATGGGCAAGGGATCTCTAAATGTAAGGAATTATCTCAGTCATCTATCTGAAATGCATGGATGGATAGCTGAGATCTCCCAAGTTCTTCCCCTTGATCAATATAGACCATCCATGATCAAGGGGAAGATCCAAGCTCGATCTAGCATGGATTCAAATCAAACTCAACCCACTACCATCTAAAGCTAAAGAGCGGAAAATCCAACGATAAAAAATCCATGGGGGTGAAAATTTCTTTCACAAAGCTCCACACCACATTGAGTTTAATGGTCAAAAAATCCCATTCCTTTCTTGAGGTGATCACCGGTGCTCAATTCCCTTGGAGAAGCTTTGTCTGGTTGAGATGAAGCCTTGTGGAAGTTTGAGTACTTGAGGTTGAGTTGATCTTCCTATGGGTCACCTCCTCCTTAGCTTGAGCTCGATTTTGATCCAATTCAATTCTTCCTTACTATGGGAACTCCAAAGGAAGCTTGGGTGCACTCAACTTAGCTCCTTGATGAAGTTTGCAAGAGCAATTGGATGGAGATTGAGTGAAGAAGAAGTTGGCAATTCAATGGGCCTCCTTTATTTTCAAAGTCTGAAAACTGAGAAATGGCTTTTTCAAATCCCGTTTAAGTAGCTTGGGAGTGCTCTCTGATAATTTCTCTAAGTTCCTTAGCTTCAATCGACAAAGGGGAAGTGAGAATTGAATTGAATTAGGGGGAATATATCACCCCATTGAAGGATCGAACGTCTAACAATGCACTTGCTATTTTGATCCAATTGAGCTTAGGCTATGGGTTGTTTGATCAGCTAGGAGTGTGGACATGGTCGGTTTGAGCCAAGGAGTGTATTGCCAACCTCCCATGTGCTTGAATTCGAGTTTGAGAGGGATTTTGAATTTTCAATTTTGACCTATGGGGTCGAGTTTGGTCTAGGGACTAAATGGGGTAACCCAAACCCATTGGGTTGGGTGCACCACTCTCCCCTAGGTCCCCTTGAGCATTTAGGAAAGCCTCAAGTGAATATGAAGAGGGTATGACCAAATAGCCCATGGATTAAGCTAAACTTTGTTCTACGTCCTAGGGGTAGGATGATCATTTTGTTATTTTTCCACTTTGGACATGTTGGGTGTGTGGAGAAACTAGGTTTGGCCAAGTTTCATGAGATTTGGAATTTATTTGATAGGGTTTGGCTCATGTTGACCCATTTAGGTCAAAATGGGTCAACTTGGGTCAAGTTGACCAATTGGTCAAATTGGGTCAACCAAGGGTTGGGTCAAGTTTATATGACCATTTAAAATGTTTTGGTGGCTTTTATTTGATTCAATTTGGTATAAATTTGGCTCATATGACTTCATTTAGGTCAAATGGGTCAAGTTGACCTATTTGGCCCATTTGACCTATTTGAGGTAGGTCAAGATAGGTTTAGGTTAGATTAGTCATATGGAATGGATTGGTATCTTTATTTCCAATCAATTTGTGTTAAGTTCAATTTTGGCTCAAAATGACCCCTTTAGGTCATGTTAGGTCTAAGGTCAATTGGGCTAGGTTAGGTCTACTTGGCCAATTGAGGCTTTGGTCAAGTTCCACAAGTGATTTGGAATGGACTTGACCCATTGGTTTCAATCAATTTGGCTTACATCAAGTTTTGACACATTTTGACCCTTTAGGTCAAAACGGGTCAACTTGGGTCAAGTGGCCAATTGGGCTAGGTTAGGCTCAAATGTTGGCTTGGTTAAGTTCAAACATAGGTCATGAGTGAACTTAGATCAATGGTTTCAATCAATTTGGCCTATGGTGGAATTTGGCTATGTTAGGTTTCATTTTGGGTTAAGTGTTGAGTTGGTCAACCCTTAGGTTTGACTTGGTTTGACCCAATTTGATTGATTGATCATCCCATGGTGATTGTTGATCATGGTGAGAGGCAAATATGAGTTTGGTTCAATCCAATTTGGTTAGGATCAAAATTTGGCTCATAAGGGTACTTTAGGTCACTTTGGGTCAAGTGAGCCTAAGTGGGTTAAATGGCTTTGTCAAAGCTTGATTTGAAGTTGGTTGATCTTGTACATGGACTCATGATTGAAATATAAATCCATTTACAAGTGGTTTGAAGTCAAATGGGTTTTGATTAATTTGATAATTTCATATTCAAAGGAAGAACATGAAAGGATTTAGGGTTTGACTTTTAACTTGGGTTTTGATTGAGTGATTGAAGTTTGGATTTATATATGAGCTCATGATTGTAGGGTTGATTAAATCATGAGAGAAAATAAAGGATTTGGCTTGATTTGGAATTGATTTGGCTAAGTTCAAGATCTTGACTTGGAAGGCTTAGATTGGACTTTGAGTTGATTTGAGTTTGCTTTTACGAATTGGTTTTGATTGTTTGAATTTGTATTTCATTTATATATGTGAATATAAATGAGAATATAAATTAATCATGAGAAAATTTCAAGGATTTGAAGTGGTTTATTCATGATTTGGGCTAAGTCCATTAAAAAGGATTTAAAGGACTTAGGAAAATTTGGAGTAAGGATTTGAATTTTTGAATTTGGTTTGATTGATTTATATTTATATTTCATTTATATATGTCAATATAAATGAGGATATAATTGAGTTATCAGAAAATCCCATAAATTTGAATTGATTTGATGATGATTTAGGCTAAGTTCATTAATGGAAAATTAATGACTTAAGAATATTTTAAATTGGAAATTTAATTTTTTTACCTTTAATTTGATTGATTTATATTTATATTTCATTTATATATATGAATATAAATGAGTTTTGAGAAATTCCATGAATTTGAATTAATTGATCTAGGTATAGGCTAAGTCCATTAATGGAAAATTAAGGGGCTTAGGAAATTTTAAATAAAGAATTTAATTTGAGGATTTGATTTGATTGATTTATATTTATATTTCATTTATATATGTGAATATAAATGTGAATAAAAATGAGTTTTGAGAAAATCTCATGAGTTTGTACTGATTTGGTCAAGGTTTAGGCTAAGTCCATTAATGGAAAATCAAGGGACTTAGAAAAATTTCATGAATTGATTTGGAATTTTGAGTTTAGTTTGATTGATTTGAATTTTAATTTCATATATATATATGTGAATATAAATGAAAATATAAATGAATTATGAAAAATTTCAAAGATTTGATTTGGTTTAGATCATAATTTTGGTTAAGTTGTTTAAAAAGGATTAAAGACTTAGGAAATTCAAACTTAGGAATTTTTGATGGATTTTGGTGATAGATTTCAATCATAGGTTTCATTCATGGATTTTAATCATAGAATTGATTTGAATTTGGAGAAAATCAATTAAGATTGATTTGGAGTTTGACTTGAAGGAGGGAAAGAGAGGATTGATTTAAGCTAAGGGTAGGTAATTTTCCTAACATCTCTAAGGCATGGCCTATTCCTATGGCTAACTCTTCTAAGTCTTCTAGGGCTAGGTTGAGTGTCCACGTAATCACTAGATGTGTCTTAAGACTAAGAAACCCTTAAAGTCTAAGAGGAGTCCTATGTCTAAGATGGAGGGGTTGAGAGCTTATTCTAAAAATGAGGTCAACACTTAGCTGACTATTATTTGGGAGGAGGCATATTTTTCAAGAGAAGCCCATGGAGTTACATTCACTAATGAAGAACTTCTTTTGGGGACAACGGAGCACAACCGTACCCTCTACATCTTAGTGGATATGGGCAGATTTAGACTCTCCAAAGTGTTAGTTGATCAAGGTGCTTCAGTGAACATTATGAGTCTAAAAACACTTGCCTACTTGAGGATCGACATATCTGAACTCCGGGGAGATCGGATGATGTTGAGAGGATTCAACGAACAAAGCAATAGGGCTTTAGGCTTCATAGTGTTACCAATAGAGATAGATGAATGGAAGACAAAAGCCAAGTTCTACATAATTGATTCAGATACATCTTTCACCGCTTTGCTCGGTAGGCCTTGGATACATAGAAATAGCACAGCTCCATCTTCTTTGCACTAGTGCATAAAATTCAGAAGAGGTGGAATCAAGTATTATGTCGAAAGAGACTTGAAGCCATTCTCAGCTAAAGAGTTTGAGATTTATGAAGATGCAGCCTACTATCTTCCTCCAAATCAAAAAGTATATTCTCACGAACTTGGTGAAAGTTCAAAATCAAAAGAAAAAGGAAAAGAAATTGAAAAAGAAAAAGAAAAAAATGAAAAGAAAAAGAAAGCTCAAGTGAGCGAGAATCAGACATTGAGGAAAAGGTAGAACCAGATGTTACATTTCGCCCACAGTTCGTTCCTCCATTTGAACACATGGGTAGGATGACTCGACCTCCACCAGGTAGAGGAAGAGGCAAGTTTAGAGGCAGTTGTAGAGGTGGAAGACCTCCTTGCTAGTGGCAGCCGATAGGAGCTATGTTCTGGCTCATAGGAGTACTCCCGCTATCCATATAGACTTAGAGTCTAGTTAAGATGATGAGTCTCATGTGTTTAACACTCCAACCAACCCCTTTTAGTGGGTCCCTTTGGAGGTGACGATCGAGCCAGATAGTGGGGAAGACTAAGCCTCCAAGCAAAGCATGAATGTATTTGAATCATTATTATGTAGAACAATTAGACAATAGTTGGGAACTTTAGCTCTTACCTCACTTTCTTTCCAGAAAGTTGAGGTTTAATAGTTAAGGAGGCCCCCAAGTCATCCATATATGCTAGGCCGAAGAGGTTTTTGTTGGGAGCATCATCCTCAAGTCAAAAAGATGATATAAAACTTGAGGATGATTCATATAAAGATTTAATACAACTACCTTTTGATTAGTATCCGCCTTGTGTTATTAACTTAGCAAAGAAGGGATTAATCCCACATACTTGGTCTAAACACAGGTCAAACTACTTTGAAAAACTATGGGATAACCAAAGCAGACACTTTCAATCAAGATCAGGACTACGATTCGGCACAGTGGGTCCAGTCGATGATGACAACCATTGCCTAGTCATCACCACTCATTTGGGGTCCGACAGGTTCTTCTCAAGTCATGCTAACTCTTATGAGGATGCATTTTTAGAAACTTTAGATGACCCAAATGAGCCTGAAGTCAAAGATGTGATACCAGAGTTTGAAGAAGAAATCATATCAACCATTAACGAACTCAAAGAAATCAACTTGGGAATGAAAGAAGTTTCACGTCTGACGTATGTCAGTTCCTTAGTGAATGAAGAAGAAACCAATGACTTAATTAGGCTATTAGTTGAGTTTAAGGACTGCTTTGCATGGAGTTATGAAGAAATGCCTGGTTTATCTCCTAACGCAGTAATTAGATATTGAACAATAGGTCACTTCTGAAATCAAGATACTGATCGATGCCAGCTTTATCAGGGAAGAAAAATACCCTACCTAGTTAGCCAGTGCCATCTCAGTTAAGAAAAAGAATGGCCAAATTTGCATATACGTCGATTTTAGGGATCTAAACAAGGCATGTCCTAAAGATGCATTTTCACTTCCTATACCAGAATTGAAGGTGGACATTGCATCATCTCATGTAGTGTTCTCTTTTATGGATGGGTCATCTAGCTACAACCAAATCAAGATGGCCCCCAAGGATGAAAGAAATACTACTTTTTGAACCCCGATCAGAATCTATTATTATAATATCATGCCTTTCAACCTTAAAAATGCTGGTTCTACATACCAATGGGCCATGACTCATACTTTTAATGAACTCATTCATCATCAGGTTGAATGCTATGTTGATGATCAAGTAGTCAAAAGCATAGAAAAGAAAGACCATCTCTTCGACTTGAGAGTAGTTTTTGAATGGTTAAGATAATTAAACCTCAAACTGAATCCCCTGAAGTGTGCTTTCGGAGTAACTTCAGGGAAATTCCTTGTGTTTGTTTTCTAACACAGGGGAATAGAGATCGACCTAGAGAAGATCAAGGCTATCTTAGAAATGCCAACCCCTAAAAGTATAACTCAACTCAGATCATTTCAAGGGAAGTTGGCATATATAAGATACTTCATATCCAACTTATTAGGGAGATTCCAGCCATTCTCAACAGTTGTCAAAAAGGATGCCAAGTTCAAGTGGGATGATAAGTGCCAGCATGCTTTTAAAGGCATCAAACACTACCTGATGATGCTACCAATTCTAGCAGCCCCTATCCCAAGCAAACCATTGATCCTCTACACTGCCACATTAGATGACTCCCTTAGCACCTTGTTGGCTCGAACTAATGATGAAGGGAAATAACATGCTCTCTACCACCTCAGTCATCGTATAATTCCTAATGAGGCAAACTACCCACCTATTGAGAAGCACTGCCTAGCATTAATCTTTGCATCCCAAAAGCTATGACATTACATGCTTTCCCATAATGTGAATTTGATCTCTAGAATCAATCCACTATAATATCTCATGACATGGCCAACATTATCTGGACGGTTGGCATGATGGTCTATGATTTTATCATAGTTTGACATCACATTCGTATCCCTCTGTGCTATGAAAGGATGGACACTAGCAGATTTCTTAGCAGCACACCCACTTCTTGTTGATTCTCCACTTAGTGATGACCTCCCTGATGAGCAAATCATGAACTTAGGGGACACTAGCATTCACTGTTGGGAGATGTATTTTGATGGTGCAGCTTCCTCTCAAAGAGGAGAAGAACCACAATCTACTCTTTCATGAAAGGTAGGGGTAAGAATAGTTCTCCTAACTCTAGATCATGATGTGATGAGATTCTCATATCATCTGTCCAATCTATGCACCAACAACGAAGCTGAATATGTGGCTCTGATTGCCGGCCTACTCTTAATCATTATAATATGCATCCACAACATAAACCTCTTCAGGGATTCTCAGCTCATAATCAACCAAATTGCTAGGTCCAACAAAGTTTTAAAGCCTATGCTCCATCATTATCATAAGTACACCATGGAGTTGTTGGCTCAGATCTCAAAGGTCACTATCTAAAAGATTCCTTGATGAGATAATGCTATAGCAGATACATTGGCCAAGCTTACCAAGGGGTTGGCATGCCGAGAAAGTGAGTCCATTACACTAAGTGTCCAAAATAGACAAGTATTATCCCTTATTGATGTTGAACTCATGGAGAGACTCTCCCTTGAAGGGGAGGTTACCATTGCCAAAAAGGATGATGAGTCAAATTGGAGGCAACCATTCATAGATTACCTAAACATAGGAAAACTACCTCAAGAAATGTCATTAGCCCATCAGGTGAAATAGAGAGCTCTCTCCTATGCTCTCGTGAGCATCACCTTGTATAGACAGTCTTTCGATCATATGTGGTCACACTATTTAGCCAAACATGAAGCCTATATGATCATGACTAAGGTACATTCAAGTTTATGCGGAGCTCACCTTTCAAGTCTGAAGATGAAAGCCAAGATCAAAAGACTAGGATACTACTGGCCTGTGATGATTATAGACTGCATGGATGTAGCTAGGAGATGCTACCAATGTTAGGTACAGGGTGTGGTCCTACATCAACCACCCAATATTTTACATCCTACTTTGGCCTCGTTACCATTTGAGTGCTGGAGCACTGATATGTGGGTCAGATCGATCCTTCTTCTTCCAAGGGTCTCCAATTCATTTTAGCTGCTATCGACTACTTTTTTAAGTGGGCAGAGGAAATCCCACCTAGAAAGGCCACAACTCAGCATGTGCTCTAGTTTTTCAAAAACCATATCGTATATAGATTTAGGGTGCCTTGATGAATTATATCTGATAATGGTATTGTGTTTAGGAACACCAAAATCAACAGCTTTGCCTGGAGACATAGCATAGATTGGAGATATTCCACCATCTATTATTCAAGGGAAAACGACCTAGCAAAATCATTCAACAAAACTCTCATCCAAATATTGAAGAAGACACTCGATTAAAATAAGCGATAGTGGAATGAGTAGTTGGTTGAATCCTTGTGGGACTACCGCACACATATAGACTCCAACTCAATCTACCCCATTCTCCTTAGTGTATGGGTCCGAAGCCATTCTACAATTAAAAGTCCAACTCCCATTACTAAGGATAGCTGTGGGTAGCATGATTATTATAGAATAGAATGCTAAGCTGTGGTTAGAAGAGCTCGAAGGTTTAGAGGAGAGACTCCTTAGAACATGCCAACACCTCAAGTTGTACAATGCCAAAATGATTCAAGCTCACAACAAGTTGGTCTGTCCTAAAGCTTTTCAAGTATGAGAGCTTATTTTAGTTCTAAGGAGACTAATTATTGCCCGTCAGAAGATGGGAGGCATGTTTGAACCCACTTGGGAAGACCCTTTTGCCATAGAAAAGGCCTACCAAGGAGGATCTTATCAACTTATATACTATAAGGTAGAGAGTCCTATGCTTTCAATCAACGAGCTCTACCTAAAGAAATATTATCCATAAATCTTATTTAAAAATAATCATCAATAAAACTTATTTTCATATCAAATTTCATCTCTTATGTGTCAGGAACATCCTTTGCTTGCGAATCCCCCACGATATATTTTGGATAGGTGTAAGAGAACCCAAGCAATATCCTATCCCTCTATAACACAAACACAAACCACAAACGACCCTCTAGTGCTACTAGGTTAGGTGTAAAAAACCTAAGAGGCATCCTATCTCGACTAGTATAACTAAGTTAAGTGTTAGACAACCCAAGCGGCATCTTTTCATGGTGGAGTAATGTTCCTATGTGCTCAGGATAGGTGTAAGATAACCCAAGTGGCATCCTATTCCTTCTTTCACAGCACAAATAAACACATATCTTTTGTCTCGAGCTACTTTGATGTTGGAGCAAGCCCCCTGTGGCTCTTAGTCATTAATTTCTCCAAGTCAGGCTGATATACTACCTTGCTAGTATGTCACCCCAATGGTCACTTGTCTAGTGAATGTGAGTCCATGCACCTTCTTCCTAAGTTGACCATTGCAAACCAATGAGTGCCTTGTTAGTTTGGTAGGTCTTACTGTGTAGCCAGCAAGTTATCCCGTATTGACTATGTTTAAGAGGATGTAAGCCTACATGCTTTCTTCTTAAACTAACCATCATGCACTAATTAGGTCGAGTATATTTTAAGGCTTAGGGTAAGTCTCCTAGAGGCTCTTTTCTTCCTGACTATTTCAAGCTTTGGTTTAGTCCATACACAAGACTCCTCGCTTAGTAGTTGCCCTAAGTCGGATAGCCCTTATCAAACTAAAGACAGACTATCCCGATGATCAGTACCACTTTAGAGAGATGAAAGTCTACTCACCTTCTCTCTAAACTAATTGTTGCAAATTGACGAGCACCTTAGGTTGGTTGGTTATCGCCATGCTGACGGCGACCCACCCGGTGGATACACCACTCTTGGCAGATGTGAGTCCTCGTGCTTTCTGCTTGATGTTGGCCACCAAATACCTACATGCTTTCTTTTACAGGGTTGATAATGCCCCTAATAGCACCTCCCTTGTGGGCACTCTATTTGGATCACATCCTTAGCGACACCGTTTAGACATTACCCTGGTTACTCTTGGATTGGATAGTCCCCCTTTCCAAGTAGCCACCGCTGTGGTTGGAGAATTTGTTCAGCAGATGTACACATTCTCCCTTTGTCTAATAAGTCTGAGATAGGACTAGGCTGATATAAGCTCCTTCTCAGTGTGGTCCTTCGCAAACCAATAGGGTCCACTCAAATATAAAACAAACAAAAATATATCTTTGCTTGTGGATTAGGAATTCAAGCCCCCAGTGGCCCCTTTCCAGAGCAGCATCCTATCTTTAGGGAAGTGTCAACAAAAGTCCCTATAGGAATTTCCAGACTACTTTGAGTTGAGATAAGTCCCCGGGTCAACACTCTCTCAGTAGTTGCCCTTAGGTCGGGTTCAACTTGTTGTGCCACCAACAAGATACCCCGACAGTCTTCTTTGCTTTGAAAGATATAAGTCTATTACGCATTATTTCCAACATATGTAAACTGCAAAAAGTCGATTTATTGCACAAGCAACTGGTCACCCTAGTGGTTCCTTATTTAGGAATATGTGAGTCTCCGCGCTTTCTTCCTAACTTGACCATTGCAAACTGAAAGGCACCCCTTCCGTTGGCTTGTCCTACCCCACGGCCGATAGAATATCTCTTTAGATTTATAAATCTAAGATAGGTCTAGGATAATATTATCCCCTTCTTAGTAGATCCATCGCAAACCAACACTATCCATCAAATTAAAATAATTGAAATTAAAACAAATGCAATTCAACCAAATGACATTATCTTGACTACATCCGAGTTGATATAATTCCCAAGAGGCATTCATTCAGTAGTCGCCCTATGTTGGGTCCGATTTGTTGCATCCAACAAATCACCCCAGCGGTGGTCTCTTACTTTTGGAGATGTAAGTCTACTACGCTTTCTTCGTAGCATAGTCGTTGTACACCGAAATGCAACCCCTCAAGTTGGATAGTTCTACCATGTGGCCGGTGGACTACTCCTTTAGATTGGTAAATCTAAGATAGGTCAAGGCCGACATAGCCCCTTCTTAGTGCGACCCATCACTAACCAACATGGTCCATCTCAAATCCAAAAATTAAACAAACAATCAGTTAATTACTCCTTAGACATCAATTAAATTCAATTCAAACTTGCATTCCCCTGTGAGTGCACCCTCAAAAGAAATCTAAACCCTCCTTGGCCCTAGTGGATAACTTGAACCTGCTTCCCTAATAGAATGTTCATGCATCTATCCCTGGTGGGTTATACATCCTAATCCCCAATAGATACTCTACCTAAATCATACCTTGCATCCAAATCCAAACCCCTTATCCTAGTGGATAACTTGAACTTGCTTCCCTAGTGGAAGGTTCACTTATTTGATCCCTTGGTGGATCCCTTCTTCCTCCCTTATGCCCTTGGCATGAGTGGAGTTGCATTGCACTAAGATCGTGATTCCTACTACACCTCAAGTTTATGAGTAGATCATTTCTGTTAGTTCTTGTGATCCTTTGGACGTTGTTGATCATCTCGATCAACACCAATATGTGCGGTGTGCCTTGTCAGTCGCACCACACCTATTGGGCACCCTTTGTTGACCTCACTTTTGGAGTGAGCTCTCAACTTCCTCATCATAGGTCTAGGACTCTTATGGACACTAAGAGTTCCTTAGTCTTAAGGCACTTCTAGTGATTAGGTGAACACTTAACCTAACCCTAGAGACTTAGAACAGTAAGCCATATGAATTGGTTGTGCCTTAGAAATTTAGGAAGACTTGCCTACCCTATACCCACCAAATCCTTGCTTCCTTCTTTCAAACCAGACCTCAAATTCAAATTCAAATTCCAAAATGAAACCCAACTATCCAATGATTGAAATCCATGATTAAATCCAAACTCTAAATTCTTTCCTAGGCCCTTTGATTTTATCTTATGGACTTAGCCTTAACCAAATCCAAATCAACCCCAATTCAATTGATTTTCTCAATTATCAAATCCAATCGTAGATCAAATTTCAAATCATATATCAATTCCAAATTACAAAAGAGTGAAACCCATGATTAACTCAAAATTCTAAATTCTCTTCCTAAGCCATATTAACCACTTGTGCTTAGCCAAAACTCCTTCAAACCAACTCAAACTTGGTTGATTTTCTTATAAATCAAAATTCCTTTATTTATGTTCACAAATATAAATGAAATCCAAATTCAAATAGTTCAAATCAAATTAAAACAAATCAAACCAAATCAAGACCCTTCTTAAGCCATATGGACCTACCTCCATAAACCAAATCAAATCTTGATCCAAATCAATTCAAACATGATTGATTTATTTATAAATTAATCATTCCTTCATTTTTACTCATAAATATAAATGAAACTCACCCCCTAATAACCAAAAATAAATTAAACCAAACCAAAACCCAAGTTAGCCCTTTTAACCTACATCCCTAAGCTTAATCAAATTTGCTTCCAAATCACTCCAAACTCAAGTGATTTTCTCATAACCCATTTATATTTTCATTTATATTCACAAATATAAATAAAATATTAATTCAAATGACCAAAACCAAACTCAAATCAAACCAAATTCCTAATTTTAGCCCTTCTAGCTAAACTTTTGAACTTGACTAGATGACACCCAAATCAACTCAAAACTCATGGATTTTTTCATGATTCAATCAATCCTATAATCATTAATCCAAATATAAACATAAATCACCATAACCAAAAAAAATCTAAATCAAACCAAATCAAAACCAAAGTTAACCCCTTTGACTTGAAATTATCATATGAACCAAAACCCATTTGGCTCCAAACTAATTGCAATTGGATTTATATTTTAATCCTAAGCTCATATGTGAGTTCAACTAAACTTGAATCAAACCTTGATCAAGCCAATTGGCTCACTTAGGCTCACTTGACCTAAAGTGACCTAAGAGACCCTTTTTGAGCCAAGTTCTAATCCAACCAAAATTGGATTGAAATAAGCCCATATAAACCTCAATCATGATCAACAATCATCATGGGTAAACAAGAACATTGAATTGGGTTAAACCAAGTCAAACCTAGCCTTTGACCAGTCAACATTTAGCCCAAATGAAACCCAAACTAGCCAAAATCTATCATATGCCAAATTTATTGAAACTGTTGACTCAAACCCATTCATAATCAATGATTAAACATAAGCAAGTCATCAATTGAGCCAAACCAAGCCTAATTGGCCACTTGACCTAAGTTGACCCAAATTGGCCTAAAAAGCCAAAATAGGTCAAATCATGATTTAACCCAAATTGATTGCAACCAATGGCTCAAGTTCATTCCAAATCACTTGTTGGACCAAAGCCATGATTGAGCCCAAGTTGACCAATTGGTCAACTTGACCCAACCTAGCCCAAATTGACCAAAAAGGTCAAATTGACCAAAATTCAAATTAATTCCAAATTAAACCAAACCAAAGCTTTCAATCTTTTTCAATCAGTTAATTGAACTTGACTCAACACCTAACCCTACCCAATTTGGTCAAATTAGTCAAATTAGTCAACTTGACCAATTTGACCCTTTTGAATCCAAATGAGTTAAAACCAAACCTAGGACAAAACAATCCAAATTAATTGAACCAAAACATACCAAATCATCATATGAACATAACCCAAAGTTTAACCCAATTTTACTAATTGGTCAACCCAACCCAACCTAGCCGAAATTGAACCCATTTGACTAAATGAAGCCAAATCCCTCCAAACCAACTAATAGGACCCTAGGACTTAGTCAAACCCGACCCAAGCACCCCCTACTTCATTCCCAAAATAGTCCAAAAGCCAAGTGGACCCCACCAACGGGATTAATCATCAAACCATGGGATTTAAACCTTTAAACCATTGGATCCAAGCTAAAGTCAACTTGCCCGTCCCCATGACAGCTCATTGGCACTACATGGAACCTTCTCCTGACTCACCTAGCCCACCTAACCCACCCTAGGTTAGCCAAGGATCTTTGGGAGATGAGTTGACTCACCTCCAACCCAAATCGAGCACCCATTGGATCAAGACCATGGCAACCTTGCACATTGGGTCCTTGGTAGCTCCCCATCTTTCCTCCCATCCTTGGCGTGCCTCTCTAACTTGATGGAGACAACTCCAGGGGCCGGACGGCATTGAGCCAGTGCAAAATGTGCGCACGAGCTGTCCATCAATGATGGAAAATCGAGGGGTATACCCCTCAATTCGAACATGATTTCACATAGAATAAAATCATTTGAGTCCCTAAGCCCATTCTGATACCCCTCAGAGCATTTCCAAGGATCCTCAAGCCCTCTCTATTTGGCATTTCTCTCCTCCGAGCAAGGCTAAAATAAGACATCAAATTTTTGAGCAATACTCCCTCTCCACTAAACCAAATCCAAATTTCTCTTAGTCGTACCATCACCACACTAAGTCGATCACAACCAAACTAATTCCCAAGCTCCCAAGTGTCCAAAGGTGTGAGTTTGATCAAAGCCAAAAGTCAAAGGAGGGGAGCTTGGTCCATAAAGCATTCCACACCAAATCAAGCCTGGACTTCTTCAACAGGGGCTCACCTCAACTAAGCGAAGCTTCCTCCAGTGTTGCACCACCGGACATTAGCTCTGGTGAGGTAATTCCTTAAAACCATAGCTATAGGGAAAATTTGCTAGGTCTTTTTCAAAGAAAATTAGAGCCTCTTGCAAAATTGAACTTTGGATGTGTGCATCTCCCTTCCCTAAATGTGTGGGAACAATTTGTAGATAATATGAGCTCAGGTGAGCTTGAATCGAGTGAGGGAAGGCGGATGACAGCCATCTTTTATCGTTCAAAAATGAGATAGATCACGAGTTATCCATCTCACATGATTGAGATGAATGGCTCTAATCAAATCCCGTGATAGAGCCCTTAATTCCTTTCCTAAACAGTAGATGGAATTGTGGCCATCCGATCTTAGATCAGATGATCCACAGAGAAAGCGCATCCGCTACCTATTGAGTCAGCGCACAGATGTGACTACTTAAATAGCCAATCTCATCATGCCATGTGAAAAGCATGCCACATCAGCTGCCACATGGCCTGACAGGATAAAGGCTTTAATTAGAGTTAATTAAGTAATTTTTAATCCTAAAACTTCCTAAAATCATAACTAATTGTAAAAAAATCCAAAAAATGCAAACTTAGGCTCATTTTGAAGATATTTCAGAGGAGAATCTAGAAAAGTTATAATTAATTTATTTTGAATAGTGATTTTAGCTTAATTAGGATTTTATTAAAAATATAATTAGCTTAATTACACTTTAATTAAGCACTAAATTAATCTCAAATTTTTTGTGGATGTTTAGGGGGATGACCTTTGCCTCCAATATTATTTAAGGATATTATTGATTGCTTAATTAAAGAAATCATTTGAGTAAGCCCTAATCACTCTCTTAATCCAATTAATTATAATTAAGGAATGAACATTAACTTGATTAATCATTTAAGCATAATTATCTCTATTTAACAGTAAGATCACTTAGAGAATGTGATTTGGGATACATTTTCTAATTCATTTCCTAAGTCTTCTACATCTTTAAAACATTAAATTAATTAGTGGGTTAATGGAATGATTAATTGATTAATTAAGTGATTAATCTTCAAAATAAAGAAATCAAAACCTAATTGAATGTTTAAATGATTTAGGGATTAGGTTTGAGACCTTGCCTTTGATCCTTTCCCTTAAGTTAATTTCATCATTCAAATTAAAAAACATAACCAAAATATTTAGTCAATTCTTTAAAAACTTAATGGAATTAAAATTTAAAACCAATTAATCCACACCTAAGCAACCTTTAATTGATCTTGGGTAGCTCCTTGGGTGTTCAATAACCCAAGGTGAGAGATAATGAAATTATGATTGACTCACATGTGTGAGAAAATCATAAAAGTAAATAAGTGAGATCCCTTAAGTTTAATTAATTATTAATCATAAGCCAATTGCATTAGGTCCCCTTTCATTTCTTAGGAGCATTACAAATTTACTTTTCATGCAATTGCATATCATATTGGATTATTATTAATTAGTTAATTATCTTAAGGTGATGTAGGTAAGGGATAATTAATTCATTTAATTCATACCTTAACCTAATCAAAATATAAAATCAACCTAAATATTCTACATTAAACCAAACTAATTCACACATGGGGAAATGGGTTAGGATTAGAAAAACCTCTCACATATTTCCTAAATCAAATCAAATTCAAAGATAAAAATTCCTTTAAAAAATTTTAGTTCATTTTAAATAGCTTTATATAATATGATTGTCCTTAAGAATTAATTAGGGATGAATGAAATCATGTGCTTACATTCTTTTATTTCTATCCAATCATGCTAAATATTATTTTCCATATGAAATCATGCATTCACTTCTTTTAAAATTAATTAAATAAAATGTTTTCTTTTATGTCAAATTGCATGTGTTGACTTAAATTAAGAATATGAATGGCTATTATCACTATTAAATCAAAAGCAATTTTCAAAACCTATAAATTAATTATTTTAAATGAAGTAATGCTAATTACAAATAGTTATAAGCTTGCATGTGATGATATTATAAGATGTGTAATACGAAGTTCTCTTTCCCTCTCTTAACATGGATTCACATAGGATTTCCAAGTGTATTGTTCATTTGAAAAGAACACAACACTTGCCTAAATCTATTCCTATGCATCTCCATATTAAGACTTAGGAAGAATTTCATATTACACATGTAAATCATATAATGAAATCAAACATAATTTCTTGCATGATCCTCTTTTCCATTTGGTTCTTTTTGTACATTCATATGTTTTTGAGTAAAGTGGTATATTAGTCAGGAAATCCTAGGGCTGTGAGGCTTTAAGTAGCCCTAGGTAGGTCTTGTACCTTACGCCCCACGTGTAGAAAAAAATGGTGCCATACTCACTTAAAACTCTTATACAAATGAATGTATGATGTGGCCACTGAATGAGAATAAAAAATAAAATAAATAAAACATAACTTTTGCATGTATTTTCCTATCCTTATAGTTATTCAAATGTTTATATGTATCTAAGAAAAGTGGTATACTAATATGGACATCCCGGGGCTGTGAGGCTTTCAGTAGCCCTTAGTAGGTCTTGTATATTACACCCCTGGTGTAGAAAACAAAGGCGGCATACTCACTCAAAATATTTATACATGTGAATGTGCATTTAGTTAATGGATGAAAAATCCTACTTTTCTACATAATAAAGACATGCATTCATAATTTAATCAATAAATGAAATATTTAAATTTCAAAATATACTTCTTTGCATTCATAATCAAGGTGTGCTAAGATTTACATTGCATGTATATGTTTGCTTAGGATTATCCATATGCATGATATACATGATGGAAAGAAATGAATGAGCGTGTGTTATGTGATAGTAATCCATCCTAATTAATCATAGGATGCCTTTCTTATTGAATAGGACTATTTAGAATGAATCTAAACTTAGGGTTAATTGAAACACATAATAAACCATTCACTAAAGGAAATTCATTAACTAACTTACCTTAGAAATGACTTAAGGTAGGGATAAAAAAGAGACTCTCTCTTTTTCTTCTCTTTATAACACTTAGTTGCTAAGTGTAGGCTATATGCAACAAAAGAAAACACTAAGTGAAATCCTTAAATCAACTAAACCACTTAAACAGAAATCAACCCTTCATAAATTAAATCTCTCACACTTAGCAAATCATAACTCTAAAGTCTAGTTAGGACATACCACACAAGCTCTAACACATACACATTAAGTTAAGTCACCATTTCTAGCTTTATGTTAGGGCAGTGCATGGTTTGATGAATGTTTAATTTTGTGATGTATTATTTTATAATGGATGTTAGGGTGTATGTGCATAGCCTGAATGTTAGGCAGATATTAGCCTCATCATATTTTATGCAGTGGGTTATGCTTAAAGGGCTGCTGTAATAAAAATATAAATGCTTTTTACTGTGCAGGTTACTTAGCCCCTAAGTATAGCCCAAGTTAGGATGGGTGGACTTGGTTATCCATGTATGGGGTGTTATGTCCAAATTATTCCTATAACTACTTGGGTTGTATGGTGTGTTTAGCTAATATTTATTTTGTAGGTGTAGCTAGATTTACTTTTCTTCTTTTTAATGTAATTTTTACATTAGGATTAGGATAAGTGTTATGGGGATTAAGGATGAACATTGGTTATAATACCAAGTCTTATACACCATGTGATGCCTTTGGAGCAAGCTACATCCCAATCAAGCCGAAAGAAAGAAAGAAATGGAGCAAATCAAGGTGAAGAAATGAGAGATAAAAAGTGAAGGATGGAGGATGAAGAATGAAGACCCCCATAACACTTATTATTTTACAATTATAATTATTTTTTCATTATACCGGGACATATATGGGTAAAGCTTGGCTACCCATATTTCTTTTCGAGTTATACACCAATACCCGACCGCACCGGCCTCTTATTCTTTTAAGATAACTTTATAAAATTATTTGATGTTTTTGTTTAGCTTGTGCATTAGAAATAGCATGCCTTTTCATAGTTTCTTTATGATTAGTGATTGCTGTGTGGCTTGGATGCAATTAGGCTCTTAGGATAATAATAAATTTTATATCTCATTAACAACTCATAACTAAAATTTTAAAATAATTCATAACCTCACCTAAAAGCCTAGAAATTAAATCAAGATAATAAAATGTTTAGCAACCCCTTAGCTGGATGATTGAATATATAATATCATGCATGTCATATTCTTCCACTCTTGCTAAGAGAGGGTTTCCATCTGTGCTAGAGAATAAAGGTTTAACTTGTAAGAGCCTTTGATGGAAATACACCTTTTTCTCTTTTGATTTGGCCCATAATCAATTTCTCATGCATTTAGGCATATAAAATCCTACAGCCCGTGTCAAAATAAAAGTCCAAAAATAAATAAAAAAATTTGACAAAATTTGCATTAGATTTAGGTCATTACTCATGCCTTTCATGATCTAGTCTCTTAGGGAGTGAGTTTAAGGACTTAGTTTCTCTTCTAAGTAAATAACAGGCTAACCATCTTGCAAAGCATATGTCTTGCCTACATGGATTTAAAGCATAGGAGGAGTTAGCTGGCTACCACTCCATATGGTAATAAGCCTAATAGTCATGTGATTTACTCTCTCTTATGGAGGTAAATCATATACCCACTTTTGCCTTAGATTTAGGTCAGGTTTTAGCCCTCGCCAAATCTCCCTAGATTTAGGATATGAGATTATTATTTCCCTTTGCAGGCTACAAGCATAAATCCTCACCTCTTAGGTATTTCCACAATCTTGTATTGTGGTATTGTAAGTCCTAGATTTCTAATAAAAATTCAACTCAAATAAATAAATCTCCTCAAAATTCAAATACATAAAGCCCAACCATAGGATAAATTGGAGTTCTCACTAGGCTTCCTAGTATCATGAGCACTCCCTACTCATCTCCTTTCATTTTGATAATAACTCTCCCCTTTTGATCTCTTCCATTTGATTTTTTAAAATAAAACCAATCCTTTGATAGTCCTATCTTTGAATTCTTTGGAGACAACAATCGCCTACTTTAATCGAGAGTATTCTTAAGGGATTCAATTCCCATAGGATATAATTAACTATGGAGGCTTTCCTCCATAGGGAAGTTAACTAACTTGGTTTAAATAAACCCTACTTTACTTTTCCATGTAAAGTAGGAGAAAAATCTATGGTATATTTGAAGACCCACCATACCTTAGGAGTCCTTATTAGGTGATTAGGTCTATTATAGTGTAGTGACTTCTATCTCTCGAGATAGTACACTATTCCTTAATATCATACCCAATCACCCTAATAAATACATCTGCGGATCTACGTGATGTCCCCTCACAAACACAGCATAACACAAAAATAAGCACCATAAGGCTATAAGGTAGATCAAATTCCCTAGGTCTTTAGGCATAGCCTAATTCTATGGTTAACCCTTCTAAGTCTATAGGCTTAGGTTATGTGTTTACCTAATTACTAGAAGTGTCTTATGACTAGGGAAGTCTTAGTGTCTAGAAGACTCCTAGGTCTAAGAAGAGGATGAGAACTCACTCCAAAAGTGAGGTCAACAAATAGTTACAATAATTTAACCTCACAATGAAACCCTTGAAGTGTGCATTTGATGTAGCTTCAAGGAAATTTCTTGGGTTTTTTGTCCAACACTGAGGAATCAAAATCGATCTGGAGAAGATCAAAGTGATATTAGAAATGCCACCCCCTAAAAGTTTAACTCAACTCAGACCATTTCAAGAGAAGTTATCATATCAAAAGCACTTTATATCCAACCTATCAGGAAGATGCTAGCTATTCTCAGCACTTATCAAAAAGGATGCTAAGTTCATGTGGGATGACAAGTGTCAGCATGACTTTGAAGACATCAAGTACTACCTGATGACACCACCAATCTAGCAGCCCCTATCCCGAGCAAGATGCTCATACTTTACAATGTAGCATTAGACGACTCCCTTCATGCTTTATTGGCTCAAACCAATGATGAAGGGAATGAAAATGTGCTATACTACCATAGCCATCAACTAATACCTATTGAAGCAAATTATACACCCATTAAGAAGCATTACCTAGCTTTAAACTTTGCATCCCAAAAGTTATAGCACTACATGCTTTCTCATAAGGAGAATTTGATCTCTAGGATCAATCCACTACAATATCTAAAGACACGGCTGATGCTATCTTGACGGTTGACACGTTGGTCCATAATTTTATCATAGTTGGACATTACTTTTATACCCCTCCGTACGGTGAAAGGACAAGCACTCTCAGATTTCTTAGCAGCACACCCACTTCCTGCTGAATCTCCGATTAGTGATTATCTCCTTGATGAACAAATCATGAACTTAGGCGACACTAGCATTCGCCACTGGGAGATGTACTTTGATGATGTGACTTCCTCTAAAAGAAGAGAAGAACCATAATCTACTCTTCTAGGAAAGGCAGGGATAGGAGTAGTTCTCCTAACTCTGGACTATGATGTAATGAGATTCTCATATCACCTGTCCAATCCTTACATCAACAACAAAGCCGAATATGAGGCTTTGATTGCCAGTTTAGAGTTAGCTGTTACACTAAGCATCCAGAACATCAATATCTATGAGAATTCTCAATTAGTCATTAACCAAATTGGTAGGTCCTATAAGGTTCTAAAACCTAAACTTCATCACTACCACAAGTACACTATGGAGTTGTTGGCCCAAATCCCAGAGGTTACCATTTATAAGATTTCTCGAGGAGACAACATCGTAGCTGATGCTTTAGCCAAACTTTCCAAAGAGTTGGTATGTTCAAAAGATGAGTCCATATCAATATGGGTCCAAAATAGACAAGTCTTATCACTTATTGACACTAAACTTGTCGAAAAGTACTCTCTTGAAAGGGAGGTTGCCATTGCCAAAAAGGATGAGGAGTTAGATTAGAGGAAACCATTCTTGGATTATGTAAATAAATGCAAACTACCTCAAAAGAATTCCCAAGCCCATCATATAAAGTAGAGAGCACTTTCCTGCACTCTCATAGATGGCACCTTGCACTGACGGTCCTTCAATCATTTATGGTTACACTATTTGGACAAACACAAAGCCCATAAGATTATGACCGAGGTGCACTCAAGATTATGTGGAGCTCACCAATTCAGTCTAAAGATGAAAGTCAATATCAAGAGACTAGGATGCTACTGGTCATCGATGATCACAGATTGCATGGAAGTAGCTAGGCAATGCCATCATTGTCAGGTACATGGTGTGATCCTACACCAACCACCCAACATTCTACATCATACATTGACCTCATGGCCATTCGAGTGTTGGGGTACCAACATAGTGGGTCCAATTGACCCTCCTTCTTCCAAAGGTCATTGGTTCATCCTAGCTGCCACTGACTACTTTTCCAAGTGGGCAGAGGTAACTCCACTCAAAGAGGTCACAACTTAGTATGTGCTCCAATTTTTTAGAAACCATATCGTATATAGGTTCAGGGTGCCTAGAAAAATTATATCCGATAATGGTACTTCATTCAAGATCATCAAGATTAAAAACTTTGCCTAGAGACACAACATAGATTGGTGATATTTCACCTTCTACTACCCAAGGGCATATGGCTTGGTAGAAGCCTTCAACAAAACTCTCATCTAAATACTAAGGAAGGCACTCGATGAAAACAAGTAGCAGTGGCATGAGCAGTTAGTTAAAGCCTTATGGGCCAACTGTACCACATACAGAACTCCAACTCAATCTACCCCTTTCTCCTTAGTGTAAGGGTCCAAAGTCATTCTACAATTAAAACTACAACTCCCATCACTAAGGATAATTATGGGTAACAAGATCACAATGGAGCAGAACGCCAAGTTACGATTAGAAGAGCTCAAAGGTTTAAAGGAGAGACACCTACGGGCATGTGAGAACCTCGAGTTGTACAAAGCCAAAAATGATTTAAGCTCACAACAAGTTGGTCTATCCTAAAGCTTTTCAAGTAGGAGAGTTTGTTTTAGTTCCAAAGAGACCAATTGTTGCCCGCCGTAGGATGGGAGGCAAGTTTGAACCCACATGGGAAGGCCCTTTTCCATAGACAAGGCATACAAAAGAGGCTCTTATTAGCTTATTAATCATAAAGGAGAGCACCTGATTCTTTTGATCAATGGGATTTACCTAAAAAAATATTATCCTTAAATTCATGTTAGAAAATCTTTATCATCAATGATAACTCCATTTCAAATTCAATCTCTTTCATATTAAAAATATCTTTGTTTGGGAATCCGCCACAATGTGTTTAGGATAGGTTTAAGAGAACCTAAGTGGCATCCTATTTCCTTTAACACAACACAACACAAACTACACACAAACACATGAATAAACACATGTCTTTTGTCTTGGACTACTTTGAGTTGGGATAACGCCCCAATAACACTCATTCAATAGCTACTCTTGGTCGGGCTAACATGCTACCCTGCTAGTATGTTACCTCAGTGGACTTCTTGCTTTGGAGGATGTAAGTCTGACATGCTTTCTTTTCTTACTTATCCATTGTACATCGACAAATGCCCTGTTAGTTCGGCATGCCTTACTGCATGGCCGGTAAGCTACCTCATGAAAACTTTATTTAAAAGGATATAAGTCTGCTATACTTTCTTCCTTAACTACCCATCGTACACTGACCGGGTTGAGTATATTTGAGGATTAGGGTAAGTCACCCAGCGGCTCCTTTCCTCAAGACTACTTCAAGTCTGGGTCCAATCCTTCTTCATGACTCCCTATTTAGTAGTCGCCCTTAAGTCGGGTCAACTTGTTGTGCCAACAATGGGTCACACCAGCAGTTGTTCCTTGCTTTGAAAGATGTAAGTCTGCTACACATTCTTCCTAGCACAGTCATTGCACACCACGGGTAGCCCTAGGTCAGATAAGATCTGTCCCACCAATGATAGACTATCCTAATGACTGGTTCCTCTTTAGGGAGATATAAGACTGCATGCTTTTTTCTTAGACTGATCATTGCACACCGACGGACACCTTTGGTTGGCTAGTGTTCGCTATGCTGACAACGACCCACCCTGTGGATACACCACTCATGACTGATGTAAGTCTACTACACTTTCTCCTTGAGTTAGCCAATGTACACCTACAAGCTTTCTTCTTTATAGGGTCCAAGATAGCACCCCTAGCGGCACCTCCCCTGTGGGCACTCTATTTAGATCACATCCTTTGTGACCCCATCTAAACACTACCTAGGTTACTATTAGATTAGATAGTTCCCCTTTCCTAGTAACCACCCCAGTGGTTGGAGAGTCTATCCCATGGATGTGCAGATTCTTCCTTAGTTTAGTAAATATGAGATATGTCAAGTTCGACATAGCCCCTACTCAGTGTGGTCCCTCTCACACCAACAGGGTACACACAAACATATAAAATAAACAAAATATATATTTACTTGTAGATTAGGAGAACTCCCTCAGTGGCACCTCTTCCCAAGTAGGCATCTTATCTTTAGGGTAGTGTCGACAAAACTCCCTATAAGAATTTCCTAATTACTCTTGAGTTGATGTAAGCTCCAATGACATTCACTCAGTAGTCACTCAGTAGTCTCCCTAGGCTGGGTTTGACTTATTGTGAATCTAACAGGCCACCTCAGTGGCTGTTCTTTACTTTGGAAGATGTAAGTCTACTATACCTCTTCTTAGCATAGCTATTGCACACTAAAAGGCAACCCTTAGGTTGGTTAGCTCTACCCCACGATCGATAGGCTATCCCTTTGGATTTATAAATCTGAGATTGATGAAGGCTGACATAGCCCCTTCTCAGTGGATCCATAGCACACCGACAGGGTCCATCAAATTAAAATGAAATTAATCCTGACTACTCTTGAGCTAACATAAGTCCCCAGCATCATTCACTGAATAGTCACCTTAGGTCTTATTTGATTTGTTGCGCCATCAACAGGTCACCCCAGTAGTTGTTCCCTGCTTTGGAAGATGTATGTCTACTACGTCTTCTTCCTAGCACAGCCATTACATACTGAAAGGTAACCCTTAGGTTGGATATTCTCTCCCTTCAAGGGCAGACTACCCCTTTGGATTAGTAAATCTGAGATAGGTCAAGGCCGACATAAGCCCTTCTCAGTGGGTCCATGACACACTGACTGGGTCCATGAATTAAATCTATTAAACTTGATCGGGTTCACATCCCTAGTAGATATTCCCTCAATTCAAAATCATTCTCCCTAGTGGAGCCACAAAAAATCATACAAATAAGTCAAAACCAACTCCCCCAGTGGAGTCTAAACTGAACTAATCCAAACCCATCTCTCCCTACCGGAGCCAATCAAACATATCAAAGAAATTCAACCAAACTCTTGATCCCAGTGGATAACCCAAACCTGCTTCTCTAGTGGAAGGTTCATATTCCCAATCTTTAGTGGATTCGAACCCATATCCCTAGTAGATATGCCTCCACATCAGTCAAGATAAAATAAATTAAAATTAATTCAATCTTAATCCCTGGCGGATTATAGATTCTTATCCCTAGTGGATCTTCTTCCCATAAATCATATTCAAAATTAAAATCTTATTCCTAGTAGATAGATCGAACCTACTTCCATAGTGGAAGGTTCATATACTCAATCCCCAGTGAATTCCTTCTTTTATGCCTTTAGCATAAACCTCTCACATGTCATGTCCAATGCATGTGTGATACCCAAGTGGATCTTCCTTCATGTCCTTGACATGAAATTCCAACCAAATATTTTTGGTTCTTTTATGCCCTCGGCATAGGATGAGTCGCATTGCACTGAGATCGTGATTCCATCTACCTTTGGGGTTTAGAATTAGATGGTTTCCATTAGTATTTGCAATCCTTTGGACGTTGTTGATCATCTCAGTCAACACCAATACGTACGGTGTGCCTTGTCAGCTACACCACACCTATAGGGGGTCCTTTTATAGACCTCACTTTTGGAGTGAGTTCTCAATCTCATCATCTTATACTTAGGAGTCTTCTAGACAGTAAGACTTCCTTAGTCATAAGACACTTCTAGCCATTAAGTAAACACTTAACCTAAGCCTAGAGACTTAGAAGGGTTAACCATAGGATGAGGTTATGCCTTAAGGATTAGAATAATCCATCTACCCTACAACCCAAATCCAATCCATGTTCACTTTCTCAAACCAAACCTCAAGTTTAATTTAAACACAAAATTCAAACCCAAATCCAAATCCAAATTCAAAATCAACCTAAGCCTTATGATTTTTTCTTACAGACTTAGCCTTAGCTAAATTCAAATCAATACAAACTCAAGTGATTTTCTCACATATCAATTCAACCCTTCAATCAATCTATCAAACTTACAATCAAACTCATTCCCAATTCCAATTTGCCAAAATCTTCAATCATACCAAATCCTACCTAAGTCCTTTGAATCACTTTCATGAACTTAGCCAAAATCCCATTCAAATCAATCTAAAATCAATTGATTTTCTAATAACCAATTTATATCTTATATCATCTTCCTAAATATAAATAAAATCCACATTCAAATGATCAAAATTAAAGCAAACTAAATCAAATTAAATCAAATCCCTTTTAAGAATCAATTTCATGAACTTAGCCAAAATCCCATCAATCCAAAATAAAATTTTTTTTATAATCAATTTATATCTTCAATCATCTTCCTAAATATAAATCAAATCTACATTCAAATGATCAAAACTAAATCAAAATAAATCAAATTAAATCAAAACTTTTCCTAAGCCATATGAATCAATCCCATGGGCTTAGCCAAATCTTGACCCAAATCACTTCAAACTCAATTGGTTTTCTCATGAATTAATCATATCTTCAATCATCTTCACAAATATAAATGAAATATGCATTTAGATCATCAAAACTAAACCAAACTAAATCAAAATTCAAACCTAAGGCACATGACCTAAGTCCATGGACTTAGCCAAATTCCTTCATTCCAAAACCCAAAATCAATTAATTTTCTCATGAATCAATTATTCCTTCAATTATCATCCCAAATATAAATAAAATCTACAATCATCAAGCCAAACCAAAACCAACTCAAGTCAAACCCAACTTGACCTTATTTTACATGAAATATTCAAATGAAGCAAAACTCATCCGAACCCAAATCAATTGCGATTGAATTTATATATCAGTCCCAAATCCATATATAAACTCAATTAAATCAAACTCAACCCAAAATCAAGCTAACTAAACCCAATTGGTCCACTTGACCCTAAGTGGCCAATTTAACCTATTTGAGCCAAGTTCCAATCCTATGTAAATTGGATTGAACCAAGCCCATCAAAACCTCCCATCATGATTGTTGATCACCCTAGGTTGATCAATTATCACAAATTGGGTCAAACTAAGTCAACTTGTTCCTTTGACCAAGTCAACTTTCTTAACTCATATGAACCCAAACTAGCCAAATTGCAACCTAAGCCAAATTCATTGAAACCATTGATTCTTACTAACTCAAAATCAATATTTGAACATGACTTGGCCTTCAATTAAGTAAACCAAGCCCAATTGGCCCTCTTGACCCAAGTTGCCCCAAATTGACTTAAAATGCAAAATTGGATCAAATCAAAATATGATCCAAATTGATTGCAACCAATGGCTCAAGTTCATTCCAAATTGACTATTGAACTTGACCAAAGCCTCAATTGATCCCAATTGACACACTAGACCCAAATGACCTATTGAACCCAACTCGACTTAAAGGGTCAAACCAATCTAAAACTCATTGAAATCCAAATTAAACACAACCAAAGCCTACAACTTACTCCAAATGATCAACCAAACCAAATCCAAGTATGACTCAAGATATTTTGGTTAATTCAGTCAAGTTGGTCAACTTGACCCATTTGACCCAAATGAACTCAAATGAACCAAAATTAAATCTAAGCCAAATTAAACCAAACCAATGACGCAAATACATCCCAAATGATCATATGAGCTTAACCCAACTCATGGTTTGACCAAATTTGACCAATTGGTAAACCTAATTTGATTTGACCCAATTTGACCTAAATGGTTCAAATTGAGCTAAATTGAACCTACTCAACTCCAAATGACTTGAAATTTTTCCTAACCCAATTTTAGCTCTTTTCAAATCTGCCCAAATTAAATCCAATGCCAGATAAGCATTCTACGCTTGGTAAGGGTATCATATGAGATAAACCACCCATGTAAGTGGTCATTTCCATTCCTTGGCCATTTGACACTCTCCCAATAGTCCACCTAGGCACCTAGGACATTGCCCAACCTAACCCAAGAGGTGGTTTCATTTTACATGACCCATGGGAAATGAAATCACCTCACCCTTCCCACTAGTGCACTTGAAAACATCAAGGACACCCATTTCCTCCCTTGACAACAACTCCCACACCAACACCCAACTAAATAGAGCCACCTCATCCACTCCTTGCCACCCATGACTCTATGAGGTGGCCAGATGATCACAAAAATCCAAACCTGATAGATCCGTCTGATCAAGAGGAGGGAGGTAGGGTATATACCCCCTCATTTTCGCTCAAACACACACAAAATCATTCCTCATACTCCTAGCTACCCAAGATGAGCCGTCAGAGCCATTTCCCAAGCTCCCAAGCTCGTTCTTCAATAAAAAAATTTCATTCCCGTCTGTCCTAAAATAGGGCACTCTTCCTTCGATTCCCATTTGCTCAAATTGTAACCAAAGTGCAATGAACATTGCACACACCATCTCTAGAGCCAATCAAGCAAGAACAAATCATTTCTCAAGCTTCATAATGACCAGAGGGTTGATTTAGATCAACGTTGACCTCCCAAACTTTGTGTGTTAGTCTTTCAAGCAAGCCACCTCAAATTGGACCTCGTACTAATCAGTACAACTTCGTCTCCACTAGATGAAACCTCCTAATCAGATTTGCCACCAGTCTTGAGCTTCGGTGAGGTATGGCATTGAAACTGAACTTGGGTGAAAAATTAATTAGAGCTTTTTGAAGAATACTTTCATCCTGTGCAATCTTAGCTATTGGATCCCATTGGATCCTTTGTGTGAAGGTGTGGGATCCATTTGGAGTCAATCCGAGCTCGGGTAAGCTCGAAACATGTGAATAATGGCGGACGGACTTCATTCTCCCATGCTTGCTTGAAGATAAATCATGCACCATCCGTTCCATGTGATCAGAATGGATGGTTAGATCTGATAGATCGATCCGATTCAATTCTATTAAGCTGCAAGATTAATCGTGGCCATCCGATCTTAAATCAGATGATGAACGAGAAAGCGCATCCCACCGCCGGCATGCAAGCATTGACTAGGATTATTTTTAATAACTAATCCCATGGCACCATGTGGAAAGTGCACTACATCAACGTGTCATATGGCACCTACAAGATTAAGGGTTAATTAGGCTTAATTAATGTATTTTAATGGGTAAAATTTGTAAAAATCATAACTAATTATTAAGAAATAAAAAAAAATATAATTAAATACTCATTTTAAAGGTATTTCAGAGTAGAATTAATTAAAAATGATTTTAACTAATTTTAAACATTAATTAAGGTATAATTAGGGTTTAATTAAAAAAATTAATTAACTTAATTACTCCTAAATTACCAAGGTAATTAATCCCAAATTTTGTGGGTTCATATAATGGGATGACCTCTACCTCCCATGATTGTCTTGGGATTTATTGCTCACTTAATTAGAAAAATTGAGTAATTAAACCTTAATTACCCCTTTAAGTTAATTAATAATTAATTTACCCCATGAATAATAATTAATTAGTTAATTAAGTTTATTAATCATTATCCAATAGTAAATGGACTAATGCAATAGGGTTGAGATCTCTTTCTTAACCTCTTTCCCTAAGTTCATTCCATCAATTAAAATCAAATCAATTAAGGTTTAATTAATTAATCAAATGGTTTAATTAAATAAATTATAATCATAAACACATCAGAACTTAAATAATGAAATCTTGGGGTAGGTCTTTAGGTGTTTAATAACCTTAAGGGGTTTAATGAAATTATGGTTAGTCCACATGTGTGGGAAAACCATAAGAGTAATTAATTTAAGTCCCTTAATTTAGTTCACCATTAATTATGAGCCAATTGCATTAGGCCCCTTTATTTCTTATGATCATTGCAAATTTATTTTCCATGTATATCATGTTGGCTCATATTTATTTAGTTAATTACTTTTAGGAGACATAAGAATGGGTTAATTAATGCATTCAATGCATACCACAACTTAAATAACTCATAAAATCAACTTAATTACATTTCATTAAACCAATATAATCAACAAATATGGGAATGGGTTAGGATCAACAAACCTCTTTCACACATCCTTAAACTAAATCAAAACATGAAATTAAAATGGCATTAGAGAAGCTTTGGTTTACTTTATATGATTTTATTTGATATGATTATCTTTATAAATTAATTTAATTGAATGAAATCATGTGTTTATGTTTATTTATTCCTTTCTAGTCATGTTAAATGTTGTATGTCATTTGAAATAATGTATTCAGTTGTTCAAAATTAATTAAATCAAATGGTTTTTTTTATGTAATCTTGAATGTGTTGGATTAATTTATAATATGTGTGGATATTATCAATAATAAATTTAAAGTACTTTCCAAAGTCTATAAATTAATTACATTGATTAGAGTGATAGAAGTTTTGGATACATATAGGTTTGCATGTGCTTATAGCTTAGATATGCGGAGTAAAGCTTTCTTTTCCTTACTTCATATGTGGTTTTACATGTATTTGAAAGTTGATAAGTATATAATCCAGACATCTCAGGAATATGAGGTTTTTGGTAGCCCCAAGGAGGCCATTTGATTACCTCATTTCCCTGGTTAACAATGACACGTACTTATTTAATTTCATTTACATGTGTTTCTACATTATAACTTAGATAGGACTTTGATCCACATGCATAAGTGTTTTAATCAAATAAAAGTATAATTTTTGCATGGTTTTCATTCCTTTATTTATGTATACATCTATATGCATTTGAGAAAAGAAAGTGTTTAATCTCGACATCCTGGGAATATGAGGCTTTAGCTAGCCTCAAGGAGGTCATTCGATTACCTCACTTTCCTGGTTAACAATGGCACGTACTAGCTTATGTCTCTTATATATGTGTGTGTGCATTTAATTATGGAATTAGAACCCATTTTCTTTTATCAAGGATACATGCATTCTTAATTGACTAAGTGATTGAATCAATTAGCCATATGATTTGGGGCTTCCTTTCTTATGTTCATGTATATGAATCTACGTATGTTTGATTGTAAATGGGTATATAATTTAGACATCCTGAGAATATGAGGCTTTAGTTAGCCCCAAAGAGGTCATTTTATTACCTCATTTCCATGATTAACAATGACATGTACCTGTTTAATTTCATCCCTATGTATTTTTGTATAAGAATTTAGATAGAGCTCTAAATTAATATAACTAAATAGTTCAATCAGAAATTAAAATATAAACTTCAAATACATATCTACATTCATCATATAAGTATGCTAAAAATGTATTACATGTATAGATACACCTAGGATTAAAAATAATATGCATGTTACATGTGATGGAAATGAATGATTTAACATGTGTCAAGTGGTAGTAATTCAATTAGATTAATCTTAAGATGCCTTTCACATTAAATAGAGTTATTTATTGTGAGACTAAATTTAGGATTAATTTAAATCATTTAATAAGCCATTCACTAAAGAGAACTAAATCAAATTAATGTACTTTAGAAAGTGGAGTAAGGTAGGGATGAAAGGGAATGATCACCTTTCTTCTCTTTAAAACACATAGATGCTAAGTGTAAATCATGTGAAATAAAATAAAATATAAATTAAAATTCTCAAATCAATTAAATAACTTGAAGTGAAACCAATCTTTTATGCTAAATTAAATTCTTCCAAACTTAGAAAATCATAACTCTAATGCCTAGTAAGACATACCACACCAAGCCTTAACACACACCTTAGAAATAAATCACCACTTCTAGTCCTAAGTCAGGATGGTGTATGTATGGTGTATGTTTTATTTTGTGATGTAATATTTTAGATTGGATGTTAGGATGTATGCTTCATAGACTAGATGTTTGGCCACTCTTAGCCTAATCATATTTTCTTTAGGGGATTGTATTTAAGGTGATGCTTAAAAATAAATATAAAAGCTCTCTTTATAGGTTTCTTAAACCCCTAAGCATAATCCAAGTTAGGACAAGTGGGTTTGGTTACCCATGTGCAGGGTGCTAAGTCTAAATTATATATGTATAACTACTTGGGATTGTATGTGTGTTTATCTAACACTTGTTTTGCAGGTGTAGTTAGATTTATCTTTCCTGTTTTCAATATAATTTCTCATTAGGAAATAGGATTGGTGCTATGGGGGATTAGAATGAGCATTGGCTTGAAGGCTTTGTCCTCGTGCTCCATGTGATGCCTTGAAGTGCACCAAATCAAATGGGAAGGAATACACATGAAGATATGAAGAATGAAGAATGAAGACCCCCCATAGCATTCATTCATTATAAATTGTAATTATTATTTTGTAATTTCAGATTGTATAAGGGTAGAGCTCACTCACCCATCTTTTTTATCGAGTTATACGATGGTATCCGACCGCATCAGGCTCTTATTCTTTTGCGTTAGATTTATAAAAAGTATGATTATTTGTGTTAGTTTGTGCATTAAAAACAACATGCTTTTTATAATTTCTTATGATTGATGCTTTAATGTGTGGCCTAGATGTGATTAGGCTCTTAGGAAAAAATTAATTTTTCTACCCGAACTAATCACTCATAATTAAATTCTAAACAACTCATAACCTCACCATAAAACTTAGGCTATAATCAAGATAATCAAAAGATTTAGTAACCCCTTAGTTGTATGGTTGTATGTCTCACATCATGCATATCATCTTGAATCACTCTTGCAAAATGAGGACCTTTGACCTTACACGCATAGGGATCGCTTGACCTGTGAGAGTAACCCCTACTAATAGAACTTCACCCTCTTTCTCTTTTGATTTGATGAATAATCTGCTTCATCATGTATTTAGGCATATAAAAATCCTATAGCCCTTGTCAAAGTGATGTGTCCAAATGAAATAAAATTTAAAAAGATTTTGCATTAGATTAAGTCATTACTCATACCACTTATGCTCTAGTCTCTTATGGAGTTGGTTTAAGAACTTTAGTCTCTTTCCTGAATAAATAACAACCCAACTATCTTGCAATTTCATATGACCAGACCACAAGAATTTAAATTGTAGGTGGAGTTAGCAGACCCTTGCTTTGGTAACTGCCTTCAATTATTAACTTCTTAATTTGACTTGGAATTTGAACCCACACTTAACAAATTTAGGTATGCTAAGTGGGGTGCATTGAATTGGAGAGATTTTGAGATTTGAGGAGAGAATTTTCATAAGATTTGATTTTGATTTAGAATCCTCATTCAACAAATATATGTATGTTGAGTGGGGTTCAAATATTTAGTAGAGAATTTTGGAGATAAATGTGTTTTATATTTTGTTTGAAATTTTATTTTGGAAAACTTTTATTTAATAAATTTATGTATGCTAAAAGGTTTCAATTATATGTTTGAAAATTTTTTAAATCAACTTGTTTGTGATGATCGTTTATCATGTGTGTAATATATGTTGATTTGATTCTTGATTTCAAAAATGGGACCCTTAATTAACAAATTTAGTTATGTCAAGTAAGGGCCAAATGTGTTTGATATGTTTATTGTTTGTTGATATATATTGATTTTATATGATTTGGAGAACTCTCATTTAAGTATATTAAATGGAGTTCAATATACGTGTCTGATATTTGTTGATTTTATTCCTCTTTTGAAAAAGAGGAGGATTCTTATTTGATAAATTTAGGTATGTCAAATGGAGTTCAAATGTATGTGTTTATCTTTTGATGTTTGGAAGTCAGACCCTAATTAACAAATTTAGGTATGTTAAATGGAGCTCACTTATGTGTTTGTTTGTTTGTTAATACTTGGGTTTGCTTTGGTTTTGAAGATTGAATTCTCATTTAAGAAATATGGGCATGTTAAAATGGAATTCAAAAATGTGTATTAGATATTTTGGTTATAATTTGATTTTTGAAATTGGAATTCTCATTTAAAAAATATGGGTATGTTAAATGGAATCCAATTATATTTTGTTAATCTTGATTTTGTTTTAGTTTTGAAAAAGGGAACCTTCACTTAATAAATTGGGTATGTTAAGTGAGGTTTATATGTCGATTGTTTTGACTTTAGTTTGAAAAGGGTTTTGATGATGTATATTTAATTTTGATTTTTTTAAAGAGAACCCTTATTTAACAAATTTAAGTATGTTAGATAAGTGTTAATTATTATTTTGAAAAAAAGGTTTGAAGGTTTTCTCTTTATATTTTGTAAATTTTTTTCATGTGAATTTTAATTTCAAAATGATTTTGTTTTGAAAAAGTGCGTTTGAAAAGTTTTATAAGAGACATGTTGTACTTTAAATTTTATTTAAATTTTCTTAAATATGGGATGAACCTTGCCTCACTAAGCTAGTGGTAAAGAAGTTCTAAATTTAGTTATCTCATTCCTTGGATTAATTTATTTTTACCAATTGGTGGACCCAATAGGGGTTTCAAGACCTACATGGAGTGAGGTCCTAAAACCTAAAGGATGTTGGCTAGCTTCACTTAAGGATGAAATAAGATAAGTGCCAAAGCAAAAAAAGATAGTCTTGGGATTATATAAAATATAAGTCCACTATCGATGCTTGGAGATAATAATTTTCTACTAGAGATGGAGAACTACTCCCCAGTAGAGTCGCTAGAAAAATCTGTGGTGTTTATTTTTGAATGTGGGGGACACCACGCAGATCGTACGGGGTACTTATTGAAGTGATCGGGTATGATATTGAGATATGATATACTATCTCAAAAGATAGAGACGTCACCCTTCAATGGACCTAATCACTTAATAAGAACTCCTAAGGCATGATGGGTCTTCGAATATACTAAAGATTTTTCTCATACTTTATATGGATGAATAAAGTAAGATTTATATTAAACTGGGTTCTTAAGTTAATTAAATCCTAAGGAATAAAATTCCTTAAGAATACTCTCGATTAAAGTATAAAATTATCATCTCCAATAATTTCAAGGTTAGACTATCAAATGATTGGTTATGTTTAAAAAATCAAATAGAAAAGTTCAAGGAAAAGACTTATTTTTTTGGAATCCGAAGGGAGGAAGCAGCAAATGCTCATAATACTAAAAAGTTTAGTGAGCATTCCAGTCTACCCTATGATTGGGCTTTATATATTTGAAACTGAAGAGATTTATTTGTTAGAGTTTAATTTTATTAGATTGCTAGAGCATATAATCCATCAACACAAGATTATGAAAATGTTTAAGAAGTGAGAATTTATGCTTGTAGCCTGAAGGAAATAGTAACCTCGAATCCTAAATCTAGGGAGCTTTAGTATGAGCTAAACATGACCTAAATCTAAGCGATAGGTGGACACAAGGGTTTACCTCCACAAAAGAGAATAAACCCATCTAACTTCTGGACATATAATCACCTAGAGTGGCTGCCAGCTAACTCCTTCTATAATTTTAAAACCATGTAGTCCAGTCTTATGAATTGTAAGATAGTTAAGGTAGTTATTTAGTTTGAAAGAGACTAAAATCTTAAACCCACTCCCTAAGAGACTAGAGCATGAGTGGTATGAGCACATGACTTACTCTATAAATAAAAAATATTTTCAAATTTTATTTCATTTTGACACATCATTTTGAAAAAGGCTTTGGTATTTTTTATGCCCAAATGCATGATGAAGAAGATTATTGGCCAAATTGAAAGAGAAAGAGAGTGAATCTCTATTAGTACCTCTCATGGGTCAAGCGGTCCCTATGCATGTAAGAATGGAGGCCCTCATTTTGCAAGAGTGATTCAAGATACAAGCATGATGTGAAACATACAACCATATAGATTAGGGGTTGTTAAATCTTTTAATTATCTTATTTATTGCCTAGGCTATATGGTGAGATTATGAGTTGTTTAAAATTTAGTTATGAGTGATTAGTTGGATAGAAGATTTATTTTTACCCTAAGAGCCTTATCGCATCCAAGCCACATATTAAAGCATCAATAAAAGAAACTATGAAAAAGCATGCCATTTTTAATGTGCAATTTAAACAAATTATCAATCAATTTTATGACTATCATAGAGGAATAAAAGACTAGTGAGAGTAACGCCGCATAACCTAAAGAGAAAGTTGGGTAGCTGCCCCTTATACATAATATACAAGTATAATTACAATTGTATTAAATTCTATGGGGGTCTTCTTTCTTTCATTTCTTCATATCTTCTTTCTTGATTTAGATATTCTTACTTCAAAGGTATCACAGGGAATCCCAGGATAAAGCCTTCTAGACACTGGTCATCTTAATCCCCCATAGCATTAATCCTAAATCTTATTGCAAAATTTCATTAAGAATAGAAAATGTAAATCTAACTACACCTGCAAAATAATTATTTGCTAAACACATATGCAATCCCAAGCAGTTATATGTATAATTTGGACTTAGCACCCTACACATGGGTAACGAAGCCCACCTCTCCTACACATGGGTAACCTGTAAGCATAATCTCTTGTAGAAGACATGATCAAGCTAAGAGCGGCCGAGCATCCAATCTACGAAACATACACCCTAACATCCAGTCTAAAATAGTACATCATTGAACAAAACATACACCATACATACTCCATCCTAACTTAAGACTAGAAGTGGTGACTAAGTTCTAATGTGGGTGCTGTGCAAGTCTTACTAGCATTAGAGTTATAATGTTCTAAGTGTTGAAGGATTCAATTTAACATAAAGAGTTGATTTCACTTAAAGTTATTTAACTGATTTGAGAATTTTAGTTTATGATTTCTTTTATTTCTTATGATTACACTTAGCAACTAAGTATTATAAAGAAAAGGAACATGATTACTCTCTTTCATTCCTACCTTAAGCCACCTTCTAAAGCACATTAATTTTATTTAGTTCTCTTTAGTAAATGGCTTATTGCACATTTTAAATTAATCCTAAATTTAGGTTTACTTTAAATAACTCTATTCAATATGAAAGGCATCTTAAGATTAACCTAATTGAATTACTACCACATGACATATATCAAACCATTTTCTTCCATCGCATGTAACATGCATATGATTTAATCCTAAATATATTTACACATACAACATATTTTAGCACACTTAAATGATGAATGCATGTATAATATATATATATATATATATATATATATATATATATATATATATATATATATATATATATATATATATATATATATATATATATATATATATGTTTTGGTTCAATTATGTAAATTAAAGCTTTATCCAAATTCTAATACCAAACTATATAAGGATGGAATCATATAAGTAAATGTCATTGTTAACCATGGAAGTGAGGTAATCAAATGACCTCCTTGGGGCTAGCTAAAGCCTTGTATTCCCGGATGACTACTTATTAAGATTTCAAGCCTATGTAAATCTATACAAGGGTAAGTAAAAGAGAGCACCAATTTATATATCACACATGATAATGACTTAGGTGAATATGAATGCATGTATTTTTGGTAACAAAAGGGGTTCTTCATCTTTTAATTAAGCATGCCTACACATGTGTAAAAGATGAAAGAAAGTACCTGCCATTGTTAAACCAGGGAAATGAGGTAATCAAGTGACCTCCTTGGGACTACTCAAAGCCTCGTATTCTCGAGATGTCCATACTAAAAACTTGCTCTTTAAATACATATGAATGTACACACAACTATAAAGATGAGAATCATTCAAAGTTTATATTTTGATTTGATTGAATCATTTATGCATGTGAATTAAAGTTCTATCCAAACTCTAATGTAGAAATATATGTAAATGAAATCAAATAAGTACGTGTTATTGTTAATGAGGGAAGTGAGGTAATCAAATGACCTCCTTGGGGCTACTTAAAGCCTCATATTCTCAAGATTCAAACACATGTAAAACCACATATGAATTAAGGAAAAGAAAGCTTTACTTCATATTCCTAAGCTATAAGCACATGCAAAGCCTATATATATATATTCATAACTATTTTCAATCAAATAAATGTAATTAATTAATATACTTTAGAAAAATAATTTGAATTTATTAGTAAATACAATAGATTTTAGCTTATAGTTGCCAGACTGTTGTGGGTGGTAGGGAGTGGATGAGTTGGCTTGATTTGAGTGGGTGAAGGTGTAGAGGTGGCTGCCAAAGGAGATAGTAGCTATCCTATGCAAGCCAAAAGCTCCAATGGGGAAGGTGAGGTGAGTTCACCTCCCATGAGTCATGACCTACCCAACCACCCCTTGGGTCAGGTTGGGCAGTGTCCATAGTGGCTAAGTGTACTATTGGGAGAGTGCGAAATGGCCAAAGAATGAAAATGATCACTTACATGGGTGATTTGCCTCAAGTGATACCCTTGTTCAAATGGTATAATGGTCATTTTGCATTGGAATTGATTTAGATAGATTTGAAATGATTCAAAAGTGGGTTAGCCCAAATGTCAAGTCAATTGGAATTGATTTGGTTTGATTTGGCTCAATTTGACTCATTTAGGTCAAATTGGTTTAGGTTAGGTCAAGTTGACTAATTGGTCAAATTAGGTCAAACCAAGGGTTGGGTCAAGTTCATATGATCATTTGGGATGTTTTGGTTCAATTGGTATGGTTTATTTTGGCTTAGATTTGATTTTGGCTCATTTGAGTTGATTTGGGTCAAATGGGTTAAGTTAATGAATTTGACCAAATTGGTCAAATTGTCTTGGTTTAGGTTTAGTTGACCAATTGAAGATGATTGTAGGCTTTGATTTTAATTGATTTGCATTTGGTTTTATTTTAGGCCAACTTGACCCTTTAGGTCAATTTGGGCTAAGTAGGTCAATTGGGTCCAGTCATGGCTTTGGTCAAGTTCAACAATCAATTTAGAATAAACTTGAGCCACTAGTTACAATCAATTTGGTTTATATTTTGATTGACCTAATTTGGTCTTTTAGATCAATTTTGGTCAACTTAGGTCAAGAGGCCCAATTGGGTTTGGTCTAGCTCAATTGAAGGTCTAGTCATATTCAAATATTGATTTTGAGTTGGTATGAATCATTAGTTTCAAGGGATTTGGCTTAGGATACAATTTGGCTAGTTTAGGTTCATATGGGTTAAGAGGTTGACTTGGTCAAATGAACAAGTTGACTTGGTTTGACCTAATTTGTGACACTTGATCAACATAGGGTGATCAACAATCATGTTAGGAGGCTATGGTTGGCTTAGTTCAATCCAATTTGAGTAGGATTGGAACTTGGCTCAAATAGGTCAAATTGGCCACTTTGGTCAAGTGGACCAATTGGGTTAGTTGGCTTGATTTTGGGTTGAGTTTGATTTAGTTGGGTTTATATATGGATTTGTGATTGATATATAAATTCAATTGCAATGGATTTGGGTTTGGATGAGTTTTGGTTCATTTGGATATCCCAAATCAAGCAAGGGTTTTTTGACTTGATTTTAGTTTGGTTGGATGATTGTAGATTTCATTTATATTTAGGATTATACTTGAAGGAATAATTGATTCATTAGAAATTTAATTGAATTAGGTTTGAATTGAGTGGATTTTTGGCTAAGTCCATGGAAATGGTTTATGTGGCTTAGGAAAGATCTTAATTTAGTTTTGATGATTTAAATGTATATTTCATTTATATTTATGAAGATGATTGAAGATATGAATTGATTATAAAAAAATCAATTGCGTTTGAGTTGATTTGGATGGAAATTTGGCTTAGTACATGAAGGTAGGTCATAGGGCTTAGGTAAAGTGCTTTTGGTTTGATTTGAATTAGTTTGATTTAGTTTTGATCATTTGAATGTATCTTTGATTTATTTTTATGAAGATGATGGATGATATAAATTGATTATAAGAAAATCAATTGATTTTAGATTGATTTGGATTAAGATTTGACTAAGTACATGGGATAGGTCATAGGGCTTAGGTTTGGATTTTGGTTTTATTTGATATTTGATATATGATTTGGTTGTAGGTTTGATAAGAATTGAATTTGGTTGTGGCTTAAGATGGTGAACATGGGTTGGGTTCAAGTTATAGGGTAGGTAGATTGTCCTAATATCTATTGCATAACCTAATCTATGGTTAACTCTTCTAAGTCTCTAGGCTTAGGCTAAGTGCTCACCTAATTGCTAGAAGTGTCTTATGACTAGGGAAGTCTTAGTGTCTAGAAGACTCCTAAGTCTAAGATGGAAAGATTGAATCCTCACTCCAAAAGTGAGGTCAACATTAATCATATATTATACTTACCTCAATAAATTTAAGAGATAGAAAATTTATATTATCCAAATTTATGCCAAGATATTATGAACCAAATGTTTTCCTCAAGTATATCCTTAAACTAAACTAGCATAGCTTCATTTCCTCAAATTTGTACATGCATGTAACCAAAACAAATTTTGATAGATTAAATTATTGAAAAAGATATTAAAATTTTCAAATTGCAATGAACAATTAAAAATAAAGAAAGTTTTTAAGGAACTTTTAAGATAAAAAGGAATTTTGAAGAATAAATGAATGAAATAATCTAAAGTAAAGAACTCACTTGTAAAACTTATGAACTATCACATATTAAACAAAAAAATTAAAAGAACTAAAGGCAGTCATGACAATAGCTATCACACAATTTTACTAATCTTATGTATTTGCACAGCTCTTAACACAACAATGGAAATAAAAGAAACAGAAGGCACAAAAAATACATTTGGTACAATCGTCTTAAACAATGGTAGCAACTTGAGCAACAATAACTATAGTTAAAATTACTTCATCTTTCCTTTTACTAAGGCTAACATGTGTGTTAGGGAGCAAGCATTTTTTCTCTGTAGCATCCTTATTAGGGTAATTCCAATCTTTATAATACTTCTGTAACTTTAAGCATAAGATAATGTATTAGAAAAAATTAGGATCCTTCAATTGGTAGGATATTGTGCAAAGATTCACACAAAACATAAACTATAATAACAATAATAATAATAACTAATAAAATAACCAAATAAAATAGTTAAACTAATAAACTAAATAAAAAACTAAAATAATAATAAATAAATAATAACTAAACTAATAACTAATAATAATAATTAAATAACTAAAAACTAACTAGCTGAAAAACTAATAATAATAACTAATAACCTAACTAATAGAAAACTAAATAATAAATAAATAAAAATAAATAATTAATAAAAATTACTAATAATAATAAATAAAAGCTAATAAGGAATAATAACTAATAAATAATAATAATAAAACTAATAAAACTAATAACTAATAGAAAAATAATAATAAAAAATAAAAAAACTAAAAAATTAAAACTAAATAATTAAAAATAACTAAAACAATAATAAAAAAACTAATAATAATAATAACTAATAAACAAACTAATAAAATTAATAACTGATAACCTAACTAAACTAATAATAACTAACTAATAACTAATAAAACAAACATAAAAAATAAAAATAAAAAACTAAACTAAAATAAATAATAATAACTAACTAAAAACTTGATAAATAAAAACTAAATAAAAACCTAATATATAACTAAAATAACTAACTAATAATAACTAAACTAATAAAACTAAACTAAAACTAAATAAAAAAACTAAAAATGCTAATAACTAACTAATAAAAAAATAACTAAACTAATAAAACTAACTAATAAAAACTAATAATAATAACTAAAAACTAAACTAACTAAACTAACTAAAATTAAATAACTAATAAACCTAACTAACAAACCTAAATCAGAGTCCTGTTCCCAAGCTCTGGCAATTTATGATTTCCTTCATCCGCATCGCCTATTTCACCGCCTCTAGGCTCGTTTCGTGGAACTTTCACTGGATTCCCTCAGGAATCGATGGCCTCTGGTCATTTCAATGCCTTTTTTGGATTGATGCAGTGCTCTATGGCATCTACCTCGATGAATCCATGGGGAAACCCCCATGTTCCTATGGATCTAGTTAGAGCTTCTTCGACCTTGGGTATTTTGGTTGCTAATCATTCTTCTTTTATGAAATATTTTAAAGAAGCTCTTTATGGTATGGATTCTCCTTCTGTTCCCTCTCTGGATTATGTTCAATGAACATTTAAAGGTGTTCCTGCTGTTATAATTTCAGATTCTGATATTGAAAAGCTTACCGAGCCATTTTCCTTTCCTTTGGTTCATAAATTTTCTTTCAGGTGCCCTAGAATGGAAGACATCCGAGCATGTTTTTCATAGTTTTGAACTTTCAAGTTCTATTTTGGTTGGATTAATTGATGTGAGACATATTTTGATAAAATTATCAAATGACCTGGATTATAGCAGAGTTATTGCTAGATGATTTTATTATGTTTATAATTTCTAGATGCATCTTTTTAAATGGAATCCTCCTTTTGATGTTTATGTGGAATCTCCTATTGAACTAGTGTGGATTTCTTTACCTAACATGTGTATTCATTTTGTTACTCATCAAATTCATCAAGTGGATCAAGCCACTGCCGCTCATACTCGATTGTCTATTGCTAGAATTTTGATTGAGATTGACGTTACAAAAAAATACCCTAACGAAATGTGGATTGGGTTTGATAAATATGGTTATTTTAAGAAAGAGAAATTTGAAAATATTCCTATTTTTTGCAATCATTCCAAAAGTCATGGTCATGTTTTTTTTATTGTTTTATTTCCCATCCTCATTTAAGGAAAAAAGAAAGTTGATAAAATTTTCTCTCTTCAAGTGATAAAATTTTCTCTCTTCAAGTTGATAAAGAGTCTTCTTTGCACGATCCTAAAGCTAATCCTATTTTTCTTGGTGACAAAACTAACCTTAGTAATAATCACTTTTTAAGACTTTCTTTGAATAACTCTAGTAAAGAAAATCTTTTAGAAGGTGATTTTGATAAGATTTATGAAGGGTTGGATGTTATTGCTAACCCTATTCAGGATGATTTTTTGAATGATGATATAAATAATAACTCTGTCTTTAATCCTTTAGAGGATGAGTCCTTTTCTCCCAAACTGGCTCATCATGCTTTAGATCATGGAAAAGGATCTATTTCTTTGCCATCTTTGAATGAGAATGATGGAGAAAGGAATGGTTTAATCCTTGAAAACTTAGATTTAGCTTCTATTAATCTTTAAAGGAAGATGATCATATAAACTATGACAATGCTTATATTATTAATAACTCTATTCTTTTGAAGACTGATGCTAAAGCTTTGATTGGTAATTTTGCTCAATTTTTTTATAATGATCTCTTTATTTATAAAGGGATTGATTCTTACAGTTTTGCTTCTCATGAAAGTTTAATTGATAACTTGGTGTCTGCTTCTCTTGCTTCTTTTTATAATGATGAGAGGGAGGTTTTTGTCCAGGATTTGTTGGATGCTAATAATACTGATAATTGACAACTTAATAAATCTATTTCTTCTTCTTCTTTGGTCTCTAAGTTTGAAATGCAACCTAACCCAAAAATTTTCTACTTCATTTGCTTTGGATGATGCTGAATGTTCTTCTGAGAAATTGATTATTACTTCTTATCCTTACTCTTTTTATTACAACTCTGAATCATTTTTAGATGGTGATTTTCTAGATAAAGGGCATGGTTATAAAACTAGTTATAAGAAAAAGAAGAAAAAGAATGTTAAGATTTATTTCCTTCCTAATTTGACGAGGGTCACTTGCTCTAAATCTTCTTGTAAATAATCTTTGTTATTTTCTTTTATGGATGTTGATAGGTGAGATGGTTTTTGCTTTGGTTGGCTTATATTTTCTGCTATGGTTGATTTTTTTTCTCTCTCTAGCCTGGGATTTTGGTTTGTTAGTTATACTTGGTTGGTTGGGTTTCCTTCCAAGTATGAGTAGTTGTTGGTTGCTGCTTTTCTAGGTCTTTTACTGGAGGCTTTTTTGGCTATTACTTGTGGGTTGCCTTCCAAGTTTATGTTGATTATTGTTTATTTCTTTCTTATGGCTTGTGTTTATTTTGATGTTCTGGTGAGCTTGGCCTTCTATTGGAGCCCTTTGTTTTATTTTAGTTTTCAGTCGAGTTTTCTTATTGCTTAGTTGGTTTAGGGTTGTTTGTTGGGTTTGCTTTTAAGGATTGGGTGTTGATTCCTTTTATTTACCTTTTTTTGTTGGTTTGACTGTTTTTATATCTAGGCTATTTTACCTTCTTCTCATTTTTTTCTTTTTGGCTTGTCTATGCACTTTGGTTTGTGCCTTCTTCTCTATGATTATTTCTTTTCCTTTCAGGTGGTTGGCCTTGGGGACTTTGTTGGCTATGGTTGTTGTGTTGTTTTTATTGTGCCCATTTCTTTTTAGCTAGTTGCATTTTCTGTGATTCTGCTCTTCCTTATGGCTTTCCTCTTGGATGCTCTATTCCTTTTTTCCTCTTCACAACTTTTTGGTGTTTCCACCTCTATTTGGTAGGTGGCTTTTAAGGCTATGATGGATGTGTTTCATAATTGTGCTTTTTTTTCTTTTGGCTGGTAGCATTTTGTGTGATTATAACCCTTCTTCTGAAGTTTGAATGCTCACATAATTTGTTACCCCTTATTCTTCTTTAATTCTATTGATTGAATTCTTCTTTCTTAGTTCTGAGCCTGAGCCTTTAGGCCTTTTATTTTAGCTTGGATTGTTATAGTTTTTCTCTTTATGACTATTTCATTAATATTTCTTTCTGAGAATTTGCAGGGTGATTTTATTCCTCTTTAGGGATCTAGATCTTTTGATTTCTCTTGTACAAGAGTATTTTCCTACTTGGCATGTTTGAGGAGGACTTGAAACGGATTTCATAATCTCTAGTTCTTGCAAAGGGTGATGTACCCTGATTATCTGTTGGTCTTTTACAAGTTCTCTTTATTGGCACTTCCTCCTTCAATGTTCATTTTTTTCTTTAGTTGTTTTTATTTTCTGCCTTTTACTGTACTTAGATGAGGATTTAGCTCTTTAGGCTTCTTGTCGCTCTTAGAGCATTAGATCTTTGAGCTTTATCCCCCTGAAGGGCTTTGTACCCCTTCTTTAGTTTAATCAAATTTTGTTTTATTTTTTTTATAAATAAAATCCTAAACTCTAAACCCAAAAAAACCTAAAAACCTAAACTTAAACTAAATAAAACCATAAAAAATAAATAAATAAATAAACATAAATTTAAATAAAATAAAATAATGAAATAAAATAAAAACCTAAACCTAAACCTTAAAAATAAAATAAATTTAAAAATGAAAACTAAACTAAATTAAAATAAATAAAACATAAACTAAACTAAATAAAATAAAATAAACCTAAAAATGTAAAACCTAAATAAAATAAAAACTAAACCTAAATTAAAATAAAATAAAAACTAAATAAAAATCTAAACATAAATAATAAACCTTGAAATAAAACTTAAAAATAAATAAAAAATAAAACTTAAACCCTAAACTAAAAAAAACCTAAACCTAAAATAAAAATAAAATAAACAAAAAAAACCCTGAACCTAAACTAAAAGAAACTAAACTAAAATAAATAAAGCCTAAACTTAAACTTAAAATAAACTAAACTAAAACCTATACCTAAACTAAATAAAAATAAAATAAACTAAAAATAAACCTAAACCTAAACAAAAAAATAAAACCTAATAATAAACCTAAAATTAAAACCTAAAATTTAAACCTAAAAAAATAAAATAAAAACCTAAACCTAGGAAAATAAAATAAAAACTTAAACCTAAACCTAAAATAAATAAATAAAAACCTGTACTTAAAAAATAAAATAAAAATAAAACTAAACTAAAATAAACCCTAATCCTAAACCTCACAAATAAACTAAAATAAAAAATGTAAACTAAAATGAATAAACTAAACTAAATAAAAATAAAATTAAACATAAATAAAAATAAAAAGTAAAATAAACTAAAATAAATAAAAAATAAACTAAATAAACCTAAAACTAGCTATTTACTTAATTTAAAAAATGAAATAAAAAAATCCCTAAACCCTAAATCCTAAACCCTAAACCCTAAACCCTCAATTCTAAACCCTAAACCGTAAACCTAAACCCTAAACCCTAAACCTTAAACCCTAAATCTACAACCCTAAACCCTAAATCTAAATAAACTAACTAAAACATAAACCTAAACCTAAAAAAATAAAATAAACTAAAATAAACTAAAATAAATTAACCTAAATTTAAACCTAAACTTAATCTAAATAAAATAAAAATAGAAACCTAAAACTCAAATAAATAAAAAATATTTACCTAAATATAAACTAAATTAAATAAACTAAATAAAAATAAATAAATTTAAAAGCCTAAACCTAAAAAATAAATCTACCTAAACAGAATAAATATAAATAAAAATAATAAACCTAAAATAAAAACTAAACTAAAAAAATAAACTAAATAAACCTAAAACTAAATAAATAAAATAAATAAATAAATAACTTAAACTTAAAATAAACTAAAATAAATTAGAAAACCTAAAAAAACAAAAAAAATAAACTAAATAAAAATAAAACAAAAAACCTAAACCTAAATAAAAACCTAAACCTAAACCTAAATAAAAAAATAAAAAAACTAAAATAAAACTAAATAAAGCTTAAACTAATAAATAAACCTAAAAATAAAAAATAGAATAAACTAAAACTAAAAAAGATAATAATAAAAAATAAAATAAAATAAATAAATAAATAAACTAAACTAAAAAAATAAATAAACATAAACCTAAACCTAAATAAAAACATAAAAAAATAAAAAAAATAAAAAAATAAAGTAAAATAAAACCTAAAACAAATGAAATAAACCTAAAAACCTAAATATGGATTCAAAAAGCTGCTAGTAAACATACTGCAGATGGTGACAAGAATACTAGGTTTTTCCATGCTTTAGTTAATAAAAAGAGAGCTTTAAATAAAATTCAAAAAATTAAATATGACAATGGAGAATGGATTATTGAGAATAATGAAATTAAGGATACGATTATTAATTACTTTAAAAATATGGTTTATAAGTGTTGCTCTTATGAAGCTATTTCTAAATCACACCTGATTCCTTCTATTATTATCAATGATGACAATGATTTGCTTACTATTTTACTTAATGAAGATGTTAGTTTTAATGTTCTAAATAGCATGAACATAGATTCCATTGCTAGTCTTGAGGGTTTCTCTATTCAAATTTTTCAAAAATTTTAGTTTATTATTAAAAATGATTTTATTGAGGCTATGATTGATTTTTTTTAATGGAAATCCTTTTCCTAGATATGTTTCTAACACTTCTATTATTCTCATACCTAAGAAAGATAATCTGGACTATTAGAGTGATTTTAGACCTATTAGTCTTTGCACCTTCTTCAATAAGCTGATTTCCAAAATTCTTGTCAACAGGCTTAGCCCTTTACTTCATAAGATTATCTCTCTCAACCAAATTGGTTTTTTTAGTGGTAGATCTATTTCTGATAACATTTTACTTGCCTAAGAAATAATTCATGATTTAAATGCTAAGATTAGAGGTGGAAGCATTCTTTTTAAATTAGATATTACCAAAGCTTTTGATAATTTCTCTTGGGATTTCCTTCTCTATATTCTGAATTAATTTGTGTTTTTTGATAAATTTATTTTTCTTATTAAAAATTGTATTAATAATGCTTGGCTTTTATTTTGCTTAAAGGGGAAGCTTTGGGCTTCTTTCCTTCTTCCCATGGCTTAAGATAAGGTGATCCTTTATCTCCTGCTTTATTAATTATTGTTGTTAAGTGCTTATATAGGAGCATCAATGATTTATTCTTAAATAATCCTAGTATGTATTACAAAACTCTTGGTGGTCTTCCTATTTCACATTTAAGCTTTGAAGATGATTTCATTATTTTTTGCAATGCTTCTATTCATCATATCAAGGATCCTAAGATTTTTTAAAATAAATTTGGTAGAGAAAGTGGTCTTTCTATCAATGATAACAAAAGCTATTTTGTTACTTCTTCAAGTATCTCCAATAATAAAATCAATCAAATCCTGCATATCACTAATTTTCAAAATCAACACTTACCTTTTAAGTACTTGGGTGCTCCTCTATTTAAAGGTCCAAAATGATCCCATCTTTTTTATGAGTTAATACAAAAAATTTTTAATAAAATTTTTGTTTAGGTATTCCATTTACTTTCCTTTGGTGGCAAGCTCACTATCCTTAAAAGTACTCTTGATTCAATGACTCTTTATTTGATCCAAACTATTATGCCCACTAATTCTACTCTTATCAGAATTGATTGCTAGCTTAATACATTTTTTTAGGGTTCCAGTCATTCTATTAAACGAATGCTTTGGACATCCTGGCCTAAATGTGATGGTCCTTTGGGTAAAGGTGGTCTTGGTTGCAAACCTATTCATGAAGCTATTACTACCTTCTCTCATAAGCTCTGGTGGAATTTTAGAAAGAATGATAGCCTTTGGACTAATTTTAAAATTTTGGAATGATTACAAAAAATAAGAAAATTTTCAAATTCCACCTTCTAAAAATAACCATATTTATCAAAGTTAATCTAGATTTCTTTAGGGTATTTTTTTGTAATTTCAATCTCGACAAAAATCCTAGCAACAGATGGCAGAGTATGAGTAGGAATGGCTTGACTCACTTGTAAATGATGCCCAAAAATCAAACAAATGGCATGAAGAATTTGATGAGTCACAATATGAATACATATGTTAGCTAAAGAAATCCACACTAGCGCAATAGGAGATTCTGCATTAACATCAAAAAGAGGTGTCCATTTAACAAGATGCATCTGACAATTATAAACATAGTAAGATTGTCTAGCAAAAACTCTGCGATTATCCAAGTCATTTGATAATTTTATCAAAATATGTCTCGCATCAATCAAGCTAACAAAAAAGAACCTAGAATTTTAAGACTATGAAAAAATGCACGAATGTCTTCCATTTAGGGCACCTGAAAGAAAATTTACCAACCAAAGAAAAAGTTAATGGCTCGGCAAGCTTTTCAATATTATAATCTAAAATTTAAATAGTAGGAACACCTTTAAAAGTCGATTGAACCAAATTCAAGGAAGGAATAGAAGGAGAATCCATACTAGAAAGAGCTTCTTTAAGAGATTTCATAAAAGAAGGAGGATTAACACCCAAAATATCCAAGGCTGAAGAAGCCCTAACCGGATCCATAGGAACATGGGGGTTTCCCCATGGATTCATCGAGGTAGACTCCACAGAGCATGGCGTCAGTCCAAAGAAGGCATTGAATTGGCAAGAGGCTATTGATTCTTAAAGGAATCTAGTGAAAGTCCCACGAAATGAGCTTAGAGGCGGTGAAAAAGGCGATGTCAATGAAGGAAATCGTAAATCCCTACAGCTCAAGGACTGGACTCCAATTTTGGTTTGTTAGTTAGGTTTAATAATTATTTAGTTTTAGTTAGTTTAGTTAATTTAGTTATTATTATTAGTTTTTATTAGTTTAATTAATTTTTTTTATTATTAGTTAGTTATTTTTTTTAGTTTTTGTATTTATTATTAGTTTAGTTATTATTCGTTAGTTACTTTAGTTACATATTCAGTTTTTATTTAGTTTTTTATTTATTAGGTTTTTATTTAGTTATTATTATTATTATTATTAGTTATTAATTATTATTATTATTAGTTTTATTATTTATTTTATTTTAATTTTATTATTTTTTGTTAGTTTTATTATTTATTAGTTAATTATTATTAGTTTAGTTAGGTTATTAGTTATTAGTTTTATTAGTTTATTTATTAGTTATTATTATTATTATTTATTTTATTATTATTATTTTAGTTATTTTTAATTATTTAATTTTAGTTAGGATTTTATTTTTATTTTAGTTTTTTTATTTTTTGTGTTTTATTATTAGTTTTTTTATTAATTTTTTCTTAGTTATTAGTTTTATTATTATTAATTATTATTAGTTATTAGTTATTATTTATTATTATAAGTTATTTTTATTTATTATTTAGTTTTATTTATTTATTATTTAGTTTTTTATTAGTTAGGTTATTAGTTATTATTATTAGTTTTTAGTTACTTAGTTATTATTATTAGTTATTAGTTTAGTTATAATTTATTTATTATTATTTTAGTTTTTTTACTTTGTTTATTAGTTTAGTTATTTTATTGGTTTAGTTTATTTATTATTTTTATTATTATTATTATTAGTTTTATTATTTTTTAGTTTTTTGCACTATTAGTTTATTAGTTAGTTAATTATTAGTTAATAGTTATTATTAGTTTATTATGTTTAGTTTTTTTAATAGTTTATTTATAATTAATTATTTATTAGTTTAGTTTTATTAGTTATTATTTATTAGTTTATTAGTTTTTACTAGTTATTATTTAGTTAGTTATTAGTTTATTAGTTTTAATTATTATTAGTATTATTATTATTTTTAGCTTTTATTATTTATTAGTTTTTTAGTTTTAGGTTATTTTAGTTTTATTAGTTTATTAGTTAGTTAGTTAGTTTAATTATTTTATTAGTTATTAGTTATTATTAGTTCATTTAGTTATTTTTAGTTATTTTTTTATTTTATTAGTTATTATTATTATTAATTTTAGTTAGTTTAGTTATTCTTAGTTATTATTAGTTATTTTATTTGTTTGATTGGAATGCTCACTAGGCTTCCTAGTATTTTCTTAGCTATTATTATTTATTTTATTAGGATAGATTAGAATGCTCACTAGGCTTTCTAGTATCATGAGCATTCTTACTTCTTCCCATTGGATTCTAAAAATAAGTGTTCTCTTTGAACTTTCCTAATTAATTTTCTAAATACAACCAATCCCTTAATTTCCTACTTTAATCGAGAGTGTTCTTAGGGAATTTCATTCCCTAGGATGTAATTAACTATATAGGCTTGCCTCCATAGAGAACTTTAGAACCCAATTTAATATAAACCATACTTTATTCATCCATGTAAAGTAGGAGAAAAATCTCAGGTATATTCAAAGACCCATCATGCTTTAAGAGTTCTTATTAGGTGATTAGGTCCATAGAAGGGTGATGCCTTAATCTTTCGAGATAGTATATCATACCTCAATGTTGCACTCAATCACTTCTATAAGTTCCATCTATGATCAGCGAGGTGCCCCCGCCCCCCACATTCAAAAATAAACACCACACTGAGTTTAGGGACTACTTCACATGGAGTTATGAAGAGGTGCCCAGTTTGTCTTCTGATGTAGTAGTCCAAAAACTAGTAATAGAGGCTAGTCCTAACCCTATCAAGCAAGCTCCTAGATACATGTGATTAGACATCAAACAACATGTCATTTCTAAAGTAAAGACACTGATTGATGATGGCTTTATGCTGGGAGAAAATTACTTGGATTTGATGTCTGACATCACGAAATCAAAATTAATCCAAAGAAGATCAAGGAAATATTAAAAATGTCACCTCCTAAAAGTTTAACTCAACTCAGATCATTCTAATGGTGGTTAGCATATCTTGCATGCTTTTTATCCAACCTATCCAGAATATGTCAACCATTCTCAACACTTGTAAAAAAGGATGCCAAGTTTAAGTGGGATGATAAGTGCTAGCACGCCTTTGAAGACATCAACCATTATCTAATGATGCCACCAGTTCTAGTAGCCCCTATCCTGAGCAAGCCACTCGTACTATATACTATTGCATGAGATGACTCCCTAGATGCTTTGTTGACTCATGCTAACAATGAAGGGGAGGAAAATGGGCTCTACTACCTCAACCATTATCTAATCCCTACTGGGGCCCATTATCCACCCATTAAAAAGTATTTCCTAGCTTTAATCTTTGCATCCCAAAAGCTTCAATATTAAATGCTTTCTCATAAGGTGAACTTGATCTCTATAATCAGTCCACTATAATATCTCATGACACGACTGATGCTATCTGGACAGTTGGCATGATGGTCCTTGATCCTCTCACAATTTGATATCACATTCGTACACCTCTGTGCAATGAAATGACAAGCACTAGCAAATTTCTTAGCAGCACACCCACTTCTTACTGACTCTCCATTTATTGATGATATTCTTGATGAATAAATCATGAACTTAGAGGATACTAGCATTTTCTGCTTAGAGATGTACTTTGATGGTGCGGCTTCCTCTCAAAGAGGAGAAGAACCATAATATACTATTCCAAGAATTACAGGGGTAGGAATAGTTCTCCTAACTTTGGACTATAATGTGATGAGATTCTCATACCATCTATCCAATCCTTGCACTAATAACGAAGCCAAATATGAGGTTCTGATTGCTGGTCTAGAGTTAGTCGTTACTCTAAGCATCCAGAACATTAATATCTTTGGGGATTCCCAATTAGTGGTCAACCAAATCACTAGGTCCTATAAAGTTTTAAAGCCTAAGCTCCATCACTACCATAAGTATACAATGGAGCTATTGGCCTAAATACCAAAGGTTACCATTTATAAGATTCCTTGAGGAGAGAGTGTCGTAGTGGATGCTTTAGCCAAGCTTGTCAAAGAGTTGGCATGTCCGGAGGACGAGTCCATATTAATAAAGGTCCAAAATAGATAAGTCTTATCCCTTATTGATATTGAACACGTTGAAAAATACTCTCTTGAAGGGGAGGTTGTCATTGCCAAGGAGGACAAAGAGTTAGATTGGAGGCAACCATTCATAGATTACCTAAATAAAAGCAAACTACCTTAAGAGAAGTCCCAAGCCCATCAGATTAAGCAGAGAGCACTTTCCTATGCTCTCATGGATGAAGCCTTATACCGACAGTCCTTCGATCATATGTGGTTACGTTGTTTGGATAAACATGAAGCCCATAAAATCATGATTGAGATACATTCAGGATTATGCAGAGCTAATCAATCAGGTTTGAAGATGAAAGCCAAAATCAAGAGACTCGGATACTACTAGCTATTGATGATTACAGACTGCATGGATGTGGCTAGACAATGCCACCAATGTCAAATACACGGTATGGCCCTAGACCAACCACCCAACATTCTACATCCAACATTGGCCTTATGGCGATTTGAGTGTTGGGGTATCGACATAGTAGGTCCGATTGATCCTCTTTTTTCTAAAGTTCATCAATTTATCCTAGCAGCTATCGACTACTTTTCCAAGTTGGTGGAGGTGATTTTGCTCAAAGAAGTCATAGCTTAGCATGTGTTCCAATTTTTTAGGAATCATATCATGTATAAATTTGGGATGCCTTGACGAATTATATCTAATAATGGTACTGCATTCAAGAGCTCTAAAATCAATAAATTTGCCTAAAGATACAACATAGATTAGAGATATTCTTCCATTTACTATCCAAGGGTAAACGGCTTAGCAGAAGCCTTCAATAATAAAACTCTCACCCAAATACTGAAGAAGACACTTGATGATGACAAGCGACGTTAGCATGAATAGTTAGTTGAAGCCTTGTGGGCCGATAACACCACATATAGAACTCCAACTCACTCTACTCCTTTCTCCTTAGTGTATGTGTCTGAAGCTGTTCTACTATTAGAAGTCCAACTCCAATCACTAAGGATAGCTGTGGGTAGCAAGATCATAATAGAGCAGAATGCAAAGTTGTGGTTAAAAGAGCTTGAAGGTTTGGAAAAGAGACGCCTATGGGCATGCCAAAAGCTGGAGTTGTACAAAGCCAAAATGATTCAAGCTCATAATAAGTTAGCCCGTCGTAAGATGGGAGCCAAGTTTAAACCCATTTGGGAAGGCCTTTTTGCCATAGAGAAGGATTACCAAGGAGGATCTTATTAACTTATTAATCATAAGGAAGAGCACCCAATGCTTCCAATCAATGGGATCTACTTAAAGAGGTATTATCCATAAATCATGTTTGAAAATAATTATCATCACTAAAAATTCTATTTTGAATTCAATCTCTTCCATGTTGAAAGCATTCATGTTTGAATCTACCATGATGTGTTTAGGGCAGCTATAAGAAACTCGAGTAGCATCTTATCCTTCATCGACATAACAAAAATGCAAACTACACACAAACACATAAAATAAACACATATCTTTTGCCTCGGACTACTCTGAGTTGAGATAACGCCCCCAGTGACACTCATTCAGTAGCTATTCTAGGTTGATCTAACATGCTACCTGCTAGTGTGTCACCCCAGTGGTCTTCTTACTTTGGAGGATGTAAGCTTGCTAAGCTTTCCTTCCTTTCTTGGTCAATACACACCAACAAGCACTTTGTTAGTTTGGTAGACCTTACTGTGCAGCCGATAAGCTACATCATGTTGGCTTCATTTAAGAGGATGTGAGTCTGCTACACTTTCTTCATGGATTATCCTTCATGCACTGACTGGGTCAAGTATATTTGAGGTTTAAGATAGGTCCCCTAATGGCTCCTTCCCTCCTAACTGCTTCAAGTTTGGGTCCAGTCCTTCCTCAGGGCTCCCCACTTAATAGTCACTCTAGGTCGGATAACATTTGTCTAGCTAATGACGTACTATCCTAATTATCATTTCTGCTTGGAAAGTTGTAAGCCTAAACACTTTCTTTCCAGATTGATCATTTCACACCGATTTACACCATTTGATACACCACTCATGATAGATGTAAATCTGCTATACTTTCTCCTTGAGTTAGCCACAGTACACATATAGGATTTCTTTTATAGGGCTCAAGATAACACCCCTAGCTGCACCTTCCCTATGGGTATTCTATTTGGATCACATCCTTTGCGACCCCAGTTAGACCCTACTTGGGTTACTATCAGATTGGACAGTTCCCCTTTCCTAGCGACCACCCCTATGATTGGAGAATCCATCCTGGGGATGTGCAAATTCACCCTTGGTCAAGTAAATTTGAGATAGGTTAAGGCCAACTTAGCCCCTTCTTAGTGTGTTCCCTTGCACACCAACAGGGTCCATGCAAAAATATAAATAAAATATATATTTGCTTATAGATTAGGAGGACCCCCATAGCAATACCTTTTTTCCAAGAAGCCATTCTATCTTTAGGGTATTATCAGTAAAACTCCTTATAGGAATCTCCTAACTACTCTTGAGTAGATATAAGTCCCCAAGGGCATTCGCTCTGTGGTTGCCCCTAGGTCGAGTTTGATTGGTTGTGCTACCAACAGGCCACCCCAGCAGTTGTTCCCTGCTTTAAAAGATGTAAGTCTGCTATGCCTTCTTCTTAGCACAGTAGTTACACACTGAAAGGCAATTCCTTAGGTTGGCTAGCTCAACTTCGCTGCCAGTAGACTATCCCTTTAGATTTGTAAATCTGAGATATGACCAGTTTGATATAGCCCCTTCTCAATGGGTCCATCACACACCAATAGGGTCCATAAATTAAATCTATCAAATTTGATCGATCTTACATCCCCAGTGGACATGCCCTCAATTCAAAATCAAACTAATCCAATAAACCAAATCAAAGTAACTCAAATCAACTCAAACAAACCATATCAAATCACATGAAAATAAGATAAAATTAATTCTAACTACTTTTGAGTTGACATAAGTCCCCAATAGTATTCACTCAGTAGCTACGTTAAGTCGGGTTTAAGTAATTTTGCATCCAACAGGTCACCCTAGCGGTTGTTCCTCGCTTTAGAAGATGTAAGTCTACTATGCCTTCTTTTTAGCACAACCGTTGCACATCGAAAGGCAACCGCTTAGGTTGGCTAGCTCGACCACATAGCCGGTAGACTATCCCTTTGGATTTGTAAACCTGAGGTAGGTCAAGGCTGATATATCCCCATCTTAGTGGGTCCATCGCATAAGGATAGGGTCTATACATTAACTTAGATTAAATTAAACTTAATTTGATTGTCCCCAATGGAGTTAAATCACACCGTTCTCCCCCTGTGGAGCCCCAAATCATATATAAACAAGTCAAGCAAACAAATCAATTCAAAACCAACCTCCCTAGTGGAGCCAAATTAAACCAACTCCCCTAGTGGAGTCTAAATCAAAGAAATTCAACCAAACTCTTATCCCTAGTGGATACATCCCCAAACAAATCTATGAAATCAAACTCAAATCCCAATCCCAATAGATAGCCCAAACCTGCTTCCTTAGTGGAAGGTTCATATACTTGATCCCTAGTGGACTCGAACCCATATCTCTAGAAGATATGCCTCCATATCAATTAAAACAAAATAAATTAAAGCTGATTCGATCTTAATCCCTGAAAGATTATATATTCGTATCCCCAATGGATCTTCTTTCCATAAATCATATAATCAAATTAAATTCAAACCTTATCCCCAGTGGATTTTCTTCTTCTATGCCCTCGATATAGACCCCTCATATGTCATGTCCAATGCATGTGTGATCCCCTAGCGGATCTCCCTCCATGTCCTTGTTATGGACTTCTCATCAGAACCTCTTAGCTCTTTTATGCCCTCAGCATAAAGAGAGCTACATTACACTAAGATTGTGATTGTATTTTCCTTCAGTGTTTAGGTATAGATTATTTTCATTAGCACTTGCAATCCTTTGGACATTGTTGATCATCTCGATCAATGCCAATACATGTAGTGTGCCCTATCAATTACACCACACCTATTGGAAGTCCTTTCATTGACTCCTTTTGGAGTGAGGATTCAATCTTTCCATCTTAGACTTAGGAGTCTTCTAAACACTAAGACTTCCCTAGTAATAAGACACTTCTAGCAATTAGGTGAGCATTTAGCCCAGCCTGGAGACTTTGAGGAGTTAACCATAAGATTAGGATATGGCTTAGGAATTTGGACAATCTACATACCCTATAGCTTGAACTCAACCCATGTTCACCTTCTTAAGCCACAACTAAATTCAATTCTTATGGAACCTATAAGAAAATCATATATTAGATATCAAATCAAACTAAAATCCAAACCTAAGCCCTATGACCTATCACATGGACTTAGACAAATCTTAATCTAAATCAATCCAAAATCAATTAATTTTCTCATAATCTATTTATATCTTCAATCATCTTCCTAAACATAAATCAAATCTATATTCAAATTATTAAAACTAAATCAAAACTGAATCAAATCAAACCAAAAGCACTTAACATAAGCCCTATGACCTACCTTCATGGACTTAGCTAAATTTCCATACAAATCAGCCCAAACTCAATTGATTTTTTTATAATCAATTCATATCTTCAATCATCTTCACAAATATAAATGAAATATACATTTAAGTCATCAAAACTAAATCATGATCTTTTCTAAGCCATATAAACCATTTTCATGGACTTAGCCAAAAATCCTCTCAGTTCAAACCCAATTCTATTAATTTTCTCATGAATCAATAATTCCTTCAATTATATTCCCAAATATAAATGAAATCTACAATCATCAATCCAAACTAAAATCAATTGCAATTGAATTTATATATCAATTCTAAATCCATATGTAAACTCAACTAAATCAAACTCAACCCAAAATTAAGCCAACTAAACCCAATTGGCCCACTTGACCTAAAGTGGCCAATTTGACCTATTTGAGCCAAGTTCCAATCCTACCCAAATTGGATTGAATCAAGCCAACCAAAGCCTCCTATCATGATTGTTGATCACCCTAGGTTGATCAAGTGTCACAAATTGGGTCAAACCAAGTCAACTTGGTCATTTGACCAAGTCAACCCCTTAACTCATATGAACCTAAACTAGCCAAATTGTAACTAAGCCAAAGTTTGAAACCAATGATTCATACCAACTCAAAATCAATATTTGAATATGACTAACCTTTAATTGAGCCAAACCAAACATTTTTTTATCTATTTTTTTTTTAGTTTAGAGTTTTTTATTTATTTAGTTTTTCACGATTAGTTTAGATTTAGTTTAGATGTTTTGATTTATTTTTAATAGATTTAGTTTAGATTTAGATTGATTTAATTTTAATTTAATTTAGATTTTAAAGATTTAGATTTTTTTAAATTTTAGTTTAGTTTAGATTTTATTTAGTTTATTTAGTTTATTTAGTTTTAGATTTTAGATTTAGTTTAGAAAGTTTAGAGTTAGTTTAGATTTAGAGTTTAGAGTTTAGATTTAGATTTAAGTTTAGTTTAGGTTTAGATTTAGAGAATTTCGATTTAGAGGATTTTAGTTTAAGATTTTAGAGTTTAGTTTAGTTAGTAAAGATTTAGAGTTTAGTTTAAAGTTTAGTTTTAGATTTTAGAGATTTAGTTTGTAGTTTAATTTAGATTTAGTGATTTAGTTATTTAGATTATTTAATTAGTATGATAGTTGATTTTAGAGTGAGAATTTAGAGATTTAGTTTAGAGTTTAGTGAGGGTTTATTGAGAGTTTAGAGTTTGGGAAGTGTAAGGTATTTAGGGTTTAGGTTTAGTTTAGGTTTAGGGTTTTAGGGGTTTAAAATTTAGGATTTATTTTAGGTTTAGATTTAGTATTTAGGTTTAGGGTGGTTAGTTTAGGATATTTTGGTTTTAGGTTTAGTGTTATAGGGTTTTATGGTTTAGAGTTTAGGTTTAGGGGTTTAGGATTTTGGTTTAGGGTCCACGGTTAGTTTTAATTTATTATTATTTTTTTTAAAATTATGTAAATGTGTAGGTTTAGATTTTTTTTTAGTTTAGGGTTTATGATTTAGGATTTAGGATTTTGGGTTTAGGGTTATTGTTTAGAGTTTAGGGTTTACGGTTCAGGGTTAGGGTTTTTTTTTAAAAAGAAAATTAAGTAAACCGGTAGGTTTAGGTTTATTTAGTTTATTTTTTCTATTAATTTTAGTTATTTTATTTTTTTTATTTAAGATTTTTTTATTTAATTTAGTTTATTTATTTTTAGGTTTTATTTATTTATTTTTAGGTTTAGTTTAGGTTTAGGTTTATTTTAGTTTAATTTTAATTTTATTTAAATTTATAGGTTTAGGTTTTTTATTTTTTTGGTTTAGGTTTAGGTTTTATTTTACATTTATTTAGGTTTATTTTAGTTTAGGTTTTTTATTTTACTTTATTTAGTTTAGATTTAGTTTATTTTAGGTTTAGGTTTAGGTTTTAATTCATTTTATTTAGTTTATTTTAGTTTAAGTTTAGGTTTAGGCTTATTTTTGTTTTAAGTTTAGGTTTTTCATAGTTTAGTGTTTAGGTTTTATTATTTATTTACTTTTAGGTTTTTTTAGGTTTATTTCTTAGGTTTAGGTTTTTATTTAGTTTTTATTTTATTTTATTTTAGGTTTATTTTATTTTAATTTTAAGTTTCATTTTTATTTTCTTTAGCTTTTTTAATTTTAGGTTTATTTATTTTAGTTTATTTTATTTTTATTATTTTAGTTTTAATTTTATTTTTATTTTATTTTATTTTTTTGTTTAGGTTTAGGTTTACTTTAGGTTATTTATCTTTTTTTTTATTTATTTAAGTTTATGTTTATTTATTTATTTTATTTTAGTTTATTTAGTTTAGTTTTAAGTTTGGGTTTAAGAGTTTTAGGTTGGTTTAGTTTAGATTTAGTGTTTTATGGTAGGTAGGTTTTAGGGTTTATTTAGTTATGGTTTATGGTTTAGTTTTAGGTTGGTTTTAGGGTTGTTTATTTAGGGTTTAGGGTTTAGGGTTTTTTTAGGGTTTAGGTTTAGTTAGGGTTTATTTTATCTTTATTTAGGTTTAGGATAGGTTTATTTTATTTAGTTAAGTTTTTATTTTTTTTTTTTTTTATTTATAAGTAGTTTGGTTTATTTAGTTTATTTTTAAATTTTAATTTATTTTATTTTTATTTATTTTAATTTATTTTTTATTTTAGTTATTTTATTTTAGTTTTTAGTTTATTTATTTATTTTAGTTTAGTTTAAGTTTAATTTAGGTTTAGTTTATTTTTTATTTTAGGTTTAGGTTTTGTAGATTTTTTATTTATTTTTTATTTATTTTTTATTATTTAGTTTAGTTTAGTTTTGTTTTTATTTTTTTTTAATTTTTTAATTTAGGTTTAGGGTTTGTTTTAGGTTTGGTTTAGGTTTTATTTTTATTTATTTTAAAGTTTATTTTAGGTTTATTTTTTGGTTTTATTTTATTTTAGTTTTATTTTTTATTTTTTTTATATTTATTTTAGGTTTTAGGTTTATGGTTTAGGTTTTATTTTATTTAGGGTTTAGTTAGGTTTTATTTTTATTTATTTAAATTAAAGGGTTAATTTTAGGTTTTATCATTTATTTGGGGAGTTTAGGGTTTAAGTTTAATTTAGGGTTTAATTTTAAGTTTAGTTTAAAATTTTAGGTTAAGAAATAGGTATTTTTTTAAATTAGTTAAAGGATAGTTAAAGTGGGGTTTGTTAGAAGGGAAAAGGGAAGTAACAAAAGAAAAGGATTACCAAGAAAACACACAATGAAAGGATAAATAAAGACCAGCCTGGAGAAAGACAAAGCAGGAAACTATAATTAGATGAAGAAGGAAATAAAAAGCCAAAGAAAAGGCTCATGCTTAGTCCTAAACATTAGAAGGCAACAAAAACAAAGCTCAAAAGGAGGTTATAGTCATATGTAATGCTACCAACCAACAAAAAAGAGTAAACATCCTAACCATCATAGCCAACGAACCTCACAAAGGCACTCGAGCACACACCAATAACTAGAAAAGATCTAGAACCTGCCACCAAAAATCAAGAACAACAACAGAGCCACCAACCAAACGGGACAATAACAGAAAAAACTAAGCCAATAAAGAAAAATGCAAGACACAACCATCTTCAGTTACGTATTGCTAAGGAGTAATAAACAAAACCACCAATGGAGAAAGTATAAAGCAAAAGGTGGGAAGATGAAAAGCAGAACAAACTCACTCTAGCAGACTAAAACAACCGTAATAGACCACGACAACCATAAACTAAAATAAGTAACAACAAAGTCCCCAATGACACAAAGGAAACCAATAGCCACACCCAACAACAAAATAACCCAACCTCTTAAAGGAAACAGAAGAAAGAGAAGCACAACCAACATCACATCCAGAGAAGGCACCCAAAAAATAGGAAGCTCAAGGAGGCCAACCAACCAACCAAAAACCAAAGAAAAAGCCCATAAGAGATACCACAATAAAGTAGAGCAGACAATAGCGACAACCAAAATTCTGTAGCATTCCAACCTATAAAATATAGAATAATACAAGAACAAAAAAGCGAAAGAGCAGAGCAATAGAACAATAACACCACTAGAAGATCCTAAATATAAGCCCCAAGAAAACCGCGAACAGAAAAGAAAGAAAAAAACTAAGAAAATCTAATAGAAGGCAAACTAGATTTATCTAAATTAAACAACCCTTTTAATTGCTTAGGAATATTTGTATTGGTAAATAATGTAAAATTAGAGAGATTACACCCCAAACCAGCTAAGAAATCCGCACAAGCATTACATTCTCTTAAAATATGAGTAATTTTAAAAGAAAATTTACAGATAATGCCTTTAATATTTTTAATTAAATAAAAAAGCTTAGCATTGCCCATATGGTTAGAATTGGTCATAGCAAAGACCATCTAAACATCAGATTCCAACCAAATAGTATAAAAATTTCTATCCAAACAAAGCTTAAGACCATGATAAACAACTATCAATTCAGTAAAATTAATAGAATTAGTAAAGAGAGGAGTGGAAAAAGACAAGATAATATTCCAGAGCCATCAATATTAATTTTAATATAACAATTAAGAGGCTTAATCCAATGAATAATTTTATTATTCGGAGATGAGTCACAATAAGGAAAACTGATTGCAACCTCTAAAATTAGTACCACCATGAAGATTAGCCTTATGTAAGAAAAAATCTTTTCTTTAGTCGAAGCAATAATCCTTTTATGATTCATAGGCACATTATAATGCTTAGCATCATTTCTATCAAGCCAAATAAACCAAATCAAAGTAGTAGCCACCATAATTTTGATATGCCCTTTAATAGTATTAAGAAAATAAGAGTCAAGAAGTTGCGTTAAAGTTAAATTACCATTAAAATAACTTATTTAGAAAAAAAAATCCTCATACCAACCCTGAACGTTAGAGACAATGGCACAATTAACAAAAACATGACTAGCATTCTCAATATGAAGCAAAACATGCATTTAGAGGGAAGATAAAAAATCTTTGTCCAAAAGTAAAGAATCAACAATAATATAATCCCTTAAAATTCTCCACACAAAACTAGAATAAGAAGTAGGAATAATATTATTCCAGATTTTAAGGAAAATAGGAGAAGAGGATTTTTTAACTCTAATATAGTGCCAAGTATCTTTAAAAGAAAATTCTTCATTACAAGAAATTTTGAAAAGAATTTGATCCAGAAAATTACCATCAATAGGAATATTGGTGGTGTTATGACTAATGAAATCAGGAATCAAATCATTTAAAAGAGAGAAATTCCATTCACCATTATAAACAAAATGACTAACTTTCAAAGAAGAAGTAGAGTGAGTATTAAGCAAAGAATCAATGAAAGAGTCCCCCATCCAGTTATCTTGCCAAAAAAAAGGATCCATTATTAATACCCCAAAAAATGGGAGGTTCTGCCTTCCATTTAAAATGAAAAAGTTGTTTCCAAGCAATAGAGTCACCATGTTTATAATTGCAAATAAAAGAGTGCTTACCTTCGGAATATTTAAATTTCATGAATTTTGCCCAAAGACTTTCATTTTTCCAAAAATCCCACCAAAGTTTATATGAAAAAAAAATGGTGGTGTCCATCAAAGATCTGCATCCAAGGCCGCTTTCATAAATAGTACCACACATATTGGACCAAGAAGTCCAATGAAGCCTTTTGGCTGAATTCCCAGAGCCCAAAAAAAACTTATTAAAAAGTCTTTCAATCCGGATAAGAATAATGGAAGTAGGAACAATATTAAGCAAAAAGTAAAAAGGAAGAGAATAAAGAATACTTTTAATAACAATTAATCTACCACCAAAAGATAAGAAATGAAATTCAAGGGTAGAAATTTTATTTTAAATATTATGGATTACCTCATCAAAAAGATGTGTTCTCTTTTAACCACAATATAAAGGAGAGCCTAAATATTTAATAGAAAGATTTTGATGAGGAAAACTGGTAATATCCTTAATTTTATTAATTCTTTGAACATAAATAAAGTAGAAGTGATAAAACAACTTTTATGATTACTAATCAAAAGGCCACTTTCCTTTTCGAATTTATTTAAAAAACTCTTAAGTTTTTTAACATAATGTAATGAGCCCTTACAAAATATTATGAAATCATTAGCAAAACTTAAGTGAAGATAGCCAAACCACAAAGATTCTTGAAATACAAACTAGAATTCTTCTAAAACAAATATTAAGCCAACGAGACAAGAATTCAATCACAATAATAAAATGTGATGAAGAAAGAGGGTCACCTTGTCTTATACCTTGAGAGTAATTAAAGAAAACAAAGTTTTCACCATTGATAACTAAAGAAAACCAAACATTTCTAATTATATTGTTAACCAAAGAAACAAAATGATTAGAAAAACCAAATAAAGAAAGAATGCTATTAAGAAAATCCCGAGAAATGTTATCATAAGCTTTGGTGATGTCAACCTTAAAATAAATTGCCACCTCTAGTTTCAACATTCAAATCATGAATCAATTCTTGAGCAAGCAAGATGTTATCCAAAATAGTTCTACCTTTCACAATGCAAGTTTGATTAGGAGAGAAAATCTTAGGAAGAAACTTACTAAGAATACTAGTCAAAATTTTAGAAATAAAATTATTAAAAAATGTACAAAGACTAATAGGTCTAAAGCCATTCCAAAAGTTAGGATTATCTTTCTTAAGAATAAGAACAATATAAGTGTTAGTAAAATATTTAGGAATAGCATTCCCTTGAAAAAAGTCCTTAACAACATTAACAAGATCAGCTTTAATAATAAACCAAGCTTTTTGAAAGAATAAAGTAGTATAACCATCAAACCTAGCAATAGAATCACCATTCATACCATTAAGAATATTAAAAACTTCTTCATCAAAAGGAGGAGCAACCAACCACTCGTTATCCTCTATAGGCATAATAGAAGGGATGATAGAGGGATTGGATAAATGCTCAAGTTGACAATTTTTATTTAAAGATCTTTAAAGAAACTAAGAGCAAAAGAGAATATATCCTCTTTTTTAGTACGCCAAGAACCATCCAAATTCTTTATTTTATGAATGCAACCAAGAACACACCTTTTCATTACCAAAGCATGAAAATATTTAGTGTTTCTTTCCCCCTCAAAAAGATCCTTAGAGGCAGCTTTTTGTCTCCAATAAGTCTCCTCCATATCCTGAAACTTAATGAGATTATCTTTAGCTTTCTTCAGAATCATTAATAACTAGTTCTTCCAAATCTTTCACCTTTTGTTCCATATTCTTGATATTATCAAAAATACTTTTAAAGTTGTTTCTGTTCCACCAAGTGATATTATGCTTAAGCCTTTTAAGATTAAGCCAAAATCTAGATTCATCTTTGGATTCTTCAAAGGATGTGGTTGATGTAGCATATCTCATCATACCAAATGCATAATCAATAGGAGAAAGAGGAGCACACCAATTATAAGCAATAACATCAAAAAAACTTTTATCTTGTAACCACATATTTTGAAAATGAAATTTTTTAATGATATTATTGTTATGAACAGCCTCTTTAATATAAATCAAAAGTGGAGCATGATCCGAGAGAGTTCAACTAAGATACTCCACCGAAGTTACTGTCCAATAATTATTAAATAAGGCACAATCTAACCGCTGCCACAATCTATGTTTATTCTAGGTAAATTGAGAACCAATGAAACCAACATCATGAAGATTACAATCCAAAATCATATTTACAAAATCTTCCATTGAATGTAAATTTTGCAAAGAACTCCCTTTTCTTTCATTCAAAGAAATGACCGTATTGATATCCCCACCAACAATCCAAGAATCATTAACAACAGAAGCAAAACTAGATAATTGATCCCAAAGAATTCTGTTCTCTAGCTTGTTACAAGCACCATAAACAAAAGAGCCAAAAGCTTCATAATCACCAAATGAAATATCCACATTAATAAATTAATGAAAGTCATTAATAACATTAATTGTAAGAGAATTATTCCAAAATAACCAAATCTTATTATTTCTATTAAAATAAAAGTTGCTAAAACCAATCCTCCTAGCCACATGCATTATTTTAGAAAAAAAAGAGGTTCTAGAATAACCAAGAAACCAACATTATAAATTCTACAAGGATGCCAAATCCTATTCATAATAACAAGAGTACCAATGCCCCCCTCATTCCAAATAAGAAAGCTAAACATTAATTTTTATTTGGCAAAGAAGATGATGAACATCGAGTAGATCTAGAAACTTTAGGAGGATAATTTTTAAACTATTTTTTCCTTTCAACAAAAATAGTTTGAAAATTGGTCTCATTCTCCATTGATTCATCATCAAAAAAAGTTTTATCATAATTATTAATAATAGATTTAGGAGAAGATCCCATTTGACAAAAATACAAATCCACTTTATCCATTAAATGAGAATTATCACTAAGCAAAGTACCATCCATAATGACAATTAAAGAAGGGACAGAAATAGATTTATTAAGTAAACAAACACTTGGCTGCACATTATCAACAAGCTCCATACCATCATTCTTGCCTAAATTCAAAGAAGAAAAATCATGATTTTCTTTTAAATATTTTTGAGGTGAAATAACAGAACAATTTTCTATAAGATTTTCAACAACATAATTCTCCTTAGAATATGAAATTAAAATAGGCAAATCATCCAATTGCAAATTTTCAGGAATAACTGAAATAATAGTAGCCAAAACTTGATTACTCTCCAAAACAATTTCAGAAGCATTTTTAACAAGTTATCACTACAACTTACAATGGGAAAAGCATTAGAAAAGTTAGGAACAATAGTAGAAACATCAATAATATCGTTCACAACACCATTATCCTTTTCATTTAAAGCATTTTTTCTTTTATTATTTTTTAAATCTCCAATTTTTCTAGCAACCTTAGGATCTTTAACCACTTTCTTCCAAAGATGTGGATAAGTAACAAAACATTCTAAGACATCATGGCCATGAGTTTTGAATGATTTCTAAAGCAAGGAAGTTTTCAAACTCGACCTACTGGAAATATCCATATTTCTCTGATTCAATCCACACCTCTTTAGGAAAATTCTTTGTTACATCAATTTTAACAAGGATCTGAGCAACTGATGGTCTGGATTTGTCTGTGATTACTTGATTGATTTGCAATGGTCTACCAAAGATGGACCCACGACATGCAAGAAATGATAATTAATAAAGTGAACCCAAAGATTAGATAAAGATAACCCAACCGGTGCTATTAGAAATAAAAAAAATGGAGTTCATTTAAGAATACGAATTTGAAAATTTTTAACATAATAAGATCAGTGAGCAATGATATGACTATAATCAAGGTCATTAGCCAATTTAGTCAGCACTTGTCTACCATCCAATAAACTAATAGAAAAAACACCTAAAAGATTCAAGTCATGAAAGAAAAACTAAATCTCCTCCATACTAGGACACCAAAAAGAAAAATTTTCAATCAAAGTATACACATAAGGCTTGGCTAGTTTTTTAATATCCAAATCATAGCACATAATAGGAAGAACACCTTTGAAGGTCGTATGAACCAAGTTTAAAGAAATATTAGAAGAAGTTGAAGAATCCTTACCCGATAAGGCATCTTTGAAGGATTTAGAGGCAAAAGGTTTAGCTATACCCAAAGAATCTAAAGGCTAAGCCAGAGCAACTGGAGCATTTGGTTTTCCCCAAGTATTCACAAAACCCGATGCCATAGCAAATGGTGACACTTAAGAACCGAACAAGGATTGACGAAAGGCTGAAGATCCAAAGATGAACCATAATAAATTTCTGGAAAACCAACTCAGAAATGGTGAGAAAAGAACAAAAAGGAAAAGTATTCAAGAATTTCTTGAGCTCGGGATAGGAAGGGATCACTTGATGGGTTTAGGTTTTAGTTTACTAGATTTTTTTTATTTAGGGTTTTAGAGTTTAAGCTTTTGGTGTTTTGGATTTTGGGTTCAGGCTTTTAGGGTTTAGGGTTTAGGGTTTAGGGTTTAGGGTTTTAGGGTTTAGAGTTTAGGCTTTAGGGTATTAAGGTTTAGGGTTTAGGGTTTTATGTTTTGGGTTTTTGGTTTAGGGTTAGTTTTAGGGTTTAGGGTTTTTAGAGTTAAGGGTTTAAGGTTTAGGGTATTTTTTTTTTAAATTTTACTTTTATTTTGTTTGAATTAAGTAAAATGGTAGGTTTTGATTTAATTAATTTATTTAGTTTATTTTTTTATCTATTTTAATTTCATTTATTTTTTATTTTTATTTATGTTTCTTTTTATTTAGTTTAGTTCATTTAGTTTAGGTTTACTTATTTTAGTTTATGTTTTTTATTTTAGTTTATTTTTTAGGTTTAGATTTAGGTTTAGGTTTATTTTTTAGTTTAGTTTTTTTTTAGGTTTAGGTTTAATTTTTAGTTTTAGCTTTAGGTTTAGGTTTAGGTTTCTATTTTAGGTTTATTTTTTAGGTTTTATTTTTTATTTTAGGTTTAGATTTATTTTTAGTTTATTTTATTATGTTTATTTTAGGTTTATTTTAGGTTTTATTGATTTTAGTTTAGTTTATTTTAGTTTAGGTTTAGGTTTATTTTATTTTTATTTTAGGTTTAGTTTTTTTAGCTCAGGGTTAAAGTTTTATTTTTTATTTATTTTTAGGCTTTCTTTAGGTTTATTTTATTTTTATTTTAGGTTTAGTTTTTTTATTTTGTTTTTTATTTTTAGTTTTATTTTATTTTTTAGTTTAGTTTAGGTTTTTCTTTATTTTATTATTTAGGGTTTAGGGTTTAGGCTTAGCATTTTTTTAAATTTTTTTAATTTTTTTTAATTAAGTATACTTGTAGGTTTAAGTTTATTTAGGTTATTTAGTTTACCTTTTAGTTTAGTTTTTATTTTATACCTTATTTTATTTTTAGGTTTATGTTTAGCTTTAGGTTTTAGTTTAGGTTTCAGTTTTTATTTTAGTTTATTTTTTTATTTTATCTAGGTTCAATTTCTTATTTATTTTATTTTTAGGTTTTATTTAGTTTAGGTTTTGGTTTTGATGTTTTTAGGATTTATGGATTAGGGTTTAGGGTTTAGGTTTAGGATTTAGGGTTTAAGGTTTAGGGCTTTGGGATTTAGGATTTAGGGTTTAGGGTTTAGGGTTGTAGGTTTTAGGGTTTAGGGTTTACGGTTTAGGGTTTAGGCTTTAGGCTTTTAGAGTTTAGGGTTTATGGTTTAGGGCTTAGGGTTTAGATTTTTATGGTTTAGGATTTAGGGTTTAGGGTTTTAGGGTTTTAGGGTTTTAGGGTTTAGGGCTTAGGGTTTAGGGTTTAGGGTTTATGGTTCTAGGTTTAGGGTTTAGGGTTTAGGTATTAGGTTTAGGTTTAGTGAAGGATTTATGATTTTAGTGAAATAAAAAAAAAGTCGTTAAAGGGGGTAAATCTCTGAGCTAATGCTCAAAGAGCTATTGGAAATCCTAAAGAGCCCTAACTATTACAATAATGAAATAAAGAAAGCAAAAGAAAAACCAAATAAGCAATAGTAGAAATTCGATGCGAGCAGCAAGAAACTTCATTTGGTCCTTCTAATACCAGCAAAATCCACCGGTAAGACTCTCCCAACCTGTAAAAGAAATCTGCAACATACTTTTGAAAGGATAACTACAATTAAGCAAGCATAAAAAGTAAGAGCAAATAAAAGGAGTAAAGTAAAGAAAATGCTTAGGCTCAATTACAATCATCTAAAGTATAAACACTTTATATAAGAATCAAAAATTTAGAAGAAGGGTTGCAATTTTGTATAGTGCTTCCAGCCAAAAGAAGATAGAGAGGGAAACATCAAGGCCGTCATAGCCAGCATACCTCGTGTAGCCCATCATCCAAAGTTTGTCAGCCAGCAAGGTTGTAAAATCCTCCAAACAGGAAACATAATAGCCAACCACCAAGACACTAGAACAACAAAGCCCAATAATGCTGATAATCAACCAACCATCAAGGATAGCAGCAGTACAATAGGAGCACCTCCAAGGCCACTACCAAAAAGGAATAATAAAATAAAAAGGAGTAAGCATCATGATAGGGGTAACAACACAAACTAGAGACAACCAAGAGCAAAAAAGAAAAACACAAGTGCTCATATCCTCCACCAATAAAGCAGAAAAAAGAGCTAGTAAAAACACCCAGCCTAATGATAAAAGTGGTGGACAACAAGGCTGCCACCCAAATAAGCAAAAGGGAGTCAACTATAGCAAAGAGAGAAAAAACAAAGCTACAACAAACCAAAAAATAGGTCACAGAAAGAACACCAGCAGGTTCCTAGAATAGTCACCAAAGGAGCAAAAAACATTAGACAAAATAGCTACCCATCAAACCAACCCAGCCAGCTAATACAATGAACCAACCCATCTAGCCAACATATCCTCCTAGCCAACCACCATAGTAGCAGAAGACCCATGTCAGTGTAAATACCTAACCAAAATATCCTGCCAAGTTTTTAGGGTTTAGGGTTTAGGGTTCAAAGTTTAGTGTTTAGGGTTTAGGGTTTGGGGTTTAGGGTTTAGGGTTTTTGTTTATAGATTTTAGGTATTAAGGTTTAGGGTTTAGGGTTTTAATGATTAGGGTTTAGGGTTTAGGGCATAGGGTTTTAAGGTTTAGGGTTTAGGGTTTTTTTTAGAAAAATTAGGGAAATTTTATTGCCACAAAGAAAAGTATTAAGTCCTTAGAGGGGGTAAATATCCACGCTAATGCTCAAAGGGTTGCAATAAATCTTAAAGAGATAAATTGCCTAACTATTTAAATATTGCAAGAAATAAAGCAACAGAAAAACCAAAAAATCAACAGCAAAAAATCCATATGAGCATCAGCAAACTTCATTTGGTCCATCTCATACTAGCAAGATCCACTTGCAAGACTCTCCCAACCTATAAAAGAAATCTGCAACATACTTTTGAAAGGATGAGTACATTTAAGCAAGCATGAAAAGTAAGAGCAAATAAAAAGATTAAAGTAAAGAAAAGGCTCAGGCTTACTTACGATCATCTCAAGGAGTAGCACTATATGTAAGCATTCAAACTTCAGAAGAAGGGTTACAATTACATATAATGCTACCAGCCAAAAGAAGGAAGTGTGGGAAACATCAAGGCCATCATAGCCAGCATACCTCGTGTAGCCCATCATCTAAAGACTATCATCCAAGAAGGCTGCAAAATTCTCCAACCAGCAAACATAAGAGCCAACAACCAAGCCACCAGAATAACCAAGCCCAAAAGGAAGATAATCAACCAACCATTAGGGATAGCAACAATACGAGAGCACCACCAAAGCCACCACCAAAAAGGAATAACAAAATCAAATGGAGTAAGCATCATGACAGGGGTAACAACACAAACCAGAGACAAATAAGAGCAAAAAAACACAAGTGCTTATATCCTCCACCAACAAAGTAAAAAAAAGAGCCAGTAAAAACACCCAGCCTAACTACAAAAGGGGTGGGCAACAAGGCTGCCACCCAAATAGGAAAAAGGGGGTCAGCTATAGCCAAAAAGAAAAAATAAAGCAGGAGGAAACTAAAAATACAAGTCATAGAAAGAACACCAGTAGGTTCCTAGAACAGTCACCAAAAGAGCAAGAAAAAGTAGCCAAAATAGCCACTCCTCCAACACAGCCAACCAATACAACCAACTAAACTAGCGAACCAACATATCCTCCTAGCCAACCACCACAACAGCAGAAGACCCAAGTAAGTTTAAAGACCAATAGCACACATCAAGCTAAAATCACCTATGACAGCCAGGGAAAAGGCAGAAGTAGACAATAACCACCAAACCCAAAGCCAAGTAAGTAGGACAGCCTGCTAAAAATAAAATGGTTCAAAGCCCAGTAAGATAGATACAAGCCAACCAACAGGAACAATAGTAATAAAGGCACCCAACCAAGCCACCAACACCCCAGGCCAACTAACAATGACAAAATAGCCTTCAACTAGTCAATTTAGAATAATACCCAAACCCAAATCCATTGCAGCCAAGAGAGGAAGGCCAATAGAGGAGGAGGTCAAACCCATAACCAAAAGAATGTAAACAAAATCAATAAAACTGACCACCAAGCCCCAATCAACAAAATAGAGAAACCAATAGCCAACCAATAACCTCCACGATGCCAAAATCAAGTTAGAAATAAACCACCAACAAACCCCCCTAGATCATTCACCAACAGAAAATGAAAAAGTAATCAAAATAACCAGCCATCCAACCAACCCAACCAGCCAAAACTGTCAGCAAGCCAATAAAGACACTATGTCAACCACCATAATAGCATATCCAACTCAAGTAAGTTTGCAAGCAACCTAGAAAAGAGGCAAACCCCATATAGAAAGAAAAACCTACAACAGCCATAGCCATAACCCAAAAGGAGGATAAAAAAAATAGCTAAGGGAAAATTATGGTAAACACCCAGCCAGACAGACAGAAGCTCCTATGTTGAAAAAATGAAAACAACCCAGTACCTGATAACCACCGGTAGCAAAACTAGGACAATTTAAAAGTAAGAGATCAAAATATAACCCAACTCAGCCAAAGAGAAAATAAGTAAATAACCATAACCCAAAGAGGGTTTAACAAGGGGCACCCAAAAGCAAAAGATCATCAAAAACCAATAGCAAAAACTAAGCCAAGAATTTATAATCTAAGATAAGGCAATCTAGTATCCAGATTAACCAAACCTCTTAATAGTTTTGGCATAGTTTGGTTGTCAAATAAAGTGAACTCAGTTAAGTTGGCATGAAAATTAGCTAAGTAATTAGCACAAGCATTACCTTCATGAAGGATGTGGGAAATTTTAAAACAAACTTGAGAAAGAAGATTTTTTGAATGATTAAGAAGATAAAATAATTCAACATTCCCATTTCTATTGGAATTAAGCATGTTTAGAAGCAAGAGAGCCTCAACTTCAATCTAGATGTTGAGGAAACCTCTATTCAAACAAATTTCAATAGCTTTATTAACAGCCATAAACGTAGAAAAAATAATAAAATGGGATTTGAGAGGATAGACAAAAGCACAAATGACAATACCTTTAGAATTCTTAAGGATACCACCACAGGCATATTTATTAAAAGCAACAGAACCATCAATATTCACTTTAATCAAATTATCTTTAGGTTTGATCTAATGGATATTCCTAACACCTTTATAAGAGTCAAACTCAGGCAGAATGATACCCAATTTTTTAGCCACAAATTTATAACCTCTAAAATGAATATTATTAATAAAATTATAATTAAAAAGTGCATGAATTTTTTCTTTAGTTTTAAGCATGATCCTTTTATGGTTCATAAGAATACCAAGATATTTAGCATCATTTCTATCCATCCAGATTAACCAGATAAGAGTAATATCAATTAAAACATTGATATGACCTTTCACAGTATTTTTGAAATAGACTTCAAGAAGTGGATATAAAGAAAGCGAACCCTGAAAATAGTTGGTATTAAATAAGTCATCACACCAAAATAATAATTTAGAAGCAATATCACCATTGATAAAAACATGATTTACATTTTTAGTTTGAAAGTAACAATAGCACTTTGAAGGTAAATAAAACCCTTTAGTCTAGAGCCAAGTGTCTACAGGAATAAAGTTATTCAAAATCCTCCAAGCTAAAATCAAATAGGAAATGGGAATGATATTGTTCCATAGTTTAAAAAAAATCATTAGAGGGGTTCTATTTTTTTAGGTTTAGGTTTTATTTTTTATTTTTTGGTTTAGGTTTAGGTTTTTATTTAATTTTTTTAGGTTTAGGTTTTAATTTTTTATTTTTGGTTTATTTTTTGGGTTTTATTTTTTTAGTTTATGTTTAGGCTTATTTTTAGTTTATTTCATTTTATTTAGTTTATGTTTAGGTTTATGTTTAGTTTATTTTAAGTTTAGGTTTAGGTTTTATTTATTTTAGTTTAGGTTTAGGTTTATTTTATTTTTATTTTAGGTTTAGGTTTTTTTTAGTTTAGGATTTAGGTTTTAATTTTTATTTATTTTTAGGTTTTTTTAGGTTTTCTTAGGTATATGTTTTTATTTAGTTTTCATTTTATTTTATTTTAGGTTTATTTTATTTTTATTTTAGGTTTGGTTTTTATTTTATTTAGGTTTTTTATTTTTAGGTTTATTTTACTATTTTGTTTAATTTAAGTTTTTATTTATTTTATTTTAGTTTACTTTTTTATGTTTTATTTCATTTTAATTTTAGGTTTATGTTTAGGTTTAGGTTTAGGTTTGTATTTTATCTTAATTTTTTATTTTATTTAGGTTTAAGTTTATTTATTTATTTTATTTTTAGGTTATATTTATTATAGGTTTAGGTTATTAGGTTTTTAGGGTTTAGGGTTTAGGGTTTAGGGTTCAGGATTTAAGATTTAAGGTTAGTTTAGGGTTTAGGGTTTAGGGTTATTTTAGTTTCATTTATTTTAATTTATGTTTAGGTTTATTTTATCTTGTTTATTTTATTTTTAGGGATTTAAGGTTTAGGGTTTAGGGTTTAGGGCTAGTTTTAGAGTTTACAATTTAGGGTTTAGGGTTTAGGGTTTAGGATTTAGGGTTTAGGGTGTTTAGGGTTAGCAATTTTTTTAAAATTTTGTATTCATATTTTTTTTAAAATTAAGTAAACCGGTAGCTTTATGTTTATTAGCTTATTTTTTATTTATTTTAGTTTATTTTTTTATTTAGGTTTATTTTTATTTTTATTTAGTTTAATTTATTAATTTTAGTTTAGGTTTTGTATTTAAGTTTATTTTTTAGGTTTAGGTTTAGGTTTAGGTTTAATTTTTAGTTTAGTTTTATTTTTATTTTATTTTTAAATTTAGGTTTTATTTTTTTAATTTTAGGCTTTTATTTTTATTTTAGGTTTAGGTTTTAGGTTTTTTAGTTTAGGTTTATTTTTAGGTTTTATCTTTTAGTTTAGGTTTAGGTTTATTTTATTTTATTTTATTTTATTTTATTTAATTTAGGTTTAGTTTATTTTAAGTGTAAGTTTAGGCTTTATTTATTTTAGTTTTGTTAATTTTATTTTAGGTTTAGGTTTAATTTTAGGTTTATTTAGGTTTTTTATTTTTAGTTTTATTTTATCTTTTAGTTTAGTTTAGGTTTTTATTTATTTTATTTTAGTTTACTTTTTTTTTTTTTTTTAGGTTTAAGTTTAAGTTTAGGTATTTAGTTTATCTTATTTTTTCTTTTATTTAGGTTTAGGTTTATTTATATATTTTATATTTAGGGTTTATTTAGTTTAGGTATAGGTTTTTAGGTTTTTAGGGTTTAGGGTTTATGGTTTAAGTTTAGGGTTTAGGGTTTAGGGTTTAAGTTTATTTTAGTTTAGCTTTAGGTTTATTTTATATTTATTTTAGGTTTAGGTTTATTTTTTTTTTAATTTATGATTTAGGTTTTCTTTTTTATTTATTTTAGGTTTAATTTTTTAAGTTTAGGTTTTTATTTAGTTTTTATTTTATTTAGGTTTTTTACTTTTAGGTTTATTTTATTTTTGTAGTTTAGTTTAGGTTTTTATTTATTTTATTTTAGTTTAGTTATTATTTTTTATTTTATTCTATGTTTTATGTTTATGTTTAGGTTTAGGTTTTAGTTTAGGTTTTTATTTTATATTATTTTTATTTTATTTAGGTTTATGTTATTTATTTATTTTGTTTTTAGGTTTTGCTTAGTTTAAGTTTACTTTTTTACATTTTTAGGGTTTAAGATTTAAGGATTAGGGTTAGGTTTAGGGTTTAGGGTTTAGGGTTTAGGGGTTGTAGGTTTTAGGGTTTAAGGTTTAGGTTTAGTTTAATTTATTTAGTTTACCTTTTAGTTTAATTTTTTTTTAGATTTAGGTTTTAGCTTAGGTTTTTATTTTATTTTATTGTTCTTATGCTATTTAGGTTTAGGTTTCTTTTTTATTTTTTTTATTTTTAGGTTTTACTTAGATTAAGTTTAAATTTTTATGTTTTTGGGTTGTAGGGATTAGAGTTTAGGGTTTAGGGTTTAGAGTGGATTTAAGGTTTAGGTTTAGGTTTAGTTTAGTTTGTTTAAGGTTTAGGGTTTGGGGTTTAGGTTTGGTTTGGTTTAGATTAGGTTTGGGTTTAGGGTTTAGGGTTTAGGGTTGTAGGTTTTAGGGTTTAGGGTTTAGGGTTTCGACTTTTAAGGTATAATATTTAGGGTTTAGGGTTTCGGGTTTAGGGTTTTAAGGTTTAGATTTTAGGGTTTAGGGTTTAGGGTTCTAGGTTTAGGGTTTAGAGTTTAGGGTTTAGGGTTTGGGGTATAAGGTTTAGCGTTTAGGGTTAGAGTTATGGTTATTTTTTTTATTATTATATATATATATATATATATATATATATATATATATATATATATATATATATATATATATATATATATATATATATATTTAAATTTTAGGTTTCTACTTATTTACTTTATTTAGTTTGTTTTTTATTTATTTTTTCATTTATTTTATTTTATTTATTTAAGTTTATTTTTAATTTTATTTAGTTTATTTTATGCTTATTTTTTTAGTTTAGTTTTTTTTATTTTAGTTTATTTTCTTGGTTTAGGTTTAGGTTTAGGTTTTCTTTTTAGTTTAGTTTTATTTTTATTTGATTTTTTAGGTTTAGGTTTTATTTTTTATTTTTAAGTTTAGTTTTAGGTTTTTGTTTTATTTTTTTAGGTTTAGGTTTTAAGTTTTTCTTATAGGTTTATTTTTAGGTTTTATTTTTTAGTTTAGGCTTAGGTTAATTTTTTGTTTATTTTAATTTATTTAGTTTAGGTTTAGGTTTAGGATTTATTTATTCTATTTTTAGTTTATTTTACTTTAGGTTAATATTTATTTTATTTTCATTTTAGTTTTAGTTTTTTTTAAGGTTATTTTTAGGTTTCTTTTTTAGGTTTAGGTTTTTATTTAGTTTTTATTTTATTTTATTTGGTTTTAGTTCTTATTTTATTTTGGTTTTTTATTTTTAGGTTTATTGTACTTTTTAGTTAAGTTTAGGTTTTTATTTATTTTATTTTAGTTTAGTTTTTAGTTTTTATTTTATTTTATATTTTAGGTTTAAGTTTTTATTATAACTTATTTAAATTCAATTGCAATTGATTTGGGTTTGGATGAGTTTTGGTTCATTTGAATATTCCAAGTAAGGTGGCTAGGATGGGTTTGACTTGGGTTGATTTAAGTTTGGTTTGATGATTGTAGATTTCATTTACATTTGGAATGATAATTGAAGGAATATTTGATTCATGAGAAATTTAAATGAATTGGGTGTAAATTGAGTGGATTTTTTTCTAAGTCCATGGAAATGGATTAGGTGGCTTAGGAAAGATCTTGATTTAGTTTCATTTAGTTTTGATGATTTAAATATATATTTCATTTAGATTTGTAAAGATGATTGAATATATGAATTGATTATAAGAAAATCAATTGAGTTTGGGTTGATTTGGATGGAAATTTGGCTAAGCCCATGAAGGTAGGTCATAGGACTTAGGTTAAGTGCTTTTGGTTTGATTTGATTTAGTTTAATTTAGTTTTGATTATTTGAATGTAGATTTGATTTATGCTTAGGAAGATGATTGAAGATATAAATTGATTATGAAAATCATCTGATTTTGGATTGATTTAGATTAAGATTTGGCTAAGTCCATGGGATAGGCCATAGGGCATAGGTTTGGATTTTGGTTTGATTTGATATATGATATATTATTTGGTTGTAGGTTTGATAAGAATTGAATTTGGTTGTGGCTTAAGAAGGCGAACATGGGTTGGGTTCAAGCTATAAGGTGAGTAGATTGTCCTAATCCCTAAGGGATAACATAATCATATGGTTAACTCTTCTAAGTCTCTAGGCTTAGGCTAAGTGCTCACCAAAATGCTAGAAGTGTCTTAGGAAGTCTAAAGACTAGAAGACTCCTAAGTCTAAGATGGGAAGATTGAATCCTCACTCCAAAATAAGGTCAACTAAAGGACTCCTAATTGGTGTGGTGTAACTGACAGGGCACACAACATGTATTGGCGTTGACCGAGATGATCAACAATATTTAAAAGACTGCAAGCGCTAATAAAAATAATCTATACCTAAACCTAAATGGTAAATAGAATCTTGATCTTAGTGCAATGCAGTTCTCTTTATGGCAAGGACATAAAAGAGATAAGAGGATTTGATGAGAATTCCATGTTAAAGACATGGAGGGAGATCCGCTAGGGGTTCACACATGCATTGGACATGACATGTGAGCAGTCTATGCCGAGGGCATAGAAGAAGAAAATCTGTTGGGGATAAGGTTTGAATTTGATTTGAATATATGATTTGTGGAAAGAAGATCTACTGAGGATAAGAATCTATAATCCGTCAGGGATTAAGATCGAATTGAATTTAATTTATTTTATTTTAATTGATTTGGAGGCACATCTACTAGAGATATAGGCTTGACTTTGCTAGGGATTGGGTATATGAACCTTCCACTAGGGAAGCATGTTCAGGCTATCCACTAGGGATTAGGATTTAGTTTGATTTCATAGATTTATTTGGGCATGTATCCGCTGGGGATAAACGTTTGCTTGGATTTCTTTGATTTATACTTCACTAGGGGAGTTGGTTTATAATGGCTCCACTAGGGAGGATGGTTTTAAATTGTATTTGTTTGCTTGACTTGTTTATATATGATTTGGGGCTCCACTGGGGAGAAGGGTGTGATTTAACTGCACCAGGAATAATCATATTGGGCTAAATTTAATCTGAGTTAATGTATGGACCCTGTCAGTGTGCGATGGACCCACTGAGAAGGGTCTTTATCAGCTTTGACCTACCTCAAGTTTACAAATCCAAATGGATAATCTACTGACTGTGGGGTAGAGCAAGCCAACCTAAGGGGTTTCCTTTCGATGTGCAACGGCTATGCTAGGAAGGTGTAGCAAACTTACATCTTCTAAAGCAAGAGACAACAGTTGGGGTGATATGTTGGATGCATAACAAATCAAACTTGACCTAGGGCGACTATTGAGTTAATGTCACTAGGGACTTATGTCAACTTAAAAGTAGTCAGGATTAATTTTATCTTAATTTAATGTGATTTAATATGGTTTGTTTGAATATATTTGATACTTTTATTTGTTTTTTTTGTTTAGTTTGATTTTGAATTGAAGGAATATCTGTTGGGGATGTGAGCTTAGCCAAATTTGATAGATTTAATTTATGGATCATATCGGTGTGTGATGGACCCATTGAGAAGGGGCTATATCGGACCTATCATATCTCAGATTTATAAATCTAAAGGGATAGTCTACTAGGTGCGGGGTAGTGCTAGGCAACCTAAGGGGTTGCATTCCGGTGTGTAATGGCTATGCTAGGAAGAAGGCGTAGCAGACTTACATCATCCAAAGTAGGGAACAACAGCTAGGGTGACTTGTTGGTAGCACAATAAATTGAACCCTAGCTAGGGGCGGCTACTGATTGAATGATGCTAGGGACTTATATCAACTAAAGAATAGTCAAGCGATTCCTATAGTGAGTTTCGCTGACACTGCCCTAAAGATATGATGGTTCTTGGGAAAAGGTATCGTTAGGGGTGTCCTCTTAATCCACAAGTGAATATATATTTTGTTTATATGTTTGCGTGGACCCTGTTGGTGTGCGAAGGACCACACTGAGAAGGGACTATGTCGGCCTTGACCTATCACATATTTATTGGAGCAAGGGAGAATATACACATCCGCAGGATGGATTCTCCTTTCTAGAGGGGTGGTTACTAGGGAAGAGGAACTTTCTAATTTGATAGTAACTCGAGTAGTGTTTAAATTGGGTCACAAAGAATGTGATCCAAATAGAGTGCCCATAGGGGAGGTGCTGCTAAGAGCGTTATCTTGAGCCCTATAAAAGAAAGCCTATAGGTGTAAGGTGGCCAGCTCAAGGAGAAAGCATAGCAGCCTTACATTTATCATGAGTGGTGTATCCACAAGGTGGGTCGCCATCAGCATAGCAAGAACCAACCAACCTAAGGTACTCGTTAGTGTGCAAGAATCAATCTAGAAAGAAAACATGTAAGTTTACAACATTCCAAGCAAAACTTATCATCGGGATAGTCTGTCGTCGGCGAGACAGATGTTATCCGACCTAGAGTGACTACTAAGCAGGGATTCTCGAGGAAGGATTGGACCCAGGCATGAAGCAGTCAGGAGGGAAGGACCCATTAAGGGACTTATCTTAAACCTTAAATATACTCAACCTAGTCAGTGCATAAAGGCTAATCCAAGGAGAAAGCATCATGGACTCACATCTTGTTAAACAAAGCCAACATGAGTTAGCTTACCACCACACAATAAGGCCTACTAAACTAACATAGCGCTCGTCAGTGTGCAGTGGCCAAGTAAAGAAGGAAAGCATAGTAGACTTACATCCTCCAAAGCAAGAAGACCACTAGGGTGACACATTAGCAGGGTAGCACGCGGACACTAGAGCATTCTTGAGTGAGTGTTCTGGGGCGTTATCTTAACTCGTAAAATGAGATAAATGATATGTGTTTATTTTATATGTTTGTGTGTTGTTTGAAATTGTGTTGTGTCAATGAAGGATAGGATGCCACTCGAGTTCCTTACACCTACTATGAACACATCATTGTGGATTCACGAACAAGAATACTTTCAATAGAGAAAATATTGAATTCAAAATAGAATTTTCATTGATGATAATTATTTTCAAAAATGATTTATGGATAATGTGTTTTTAAGTAGAGCCCATTGATTAGAAGCATTGGGCTCTCTCCCTTATGATTAATAAGCTGATAAGATCCTTTTTGGTAGGCCTTCTCTATGGCAAAAAGGTCTTCCCAAGTGGGTTCAAACTTGCCTCCCATCTTACGATGGGCAATAATTGGTCTTCTTAGAACTAAAACAAGCTCTCCTACTTGAACAGCTCTAGGACGAGCCAACATGTTATGAGCTTGAATCATCTTGTCTTTAAACAACTCAAGATTTTGGCATGCTCGTAAGCATCTCTCTTCCAAACCTTTGAGCTCTTCTAACTGCAACTTTGCATTATGCTCTTTTGTGATCATGCTATCCATAGCTATCCTTAGTAATGGGATTTAGACTTCTAAAGGTAGAATAGCTTCAAACCCATACACTATAGAGATAGGTGGAGACTGAGTTAGAGTACTATAAGTATTGTGGTAGGCCCACAAGGCTTCAACTAGCTACTCATGCCACTGTTACTTATTGTCTTCGAGTGTCTACTTCAGTATTTGGATGAGAGTTTTGTTGAAAGCTTTGACTAAGCCATTTGTCCTCGGGTAGTAGATGGTAGAATATCTCCAATCTATGTTGTGTCTCTGGGCAAAGTTGTTGATTTTAGTAATCTTGAATGTAGTACCATTATCGGATATAATTTGTCAAGGCACCCCAAACCTATATATGATATGATTCCTGAAAAACTAGAGCACATGCTGAGCTATGACCTCTTTGAGTGGAATCACCTCCAACCACTTGGAAAAGTAGTCGATAGTAGCTAGGATAAACTGATGACCTTTGGAAAAAGGAGGATCAATCAGATCTACTATGTCGGTACCCCAACACTTGAATGGCCATAAGGCCAATGTAGGATGTAGAATTTTGGGTGGTTAGTGTAGGACCACACCATGTATTTGACATTGGTGGCATTTCCTAGCCACATCTATATAGTCTGTAATCATCAACGGTCAGTAGTATCCGAGTCTCTTGATTTTGGCTTTCATCTTTGGACCGAATTGATGAGCTCCGCATAATCCTAAATGTACTTTAGTCGAAATCTTATGGGCTTCATGTTTATCCAAACAACATAACCACATATGATCGAAGGACTGCCGAAATAAGGTGTCATCCACGAGAGCATAGGAAAGTGCTCTCTGCTTCATCTGATCAGCTTGGGACTTCTCTTTAGTTAGTTTGCCTTTATTTAGGTAATCCATGAATGGTTGCCTCTAATTAAACTCCTAATCCTTCTTGGCAATGATAACCTCCCCTTCAAGAGAGTACTTTTTGATGAGTTCAATATTAATAAGGGATAAGAATTGTCTATTTTGGACCTTTATTGATATGGACTCATCCTCCAAAAATGTTAACTCCTTGGAAAGCTTGGATAAAGCCTCAACTATGAACGTTCTCTCTTCGAGAAATCTTATAAATGGTAACCTCTACGATTTAGGCTAATAGCTCCATTGTATATTTGTGGTAGTGATTGAACCTAGGTTTTAAAACTTTATAGGACCCAATGATTTGGTTGACCACTAATTGGGAATCCCCAAAGATGTTGATATTCTAGATGCTTAAAGTGATAGCTAACGCTAGACCAGCAATCAAAGCCTAATATTCAGCTTTGTTGTTAGTGCAAGGATTGGACATATGGTATGTGAATCTCAACACATCATGGTTTGGAGTTAGGAGAACTATTCCTACCCTTGCCTTTCCTGGAATAATAGATTATGGTTCTTCTCCTCTTTGAGAAGAAGCCACACCATCAAAATATATCTCCCAGTAGCAAATGCTAGTATCCTTTATGTTTATGATTTGTTCATCGAGAAGATCATCACTAAACGGAGAGTCAGCAGGAAGTGGGTGTGCTACTAAGAAATTTGCTAGTACTTGTCCTTTCACCACACAGAGGGACACGAATGTGATGTAAAACTGTGAAAGGATCATGGACCATCATGCCAACCATCTAAATAACATCGATAGTGTCATGAGATATTGTAGTGGATTGATTCCAGAGATCAAGTTCACCTTATGAAAATGCATGTAATGCCATAGCTTCTGGGATGCAAAGATTAAAGCTAGGCAATGCTTCTAAATAGGTGGATAATTAGCCTCAGTAGGGACTAGACAACTGTTAAGGTAGTAGAGAATGTTTACCTTCCCTTCATCATTGGCTTGAGCCAACAAAGCATCCAGGGAGTCATCTAAGATAATAGTATATAATATGAGCTTTGCGGGATAGAGCTGCTAGCGACATCATGGATGATGTCTTGAAAGGCGTGCTAACACTAATCATCCCACTTGAACTTGGCATCCTTTTTGAGAAGTGCTGAGAATGGCTAGCATCTTCTCAATAGCTTAGATATGAAGCATCTTAGATACGCCAACCACCCTTGGAATGATCTGAGTTGAGTTAAACTTTTAGCAAAGAGATGGTCTTCCTTTTCTCTATTTTTGACCACAAGATCATTGATGTAACATTTGAATTTATGATGAATGAGTTCATCGAAGATTCAAGTCATGCCCTGCTAGTATGTAGCACCACCATTTTTTTTGAAAGGCATGACTTTAACACAATAGATTTCAATCGGGGTTCTAAAAGTAGTATTTCTTTCATCTTTAGGGGCCATCTTTATTTGGTTATATCTAGATGAGCCATCCATGAAAGAGAATCGAATCGATGAGGCAATATCTACCATCAATCCGGTATCGTAATGAAAATTCATTTTTGGATATGCCTTATTTAGATCCTTAAAATTGATGCATATGCGAATTTGGCCATTCTTTTTCTTAACTCAGACGACGCTGGTTAACTAGGTAAGGTAATTTTCTTCCCGAGTGAAGCCAGGATCGATCAATTTCTTGACTTTAGAAATGACCTGCTATTTGATGTCTAATCTCATGCATCTGGGAGCCTGCTTGATAGGGTTAGCACTACGCTCTATTGCTAGTTTGTGGACTGCTACATCAAGAGACAAACTAGGCATCTCTTCATAACTCCATGTGAAGCAATCTTTAAACTCAGTGTTATTTTTGGATGTGGGGGGGGGGGGACACCATGCGAGATCATAGGGGTACTTATTGAAGTGGTTATGACATTGAGGTATGATGTACTATCTCAAAAGATAGAGGCATCACCCTTCAATAGACTTAATCACCTAACAAGAACTTATAGGCATGATGGGTCTTGAATATACTAGAGATTTTTCTCCCGCTTACATAGATGAATAAAGGTGGTTTATAGTAAACCTGGTTCTAAAGTTCCTCATGAGGGCAAGTCTCTATAGTTAATTACATCTTAGGGAATGAAATTTCATAAGAATACTCTCGATTAAAGTAGATAATTATCTTCTCCAAAGATTTCAAGGTTAGACTATTAAAGGATTGGTTGTATTTAGAAAATAAATTGGGAAAGTTCAAGGAGAAGACGTAATTTTAGAATCTAATGGGAAAAGTAGGAAATGCTCATGATACTAGAAGCCTAGTGAGCATTCTAATCTATCATAATAAAATAACTAATAATAACTAGTAAAATACTAGGAAGCCTAGTGTGTATTCTAATATAACTAATAATAAATAAACTAATAATAACTAAGAATAACTAAACTAACTAAAGCTAATAATAATAATAATAATAATAATAATAATAATAATAAAAATAAAAATAACTAAAAAAAACTAAAAAAAACTAAAAAACTAAACTAACTAATAATAACTAATAACTAATAAAATAACTAAACTAAAGTAAACTAACTAACTAACTAATAAAGACTAATAAAACTAAGAAAAACCTAAAACTAAAAAAACTAATAAATAATAACCAGACTAATAAATTATAAAAATTAAAAATAATAATAAGAACTAATAATAACAACTAAAACTAATAAACTAATAATTAACTAAATAATAACTAGTAAAAACTAATGAACTAATAAATAATAACTAATAAAACTAAACTAATAAATAAATAATACTAATAAACTAATAAAAACACTAAACCTAATAAACTAATAATAACTAATAACTAATAATAAACTAACTAATAAACTAATAACTAAGAAACTAAAATAATAATAAAAACTAATAAAAAAACCTAATAAAACTAATAACTAATAATAATAATAATAATAATAATAATAATAATAATAATAATAATAATATAATAATAATAATAACAATAATAATAATAGTAATAATAATAATAATAAATAATAATAAACTAAACTAATAAAATAACTAAGCTAATAAACTAAATTAAAACACTAAAATAATAATAAATAAATAATAACTAAACAAATAACTAATAATAATAACTAAATAACTAAAAACTAACTAACTAAAAAAACTAATAATTATATCAATAACCTAACTAATAAAAAATAAAATAATAAATAAATAAAACTAAATAATAAATAAAAAAATTAATAATAAAAAATAATAACTAACAACTAATAATAAGTAAAACTAATAAAATTAATAACTAATTAAAAAAACTAATAATAAGAAACTAAAAAAAACTAAAAAAGTAAAACTAAAATAAAAATAAAAACTAACCAAAATAACTAAAACTAAATAACTAAAAATAACTATAATAATAATAATAATAATAATAATAATAATAATAATAATAATTAATAATAATAATAATAATAATAATAATAATAACAAATAAACTTAAAAAACTAATAACTAATATCCTAACTAAACTAATAATAATTAACTAATAATTAATAAAACTAACATAAAATAATAATAATAAAACTAAACTAAAAAAAATAAAACTAATAATGATAATAAAAACTAATAACTAATAAAAAAATTACTAACTAAAAACCTAATAAATAAAAAATAAATAAAAACCTAAAATATAACTAAAATATCTAACTAATAATAAGTGAACTTAAAAAACTAAACTAATAATAAATTCAAAAACTAAAAAAACTAATAACTAATAATAATAAAAGCTAAGCTAAGAGAACTAAGTAATAAAAAATAATAACTAATAAATAAATATCTAAACTAACTAAACTAACTAAAACTAAATAACTAATAAACCTAAATAATAGACATAAATTGGAGCCCCGTCCCCAAGCTCTGGTGATTTACGATTTCTTTTGTCGTTGTTGTTGTCACGCTCTAGTCCTTCGGTGACTTTCACTGGATTCCCTCAAGAATCGGTGGCCTCTGGCCATTTCAATGCCTTATTTGGATTGATGCCATGCTTTATGGCATCTACCTCAATGAATCTATGGGGAAACCCCCATGTTCCTATGGATCTGGTTAGCGCTTCTTTGGTCTTGGGTATTTTGGTTGCTAATCCTCCTTTTAGGAAGTCTTTTAAAGAAGCTCTTTCTAGTGTGGATTCTCCTTCTATTCCCTCTTTGAATTTAGTTCAATCGACATTTAAAGGTGTTCCTACTATTTTAATTTTGGATTCTGATATTGAAAAGCTTGCCGAACCATTTGCCTTTTATTTGGTTGGTAAATTTTCTTTCAGGTGCCCTAGAATGGAAGACATTCGTGCATTTTTTAATAGTCTTAAACTTTCGAGATGTGAGACATATTTTGATAAAATTATCAAATGACCTAGATTATAGCAGAGTTTTTGCTAGATGATCTTACTATGTTTATAATTGTCATATGCATATTCTTAAATGGACACCTCTTTTTGATGTTAATGAGGAATCTCCTATTATGTCGGCATGGATTTCTTTACCTAACATGTGTACTTATTTTGTTACTCATCAAATTCTTCATGCCATTGGTATGATTTTTGGGCATCCTTTATAGGTGGATCAAGTCATTGCCGCTCATACTTAGCCATCTGTTGCTAAGATTTTAGTTGAGATTGACATTACAAAAAAATGCCCTAAAGAAATTTAGATTGGCTCTAATAAATATGGTTATTTTCAGAAAGTGGAATTTAAAAATCTTCCTATTTTTTGCAATCATTGCAAAATTCATGGCCATGTTTTTCAGATTGTTTTATTGCCCATCCTCATTTAATGAAAAAGAAAATTGATAAAGTTTCCTCTCTTCAAGTTGATAAAGAGTCTTCTTTACATGATCCTAAAGCTAATCCTGTGTTTTTTGGTGACAAAACTAATCTTAGTAATAATAAATCTATTAAAGAAAATCTTTTATAAGCTCATTTTGATAAGATTTCTGAAGGATTGGATGTTGTTGTTACCGCTATTTAGGATGATGTTTTGAATGATGATATAAATAATAACTCTCTCTAATCCTTTGGAGGATGAGTCCTTTCCTCCCAAACTGGCTCATAATGCTTTAGATTATGGAAAAGGATTTGTTTCTTTGTCATCTTTGAATGAGAATGATGGAGAAAGGGATGGTTTAATCCTTGAAAACTTAGCTTTAGCTTCTACTAATATTTTATAGGAAGATGATCATATGAACTATGACAATGCTTTAATTGTTAATAACTCTATTATTTTGAAGACTGATGCTAAAGCTTTGATTAGTAATTTTGCTTAGTTTTTTAATAATGATCTCTTTGTTTCTAAAGGGATTGATTCTTGCAATTTTGCTTCTCAAGAAGGTTTAAATGATAACTTGGAGTATACTTCTCTTGCTACTTTTTTTAATAAAGAGAGGGAGGTTTTTCACTAGGATTTGTTAGATGCTAATAACATTGATAATTTCCAACTTAATAAATCTATTTTAGATCCTTCATTGGTCTCTAATTCTAAAATGCAACCTAACCCAAACTTTTCTACTTTATTTCCTTTGGATGATGCTAAATGTTCTTCTAAGCAATAGATTGTTACTTTAAATTCATACTCTTTTTATTACACCCAATCTTTTAGAATGTTGATTTTCTAGATAAAAGGCAAGGTTATAAAACTATTTGTAAGAAAAAGATGAAAAAGAATTTTGAGATTTATGTCCCTCCTATTTTGCCGAGGGTCATTCGCTCTAAATCTTCTTGTAAATAATCTTTATTTTTTTTTTCTTTTATTGATGTTGGCAGGTGATATGGTTTCTACTTTGGTTGGATTCTATTTTCTATTCTGGTTGGTTTTTTGGCTCTCTCAGGTCTTGGGTTTTAGTTTCTTGGTTGTACTTGGTTGGGTGGGTTGCCTACCAAGTATGAGAACTTGTTGGTTGCTATTTTTCTATGTCTTTTACTGGAGGCCTTTCTGGTTATTTTTTATGGGTTGCTTTCCGTGTTTATCGATTGGTTCTTTCTTATGGCATGTGTTTGTTTTAATGTTCTAGTGAGCTTGGCTTTCTATTGGAGCCCTTTATTTTGCAGGTTGTTTTGTTTTATTTTTATTTCCAATCGAGTTTGCTTGTTGCTTAGCTGGTTTTGATTTTGGTTGGTTTGACTATTTTTCTGTCTAGGCTATTTTTGCTTCTTCTGGGTTTTTTTTTCCTTTTGGCTGGTCTATTCTCTCTAGTTTGTGCCTTATGCTCTATGATTGTTTCTTTTCCTTTAAGGTTGTTGGCTTTGTGGACTTTGTTGGCTATGGTGATTATGTTGTTTTTATTGTGTCCATTTTATTTTAGCTGGTTGCATTTTTTGTGAATCTACCCTTCCTTATGGCTTTCCTCTTAGCTGGTCTATTCCTTTTTCCTCTTCAGAGCTTTTTGGTATTTTCACCTCTATCTAGTAGGTGGCTTTCAAGGCTATGATGGATGTGTTTCTTAATTGTGCTTATTTTTTCTTTTAGTCGGTGGCATTTTGTGTGATTGTAACCCTTCTTAAGTTTGAATGGTCACATAATTTGTTGCCCTTATTCTTCTCATTATTCTATTGATTGAATTCTTCTTCTTTAGTTTTGAGCCTGAGCCTTTAGGCCTTTTATTTTGGCTTTGATTGTTATAGTTTTTCTCTTTATGACTATTTCATTATTTTTTCTTCGAGAATTTCTGTGGTGATTTTATTCCTCTTCAATGGTTTATATCTTTATGTTTGCCTTCTGCAAGAGTATTTTTCTACTTGGCATGTTTAAGGAGGACTTTAAATGGTTTTCATAATCTCTAATTCTTGCAAAGGGTGATCGACCTTAATTATCTACTGGACTTTTAAAAGTTCTCTTCGTTGGCTGTTGTCTCCATCAATTATCATTTTTTCTTTAGTTATTTTTATTTTCTACCATTTATTGTACTTAGATGGGGATTTAGCTCTTTAGGCTTCTTGTCGCTCTTAGAGCATTAGATCTTTGAGCTTTTATCCCTCCTCAAGAACTTTGTATCTCTTTCTTTAGTTTAATAAAATTTTGCATTATTATTATTTTTTTAAAACCGTATTCCCTAAACCCAAAAAACCTAAACCTAAATCAAATAAAACCTAAAAATAAAATAAATAAAAATCCTAAACCTAAACAAAAAATAATAATAAAAAAAACCTAAACATAAAAATAAAATAAAATTAAAAATAAAAACTAAACTAAAATAAAATAAATAAAAACCTAAACTAAATTAAAAAATAAAATAAACCTAAAAATAAAATAAAATAAACTTAAAATAAAATAAAATAAAAACTTAAACCTAAAAAATAAATGTAAAAATAAAACCTAAAATAAAAAAATAAAAAAATTGAAACCCTAAACTAAAAAAAAAACCTAAACCTAAAATAAAAATAAAATAAACAAAATAAAATGAACCTAAACCTAAACTAAAATAAACTAAACTAAAATAAATAAAACCTAAACCGAAAACCAAAATTAAACTAAACCTAAACCTAAACTAAATATAATAAAATAAACTAAAAATAAACCTAAACCTAAAAATAAAACTTAAAATAAACTTAAAATAAAAACTTAAAACTTAAACTTAAAAAAATAAAAATAAAAAACCTAAACCTAAAAATAAAAATAAAAAATAAAATCTAAACTTAAAAAATAAAATAAAAATCAAACTAACTAAAAAAAACCTAAACCTAAACCTAAACCTAAACCTAAACCTAAAAAATAAACTAAAATAAAAAACCTAAATTAAAATAAATAAACTAAACTAAATAAAATATAAATAAACCTAAATAAATAAAATAAAATAAACTATAATAAATAAAATAAACTAAATAAACCTAAACCTACTAGTTTACTTAATTTAAAAATTAAAATAAGAATTAAAATAAAAATAAATAAAAAACCCTAAACCCTAAACCCTAAACCCTAAACCCTAAACCCTATACTCTAAACCCAAAATCCTAAACCCTAAAAGTAACCCTAAACCCTAAAGCTAAACCTGAACCCTAAACCCAAAACCTATAACACTAAACCCTAAACCTAAATAAACTAAAAACCTTAACCTAAGCATAACAAATAAAATAAACTAAAAGTAATGAAAATAAAACCTAAACCTAAACTTAAAACCTAAACCTTAACCTAAACCTAAATAAATAAAATAAAAATAAAATCATAAAACTTAAATAAATAAAAAATAAAAACCTAAACCTAAATTAAAATAAATAAATCAAATAAAAAAATAAACCTAAACACCTAAATCTAAAAAATAAATCTAAACCTAATCCCTAAAATAAATAAAAATAAATAAAAATAAATAAATAAAATAAAAAATAAATAAAATAAAGAATAAACATAAACCTAAAATAAAAACTAAACTACATAAATAAACTAAATAAACCTAAACCTAAATAAATAAAATAAATATATAAAAATCCTAAACCTAAAATAAACTAAAAGGATAAACCTAAAAAATTAAATAAATAAATAAACTAAATAAAAAACTAAATAAAAAATAAAATAAAAAACCTAAACCTAATTAAAACCTAAACTAAATAAAAACCTAAACTTAAACCTAAACCTAAATAAAATAAAATAAAAAAACTAAGAACAAAACGTAAATAAACTAACCTAATAAATAAACTTAAAAATAAAAAATAAAAAGGACTAAAACTAAAAAAAAATAAAAAAAAATAAAAATAAAAAATAAGGATAAACTAAAATAAATAAATAAACTAAAAAACTAAATAAACCTAGACGTGAACCTGAATAAAAAATAAAAAATAAACTAAAATAAATAAATCCTAAAACAAATAAAATAAACTTAAAAACCTAAACCTGAGGTTAAAAAGCTACTAATAAACATATTGCGGATGGTGACAGGAATACTAGGTATTTCTATACATCAGTCAATAAAAAGAGAGCTTTAAATAATATTCAAAAAATTAAAGATGACATTGGAGAATGGATTACAGAGAATAATGATATCAAGGATTCAGTTATTAATTACTTTAGAAATATGCTTAATAAGAGTTGCTCTTAAGAAACTATTTCTAAATTGCACTTGATTCCTTCTATTATTACCAATAATGACAATGATTTGCTTACTATCACTACTCAATTTTTTTAAAAATGTTAGTTTATTATTAAAAATGATTTGATTGAGGTTGTGGTTGATTTTTTAATGGTAATCCTTTTCCTAGATATTTTTCGCACTTATTGTTCTCATATCTAAGAAAGGTAATCTAGACTATTGGAGTGATTTTAATCCTATTAGCCTTTGTACCTTCTTCAATAAGCTGATTTCCAAAATTCTTGCCAACAGGCTTAGTCATTTACTTCATAAGATTATCTCTCTCAACCAAATTGGTTTTGTTAGAGGTAGTTCTTTTTATGATAACATTTTACTTGCCCAGGAAATAATTCATGAGTTAGATGCTAAGGCTAGAGGTGGAAACATTCTTTTCAAATTAGATATTACCAAAGCTTTTGATAATATCACTTGGGATTTCATTTCTATATTATGAATTTATTTGGGTTTTCTGATAAATTTATTTTTCTTATTAAAATTTTTATTAATAATGCCTATTTTTTATTTTGCTTAATGGGGAAGCTTTGGGCTTCTTTCCTTCTTCCCATGGCTTAAGACAAGGGGATCCTTTATCTCCTGCTTTATTTATAATTATTGTTGAGTACTTATCTAGGCACATAATTGATTTATTCTTAAACAATCCTAATATGTATTACAGAACTCTTGGTGGTCTTCATGTTTCCCATTTAAGCTTTGTAGATGATTTCATTATTTTTTGCAATGCTTCTATTCATCATATCAAGAATCTCAAATTATTTTTAAATAAATTGGGTAGATAAAGTGGTCTTTCTATCAATGATAATAAAAGCTATTTTATTACTTCTTCAAGTATTTCCAATAATAAAATCAATCAAATCCTACATATCACTAATTTTCAACATCAACACTTACCTCTTAAGTACTTGGGTTCTATTTAGAGGTCCAAATTGATCCCATCTTTTGATGAGTTAATTCAAAAAATTTAAATAAAATTTATGTTTGGGAATTTCATTTACTTTCCTTTGTTGGTAGGCTCACTATTCTTAAAAGTGTTCTCAAGTCAATGCCTCTTTATTTGATTCAAACTATTATCCCCACTAATTCTACTCTTATTAGAATTGATCACTTGCTTAATAAATTTTTTTGGGGATCCAATAATTCTATTAAAAGATATAAATACTATGGTCCTTTGGGTGAAGGTGGTCTTGGTTGCAAACCTATTCATGAAGCTATTACTACCTTCTCTCATAAGCTCTAGTAATTTTAGAAAATGATAGCCTTTGGGCTAATTTTATGATGAAAAAATATTGCCAAGGTAAACACCCTCTTATATGTACTTATAAAGTTGGTGACTCTCTAGTTTGAAAATGGCTTTGCTCCATTAAATGGGTTGTTGAATCCTTAATATCTTGGGGCATTCATTGAGTTCTTCTTTCTTTTGGCAAGACAATTGGATTGGCAATGGCTCTATTGACTCACTTTTATCTACACACTCTACTGCTGCTATCAAAGTTAACTCTTTTTGGTTTATTAATAATTGGAATGAAAACAAACTTGCAAATTATGACCCTATTTTTCTTTTTGATAACTTTAGAAATATCCCTGTTGTTTCTAACAAACCTGACCAAATTCTTTTTAAGCTCTCTTACAATTGTGATTTTGTTCTTAAAGAGGTTTGGAATTTTATTAGAGATAAACAAAATAACTCTGATCTTTTCAATAAATTAAGGAGCAATGTCATTCACATTCCTTATTCACATTTATCTTGGAGATTTTAAATAACTTTATTCTTGTGGACTCTTTGCTCTAGAATAAAGGGTTTTATTTACCTTCTAAATGTTACAGTTGCTTCCATATAGAAAATGTTAACCAAGTTTTTGTCAATGGTACAATTGCTTCAAAATTATGGATTTGGTATGATGATCTTTTTAACACTAACTATTTTCATGGCTCTCTTTCTCTATATCAACTTCTTGAAGCCTACTTTCAAAAATCTATTAGAGGTTATATCAAAGTTTTAATTGCCATTACCCTTACCTAGTTCATTTGGATGGATAGAAATGATGCTAAATATCGTGGTATCCCTATGAATCATAAAAGGATTCTTGCTAGAACTAAAGAAAAAATTCATGCTTTGTTTAATGCCAATCTTATTAATAACATTCCTTTTAAAGGTTATGAATTTGTAGCTAAAAGGTTGGTTATCATTCTGCCCAATGTTTCTTTCAATAAGGTTGCTAGGATTATCCATTAGATCAAACCAAAAGAGAACTTTTTTAAGATCAATATTGATGGTTCAGTTTCCCCTAATAAATATGGTTGTGGTGGTATTCTTAGAGATTCCATAGGTACTATCATTTGTGCTTTTGCCTATTCCCTAAAAGCCTATACTGTTAGCTTATGGCTGTTAATAAAGCTATTGATATTTATCTGAACAAATGCCTATTTAATATTGGGATCACAGTTGGTGCTCTTCTTTTACTTGAAATGTTCAAGAATAAAATTGGAAATGCTGATTTATTTTATCTTCCTAACCACATTAAAACATCCTCACTCAAGTTTACTATAGAATTTCATATTCTTCATGAAGGTGATGCTTGCATGGATTTCCTAGCCAATTTGGGTGTTGAGTTAAATGAACTCACTATATTTGAAAATCAAAACTTTCCTAAGTCGAGAGGCTAATCAGAACTCGATGCCTTACCTCATATTTCAACTTTAGGATTAATTTTGTTGGCCTTTTTGCTATGGTGGTTTCTTTCTTACTTTAATTGTTGTTGTGCTTTCATTCGATTGGTCCTGTTTCTTCTTGAGAATCTTAGCTAACCTCATTTTCGTGAGTGAAGCCTTGATGGTTCTAGACTATCCTAAACTTTAACCCTTTTCCTTAATCTCATTCTTAATCTATATGATCCTTTGTGCTTTAGTGGTGCTTTTGTAAACTGTTTTGTAACTCAGACTTGGTTGGTTCCTTCTAGTGATGTTTTGGTGGTTTTGTGTTGGCTTTTGTCTTGCTCTTTTTCTTTTATACTTTTGATGTTGATCTGCCTTTATTTTTTGGTGGTTGCTTTTACTAATAAAATTTTGTTATTGTTGTGATTGGTGGATGCTGCAGTTTGCTTCTACACTCTACCTAGTTGTCTTGGGTTGTTTTTGCTTGATGGCTGTTGGTCTTTTCAGAGTTGGATCTTCTACTCTCGGTGTTTGGGTGGCTTTGGTTGAGTTGTTTGTTGGGTTGGTTTGGTGGTCGGTTGTTTGGTTTTTCCTGCACTTTTGAGGGGACTGAGTGTTTTATGCTTTGAATTTGGCTTGGTGGAGGCTTAATTGTTATTTTTTTGTTTTCTAGACTGGGACTAGTGGTTAGATTAAGTGAATGTTCTTTTGGTTTTAGTTTTGGCCTCCTCTATAATGGTTTTCCTCTTGGTTTAATTCTTTGTTTTCTTGTTTGGGTGCTTTTGTATTTTGATTTCTCCTATTATTCCTCTTGTTTGTTCTAGGTTGGGTGGTTTTATTTGTTGTTTATTTTGTTTTGGTTGGTGGACATGAGCTCTTGTAAATTTTTTTTGTTTGTGTCATGGGTTGGGTGGTTGAGATATTTGGTGGTTTCTACTTTGCCTTGGGTTAGTGCCCTAGTTTGGTTCCTTGGAGATTATTTTGGATGTGGGCTTTAGGTTGTATTGGTGGACTAGTGTTTAAACTCTTCTTTGGATTTGGATTGTTTATGATTTGTGATGGGGTTTATGGTTTTGTTTTCTGGTTTGTGTTGTTCTTCCTATTATGGTGCTTGTTCTTATTGATGCCATTTTCATTTTGGTGTTGACTTGGTGGTTTTCTATTGTTGTTGTAATCCCTGAGGTTTGGTTGTTAATCTATTTATCTTTTGATTGTGGGCTTTGTGGTTGATGTTTGTTGTTGGAGGACTTTGCTTTGTTGAGGATGGTCTGCATGATTGGCTACACGAGGTATTTATGATGGCCTTGATCTTTCCTTTGGCTAGAACTATATGTAATTGTAACCCTTGAACGTTTGATGCTTATATATGTTGCTCCTGAGATGATTTGTTGGCATTTTCTTTACTTATCTCTTTATCTTGCCCATACTCTTTATGCCTACTTAATTGTATTATCCTTTTTATTATGTTGTAGAATTCTTTTATGGTTGGAGAGTCTTGGTGTGTGGTTCTTTGCCATATGAGAGGGACCAAGTGGATTTGGCTATTGCTCACATGGACCTTCTCATGCTAATTTGGTTTTTCTTTTGTTTGCTTTTATATATTATGGTAATAGATACATCTCTTTAGATTTATTGTACTCTTTGAACATTAGTTTAAAGATTTATCCTTTTAAGGACTTTGATTCCCTTTTGTGTTCTCATTTTCTAAGGTACTTTCCATTATAAACCCTTTTAAACCCTAAACTTTCTTAATTAACTTTTTCTAATAAACTTTTAAAGCCTAATTAAACCTTCCTAAACTTTTGTAAAACCTATAAACTTAAACCTAAACTCTAAACTACTAAACTTTTTAAACATTTCTTTTGTTGCCTAAACTTTCCTTCCCTAAACCATAAACTAAACTAAACTTTTATAATCATAAACCCTAACTTCTTTATAAACCATAATAAACCTAATCTTAATAAACCCTAAGAATGTCCTTGATGATGGGTAGTCAACCAAACTCTTAGATTCATGGAGGTTGGCTAGCGCTATCTGGTGGTGGTATCTGCTATATGGAGGTTGGAGCATTATGGCTAGGAGCAATGGAGGTTATAGCCAGGTGATGGTGAGAGAGATATGATGGCGATACTGAGATAGTTGATGAACCAGAGGTAGATCTACTTTATGGAATTGTGTCTTTACAAAGAGATAATTTAGGTTTCTATATGTGTGCTCCTTTATCTATGTATTGTGTCTTAGAAAACTTTGTCTACTTCTCTGATGAAATCAAAAGAAGAAATGTTGAATCTAACTCCTAAAAAAACAAAACCTTCAACCCTAAACCCTAAACTAAACCTAAACCCTAAACCTAAAACCTAAATAATAAACCCTAAACACTAAACAAAACCTAAAATGCTAAACCTAAACCCTAAACCTAAACCTTAAACCAAAACCTAAACCTAAACCAACCCTAAACCCTAAACCTAAACACTAAACCTAAATTAAGCTAAACCCCAAACCCTAAACCCTAAATGTTAAACCCTAAACCCTAAACCTAAACTAAAAAAATCTAAAAAATAAAAATAAAAACATAATCTAAAATGAAAAAAACTAAAACCTAAATCAATTTAAACCTAAACCTAAACCTAAACCTAAAAAAAAATAAAATAAAAAAAAAAACTAAAATAAAATAAATAAAACCTAAATTAAATTAAAAAAATAAACCTAAATAAAATAAAATAAAACTAAATAAAACCTAAACCTAAAAAAATAAAAAACTAAAAATAAATAATAAAAAACCTAAACCCTAAACTAAAAAAACAAACCTAATCCTAAAATAAAATAAACCTAAACCTAAACCTAAACTAAAATACACTAAACTAAAATAAATAAAACATAAACCTAAACCCTAATGACAAACCTAAACTAATAAAACTAAATAAAATAAAAAATAAAAAATAAACAAAACTAAAAATAAAACCTAAAATAAACCTAAAATAAAAACCTAAACCTAAACCTAAAAAAATAAATAAAACCTAAACCTAAGCCTAAAACTAAAAAATAAAGCATAAACCAAACAAATAAAATAAAAAATAAAAATAAAATAAACTAAAAAAAATAACTAAAACCTAAACCTAAACTTAAAAAATTAAATAAAATAAAACCTAAACAAAATAAATAAACCTAAAATAAATAAATTAAACCAAATAAAAATAAAATAAACCTAAAGAAAAATTAAAATGAAAAACTAAAAAACTAAATAAACCTAAACCTAATACTTTACTTAATTTAAAAAAATAAGAAAAAACTAAAATATAAAAAAAATCTGAACCCTAAACCATAAACTAACCCTAAGCTCTAAACCCTAAACCTTAAAAACTTTAAAACCTAAACCTAAACTAAATAAAACCTAAAAATAAAATAAATACCAAAATCTAAATCTAAATACAATAAAATAATAAAATAAAATAAAAACCTCAACTAAAACCTAAACCTAAAAAAAATAAAAAATAAAAACTAAAATAAAATAAAATAAATAAAAACCTAAACTAAACTAAACAAATAAAATAAACCTAAAATAAAAGCCTAAAAAAATAAAAAACTAAACTTAAAATAAAAATAAAATAAACCTAAAATAAAATAAAATAAAAACTAGATAAAAATCTAAACCTAAAAATAAACCTAAAAATAAATAAATAATAAAACCTAAAACCTAAACTAAAAAAACATAAACCTAAATAAATAAAATAAACTTAAACCTAAACTAAAATAAGTTAAACTAAAATAAATAAAAAACCTAAACTAAAATAAACTAAAGCTAAACCTAAACCTAAACTAAATAAAATAAAATAAAATAAAAATAAACCTAAACCAAAAAAAAATCAAAACCAAAAAAATAAAAATAAAACCTAAAACCTAAACCTAAGAAAATAAAATAAAACCTAAACCTAAACCAAAAATAAAAATAAACTAATAAAATATGAAAAAAATAAAACCAAACCTAAAGCTAAAATAAACTAAAATAAAAAAAACTAAACTAAAATAAATAAACCAAAAATTAAAAAGCTAAACAAAATAAAAATAAAAATAAATCTAAATAAAAATAAAAAATAAAATAAACTAAAAAAATAAAAATAAAATAAATAAACTTAAAAAACCTAAACCTCTATTAATTTAAAAAACCTAAACTAACTAAACACAAAACCCTAAAACCAAAAAAAAAAACCTAAACATAAACTAAATAAAAAAACCTAAAAAAATAAATAAAAAAAATAAATCTAAATAAACTATAATAAAAGAAAATAAAATAAACTAAACTAAACCTAAACCCTAACCTAAAAAATATAAAAAATAGAAAATAAAAATAAAAAATAAATAAACCTAAACTAAACTAAAAAATAAACTAAAATAAAAACCTAATAAATAAAAAACTAAACCTAAAATAAAAATAAAATAAACCTAAAATAAAAACTAAATAAAAACCTAAACCTCAACAAGAAACTTAAAAATAAAACCTAAAAATAAATAAAAAATAAAACCTAAACCCTAAACTAAAAAAAACCCTAAACCTAAAAAAGAAATATAAAAATAAATTAAAAAAACATTAACCCTAAATAAAAAAATAAAATAAAATAAACCTAAACATAAACTAAAATAAAAAAAACCTAAACCTAAATCTAAAATAAACTAAACTTAAACCTAAATTAAAATTAAATAAAATAAAATAAACTAAAAATAAACCTAAACCTAAACTAAAAATTAAAATCTAAAAATAATCCTAAAATAAAAACCTATAGCCTAAACCTAGGAAAATAAAATAAAAACCTAAACCTAAACCTAAAAAATAAAATAGAAATAAAACTAAACAAAAAATTAAACCTAAACCTAAACCAAACCCTAAAAAATAAACTAAAATCAAAAACCTAAACTAAAATAGATAAACCTAAACTAAATAAACTAAAAAATAAAATAAAAAAGTAAAATTTAAAAATAATAAAAAAATATATAATTAATCAAAGTAAAGCTAAACCTACTAGTTTATTTAATTTTAAAACAATTTTTTTAGAAAAAACACCAAAGCCCTAAGCTAACCCTAACCCTAAACCCTATACCCAAAAAATAGAAAAAGCTAAACCTTAAAAAAATTAAATAAAAAAACATAAATCAAAATAAAATAAAACCTAAACCTAAACTAAAATTTAAACCTAAACCTAAATGTAAAAATGAAATAAATAAATAAGAAAACTAAACAAAAATAAAATAAATTAAAACCTAAACTAAAACTAAAAAAATAAACAACATAAATAGAAAAAAACTAAACCTAAATAAAAAATAAAATAAATCTAAAATAAAATAAAATAAAACTAAATAAAAAAACCTAAACATAAAATAAACCTAAAAAATAAATAAAAATAAAACTTAAACCCTAAACTAAAAAACCTAAACCTAAGAAACTAAAATAAAAAAAAAAACAAAATAAAATAATCCTAAACCTAAAATAAAATAAACTAAACTAAAATAATAATACATAAACCTAAACCTAAAATAAACTAAACCTAAACTAAACTAAATAAAATTAAATAAATAAACCTAAATCAAAACTAAAATTAAAGCCTAAAATAAACCTAAAATAAAAAAATAAACCTAAACCTATGAGAAAACCTAAACCTAAACCTAAAAATAAAAATAAAAAACTGAAAAAAAATAAAATAAAATAAAAATAAACTAAACTTAAACTTAAACCTAAACCTAAACCTAAAGTAAAAATAAACTAAAAAAACCAAAATAAAATAAATAAACCTAAAATAAACTAAACTAAATAAAAGTAAAATAAATTTGAAAATAAAATAAAATAATTTAAAATAAATTAAAAATAAACTTAATAAACCTAAACCTACCAGTGTACTTAATTTAAAAAAAAAATTAAAAAAGTTTAAAAAAACCCCTAAACCCTAAATTTACCCAAAACCCTAAACCTTAAAACCTAAAAGCCTAAACCTAGACTAAATAAAACATAAAAATAAAATAAATAAAAATTAAAACTAAATAACATAATAAAATAAAAACCTAAACTAAAACTTAAATCTAAATATAAACTTAAAAAAAATAAAAATATTAAAAAAATAAAAACTAAAGTAAAATAATAAATAAAAGATTAAACTAGACTAAAAAAATAAATTAAAGAAAATAATAAAACCAAAACAAAATAAAACTAAATTTAAAATAGAAATAAAATAAACTAAAAATAAACTAAACCTAAACTAAAAATTAAACTTAAAAAATAATCCAAAATAAAAAACCTAAAGCATAAACCTAAAAAATAAAAAAAACCTAAACATAAAAAATAAAAAAATAAAACTAAACTAAAAAATAAACCTAAACCTAAACCAAACCCTAAAAAATAAACTAAAATCAAAAAAGCCTAAACTAAAATAATAAACCTAAATACATAAACTAAACTACATAAAAATAAACATAAATAAAAAAGAAAAAAAATAAAATAAACTAAAATAAATAAAATAAACTAAATAAACCTAAACCTACTGGTTTACTTAATTTTGAAAAAATTTAAAAAAAAAATAAACTCTAAACTAAAAAAAAACTAAACCTAAAAAACTAAAATAAAATAAACAAAATAAAATAAAACTAAACTAAAATAAATAATACCTAAACCTGAACCTAAAATAAACTAAACCTAAACCTAAACCTAAACTAAAAGCTAAACTAAAATAAAAATAAAACTAAAAAAACTAAATAAAATAAACCTAAACCTAAACCTAAAAAAAAAAAACAAAACCTAAACCTAAACCTAAAATAAAAAATAAAACTAAACCTAAAAATAAAATAAAATCAAACTAAACCAAACTTAAACTTAAACCTAAACCTAAACCTAAAAAAATAAACTATAAAACCTAAACTAAAATAAATAAACCTAAAATAAACAAACTAAACTAAATAAAATAAAAAAATAAAATAAAATAAAATAAAATAAACTAAAATAAATTAAACTAAACTAAATAGACCTAAACCACTAAATTTAAAAAAAATAAAAAAATTTAAAAAAAACCCTAAACCCTAAACTAATAAACCTAAACCCTAAACCTAAAAAGATAAAAAATAAAATAAAATAAACTTAAATAAAATAATAAAATAAAATAAAAAAACCTAAACTAAAACTAAATAAAGCTAAACCTAAAAAAAAAATTAAAATAAAAATAAACTAAAATAAAATAAAATAAATAGCCTAAACTAAACAAAAAAATAAAAAATAATAAACCTAAAATATAATAAAACTAAACCTAAATAATAATATAAACCTAAAATAAGATAAAATAAAAGCTAAATAAAAACCTAAACCTAAACCTAAGGGAAAAAAAAAACAAAAACCTAAACCTAAACCTAAAAATAAAAAATAAAATTTAAACCTAAAAAATAAAATAAAATCAACCAAACTTAAACCTTAAACCTAAACCTAAACCTAAAAAAATAAACCGTATAAAAACCTAAAATAAATAAACCTAAAATAAACAAACTAAACTAAATAAAAATAAAAATAAATCTAAAAAATAAAAAATAAAATAAACTAAAATAAATTAAAACTAAACTAAATAAACCTAAACCTACTAGTTTACTTAATTTTAAAAAAACTAAAATAATTTAAAAAAATCCTATACCCTAAATTAACCCTAAACCTAAATTAAATAAAACCTAAAAATAAAATAAATAAAAAAATAAACTTAAATAAAATAATAAAATAAAATAAAAACCTAAACTAAAACCTAAATCTAAAGCTAAACCTAAAAAAAATTAAAATAAAAAATAAAACTGAACTAAAATAAAATAAATAAAAGCCTAAACTAAATTAAAAAATAAAATAAACAAAATAATAATAAACCTAAAATAAAATAAAAACTAAACCTAAAATAGAAATAATATAAACCTAAAATAAGATAAAATAAAATCTAAATAAAAACATAAACCTAAAAAATAAACCTAAAAATAAAACATAAAATTAAATAAAATTTAAAACCTAAACCCTCAACTAAAAAAAAAACCTAAACCTAAAATAAAAATAAAATAAACAAAATAAAATAAACCTAAATGAAAACTAAAATAAACTAAACTAAAATAAACTAAACCTAAACCTAAACCTAAATTAAATTAAATAAAATAAACTAAAAATAAATCTAAACCTAAACTAAAAATTAAAACCTAAAAATAATCCTAAAATAAAAACCTAAAGCCTAAACCTAAGAAAAATAAAATAAAAATCTAAACCTAAACCTAAAAAATAAAATAGAAATAAAACTAAACTTTAAAAAAATAAGCCTAAACCTAAACCAAACCCTAAAAGATAAACTAAAATAAAAACTATAAACTAAAATAGATAAACCTAAAATAAATAAACTAAACTAAATAAAAATTAAAATAAACCTAAATAAAAATAAAAAAATGAAATAAACTAAAATAAATAAAAATAAACTAAATAATCCTAAACCTACCAATTTATTTAATTTAAAAAGTTTAATAAAAAAAACACAAGAGCCCTAAACTAACCCTAAACCCTAAACTCAAAACCCTAAAAACCTAAAAAAACTAAACATAAACTAAATAAAACCTAAAAAAATAAATAAAAATACGTAAATGAAAATAAAATAAAAAATAAACTAAAATAAAAACCTAAACTAAAATTTAAACCTAAACCTAAAATAAAAATAAATTAAATTAAAAAAATAAAAACTAAAGTAAAATAAAATAAATAAAATCCAAACTAAACTAAAAAAAAACAATAAACGTAAAAATAAAAAAATTAAATAAAATAAAAACTAAACCTAAAATAAAAATAAAATAAAAACTAAATAAAACACAAACCTAAAATAAAACCTAAACCCTAAACTAAAATAAAACCTAAACCTAAAACAAAAATAAAATAAATAAAATAAACCTAAACCTAAACCTAAACTAAAATAAACTAAACTAATATAAATAAAAATTAAACCTAAACCTAAAATACACTAAACGTAACCTTAAACCTAAGTTAAATAAAATAAAATAAATAAAAAAGAAACCTAAACCTAAACTAAAAATTAAAACCTAAAAATAAAATAAACACCTAAACTTAAACCTAAAAATAAAAAATAAAACCTAAACCTAAAAAATAAAATAAAAACAAAACTAAACAAAAAAAGAAACTTAAATCTAACAAATAAACTAAAATGAAATGCCTAAACTAAAATAAATAAATCTAAAATAAATAAACTTAAGTAACTAAAAATAAAAAAATGTAAATAAAAATAAAAAATAAAATAAACTAAAATAAATTAAAAAATAAACTAAATAAAGTAAATAAACCTAAACCTACTAGTTTAATTAAATTTTAAAAAATTTAAAAATTAATTAAAAAAAATCTCTGAACTCTAAGCCCTAAACCTAAAACCCTCAACCCTAAAAACCTAAAAACCAAAGCCAAAACTAAATAAAACCAAAAAATAAAATAAAAAAAAACATAATCCTAAATAAAATAAAATAATTAAAATAAAATTAAAACCTAAACTTAAACATAAACCTAAAAATAAAATAAAATAAAAAATTAAAACTAAACTAAAAAAATAAACAAATACCAAAACTAAACAAAAAAATAAAATAAACCTAAAAATAAAAACCTAAATAAAATATAACCTAAACCTAAAATAAAAAGAAATTAAACATAAAATAAAATAAAATAAAGACTAAATAAAGACCTAAACCTAAAAAATAAACCAAAATATAAAACCTAAAAATAAATAAAAAATAAAACCTAAACCCTAAACTGAAAAAAATAAAACTAAACCTCAAAATAAAAATAAAATAAACAAAATAAAATAAACCTAAACCTAAACTAAAATAATGAAAACCTAAACTTAATCCTCAAATAAAGTAAACCATAAACCCAAACCAAAACTAAATAAAACAAAATAAACTAAAAATAAACCTAAACCTAAACTAAATAATAAAACATAAAAATAAACTAAAAATAAAAACTTAAAACTAAACCTAAAAAAGTAAAATAAAAACCTAAACCTTAACCTAAAAATAAAAAATAGAACCTAAACCTAAAAAATAAAAAATAAAATACAAAACTAAAAAATAAACCTAAACCTAAAAAATAAACTAAAATAAAAAACATAAACCAAAATAAATAAACCTAAACTAAATAAACTAAACTAAATAAAAATAAAAATAAACCTAAAAAAGTAAAATAAACCTAAATTAAAATAAATAATAAAAATATACTAAAAAACCTAACCCTAAAGGTTTACTTAATTTTAAAAAAATAAAAATTATTAAAAATATTAGAAAAATAAAATATAAAAAAAACCTAAACCCTAAATCCTAAATCCTAAATCCTAAACCATAAAACCTAAACCCTAAACCCTAAACCCTAAACTTTAAAAAACCCTAAACCCTAAACCTTAAACCCTAATCCCTAAAAAACCCTAAAAAAACCCTAAACTTTAAACCCTGAAAATCCTAAACCCTAAACTAAACTAAACCATAAACCCTAAACCCTAAGCCTTAAAAACCTAAACCTAAACTAAATAAAAACTAAAAAATATAATAAATAGAAAAACCTAAACCTAAATAAAATAAAAATATAAAATAAACTAAAACCTAAACCTAAACCTAAAAATAAAATAAAATAAATAATAAAAATTAAACTAAAATAAAATAAATAAAACCTAAACTAAACTAAAAAATAAAATAAACCTAAAAATTAAAAAAACTAAATAAAATAAAATCTAAACCTAAAATAAAAATAAAATAAACCTAAAACATAAAATAAAATAAAAACTAAATAAAATCTAAACCTAAAAAATGAACCTAAGCTAAATAAACCTAAACCTACCCATTTACTTAATTTTAAAAAAAAATTAAAAAATTAAAAAAATTAAAAAAAATTAAAAAAAAGAATAAAAAAAACCCTAAACCCTAAACCCTAAAAAATCCTAAACCTTAAACCCTAAACTCTAAACCCTAAACTGCCCTAAAGCCTAAATCCTAAACCTACAACCCTAAACCCTAAAACCTAAACCCTAAACCTATAACCCTAAACTCTAAACCCTAGTAAACCTAATCCCTAAAACCTAATAAACCTAAACCTAAACCTAAACCCTAATAATGGGCATAACCTTGACGGCAGGAACATCACCACAACCGTGCTACTCATCAAGAAGAGTGAGGCAAACTGATGACATCGCATGGTGGTGGGGGATCTAGAGCTAGTGGATATGAAGGTGGTGGCCTGGAGCAAGATTATGGAGGTGGTGGAGCATGTAGGTTACACCTGTGGTGGTGAGGGAGAGATTGGGATATGGCGTGATCCCCGCTACTCAAGAGTGGTTCTAATGGGAACCGAGGAACAAGAATGAATCCAATCCATCGCTATGGAATTATGTCTATATAGTAGAGGTGGACCTAGTTATATAAGGTTTTTGATTTGCACTATAAGTGCTTCTATTTTATCTATGTCATCGCTTGTGTCTTAGAAAACATGGTGTGCTACTTGGATGATGAAATTGAAGAGAATAAATGTTGAATCTGAATTTGTTCACTTAAAAAAGAAAAAAATTTAAACCTAAGCACTAAACTAAACCTAACCTAAACCCTAAACCTAAACACTAAACACTAAACTAAATCTAAACCCTAAACCTAAACCCTAAACCTAAAACCCTAAACTAACTCTAAACCCTAAACCTAAACTTAAACCTAAACCCTAAACCCTAAACCTAAACCTAAACCTAAACTCCCTAAGTAAAACTAAACTAAAACCTAAACTAAAAAAACTCTAAACTTAAACTAACCTAACCTAAATAAACTTCTAAATACTAAACTAAACCTAAACTATACACTAAATAAAACCTAAACTAAACCTAAATCTAAGTAAACTAAAAATAAACTAAACCTAAACCTAAACTTAAATCTATAAATAAACTCTAAAAAATTTAAACCTAAACCTAAACTTAAATCTAAACATAAGCTAAAATAAACTATAAATAAACCTAAATCTAAACTAAACTAAACTAAACTATAAACCTAAACCTAAACTAAAAACTAAATTAAAGTTTAAACTGACCTAAACTTAAACATAAGCTAAACTCTAAACTTAAACCTAAACTAAACTAAACTAAACCCTAAACTAAACTTAAATAAACTTAAACTCTAAACTTAAACTAAACTAAACCTAACCTAAACCTAAACTTACGTATTGCTCTAAACCTAAACTGAAACTTAAACCTACTAAAACCTAAACTAAACCTAAATTAAACCTAAACCTAAACCTAAAAAAACCCCAAACTAAACCTAAAAATACAAACTAAACCTAAATCTACCCCCCAAACCCTAAACCAACCATCCCCTCTCACTCTCTCTTCTGATTTTGAATCCCTCTTTGGTGCTCACTGATTATGTTGTTTGGCTTGGTTTTGATTCTTTCAAAGGTTTTAATGGCATCTAGCCATTTTCATGATGCTTCATCATTGACCTTGGCTACGATGAGTTCTATTATTTAGGCTCCACCTCAAATTATGGATGCTTAGGCTAAGGCATCCAACATTTTGGGGATTGGCAGCCCTAATGCTGCATCTTCCACTAAATCTTTTAAGGAAGCACACTCAGGTAAGGATTCTCCCTCTATTGATTCGGTTAATCTCATTTTGATGTCTTTTAAAGGTTTATCGGCCATAATGTGCACTGATGTTGATGTTGAAAAGTAGGCAAAACCATTTGAATTTTCTCTTGTCGATAAATTTGCTTTGTGTCGTCTGAATTTAGATAAGATATGCTCTTTTTCCATAATATCAAGCTTACGGATGCCTTCTGGATTGGTCTTATTGACCCTCGACATAACCTGATTCAACTTTCTAATGATTTGGATTATTCACATGTTTTATTGAGTCATTCGTATTTCTTCTTTAATTATCAAATGTGTTTGCTGAAGTGGTCACCCCTTTTTTACATTAAAGAATCTCCTATTGTCCCTGTGTGGTTATCTCTTCCTAATACGTGCATTCATTTTGTTACCCATCATGTGCTTTTTGCGGTCAGGGCTTTATTTGGTCGGCCTTCGCAACTCGACCAAGTGACCGCTGAGCGATCTCGCCCTTCTATGGCTCCGATCCTCGTGGAATTAGACATAACTAAAAAGTACCCTAAGGAAGTTTGGATTATCTCTAAAAAAATGGGTATTCATTAATGGTTGAATTGGAGAATCTTCTGACTTTTTATTCCCACTATAAAATTCACGGTCATGATAATTCAAAATGTTTTATTCACCATCTCCACTTAAAAAAGGAAATCCTCCTAAAGATAATGTTGTCCCTATCCATAAGTTGATCCCTACTAATGTTTAAAAATTGGCCTCATATCCTAAGAATGGTATGAAGGCTATTATTGAGGTTGATTCCTTAGATATCGGGGTTAATCCTATTGAACAAGTTTTGACTCCTATTGTTGATATGGATTTGGCTGATTTTCAAAATGTGAAAAATTATTTACCTCTTATTCATGCTTTGAATTTGAATATTTCTAATGTGGATAATAATAAATTTTCAAAGTTATTAGAAGACAATTCTATTTACTTTGATTCTATTCCTGCATCTATGCCAGCTTTGATCAGTGAAAATGAAGCTTTTAATGAGGATTTAAATGGTATCGAGCATGCTGAAAACATTTCTGATCTAGATTTAACTACTTATACTTTAAATGGTTCTAAATCATCATTGTCTCTCATTTCTAATCTTGATACTCATGTTAATCCTACTTTTTAACTTAATAAGGATTTGGAAGAGGGTGAACTCCCCTCCAAACACTTGGAGATTTCTCCTAAATTTGTGACCAATATTAAAAAATCTTACCCAGACGATGACTCTAGGGGAAAAATGGTTTTCAAACTTATCATGCTAAAAAGGAAAAAAAGTGTTACAAATTACCCTCACAAATTGTCCAAAAACACTAGATCTGCTATGGCCTCTGACTCCTCTCTTAAGTAACCTTTACTTAACCCCTTTTTTATTTTCTTATGTTTAATTTTCCTGTTCATAATGTTAGAGGGATTGGTACCCTCTCTATTCATAATCGTATTAGAAATATTTGTTGCATCCATATAATTTCTTTAATTATTATTCTAAAGCCTCTAATTCATGATAATAAAATTAACCATGTTGCTAGAATGATTATCTTCAATAAATTTATCTCTAATGTTAGTAATAAGATTTGGTGTTTTTGGAATAATTTCATTGAGGTTTCTATTATTGATGATTTTCAACAAGTTGTCAATGCTCAAATCTCTTATGGTGACTATTGTGTTTTGGGCTCTTTTGTTTATGCATCTTGTTATATATCTAGTAAAAATCTTATTTAGGATAATTTGAGGAATTTTGCTACCTCAGTCAACAAACCTTGGTTTTTGGGTGGTGATTTCAACACTATTTTATTCTCTTCTAAACGAAGTGGTGGTTTCTCTCCTAATATTCATTCCATGGAAGATTTTTCCAATATGATCCTTGATTATAATTAGATTGATATTGGATTTAAGGGTTCTAATTATACTTGGAAAAATTCTAGACTTTTGTAAAGGTTGGACCGGATTCCTTTTAATACTCATTGGATTAATCGATGGCTTATTACTTCTATTGATCAGTTAAGCAGAACCTTGTATGATCATGCTCCTCTTCTGGTTTCTATTAAAGACAATTCTAATATATTAAAAAAACCCTTCTCATTTTTGATTTCAAAATAAGTGGATTCAACATATTGATTTTTTTCATGTTGTAGCTAATAATTGGAAAACCCCGTTACATCCTGATAATTCGATTATGGCGATGAATAGACTTTGGTTTAAACTTAAAAAGACTTAAACAAAATTTGGGTTGGTAGAACAAGCATTATTCTAAAAACCTTTTTGCTAATATTAAATATATGAAAAAATTGGTTTGTGATCTTGAAGTCTCTGTTTTGTCTGAACCTTCTAAGATTAAGGACTTGATGGAGGTGAAAGACAAACTTGTTAACTTCAAAAATATGGAAGAGACTTACTAGTGCCAAAAAGCTCCTAGTAAGCATATTTTGGATTGTGATAGGAACACTTAGTATTTCCATGCTTTAGTTAATAAAAAGAGAGCTTTAAATAATATTCAAAAAATTAAAGATGACAATGGTGTTTGGATTATGGAGAATAATGATATTAAGGAATCGATTATTAATTGCTTTAGAAATATGCATAAAAAGAGTTGCTCTTATGAAGCTATTTCTAAATCCCATTTGATTCCTTCTATTATTACCAAAGATGATAATGATTTGCTTACCATATGCCTAATGAAGATGAAAGTCCTAAATATGAATATAGATTATATTCTTTGTGGGAGGGTTTCACTACTCAATTTTTTTTAAAAATGTTGGTTTATCATTAAAATGATTTGATTAAAGGTGATTTTTTTAATGGTAATCCTTTTCCTAGATATTTCTCTAGTACTTCTATCATTCTCATACCTAAGAAAGATAATCTGAACTATTGAAGTGATTTTAGACCTATTAGTCTTTACGCTTCTTCAATAAGTTGATTTCCAAAATTCTAACCAGTAGGCTTAGTCCTTTACTTAATAAAATTATCTCTCTTAACCAAACTAGTTTTATTAGAGATAGATTTATTTTTGACAATATTTTACTTGCCCAAGAATTAATTAATGATCTTTATGCCAAGACTAGAGGTGGCAACATTCTTTTCAAATTAGATATTACCAAAGCCTTTGATAACATTTCTTGGGATTTTCTTTTCCATGTTCTGAATTTATTTAGGTTTTCTGATAAATTTATTTTTCTTATTAAAAGTTGTATTAATAATGCCTAGTTTTTGATTTTGCTTAATGGGGGGAAGCCTTGGGTTTCTTTCCCTCCTCCCATGGCTTAAGATAAGGGGATCATTTATCTCCTGCTTTATTTATTATCATTGTTGAGTACTTATCTAGGAGCATCAATGATTTATTTTTCAACAATCCTAATATGAACTACAGAACTCTTGGTGGTCTTCCTATTTCCCATTTAAGCTTTGCAGTTGATTTCATTATTTTTTGCAATGCTTATGTTCATCATATCAAGAATCTTAAGTATTTTTTAAATAAATTTGGTAGAGGAGGTGGCCTTTCTATCAATAATAATAAAAGCCATTTTATTATTTCCTCACGTATCTCCAATAATAAAATCAATCTAATCTTGCATATTACTAATTTTAAGCATCAACACTTACCTCTAAAGTACTTGGGTGCTCCGCTCTTTAAAGGCCCAAAATGATCCCATCACTTTGATGAGTTAATTCAAAAAAATTTAAATAAAATTTCCATTTGGGAATTCCACTTAGTTCCTTTTAGTGGCGAGCTCACTATTATTAAAAGCATTCTAAATTCAATGCAACTTTATTTGATTCAAACTATTATTCCCACTAATGCTAATCTCATTAGAATTGATCGCTTGCTTAATAAATTTTTTCAGGGCTCCAATAATTCTAACAAAAGAATGCATTAGACATTTAGGCATAAATGTTGTGGTCCTTTGGGTGAAGGTGCTCTAGGTTGTAAACCTATCCGTGAAGCTATCACCGCTTTCTCTCATAAGCTCTTGTGGAATATTAGAAAGAATGATAGCCTTTAGGCTAATTTTATGATGGACAAATATTGCCAAGGTAAACACCCTCTTACTTGTGCTTATAAAGTTGGTTACTCTCCAGTTTGGAAAAGGCTTTGCTCCATTAAATGGGTTGCCAAATCCTTAATATATTGGTGTATTCATTCAGGTTCTTCTTTCTTTTGGCAAGACAACTGGACTAGTAATAGCTCCTTTGACACCCCTTTATTTACCCACTCTACTGGCTTAATAATAACTGGAATGAAAGCAAACTTGAGAATCATATCCACATTTCTCTTTTTGACAATTTTAGAAATATCCTCATTTCTTCTAACAGACCTGATCAAATTTTTTTAAGCTTTCTTATAATGGTGATTTTGTTCTTAAAGAGGTTTCAAATTTTATTAGAGATAACCTAAACCGCTCTAATGTCTTTATGAAACTTTGGAGCAATATCATTCCCGTTTTAGAGGATTTTGAATAACTTTATTCTTGTGGGCTCCTTGCTCTGAACTAAAGGGTTTTATTTACCATCAAAATGCTATTGTTTCTTTCATATTGAAAATGTAAATCATATTTTTGCCAATGGTGCTATTGATTATAAATTATGGCTTTGGTATGATGATTTATTTAATACCAACTATTTTCATGGTTCTCTTTCTTTATATCAACTTCTTGAAGTTTGTTTCAAAAAAATTGTGAAAGCTCATATCAAAGTCTTAATTGTTATTACCCTTCTCTTGTTCATCTCAATGGATAAAAATGATGCTAAATATCATGGCACTCTTATGAACCATAAAAGATCCTGGCTAGAACTAAAGAAAAAAAATTCATGCTCTATTTAATGCCAAACTTATTAGTAACATTCATTTTAGAGGCTATAAATTTGAGGATAAAAAATATGGTATCATTCTGCCTAACTTGGACCCTTATAAAGGTACTTGGATTATCCATTAGATCAAACTTAAAGACAACTAGATTAAAGTGAATACTGATGGTTCTGTGTCTTCCAATAAATATGGTTGTGGTGGTATCCTTAAGGATTCTAAAGGTACTATCATTTGTGCTTTTTCCTATCCTCTCAAAGCGTATTCTATTATTTTTGCTGAGCATATGGCTCTTAACAAAGCTATTGAAATTTGTTTGAATAAAGGTTTTCTCAACATCTAGATTGAATTTGATGCTCTCTCGCATCTTAACATGCTTAATTCCAACAGAAATCAGAATGCTAAATTATTTTACTTCGTTAATCATACAAAAAATCTTCTTTCTCAAGTTTGTTTTAAAATTTCCCATATCCTTCGTGAAGGTAATGCCTGTGCTCATTTCTTGGCTAATTTAGGTGCCAACTTAACTGAGTTCACTTTGCCTAAACTATTAAGAAGCTTTGTTAATTTGGATAATACTAGATTTCTTATCATATATTATAATTTCTTGGCTTGTTTTCTTTTCTATTGGTTTTTGATGAGCCTTTGATTTTGGTTGCCCTTTGTTAAATCTTTTTGGGTTTTGGTTATTTGTTTATTTTCACTCTTTAGCCATAGCTGGTTATTACTTTGGACCTTTTACTTTTGGGTTGGCCTGGTGTTTACTCCCTGGTGGTTATTGTCATTATAGCCTAGGTTGGTTTTGGTTTTTTGGCCTGCTAGTTGTTGACTACCTAGCTGGGTGTTTACCACATTTTTTTCTTTGGTTATTTTTGGTAACCTCTTATTGGGTTGTGTCTTTGTTTGCTATTGGTTTTTTCTTCTGTATAGATTTTATCTCATTTCGGGGCTGGTTTCCAACTTACCTGATTTGGATCTGTTGTTGTGGTGGTTGAAAGGGTGGCTTTGTTGGCTGGCTGGTTTGACTGATAGTGTTGACTGGTTAGGTTGGTTGGTTAGCTGGCTGTTTTGGCTAATTTCTCTTTTTTTGTTGGTCACATATCTGGTGGGTTGTTGGTGGTGTAGCTCTGACTTAATTTTAGCATGGTGGAGGCTTTTGTTTGGCTGTTATTTTCTCTATCTTCTTGACTGGGGCTTGGTGGTCAGTTTTGTTGATTTTGTTTTGTTTTTTTTTTGTTATGGTTTTGACCTCCTCTATTCTTGGCCTTCCTCTCTTGGCTGTAGCAGCTTTGGGTTTGGTTATTATTCTAGGTTTGCTGGTTGTGGGATTTTTTTTGGTTATTATTTTCTTGGCTATCTTGGGTGATTTTGGCTTGATGGCTGTTGTGGTGGTTGGCTAGGAGGCTATATTGGCTGGTTGGATTGGTTGGTTGTTTCTCTATTGTTTGGTCTTTTGCTGATTTTGCTTCTTTTGCTTGGCTTTTGGGGATATTTCCATTGTTGGTTACTAATGATGGGCTCTTCTCTGGTGGCTACCTTTTGGATGTTTTACTTAGCTTCTTTGGTTGGAGGACTTTTTTTTGTCCTTGGAATCTTGGCTGGATGCTTATCTCTTTGTTGGTTTTTTTCTTCTTCTTGGCCAATTTGCTTGCTAGAGCCTTTTCCTATGCTAACCGAACCTTTACTAATTCTTTGGAATTGGGATTTTTGATTTTTTGTGGTTGGTGGCTACCTTTGGCCTCCTTTGTGTGTGCTGGTCTTGGAGGTTGGCTTATATCAAGTATGTTGTTGGTGGTTTTGGTGGAGTTTCTGCTTGATTCCATCAGCTTGGCTAATGATCCTGCTATAACTTCTGGGTTGCTGGTTTTATGTGATTGGCCTATTGTGGGTTTTGGTTGGTGGGTTAGCTACTGAATGGCTGCTGGATGGTAGGTTTCTTGATTTTTTGGTGCAAGACTGAATCACTATGGACTGCTTGCCTTGGATGGTTGTTGGTATCAGGTATGTTGGCTATGATGGCTTTGATGTTACTCACCTCCTCTCTTTGGTTGGTAGCTTTACATATGATTGTAACCCTTCTTATGAAGTTTGGATGCTCATATGTATTATTGCCCCTTGAGATGATCTTAACTGAGCCTAAACTTTTTCTTTCTGAACTCTCCCCTTTTGCTCTCTTTATCTTTATTCTTTTAGCTATGACTTTTGCCTTGGTAGTGTTTTTAGATTTCTTTTGCAGGTTGGAACTTTACCGAAGGCCTGGTCGTTTCTCAGTTATCCCTACTGCTACTGTTGTGGAGCTTGCTTAGCTTGCTTTCTCAAAGCAATCATGAATTGCTGCTTACTCAACCTTTTACTGTTTTCATGTTTCATTTTACTTTTACTTTATCATTTTACTCTCATGCTTTTTAGTTAATTTTGCTCTTTTGTTTTCTTTTCATCTTCTTATTTACTTAGATGTGGGTTTAGCTCTTTAGGTTTCTTGTAGCTATATGAGCGGTAGATTTCTGAGCTTTACCCCTTTTAACAGCATTGTATCTTTTCCTTTTATGGTAATAAAATTCCAACTTTTTCCAAAAAAAAAAAAATCCTAAACCCTAAACCCTAAACCCTAAAGCCTAAAACCCAAACCCTAAACCTAAACCTAACCAAAAATCATAAACCCTAAACCTTAAAACCTAAACCCAAAACTAACCCTAAACCCTAAAACCTAAAACCCTAAACCCTAAACCCTAAACCTTAAACTCTAAACCATAAACCCCTAAATCCTAAAAAAACCCTAAACCCCCTAAACAAACCCTAAACCCTTAAAAACCATAAACCGTAAATCCTAAACTCTAAACACTAAACCCCAAACCCTAAACTAAACCTAAACTAAACCACAACCCAAACCTAGGCAAATCCTAAATCTTACAAACCTACCCTAAACTGACTACCTAACCTCTCTAAACCTAAAACTAAACTCTAAAATACAACTCCTTAAACTAAAATAAACTCCTAAAACTAAGCCAAAAATAAAACTGACTAAATAAACTATAAATAAAATAAATAAAATAAACTAAAAAATTAAATAAAATTCTAAACTAAAACTTAAATCTTAACCTAAAACTAAAAATAAAATTAAATAAAAAATAAAAACTAAACTAAAATAAAAAATAAAAACCTAAACGAAACCAATAAATTAAAATGAACTAAATAAAAAACCTAAATAAAATAAAAACTAAATCTAAAATAAAAATAAAATAGTCTTAAAATAAAATAAAATAAAAAACTAAATAAAAACCTAAAACTAAAAAATAAACAAAAAAATAAATAAAAAATAAAACCTAAACCCTAAACCCCAAACCCTAAACCCTAAACTTTAAACCTTATATCCTAAAGCAAACCTTAAACCCTATAAATAAAAAATAAAACCTAAATCCTAAACCCTAAACTTTAAACCCTAAACTCTAAACTAAAAATCTAAAATCTAAACTAAAATCTAAACTAAATTTAAATCTAAACTCTAAAAATTTAAACTAAATCTAACTAAACTAAACTAAGTCAAAAGACTAAACTCTAAATGAAAAATCTAAACCAAAAAACTAAAAGCTAAACTAAACTAAAAAAATCTAAGCTAAACTAAAAAATCTAAACTAAATCTAAACCAAAATCAACAAATCTAAAGTCTAAATTCTAAACAAAATTTAAACTAAACCCTAAATTAAATCAAAAAAAATCTAAAAATCCAAACTAAACTAAAATCTAAAATCTAAAATTTAAAATCTAAACTAAATCTAAATTCTAAACTAAATCTAAAATCTAAGCTAAATCTAAACTAAATTTAAAAATCTAAATCTAAACTAAAATCTAAACTCTAAAACTCTAAATCTAAGCTAAAATAAACTCTAAACTCAAAAACTAAATCTAAAATCTAAACTAATCTAAACTAATCTAAATAAAAATAACATCTAAACTCTAAAATAAATAAAAATCTAAAATTACAAAAATCTAAAACTAAATCAAAAAAATTAAATCTAAAATAAACTAAATCTAAACTAAAAAAAAATCTAAACTAAAGCTAAAATCTAAACTAAATCTAAAATCAAAACTAAATAAACTAAATTCTGAACTATAAAATCTAAACTAAAAACTTAAACTAAATAAAATAAATCTAAATCTAAACTAAATAAACTCTAAACTAAACTTAAAATCTAAATATAAACTCTAAAGTAAACTAATTCTAAACTAAAAATTAAATCTTAAATCTAAACTAAATAAAATCTAAACCTAAATCTGAACCCTAAAATTAGATCTAAACTAAATGTAAACAAAACTAAATAAACTAAATTTAAAAACTCTAAACTAAAATCTAAATTAAACTAAATGAAAAAAAATCTAAACTAAATCTAAAATCTAAAATTCTAAACTTTAAAACCTAAACCTAAACCACAAATTGATAAATAAACCCTCCAGGCCCTACCCTAAACTCAAATCCCAGTCCTTAAACATAAACACTAAACTAACCAAACCCTAAACCCTAAACCCTAAACTAAACCCTAACTAACTAAAACCTACTAAAACCTAAACTGAACTAACCCTAAACCCTAAAAACCTAATCCTAAAAAAAAAAAATAAATAAAACCTAAATAAAAATAAAATAATAAAATAAAATAAAAAAAACCTAAACATAAACCTAAACCTAAACCTAAACCAAAAAAGTTAAAAAATATAAAATAAAAACTAAACTAAAATAAAATAAAGAAAAACCAAAATGAACCTAAAAAAAATAAACTAAACCTAAAGATAAAAAACTTTAAAAAAATAAAAACTAAATTTAAAATAAAATTAAAATTGACCTAACATAAAAAAAATAAATAAAAACTTAAACCTAAAAAATAAATGTAAAAATAAAACCAAAAAATAAATAAAAAATAAAACCTAAATCATAAATTAAAAAATACCCTAAACCTAAACCTTAAAAAACCATAAACTTTAAATTGTAAACCCTAAACCCAAAATCCTAAACCCTAAACCCTACTAAACCACCTGACACTAACCCTAAACCCTAAACCTAAACCCTACTGGCCATAACCCAACTACTCCTACACTAAACCCTCACTATCCCAGGCCACTCTAAACCCCACTCTGATCACTCCAAACTGGGCCCTAAACTCAACCTTAAACTGGGCCTAAACCCATAAACTCTAAAATGACCCTGACCTTACCATCTCCAAATCCTAAATCCTAAATCCAAACCTAAAACCTATCACTAATTACATTCATCCTAAACCCTGGCCCAGGCCTATCACACTCTAAACCTGGGCCCTCCCCAAACCCTAAACCATACCACTCCCAACCATAAACCTAAACCTTCTACCACACCTAAAATCACACCCTAAACCCACTACACTCTAAACCCTAAACTAAAACCCTAAACTTAAAAAAAAATAAAAAAAAAAACCTAAACCAAATATATATATATATATATATATATATATATATATATATATATATATATATATATATATATATATATATATATATATATAAACTAAAATGAAATAAATTAAAACCTAAATGATTCTAAAAAAATAAAATAAACCTAAAAATAAAATACCTTAATAAAATTAAAATAAAATAGACCTAAAATAAAAAAATAAAACCTACATAAAAAACTAAACCTAAAAAATAAACATAAAAATAAAATCTAAAAATTTATAAAAAGTAAAACCTAAACTATAAATTAAAAAAAATATAAACCTTATTGCGTGCTAGAAAACTAGTTGCAGTAGAATAAAACTTTACGCCTAAGCCTTATTGAGAAATCCAGCACACACAAATATTTGAAGAGAGAATAAGAAACTCCAGGATTTTTACATGGAAAAACCCTAGAAAGTGGGGGAAAAACTATGAGGCCTAGCCTAGTAAAATTTTCCACTATATATCTGCTTTGTAGTACAAAGTTTAACTTTTCTTGATAATGTGATTATAAAGTTATATGTGAGAAAGCATGACAATGGGAATTACAGAATCAGGTGACAACAGCTATGTAGCGATAGTTGGGCTGCAACATTTATTAGTGGCGATGGCGGTAAATAGCGGCAAACAAGTGGTATGGCGGTGACCGGCGAGGTGGTCGGCAGTGATGGCCCGGTGGTGGTTGGAGAGAGCGACTGCGGTGGTGATGGTGGTCGGTGGCGGTGACCAGCTGTAGTCGGCAAGGTGGCCGGTCGGTGGTGGTGGTGTGAAGTAGTAGCATTGGCAATTAAGATGACTGGTGGTGGTCAGTGGCGATGACCGGCATCAGTGATCTATAGCACTGATCGATGACGGTGGTTAGTGGCGATGATGACCGGTGGTGGTGGTCGGCAGTGGCGGCCCGCAGTGGTCGACGTTGATTCAACGATGGTCGACCGGTGGCTCGATTAAGCTTTGAGATTCGTTGAGTCTCAGATCTCTCTCCTCTCTTTCTCTTTTTTTGGGGCCCCTCATTTGAAGAATAAGGGGCTATTTATAGATTAGAGGAGTGGAATTTCTATAAATACATGCAAATTCCAAACCACTCCATGGGACGACTCAAAATGATTCTTTTGATCATCTGATGTATTTTAAGTATTTGAATGCTCAAAAGAAGTCAAAATTACGAGATCTTGGGCTTGTTAGATCCAGTTCATCAAATGCTCAATTTGACTATAAACCCTCCATATTTAGGAGCTAACAGATATCAAAAAGTTTTCAATTATATTTTAATCGTTTGACCTAGGTTAGTCTTGACTTAGAATCATATTGCTTTTGACATCAAGATTCGTGCTTCAACTAGTAGAATTTTCAGTGCCATATCAAACCTAAACCTAAAAAACCATAAACCCTAAACCCTAAACTCTAAACCCTAAACCCTAAACCATAAACCTTAAAACTATAAACCCTAAACCCTAAACCACCTTAACTAACCCTATACCATAAACCCTAAACCCTAAACCGTATAACTTATATAAACCCTAACCGTAAAACCCAAACCTTAATCCATAAACCAACCATAAATCCTAAACCCTAAACCCTAAACCATAAAATCAAACATAAACTAAACAAACTAACTTAAACTAAAACCAAACTAAACCCCAAACTGAATAACCATAAATCTTAAACTAATGACTAAAATACACAACCACCTAAACCTAAATGCTGGAATGCTAAACCTAAAATAAACCCAAACCCTGATCTAAACTGATCCTTACCACAAAAAACCCTACCCAAAAAAACCCTAAACTAAAACCATGGGCCCTGCCCCTAAATCCTAAACCTAAACCACTGATGAGCCTAAACACTAAACACTAAAACCATACCAATCATAGCCATAACCCAAACTCTAGGCCCCCCAGGAACCCAAACCTACACAAATCATAAACCCTAAACCCTAAACCCTAAACCCTAAACCCTAAAACCCAAAACACTAAACCCTAAACCCTAAATACTAAACCCTAAACCCCATAAACTAATACTAAATCTTAAACCCTAAACCCTAATGACATAAACCTAAAAATAAATTAAATTAAAAAAACCTAGACCTAAATAAAATAAAAAATAAAATAAAATAAAAAATAAAATAAAGTAAAATAAATAAAATAAATAAAATAAAAACCTAATCTTAAACTTAAAAATAGAAAAAATAAAAAATAAAAACTAAACTAAATTAAAATAAATAACCTAAACGAATCTAAAAAACTAAAATAAACCAAAATAAAAAATGTAAATAAAAACTAAATATAAAATAAAATAAAATAGGTAAAATAAAAATAAAACAAATAAAACCTAAACCTAAAAATGGACCTAAAAATAAATAATAAATAACCTAAACCTTAAATTAAAAAAACTAAACTAATTAAAAAAAAACCACAAAAAACCTCCTAAACCCTAAACTCTAAACCTAAACCCTAAACCATAAACCTAAACCCTAAACCCTATAAATCTTAAACCCTAAACCTACCACTTATAATCCTAAATCTGATCCTGACCCTCTGACATTAAACCCTAAACTCTAAAACCCTAAATGACCTACCCTACCATAAACTACCACAAAACTGACACTAAACCCTAAACCTTAAACTGGCCATATTCTTAAACCAGCTAAACACTAGGCCCTGACCCTTAACTAATCCTACCAAAATACTAAATGTTACCCTGATCCTAAACTAACCTAAACCTAAACCCTAAACTTAAACCCTAAATAACCCTAAACTAAAACCATAAACTTAAACCAAAATCCAAACAAACCCTAAACCCTAAAACTAAACCTAAACCTAAAAACTATAATCCCATCCTAAACCTAAACCCTAAACCCCACCTAAACCCTAAACACTAAATTCTAAATCCTAAATGCTAAACCCTAAACCCTAAACCCTTTTCCTAGATATTTCTTTAGTACTTCTATTATTCTCATACCTAAGAAAGGTAATCCGGACTATTAGAGTGATTTTAGACCTATTAGTCTTTGCACCTTTAACAATAAATTGATGTTCAAAATTCAAACCAACAGGCTTAGTCCTTTACTTAATAAAATTATCTCTCTCAACCAAACTAGTTTTATTAAAGGTAGATCTATTTCTGATAATATTTTACTAGCCCAATAATTAATTCATGATCTTAATGCTAAGAATAGATGTGGCAACATTATTTTCAAATTTGATATTACCAAAGCCTTTGATAACATTGTTGGGCTTTTATTTTCCATGTTCTAAATTTATTTGGGTTTTCTGATAAATTTAATTTTCTTATTAATAATTGTAGTAGTAATGCTTGGTTTTTGATTTTTCTTAATGGGGAAGCCTTGGGTTTCTTTCCCTCTTCCCTTGGCTTAAGACAAGGGGATCATTTATCTCCTACTTTATTTATTATCATTGTTGAGTACTTGTCTAGGAGCATCAATGATTTATTCTTCAATAATCCTAGTATGAACTACAGAACTCTTGGTGGTCTTCCAATTTTCCATTTAAGCTTTGCAGTTGATTTCATAATTTTTTGCAATGCTTCTATTCATCATATCAAGAATCTTATGGAATTTTTAAATAAATTGGTAAAGAAAGTGGCCTTTCTATCAATGATAACAAAAGCCATTTGATCACTTCATCATGTATCTTCAATAATAAAATCAATCAAATCCTGCATATCACTAATTCTAAGCATCAACACTAACCTATAAAGTACTTGGGTGCTCCTCTCTTTAAAGGACCAAAATGATTCCATATCTTTGATGAGTTAATTCAAAAAAATTTAAATAAAATTTTCATTTAGGAATTCCATTTACCTTCCTTTAGTGGTGAGCTCACTATTCTTAAAAGCACTCTGAATTAAATGCTACTTTATTTGATTCAAAATATTACCCCACTAATGCTACTCTCATCAGAATTCATCGCTTGCTTAATAATTTTTTTGGGGCTCCAATAATTCTACCAAAGAATGCATTGGGCATCTTTGCATAAATTTTATGGTCCTTTGGGTGAAGGTGCTCCTGGTTGCAAACCTATCCGTGAAGCTATCACCTCTTTCTCTCATAAGCTCTAGTGGAATTTTATAAATAATGATAGCCTTTAGGCTAATTTTATGATGGAAAAATATTGCAAAGGTAAACATCCTCTTACCTGTGCTTATAAAGTTTGTGACTCTCTAGTTTGGAAAGGCTTTGGTCCATTAAATGGGCTGTCGAATCCTTAATATCTTGGGGTATTCATTCGGGTTCTTCTTTCTTTTGGCAAGATAACTACACTGGTAATGACTCCTTTGACACCCTTTTATTTACCCACTCTACTAATTCTATTAAAGTTAACTATTTTTGGCTTAATAACATTTGGAATGAAAGTAAACTTGAGAATTATGTCCCTATTTCTCTTTTTGATAATTTTAGAAATATCCCCATTTCTTCTAACAAACCTGATCAAATTCTTTTTAAGCTTTCTTATAATGGTGATTTTGTTCTTAAAGAGTTTTAGAATTTTATTAGAGGTAAGCAAAACCCCTCTAATGTCTTTATGAAACTTTGGAGCAATATCATTCCCATTTCCTATTCGATTTAGCTTGGATGATTTTGAATAACTTTATTTATGTGCACTATTTGCTCTGGACTAAAGGGTTTTATTTACCATCAAAATGCTATTGTTGCTTTCATATTGAAAATGTAAATCATGTTTTTGTTAATGGTGCTATTGTTTCAAAATGTTGGCAGCAGTATGATGAATTGTTTAATACCAACTATTTTCATGGTTCTCTTTCTTTATATCAACTTCTTGACATTTGTTTCAAAAAAACTGTGAAAGATCATATCAAAGTCTTAATTGCTATTACCCTTCTTAGGTTTATCTAGATGGATAAAAATGATGATAAATATCGTGGCACTCCTATGAACCATAAAAGGATCTTGGCTAGAACTAAAGAAAAAATTCATGCTCTGTTTAGTGCCAATCTTATTAGTAACATTTATTTTAGAGGCTATAAATTTGTGCCATAAAAATTGAGTATCATTCTGCCTAACTTGGACCCTTATAAAGGTGCTAGGATTATCCATTGGATCAAACCTGAAGACAACATGATTAATGTGAATATTGATGGTTCTATGGCTTCCAATAAATATGGTTGTGGTGGTATCCTTAGGGATTCTAAAGGAACTATCATTTGTGCTTTTGCCTATCCTCTCAAAGCTTATTATGTTATTTTTGCTGAGCTTATTACTATTAATAAAGCTATTGAAATCTATTTGAATAGAGGTTTTCTCAACATCTGAATTAAATATGATGCTCTCTTGCTTCTTGACATGCTTAATTCCAATAAAAATTAGAATGTTGAATTATTTTATCTCCTTAATCATACAAAAAATCATCTTTCTCAAGTTTATTTTAAAATATCTCACATCCTTCATGAAGATAATGCTTGTGCTGATTTCTTGGCTAATTTTTGTGCCAACTTAACTGAGTTCACTCTATTTATCAACCAAACTTTTCCTAAACTATTAAAAGGCTTGGTTAATCTGAATAATACTGGATTGCCTTATCTCAGATTATAATTTCTTGGCTTGTCTTCTTTTATGTTGGTTTTTGATGAGCCTTTGCTTTTGGTTTCCCTTGATTAAACCTCTTTAGGTTGTGGTTATTTGCTTATTTTTACTCTTTGGTCAGAACTAGTTGTTACTCTGGACCATTTACTTTTGGGTTGGCCTGCTGTTTACTCCTTGGTGGTTATTGTCATTATAGCTTAGGTTGGTTTAGTTTTTTCAGCCTGGTGGCTGCTGGCTGCCTGGCTGGGTGTTTACCATATTTTTTCGTTGGTTATTTTTGGTAACTTTCTATTGGGTTGTGGCTTTATCTGCTATTGGTTTTTCCTCCTGTATGGATTTTATCTCATTTTGGGGTTGGTTGCCAACATACTTGATTTGGATCTGCTACTGTGGTGGTTGAATGGGTGGCTTTGTTGGCTGGCTGGGTTGACTGATAGTGTTGGCTAGTTAGGTTGGTTGGCTAGCTGGGCGTATTGGCTATTTTTTCCTTTTCTGTTGGTGACATATCTGGGGGGGTTGTTGGTGGTGTAGCTCTGGCTTGATTTTAGTATGTTGGAGGCTTTTATTTGGCTGTTATTTTGTTTGTCTTGTTGACTGGGGCTTTGTGGGCAATTTTGCTAATTTTGTTTTGTTTATTTTTGGTAATGGTTTTGACCTCCTCCTATTTTGGCCTTCCTCTCTTGGCAGCAGTGGCTTTGGGATTTGTTATTGTTCTAGGTTAGCTGTTGTGGGCTATTTGGTGGTCATTATTTTCTTAGTTATCTTGGTGATTTTGGCTTGATGGCTGCTGATGTGGTGGGCTAGGAGGCTATATTGGCTGGATGGATTGGTTTGTTGTTTTTCTATTGTGTGGTGTTTTGCTAATTTTATTGCTTTTGCTTGGCTGATAGGGATCTTTCCTTTGTTGGTTACTAATGATGGGTTGTTATCTGGTGGCTATCTTTTGGATGTTTTACTTTGCTGCTTTGGTTGGAAGACTTTTAGTTGTCCTTGAAATCTTGGTTGGGTGCTTTTCTCTTTGTTGGTTTTTTTCTTCTTCCTGGCCAATTTGCTAAAGCCTTTTGATGTGTTGGCCGAACCTTTGTTAATCCTTCGGAATTGGAATTTTTAATTTATGGTGGTTGATGACTGCCTTTGGCCTCCTTTTGTGTGCGTTGGTCTTGGATGTTGGCTTGTATCAAGTATGTTGTTGGTGGTTTTGGTGGGGTTACTTCTTGATTCCATTAGCTTGGCCAATGATCCTGCTATAACTTCTGGGTTGTTGGTTTTATGTGATTCGCCTATTGTGGGTTTTGGTTGGTGGTTTGGCTGGTGGATGGCTACTGGCTGGTTGGTTTCACCATTATGTAGTGCAGGATTGAATCACTATGAACAACTTGCCTTGGATGGTTGCTGGTATCAGGTATGCTGGATTTGATGTTACTCACCTCCTCTCTTTGGTTGGTAGGTTTACATATGATTGCAACCCTTCTTATGAAGTTTGGATACTCATATGTGTTGTTGCCCCTTGAGATGATCTTAACAGAGCTTGAGCATTTTCTTTCTCTCCTTTCCCCTTTTGCTCTATTTATCCTTATCATTTTAGCTATGCATTTTTCCTTGGTAGTGTTTTTGCATATTTCTTTTGAAGGTTGGAACTTTACCGAAGGCCTGGTTGTTTCTCAGTCATCCGTACTACTATTGTTGTGGAGCTTACATAGCTTGCTTTCTGAAAGGAATCATAAACCGCTGCTTACTGAACTTTTTACTATTTTCATGTTTTATTTTAGTTCTATCGTGTCAATTTGCTCTCATGCTTTTTAGTTATTTTTGATCTTTTGTTTTCTTTTTTCTTCTAATGTACTTAGATGTGGGTTTACAACTTTAGGTTTCTTGTAGCCCTATGAGTGGTAGATTTCTGAGCTTTACCCCTTTTAAGGACATTATAGCTTATCCTTTTATGGTAATAAAATTCTAACTTTCCCCAAAAAAAAAACCCCTAAACCCTAAACCCTATAACCTATAACCCTAAATCCTAAAACCTATAACCTTAAACCCTAAAACTAAACCAAACCTAAACAAAACTAAAAAATCTTAAACTAAACTCTGGCCCTAAACTAAACCCCTACCCTAAACTAACCACAAAATAAATCCTAAACCCTAAACCCAATCCCAAAATCCTAAAAAAACCATAAACCATAAACCCTAAACCCTAAACTACCAACTCCTAAACCCTAAACACTAAACTCTAAACCCTAAATCCTAAACCCTAACCTAAAGCTGAAACCACAAACCTAAAATAACAAACTAACCCCTACCACTGGACCATAAACCACACTCTAAACCCTACTAACCTAAACCTTAAACCTAAAAACTATAAAACTAACCATAAAAACCCTAAAAAACTAAATAAAACCTAAAATAAAATAAATAAAATAAAATAAAATAAAAATATAAACTAAAACCTAAACCTAAAACTAAAACTAAATAAAATAAAATCAAAATAAAAAAAACTAAAATAAAAAAAAATAAAACCTAAATAAAAAAAATAAAATAAATTTAAAATAAAACTTAAATAAAATAAAATCTATCTAAAATAAAATAAAGTAGACTAAAATAAAATAAAATAAAACTAAATAAAATCTAAACCTAAAATAAAACCTAAAATAAATAAAGTAAACTTAAACCACACCCCAAATCCAAACCATAAATGATAAACCCTAACAAACCCACAAACTACCTAAACCCTAAAATTAAATAAACCTAAAATCCTAAATAAAAGCCTAAACCTAAAGCCTAAAAACCATAAACCCTAAAACCCACAAACCTTATCAACTACCCAAACCACAACTGAGCCTAAACCCTAAACTAAACCCACAAACCCAACTAAACTAAAATCTATCTTCTAAACTAAAATCTAAACTCTAAATCTAAACTAAATCTAAAAAAAACTAAAATCTAAACCAAACAAAAAATTAAACTAAGAAAATCTAAACTAAACTAAAAATCTAAACTAAATCTAAACTAAACTAAATCTAAACTAAAATCTAAAAAATCTAAACTCTAAATTCTAAACTAAACTAAAACTAAACCCTAAACTAAATATAAAAATCTAAAAATATAAACTAAACTAAAATCTAAACTCTAAAATCTAAAATCTAAATTAAATCTATACTCTAAATTAAATCTAAAAATCTAAACTAAATCTAAAAATCTAAATCTAAACTAAAATCTAAACTATATAACTCTAAATCTAAATTAAATAAAACTCTAAACTCTAAAACTAAATCTAATATCTAATCTAAACAAAACTAAAAAAAATAAAAATAAAATCTAAACTAAATCTAAACTCTAAAATAAATAAAAATCTAAAGCTAAAAAATCTAAAACTAAATCTAATAACTAAATCTAAAATAAACTAAAGATAAACTAAATCTAAACTAAAAAATCTAAACTGAAGCTAAACTCTAAACTAAATCTAAAATCTAAACTAAATAAACTAAAATCTAAACTACAAAGTCTAAACTAAAAACCTAAACTTAATAAAATAAATTTAAAATCTAAACTACTTAAACTCTAAACTAAACTAACAATATAAATCTAAATTGTAAACTAAACTAAATGTAAACTAAATTAAACTAAACTAAACTAAATCTATACAAAAAACTAATCTAAAATCTAAACCTAAATCTGAACCCTAAAACTAAATATAAATTAAATCTAAACTAAATAAACTAAATCTAAAAACTCCAAACTAAAATCAAAACTAAACTAAAATATATAAACTAAATCTAAAATCAAAAAATCTAAACTCAAAAACCAAAACCTAAACCCTAAAATATGATAAACCCTAAACCTTAAACCCTAAACTCTAAACCATAAAATAAAAACTAAATGAAAAATAAAAATAAAATAGATCTAAAAAAATAAAAATTAAATAAAAACCAAAATATAAAAATAATCAATAAATAAATAAATATAAAATCATAAACCCTAAACCATAAATCGTAAACCAAAAGCACAAAACCCTAAAATGCTAAACCCTAAACCCTAAAGCACCTAAACTAACCCTAAACCCTAAACCCTAAACCCTAAAACTTACAACCCTAAATCCTAAACATTAAAACCCAAACCCTAAACAAGAAAAATAACCATAATCTAATTCTAAATACTCTAAACTAAACACTAAACCCTAATCCCTAAACCTAAACTAACCTAAACTAACTCCTAGCTAAACTCTAAACTAAAACCTAAACCTAAACCCTAAACTATAAATCTCCTAAACTAAATAAACTAAACTAAACATAAAACCCTCTAAAGAAACCCTAAATCTTAGAAACCTATAAACCCTAAACCCTAAAGCCTAAATCCTAAATCATAAACCCTAAAACCTAAACCCTAAAGACCTAAATGCTAAACCCTAATAAATCCTAAACCCTAAGCCCTAAACCCTAAACCCCCTAAACTAACCCTAAACCCTAAACCCTAAACTCTAAACTCTAAAAAACCACAAACCCTAAACCCTAAAACCCAAAACACTAAACTCTAAACCCCAAAGCCTAAACCCTAAACCCCCTAAACTAACACTAAACCCTAAACCATAAACCCTAACAACATAAACCTAAAAATAAAATCAATAAAAAAACTTAAACCTAAATAAAATAAAAAATAAAATAAAATAAAATAAAAACCTAAACTTAAAAAAAAAGTAAAAAAAATGAAGACAAAACTAAAATAAAATAAATTAAAACCTATACGATTCTAAAAAAGAAGATAAACCTAAAAAAAAAAACTTAAATAAAATAAAAACTAAATCTAAAATAGAAATAAAATAGACTTAAAATAAAAAAATAGAAACTAAATAAACACCTAAACTTAAAAAATAAACGTAAAAATAAAACTTAAAAATAAATTAAAAAAACCTAAACCATAAATTTAAAAAAAAAAACATAAACCTTAACACTAAAAAACCATAAATCCTAAACCCTAAACACTGAACACTAAACCATAAACTTAAAACCCTAAAACATAAATCCCTAAACCCTGAACCACTTTAAATAACCCTAAACCCTAAACCTAAACCTAAAACTAAACCAACTAAAACCCAAACTAAACTAACTATAAAATCTAAACTATAAACCTAAACCTAAAACTTAAACTAAAACCTTAAACTACCTAAAACCTAAACACTAAACTTAAACTCTAAACCCTAAACTAAAACCTAAAACTAAAACCCTAAACCTAAACTAACCTAAACTAAACCTAAATCACTAAATTAAACTAAACTAAAACCTAAACTCTAAACTAAATCTAAACTCTAAACTCTAATGTTAAACTTAAACTAAAAAATTTAAACCTAAACTTAAACTAAACCTAAACTCTAAACTCTAAACTCTAAACTAAAACTATAAATGTTAAACTAAACTCTAAAAATTAAACTCTAAAACTATAAACCAAACCTTAAATCTCTATAAACTCTAAACTAAACTATAAACCTAAACTATAAATACTAAACTAAACCTAAATCTAAACTCTAAACTCCTAATCCTAAACTCTAAATAAACCCTAAACTAAACCTAAAACTATATCATAAACCCTAAACTTAAACCTAAACTAAACACTAAACTCTAAACTAAATTCTAAACTAATCTAAATCTAAATAAACTAAACAAAACCTAAACCTAAAACTAAATCTAAACTAAACTAAACTCTAAACTAAACTTAAAATAAAAACCTAAACTATAAATAAATCAAAATCTAAACTAAACCCTAAACCTAAACTAACCTAAATATTAAACTATAAACCTTAAACTAAATCTAATCCTAAACTTAAATAAACTAAATCTAAATTAAATTAAAATAAACTAAACTAAATCTAAACTAAAAACTGAATCTAAAATTTAAACTAAATAAAATATAAACCTAAATCTAAACTAAATCTAAAAAATCTAAACTAAAATCTAAATTAAACTAAACTACAAAAATCTAAACTAAATCTAAAATCTAAAAATCTAAACTCTAAAATCTAAACCTAAACCCTAAAAAACTCTAAACCCTAAACCCTAAACCCTAAACATTAAAACCCTAAACCTTAAATCTTAAATCCTAAACCGTAAACCACCTAAATAAACCCTAAACCCTAAACCCTAAACACTAAACCCAAAACTCTAAACTCTAAACTAACCTAAACCCTAAACCATAAACTAACCCTAAGCACTAAAGCCTAAACACTAAACACTAAACCCTAAACCCTAAACCCTAAACTCTAAACTAACTAAACTAAACTCTAAACCTAAAATTTAAACTCTAAATCTAAATTTAAACCATAAACCTAAAACCCAAAACCCAAAACCCTAAACCCTAGATCTAAATTCTAAACTAAATATAAAAATTTAAAATAAATTTAAACTAAATCTACAAATTTAAATCTAAACTAAAATCTAAACTCTAAAATACTAAATTTAAACTAAACTAAAATAAATAAAAATAAAATCTAAACTAAATCTAAACTCTAAAATAAATAAAAATCTAAACTTAAAAAATCTAAAACTAAATCTAAAAACTAAATCTAAATTAAATCTAAACTAAACTAAATCTTAAATCTAATCTAAACTAAATCTAAACTCTAAAATAAATCTAAAATCTAAACTAAAAAAATGTAAACTAAAATTAAAATTAAAAAAATTAAATCCAAAATCTAAACAAAATAAACTCTAAACTAAACTAAAATTCTAAATATAAACTATAAACTAAACTAAATTTAAATTAAACTAAACTAAACTAAATTTAAACTAAATACTAAATCTAAAATCCAAACTAAATAAAATCTAAACCTAAATCTTAATACTAAAATTAAATATAAACTAAATCAAAACTAAATCTAAAAATCTAAAAATTTAAACTCTAAAACCTAAACCTAAACTAAAACTATAAACCCTAAATCTAAATCTAAACTAAACTAAACTAAAACCTAAACCTTAAACCCAAACCCTAAATCTTAAACCCCAAATCCTAAACCCCAAACCCTAAACCCTAAACTCTAAACCCTAAACCAACCTAAACTCTAAACCATAAATCCTTAACCCTAAAGTAACCCTAAACCCTAAACCCTGAACACTAAACACTAAACCTTAAAGCCTAAACCCTAAAAACCTAAACCTATACTAAATAAAACCTAAAAATAAAATAAACAAATGAACCTAAACCTCAATAAAATAAAAAAGTAAAATAAAATAAAAGCCTAACCTAAAAGCCTAAAACCTAAACCCTAAAAACTAAACCTTGAACCCAATAAACTAAACCTTAAACCCTAAACCTAAATAATAAACTCTAAACCCTAAACCTTACACCCTAAACCTTAAACCATAAACCCAAAACTAAGTCCTAAACCCTAATAAATAAATAAAAACCTAATCCCTAAATTATAAAAAACATAAGCCTAAACCCTAAAAAATAATAAACCCTAAACCCAATACCCCCTAAACCCTAAACCCTAAACTCTAAACCCTAAAAATTAAAATCTAAACTTTAAACTCTAAACTAAACTAAACTAAACTAAATCTAAACAAAAAACTAACCATAAACTCTAAACTAAACCCTAAAACCTAATAAATAATAAATAAAACTTAAACCCTAAATTAAAAAAAATTAATCCTAGAACCTAAAAAACCATAAACCCTAAACCCTAAACCCCATAAACTAGCCCTAAACCGTAAACCCTAAATGATAAAATAAAATCTAAAATCTAAACTAAACTAAAATTTAAACTAAATCTGAATCTAAATTGTAAAACTCTAAAGTAAATCTAAACTAAACTAAATTAAACTTAAAAATTTTAAACTCTAAACTAAAAAATCTAAGCTAAACTAAAAACTAAACTAAAAAAAATCTAAACTAAATTAAAAATTTAAACCAAATCAAAACTAAAATCTAAAAATCTAAACTCTAAACTAAACTAAATAAGATCTAAACTGAACTCTAAACTAAACTTTAAACTAAATCTAAAAATCTAAAAATATAAATTAATCAAAAATTTAAACTCTAAAATCAAAAATCTAAACTAAATCTAAACTCTAAACTAAATCTAAAAATCTAAAAAAAAATTTACACTAAATCTAAAAAAATAAATCTAAATTAAAATCTAAAATCTAAAAGTCTAAATAAAAACTAAATCAAACTTTAAACTCTAAAATTAAATTTAATTCTAAACTAAACTAAGCTAAACTAAATAAAAATAAAATTTAAACTAAATCTAGACTCTAAAAAAAATAAAAATCTGAACCACAAAAATCTAAAACTAAATCTAAAAACTAAATATAAAATAAACTAAATCTAAACTAAAATATCTAAGCTAAATCAAAACTAAACTAAATCTAAAATATAAACTAAATAAACTAAAATCTAAACTAAAAAAATCTTTATGAAAAACTTAAACTAAATAAAGTAAATCTAAAATCTAAACTAAATTAACTCTAAACTAAACTAAAAATCTAAATCTAAACTCTGAATTAATCTAAATCTAAACTAAACTAAACTAAACTAAACTAAATCTAAACTAAAAACAAAATCTAAAATCTAATTAAAATCTAAACTAAACTAAATCTAAACTAAATCTAAACTAAAAAATATAAAAATCTAAAAAAACCTAAACAAAAATCTAAACTAAACTAAACTAAAATATCTATACTAAATCTGAAATCTAAAAAACTAAACTCTAAAACCTAAACCTAAACCCAAAAAAACTATAAACCATAAACCTTAAACCCTAAACCCTAAACACCCTAAACTAATTCTAAACCCTAAACACTAAACTATCCTAAAACCTAAACCCAGAACCCAAAACCCTAAACTAAACCATAAACCCAAAACCCTAAACTAAAAAACTAAACTCTAAAACCTAAACCTAAACCCTAAAAAACCATAAACTAAAAACCCTAAACCCTAAACCCTAAATCCTAAAACCATAAACCCTAAACCCTATACCCTAAACCCTAAACCCCTAAACTAACCCTAAACCCTAAACCCTAAACCCTAAACGCCCTAAACTAACCCTAAACCCTAAACTCCTAAACTTAAACTTAAACCTAAACTAAATTAAACCCAAAACTAAATAAATAACTCTAAACTAAAATATAAATCAAACTAAATCTCTAAACTAAATTAACCTAAACTTAAACTAAACATAAACCCTAAACTCTAAACCCAAAACTAACCTAAACCCTAAACCCTAAACCCTAAACCTTAAACTCTAAACTAAATTTAAAAATCTAAACTGCATCTAAACTAAATGTCAAATCTAAGTCTAAATTTAAATCTAAACTCTATAACACTAAATCTAAACTATACTAAACTCTAAACACTAAAACTAAATTTAAAATCTAAACTAAACTAAACTAAACTAAATAAAAATAAAATCCAAACTAAATCTAAACTCTAAAATAAATAAAAAACTAAACCTAAAAAATCTAAAACTAAATGTAACAACTAAATCTAAACTAAACTTAATCAAATTAAATCTAAACTAAAAGATCTAAATAAAATCAAAAGCAAACTAAATCTAAACTCTAAAATAAATCTAAAATTTATACTAAATAAACTAAAATCTAAACTCAAAAATCTAAACTAAAAACCTAAACTAAATAAACTAAATTTAAAATCTAAATTAAATAAAATCTAAACTAAACTAAAAATCTAAATCTAAACTCTAAATTAAACTAAATCTAAACTAAACAAACCAAAATCTAAACTAAGAACTAAATCCTAAACCTAAACCTAAATCTAAACCCTTAAACAAAATCTAAACTAAACTAAGCTAAACTAAATAAACTAAATCTAAAAAATCTAAACTAAAATCTAAACCAAACTAAACTAAAATATTTAAACTAAATTTAAACTAAATCTAAAACTTAAAAATCTAAATTCTAAAACCTAAACCTAAACCACCAAAAACAATAAAGCCTAAAGCGTAAAGACTAAACCCCAAACCTTAAAACCCTAAACCCTAAAACCTAAACCCTAAATCATAAATCTGAAACCCTAAACCCTAAACCCTAAACCTTAAACTCTAAACTAAAATCTAAAATCTAAACTAAACTAAAATCTAAACTAAATATAAATCTAAACTCTAAAAATTTAAACTAAACTAAACTAAATCTAAAAATCTAAAGTCTAAACTAGAAATCTAAACTAAAAAACTAAAATCTAAACTAAACTAAAAAATTATAAACTGAACTAAAAATTTAAACTAAATCAAAACTAAATAAAAAACAAAAATCTAAAAATCTAAACTCTAAACACTAAACTAAAATAAACTAAATCTAAACTAAGCTAACACTAAACTCTAACCTAAATCTAAAAATCTAAAAATCTAAAACTAACTTAAATTTAAACTCTAAAATCTAAATTCTAAACTAAATCTAAACTCTAAACTAAATCTAAAAATCTAAACTAGATCTAAATTGAATCTAAAAATCAAAATCTAAGCTAAAATCTAAACTCTAAACCTCTAAATCTAAACTAAACTAAACTCTAAACTCTAAAACTAAATCTAAAATACAAACTAAACTAAACTAAACTAAATAACAACAAAATCTAAATTAAATCTAAACTAAATCTAAACTCTAAAATAAATAAAAATCTAAACCTAAAATATCTAAAACTAAATCTAAAAACTACGTCTAAACTAAATCTAAACTAAACTAAATCTAAACCAAATCTAAACTAAGTCTAAAGAAAAAAAATCTAAAGTAAATCTAAACTCTAAACTAAATAAAAAATCTGAACTAAATAAACTAAAATCTAAAGTAAAAACCTAAATTAAATAAAGTAAATCTAAAATCTAAACTAAATAAACCCTAAACTAAACTAAAAATCTAAATCATAACTCTAAACTAATACTAAATATAAACTAAACTAATCTAAACTAAACTAAATCTGAACTAAATACTAAATCTAAAATCTAAACCAAAATCTAAACCATAAAACTAAATCTAAACAAAATTAAATAAACTAAATCTAAAAACTCTAAACTAAAATTTAAATAAACTAAACTAAAAAATCTAAACTAAATCTAAAATTTAAAATTCTAAACTCTAAAACCTAAACCTAAACCCTTAAAAACTATAAACCCTAAACCCCAAACCCTAAACCTTAAAACCCTAAACTCTTCTAAACTAACCATAAACCCAAAACCCTAAACAAACATACACCCTAAGCCCAAAACCCTAAACCCTAAACCCTAAACTAAAAATGTAAATTGTAAAACCTAAATCTAAACCCTAAACCCCAAACCCTAAAACCTTAGACCCTAAACCGTAAACCCTAAACCCTAAACCTTAAACCTTAAACTCTAACCCCTAAACTCTTAACCTAAACTAACCTAAACCTTAAAACCAAAACACTAAAACCTAAACTAACCTTAAACCGTAAATCCTAAACTATAACCCCTAAAACCTTAAACCTTAAACCCTAAACCCTAAGCCCTAAACCCCCTAAACTAACCCTAAATGCTAAACCTTAAATTATAAACCCTAAACCCTAAACCCTAAACTAAATCTAAAAATCTAAACTAAATCTACGAATCTAAATCTAAACTAAAATCTAAATTCTAAATACTAAATCTAAACTAAACTAAACACTAAACTCTAAAACTAAATATAAAATCTAAACTAAATCAAACTAAACTACATAAAAATAAAATCTAAACTAAATCTAAACTTTAAAATAAAAAAAATCTAAACCTAAAAAATCTAAAACTAAATTTAAAAACTAAATCTAAACTAAATCTAATCTAAACTTAATCTAAACCAAATTTAAACTAACTCTAAACCAAAAAAATCTAAACTAAATCTAAACTAAACTAAATTTGAACTCTAAACTAAATAAATTAAAATCTAAACTAAAAAATCTAAACTAAAAATCTAAACTAAATAAACTAAATCTAAAGTCTAAACTAAATAAACCCTAAACTAAACTAAAAATCTAAATTTAAACTCTAAACTAAACTAAATCTAAACTAAAATAAACTAAACTAAACTAAATCTAAACTAAAAATTAAATCTAAAATCTAAACTAAATAAAATCTAAAATTAAATATAAACCCTAAAACTAAAACTAAACTAAACCTAAACTAAACTAAATAAAATAAATCTAAAAACTCTAAACTAAAATTTAAACTAAATTAAAATAAGAAATCTAAACTAAATCTAAACTAAATCTAAAATCTAAAATTCTAAACTCTAAGAATCTAAACCTAGACCGTAAAAAACCATAAACCTTAAACCCTAAATCCTAAACCCTAAAAGCTATACCCTAAATTATAAACCCTAAACCCCCTAAACTAACCCTAAACCCTAAACCTTAAACCGTAAACCCTAAATTCTAAACTAAAATATAAAATCTAAACTAAACTTAAATCTAAACTAAATCTAAATCTAAACTTCAAAAATCTAAACTAAATCTAAACTAAACTAAACTAAATCTAAAAATTTAAACAAAAAAATAAAAAACAAAATCCAAACTAAACTAAAAAAAATCTAAACTAAATTAAAATTCTAAACTAAATAAAATCTAAACTAAAATCTAAAAATCTAAACTCTAAACTCTAAATTAAATTAAACAAAATCTAAAATAAGCTAAAACTAAACTCTAAACTAAGTCTAAAAAATCTAAACTAAACTAAAAAAAACTAAACTCTAAAATCTAAAATCTAAACTAAATGTCAACTCTAAACTAAATCAATAAATATAAACTAAATCTAAACTAATTCCAAAAATCTAAATCTAAACTAAAATCTAAACTCAGAAACTCTAAATCTAAATTAAATTAAACATTAAACTCTAAAACTTAATCTAAAATCTAAACTAAACTAAACTTAAGTAAATAAAAATAAAATCTAAGCTAAATCTAAACACAAAAATAAATAAAAATCTAAAACCTAAAAAATCTAAAACTAAATCTAAAAATTAAATCCAAACTAAATCTAAACTAAGTCTAAACTTAAAAATCTAAGCTAAATCTAGACTCTTAACTAAATTTAAAATCTATACTAAAAAACTAAACTAAAAACCTATACTAAAAAAACTAAATCTAAAATCTAAACTAAATAAACCCTAAACTAAACTAAAAATCTAAATCTAAACTCTAAACTAAACTAAATCTAAACTAAACTAAACTAAACTAAACTAAATCTAAACTAAAGACTAAATCTAAACTAAACTAAATAAACTAAATCTAAAAAACTCTAACTAAAATGTAAACTAAACAAAACTAAAAAATTTAAACTAAATCAAAAATCTAAACTCTAAAACCTAAACCTAAACCTTGAAAGACAATAAACCCTAAACCCTAAATCCTAAAACCCTAAACCCTAAACTAACCCTAAACCCTAAACTTAAACTCTAAACTCTATACTAACCTAAACCCTAATCCCTAAACTAACCATTAATCCTAAACCATAAAAACCTAAACCTAAACTAAATAAAAAATAAAAACAAAATAAATAAAAAACCTAAACCTAAATAAAATAAAATAATAAAATAAAAATAAAAACCTAAACTAAAACCTAAAAATAAATAAAATAATAAATAGCAACTAAACTAAAGAAAAATAAATAAAAACCTAAATGAAACTTAAAAATAAAATAATCATATAACTAAAAAACCTAAACCCTAAACCCTAAATTCTGAACCCTATACTAACCTAAATCCTAAACCCTAAACTAACCATAAACCTAAGACCCTAAACCCTAAACCATAAAAACCTAAACCTAAACTAAATAAAAAATAAAAATAAAATAAATAATAAAACCTAAACCTAAATAAAATAAAAAAATAAAATAAAAAATAAAAACCTAAACTAAAACCTAATCCTAAAAATAAAATAAAATAAGAAATAAAAACTAAACTAAAATAAAATAAATAAAAATGTAAATGAAACTTCAAAATAAAATAAACATAAAAATAAAAAAATCCTAAGTAAAATAAAAGCTAAATCTAAAAAAAAATAAAACAAACCTAAAACAAAATAAAATAAAAACTAAATAAAAACCTAAACCTAAAAAATAAACTTTAAAATAAAGCCTAAAAATAAATAAAAAATAAAACTTAAACTTTAAACCCTAAACCCTGAACCCCCTAAACTAACCTTAAATCGTAAACTCTAAACTAAACTAAAATCTAAACTAAATCTAAATCTAAACTCTAAAAATTTAAACCAAATCTAAAGTAAGCTAGACTAAATTTAAAAATATAAACTCTAAACTAAAAATCTAAACTCAAAAAGTAAAATCTAAACTAAACTAAAAAATAAACTAAAAAAATCTAAACTAAATTAAAAATCTAAACTAAACCTAAACTAAAAACTAAAAATATAAACTCTAAACTTTAAGCTAAACATAACTAAAACTAAACTCTAAACTAAAGCTAAAAATATAAAAATCTAAACTAAACTAAACTCTAAACTCTAAAATCTAAAATCTAAACTAAATCTAAACTCTAAACTAAATTTAAAATTTTAAACTAAATCTAAAATTTTTAATCTAAACTAAAATCAAAGCTATAAAACTCTAAATCAAAACTAAACTAAACTCTAAACTCTAAAACTAAATCTAAAATCTAAACTAAACTAAACTAAACTAAACTAGATAAAAATAAAATCTAAACCAAATCTAAACTCTAAAATAAATAAAAATCTAAACCTAAAAAAATATAAAACTAAATCTAAAAACTAAATCTAAAATAAATGTAAACTTTGTCTAAACTAAATCTAAACTAAACTAAATCTAAACTCTAAACTAAATCTAAATTCTTAACTAAAAAATCTATACTAAAAACCTAAACTAAATAAACTAAATCTAAAATCTTAACTAAATAAACTCTAAACTAAATTAAAAATCTAAATCTAAACTATAAATTAAACTAAATCTAAACTAAGCTAAACTAAACTAAATTAAATCTAAATTAAAAACTAAATCTAAAATCTAAAGTAAATAAAATTTATACCTAAATTGAAACCCTAAAACTAAATCTAAACTAAATCTAAACTAAATCTAAACTAAACTAAATAAACTAATTCTAAAAAGTCTAGATAAAATCTAAACTAAACTAAACTAAATCTAAAATCTAAAAATCTAAACTCTAAAACCTAAACTTAAACCCTAAAAAATAATAAACCCTAAACCTTATAGCCCCTAAACTAACCCTAAACTCTAAACCCTAAAATAATCTAAACCCTAAACCCTAAACTAACTCTAAACCCTAAACCCAAAATACTAAAAACCTAAACCAAAACTAAATCAAACCTAAAAATAAATAAATCAAAACCTAAATAAAATAAAGTAAATATAATAAAACTAAAACCTAAACTAGAACCTAAACTTAATCCTAAAAATTAAAGAAAATAAGAAATAAAAACTAAATTAAAATAAAATAAATAAAAACCTAAACGAAACTAAAAAAATAAAATAAACCCAAAAATAAAAAACCTAAATAAAATAAAAACTAAATGGAAAAAAAATTAAAATAGACCTAAAATAAAATAAAATAAAAATTAAATAAAAACCTAAACCTAAAAACTAAACCAAAAAATAAAACCTAAAAAAAAATAAAAAATAAAACCTAAACCCTAAACCCTAAACCCTAAACCCTAAACTTGAAACCATAAACCCTAAACCTTAAACTCTAAACCCTAAACCCTAAACCCTTAATCCTAAACCCAATAAACTAACCCTAAACCCTAAACCCTAAGCCCTAAACTCTAAACTAGATAAAAATATAATCTAAATCTAAATCTAGACTCTAAAAGTCTAAACTAAATGTAAACTAAACTAAACTAAATATAAAAATTCTAAACACTAAACTAAAAATCTAAATGAAAAAACTAAAATCTAAACTAAACTAAAAACTAAGGTAAAAAAATCTAAGCTACACTAGAAATCTAAACTAAACCTAAACTAAACTAAATCTAAACTAAACTAAATCTAAACTAAAATCTAAAAATCTAAACTCTAAACTCTAAAGAAAGCTAAACTAAATCTATACTAAACTAAGACTAAACTCTAAATTAAATTTAAATCTAAAATCTAAACTAAACAAAAATCTAAACTAAATCTAAAATCCAAACTAAATTTAAAAAATCTAAAATAAATCTAAACTAAATCTAAAAATCTATATCTAAACTAAATACTAAACTCTATAACTCTAAATCTAAACTAAACAAAACTCTAAATTCTAAAACTAAATGTTAAATCTAAACTAAACTAAACTAAAGTAAAATAAAGTAAAATCTAAACTAAATCTAACTCAAAAATTAATAAAAATCTAAACCAAAAAAATCTAAAACTAAATCATTAAACTAAATCTAAACTAAACCTAAACTAAAATAATTTTAAACTAAATCTAAAATCTAAACTAAATAAACTAAACCTTAAAGTCTAAACTAAAAAATCTAAACTAAATCTAAACTCTAAATTAAATCTAAAATCTAAACTAAATAAACTAAAACCTAAACTAAAAAAAATCTAAACTAATAAATTTAGAAAATAAAACCTAAACCATAAACCATAAACCATATAAAATAAAAACTAAAACCTAAGCCTTAAATTTAGAAAAAAAATATAAACCTGAACCTCAAAAAACCATAAACCCTACACCCTAAACCCTAAACTTCACAAACTAACCTTAAACCCTAAACCCTAAACCATAAACCCTAAACTCTAAACTAAAATCTAAAATATAAACTAAACTAAAATCTAAACTAAATCTAAATCTAAAATCTAAAAGTCTAAACTAAATCTAAACTAAGCTAAACTAAATCTAAAAATCTAAACTAAAAACTAAAATCTAAATTAAACTTAAAACTAAACTAAAAAAATCTAAACTAAATCTAAACTAAACTAAATCTAAACTATAATTTAGAGCTCTAAACTCTAAACTCTAAACTAAACTAAATCTAAACTAAACTAAAACTAAACTAAACTAAATCTAAAAATCTAAACTAAATCTAAAAATCTAAATCTAAACTAAAATCTAAACTCTAAAACTCTAAATCTAAAATAAGATAAACTCTAAACTCTAAAAGTAAATCTAAAATCTAAATTAAACTAAATTAAACTAAATAAAAATAAAATCTAAACTAAATCTAAACTCCAAAATAAATAAAAATCTAAAGCTTTATCTAAAAATTAAATCTAAACTAAACTAAATCTAAACTAAATAATCTAAACTAAATCTAAATAAAATAAACTAAATTATAAAAAGAAATCTAAACTAAGAACCTAAACTAAATAAACTAAATAAAATATAAACTAAACTAAAACTCTAAATCTAAACTCTAAACTAAACTAAATCTAAACTAAACTAAACTAAACTAAACTAAACTAAATCTAAACTATAAACTAAATCTAAAATCTAAACCCTATAACTAAATTTAAACTAAATTTAAACCAAACTAAATAAACTAAATCTAAAAACTCTAAACTAAAATCTAAACTAAACTAAACTAAAAAATCTAAATTAAATCTAAATTAAATGTCAAATTAAAAAAAAATTCTAAACTCAAAAATCTAAGCCCAAACCCTAAAAAACTCTAAACCCTAAACCCTAAATCCTAAACCCTAAACCTTAAATCTTAAACACTAAACTCTAAACCCCCTAAACTGACCCTAAACCCTAAACTAACCTAAACCATAAACACTAAACTAACCCTGAACCCTAAACCCTAATCATAAAACCCTAAACCCTAAACCCTAAAGCCTAAAAGGTTAAACCTAAACTAAATAAAACCTAAAATAAAATAAATAAAAAAACCTAAAACTACATAAAATTAAAATTAAAATACATTAAAAATCTAAACTAACATCTAAATGTAAACCTAAACCTAAAAATAAAATAAAATAAAAAATAAAACTAAGCTAAAATAAAATAAATAAAAACCAAAATGAAACTAAAAAATTTTATAAACTAAAAAATAAAAAACCTTAATAAAATAAAAACTAAATCTAAAGTAAAAATATAGTAGAACTAAAATAACATAAAATAAATAAACTAAATAAAAACATAAACTTAAAAAATAATGCTAAAAAAAACTAAAAATAAATAAAAAATAAAACCTAAACCCTAAACCCTAAACCTTAATAACTAAAAAATAAAACAAAAACCCTAAATTTTTTTTTTGAAAAAACCTAAGCCTAAACCCTAAAAAACCATTAACCTTAAAACCGAAATCATAAACCCTAAACCTTAAACAGTTAAATCCCAAGCCCTATATGTTAAACCCTAAACCTTAAACCTTAAACCCCCTAAACTAAGTCTAAACCCTAAACCCTAAACTATAAATTAAAATATATAGTTTAAACTAAATTTAAATCAAAACTTCAAAAATCTAAACTAAATCTAAACTAAACTAAACTAAAAAACTAAAATTTAAATTAAACTAAAAAAATATAAACTAAACTAAAAATCTAAACCATAAACTCTAAACTCTAAACTAAACTAAACTAAATCTAAAGTAATCTAAAACTAAATTTTAAAATAAATCTAAAAATCTAAAAAATCTAAACTAAATTAAAATCTAAAATCTAAAATTTATTATATAAACTAAATCTAAACTCTAAACTAAATTTAAATCTAAACTTTAAACTATATTATGATTTGACCCAATTTGGTCTTTTAAGTAAATTTGGGTCGACTTAGGTCAAGAGGGAAAATTGGGTTTGGTTTGGCTCAATTAAAGGTCAAGTCAAATTCAAATATTAATTTTGAGTTGGTATGAATCGTTGGTTTCAACAGATTTGGCTTATGTTTCAATTTGGCTAGTTTAAGTTCATATGGGTTAAGGGGTTGACTTGGTCAAATGACCAAGTTAACTTGATTTGACCAAATTTGTGACACTTGATCAACCTAGGGTGATCAACAATCATGATAGGAGGCTTTGGTTGGCTTAGCTCAATCTAATTTGGGTAGGATTGGAACTTGGCTTAAATGAGTCAAATTGGCAACTTTGGGTCAAGTAGAACAATTGGGTTTAGTTTGCTTGATTTTTGGTTGAGTTTGACTTAGTTGAGTTTATATATGGATTTAGGATTGATATATAAATTCAATTGCAATTGATTTGGGTTTGGAGGAGTTTTGGTTCAATTGGGTATTCCAAGTCAAGATGGCTAGGTTGGGTTTAACTTGGGTTGATTTTAGTTTGGTTTGAAGATTGTTGATTTCATTTATATTTGGGAAGATAATTGAAGGAATAATTGATTCATGAGAAAAATAATTGAATTGGGTTTAAATTGAGTGGATTTTTAGCTAAGTCCATGAAAATTGTTTATGTGGCTTAGGAAATATCTTGATTTAGTTTGATTTAGTTTTGATGATTTAAATGTATATTTAATTTATATTTGTCAAGATTATTGAAGATACAAATTGATTATAAGAAAATCAATTGAGTTTGGGTTGATTTGAATGGAAATTTGGCTAAGTCCATGAAGGTAGGTCACATTGCTTAGGTTAAGTGCTTTTGGTCTGATTTGATTTTGTTTGATTTAGTTTTGATCATTTGAATGTACATTTAATTTATGTTTAGTAAGATGATTGAAGATATAAATTGATTATGAGAAAATCAATTTATTTTAGATTGATTTATATTAAGATTGGGCTAAGTCCATGGGATAGGTTATATGGCTTAGGTTTGGATTTTGGTTTGATTTGATATCTGATATATGATTTGCTTGTAGTTTTGATAAGCATTGAATTTGGTTGTGGCTTAAGAAGGTGAATATGGGTTGGGTTCAAGCTATATGGTAGGTAGATTGTCCTAATCCCTAAGGCATAACATAATCCTATGGTTAACTCTTCTAAGTCTCTAGGCTTAGGCTATGTGCTCACCTAAATGCTAGAATTGTCTTATGACTAGGGAAGTCTTAGTGTCTATAAAACTCCTAAGTCTAAGATGGGAAGATCGAATCCTCACTCCAAAAGTGAGGTCAATGAAACGACTCCCAATTGGTGTGGTGTAACTAACAGGGCACACCGCATGTATTGGCATTGATCGAGATGATCAACAACATCTAAAAGACTGCAAGCGCTAATGAAAACAATCTATACCTAAACTCGTAAGGAAAATAAAAAAAAATCTTAGTGCAACGAAGCTCTCTTTATGCCTAGGGAATAAAAGAGCCAAGAGGATCAGATGAGAATTCCATGTCAAGGATATGGAGGGAGATCTGTCAGGGGATCACACATGCATTGGACATGACATGTGAGGGGTCTATGCCGAGGACATAGAAGAAGAAAATCCACTGGGGATAAGATTTGAATTTGATTTGATTATATGATTTGTGGAAAGAAGATCCACTGGGGATATGAATCTATAATCTATTGGTGATTAAGATTGAATCGACTTTAATTTATTTTGTTTTACTTGATATAGAGGCATATCTACTAGAGATATGGGCTTGAGTCCATTGGAGATCGGGTATATGAACCTTCCACTAGGGAAGCAGGTTTGTCCTATCCACTGGGGATTATGATTTGAGTTTGATTTCATAGATTTGTTTGGGGATGTATCCATTGGGGATAAGAGTTTTTTGGATTTCTTTGATTTAAACTCCACTAGGGGAGTTGGTTTAATTTGGCTCCACTAGGGAGGTTAGTTTTGAATTTGATTTGTTTGCTTGACTTATTTATATATGTTTTGGGGTTCCACTGGGGAGAAGGGTGTGACTTAACTCCATTGGGAAAAATTAGATTGAGCTTAATTTAATATGAGTTAATGTATGGAACCTGTCGGTGTGTGATGGACCCACTGAGAATGGGCTATATCAGCCTTGACCTTCCTCAAGTTTACAAATCCAAAGGGATAGTCTACCTGCAGCGGGATAGAGCTAGCCAACCTAAGGGTTTGCATTTTGGTGTGTAACAGCTGTGCTAGGAAGAAGGCATAACAAACTTACATCTTCTAAAGTGAGGAACAACCACTGAGGTGACCTGTTGGATGCAAAGCAAATTGAACTTGACCTAAGGTGACTAATGAGTGAATACCGCTGCGGACTTATGTCAACTTAAAAGTAGTTAGGATTACTTTTATCTTAATTTCATGTGATTTGATATGGTTTGTTTCAATTGATTTAAGTTAATTTGATTTGGTTTTTTAGTTTAGTTTGATTTTGAATTGAGGGCATATCCACTAGGGATGCGAACTCGATCAAATTTAATAGATTTAATTTATGGACGTTGTCGGTTTGCAATGGAATGATTGAGAAGGGGCTATATTGGACTTGTCCTATCTCAAATTTACAAATCCAAAGGGATAGTCTACTAGCTGTGGGGTAGAGCTAGACAACCTAAGAGGTTTCCTTTCGGTGTGTAACGGTTGTGCTAGGAAAAAGGTGAGCAGACTTACATCTTCCAAAGAAGGAAACAACCGCTGGAGTGACCATTTAGTAGCTCAACAAATCGAACCCGACCTAGGGGTGACTTTCAAGTGAATGCCGCTGGGGACTTATATCAACTCAAGAGTAGTTAGATGATTCCTATAGGGTATTTTGCTGACACTGCCCTAAAGATAGGATGGCTTTTTGGGAAAAGGTACCACTAGGGGGGTCCTCTTAATCCTTAAGAGAATATATATTTTGTTTATATGTTTATGTGGACCCTGTTGGTGTGCGAGGGACCACACTAAGAAGGGGCTATGTCTACCTTGACCTATCTTAAATTTACTGGACCAAGGGAGAATCTGTACATCCGTAGTATGAATTCTCCAACTATAGGGGTGGTTACTAAGAAAGGGGAACTATCCAATCCAATAGTAACCCAAGTAGTGTCTAAATGGGGTCGTAGAGGACGTGATCTAAATAGAGTGCCCATAGGAGAGGTGTTGCTAGGGGCGTTATCTTGAGCCTTGTAAAAGAAATCCTATAGGTGTACGGTGACCAACTCAAGGAGAAAGCATAGTAGACTTACATCTATCATGAGTGGTGTATCCACCTAGTGGGTCACCGTCAGCATAGCGAGAACCAACCAACCTAAGGTGCCCGTCAGTGTGCAACGATCAATCTGAAAGAAAGCATGTAAGATTACAACTTTCCAAGCATAATTGAACATTGGGAAATTATGTCATCAGTGGGATAGATGTTGTTTGACCATGAGCGACTACTAAGCGGGAGCCCCGAGGAAGGACTGGGGCCTTACTTGAAGCAGTCAGGAGGGAAAGAGCCATTAGGGGACTTATCTTAAACCTTAAATATACTTGACCCAGTCGATGCATGAACGCTAATCCAAAAAGAAAGCATAGCAGACTCACATCCTCTTAAACAAAGCCAACATGAGGTAGCTTACTAGCCGCACAGTAAGGCCTACAAAACTAACAAGGTGCTCGTTGGTGTGCAGTGGCCAAGAAAGGAAGGAAAGCACAGTAGACTTACATCCTCCAATGCAAAAACACCACTAGGGTGACACACTAGCAGGGTAGCACCTTAGCCCGACCTAGAGGAGCTACTAAGTGAGTGCCGCTAGGGGCATTATCTCAGCTCCAAGTAACCCGAGATAAAAGATATGTGTTTATTTTATATGTTTGTGTGTATTTTGTGTTTATGTTTCCTTAATGAAGGATAGTACATCGCTCGGGTTCCTTACACCTACCATAAATGCATCGTGGAAGATTCGTAAATTAGAATACCTTCAACATGAATGAGATTGAATTCAAAATAGAATTTTCATTGATGATAATTCTTTTCAAGCATGACTTATGGATAATATTTCTTTAAGTAGAGCCAATTGATTGGAAGCATTGGACACTCTCCCTTATGATTAATAAGCTGATAAGATACTTATTTGTAGGACTTCTCTGTGGTAAAAAGGCCTTCCCAAGTAGGTTCAAACTTGCCTCCCATCTTACAATGGGCAAAAATTGGTCTCCTTAGAACTAAAATAAGTTCTTCTGCTTGAACCGCTCCAAGATGGGCCAACTTGTTATGATATTTAATCATTTTGGCTTTACAACACAAGATTTTAGCATGCCAATAGGTATCTCTCCTCCAAACCTTCGAGCTCTTCTAACCACAACTTTGTGCTCTACTCTATTATGATCTTGCTACCCATAGCTATCCTTATTGATGGGAGTTGGACTTCTAACAATAAAATGGATTTTGACCCATACACTAAGGAGAAAGGAGTAGACTGAGTTGGAGTACTATATGTGGTGTGGTAGGCCACAAGGCTTCAACTAACTGCTCATGCCACTATCACTTATTATCATTTAGTGTCTTCTTTAGTATTTGAATGAGATTTTTGTTGAAGGCTTCTGATAAGCCATTTTTCCTCGGGAAGTAGATGGCAGAATATCTTCTATCTATGTTGTGTCTTTGGGCAAAGTTATTTATTTTGGTGCTATTGAATGTAGTACTATTATCGAATATAATTTATGGAGGCACCCCAAACGTATAATGATATTGTTCCTAAAAATTTGGAGCACGTGCTGAGCTATGAACTCTTTGAGTAGAATTGCCTCTGCCCACTTGGAAAAGTAGTCGATAGCACCTAGGAAAAATTGATGACATTTGGAAGATAGAGGATCAATTTGACCTACTATGTTAGTACCCCAACACTCAGATGGCCATGAGGCCAATGTAGGATGTAGAATATTGGGTAGTTGGTCTAGGACCACACCATGTATTTGACATTGGTGGCATCGCCTAGCCATATCGATGCAGTCTGTAATCATCGATGGCTAGTAGAATTTAAGTTTCTTGATTTTTTCTTTCATCTTTGGACCAGACTGATGAGCTACGTATAATACTGAGTGTACCTCTATCACAATGTTACATGCTTCATGTTTATCCAAACAACATAACCACATATGATCGAAGGATCACCGGTATAAGGTGTCATCCACGAGAGCATAGGAAAGTGTTCTCTGCTTCATCTAATGGGCTTGGGACTTCTCTTAAGATAGTTTACTTTTATTTAGGTAATCCATGAATGGTTGCCTCCAATCTAACTCCTAGTCTTTTTTGGCAACGATAACCTCCCCTTCAAGAGAGTACTTTTGATGAGTTCAATATCAATAAGGGATAAGACTTATCTATTTTGGACCTTGATTGATATCTACTCATCCTCCGTACATGCCAACTCCTTGGAAGCTTGGCTAAAGCATCTGCTACGGTGTTCTCTCCTCGAGAAATCTTATAAATGGTAACCTCTAGGATTTGGGCCAATAGCTCCATTGTATACTTATGGTAATGATGGAGCCTAGGATTTAAAACTTTATAGGACCCATAATTTGGTTGACCACTAATTAGGAATCCTCAAAGATGTTGATGTTCTGGATTCTTATAGTAATAACTAACTTTAGACTAAAAGTCAGAGCCTCAAATTCAGCTTCATTGTTAATGCAAGGATTGGACAAATGGTATTAGAATCTCATCACATCGTGGTCTGGAGTTAGGAGAACTATTCCTATGCCTACCTTTCCTAGAATAGTAGATTATAGTTCTTCTCCTTTTTGAGAGAAACAACACCATCAAAGTACATCTCCCAATAGTGAATGCTAGTATCCCCTAAGTTTATGATTTGTTCATCAGGGAGATCATCATTAAATAAAAAGTCAATAGGAAGTGGGTGTGCTACTAAGAAATTCACTAATGCTTATCCTTTCATCGCACGGAGAGGTATGAACATGATGTCAAACTGTGAGAGGATCATGGACCATCATTCTAGCCATCTAGATAGCATTAGTCGTGTCATGAGATATTACGGTGAATTGATTTTAGAGATCAAGTTCACCTTATGAGAAATAATGTAATGTCATAGCTTTTGGGATTCAAAGATTAAAGCTATACAATGCTTCTCAATGAGAGGATAATTATCCTCAGTAGGGATCAAATGAGGTTTGGATTAGATGATGATTGAGGTAGTAGAGCACATTTTTCTTCCCTTCATCGTTGGCTTGATCCAACAAAGCATCCAGGGAGTCATCTAACACAATAGTATATAATATGAATGGCTTGCCCAAGATAGGGGCTGCTAGAACTGACGATGTCATCAGATAATGCTTGATGTCTTCAATGGCATGCTAGCACTTATCATCCCACTTGAACTTGGCATCCTTTTTGACAATTGCTGAGAATGCTTGACATCATCTCGATAGGTTGGATATAAAATGTCTTAGATACACCAACCGCCCTTGGAATGATCTGAGGTGAGTTAAACTTTTAGGGGGTAACATTTCTAATATTGCATTGATCTCCTCTGAATCAATTTCAACTTTGCAGTGTCAGACAACAAACCTAAGAAATTTCTCTGAAGCTACTCAAAATGCACACTTCACGGGTTCATTTTGAGGTTAAACTATCTTAACCATTCAAAAACTACTCTCAAGTCAAAGAGATGGTCTTTCTTTTCTCTACTTTTGTTCACAAGATCATCGACATAACATAATACTTGATGATGAATGAGCTCATCGATGATTTGAGTCAAGGCCCATTAGTATGTAGCACCAATATTTTAAGGGCAAAAGGCATGACCTTACAACAATATATTTCGATCGGGGTTATAAAAGTAGTATTTCTTTCGTCTTTCGGGGCCATCTTTATTTAGTTATATCCAGATGATCCATCCATGAAAAATAAGACTGCATGAGATGAGGCAATATCCACCATCAGTTATAGTATCGATAGTGAAAATTCATCTTTTGGACATGCCTTATTTAGATCCCTAAAATCGATACATATGCAAATTTGTCCATTCTTTTTCTTAACTGGGATTACATTGGTTAACTAGGTAGGGTAATTTTCTTTCCAGATGAAGCCAACATCAATTAGTTTCTTGACTTGAGAAATGCCTGCTGTTCGATATCTAATCTTATGCGTCTAAGAGCTTTCTTGATAGGGTTAGCACTAGGCTCTATTGCTAGTTTGTGGACTACTATGTTAGAAGACAAACAGGGCATCTCTTCATAACTCCATGTGAAGCAGTCTTTAAACTCAATGTTGTGTCTATTTTTGGATGTGGGGGGGAGGGGGGGCACCACACTGGTCGTAGAGGGTACTTATTGAAGTGATCGGGTAAGACATTGAATTATGATGTACTATCTCGAAAGATAAAGGCATCACCCTACGTTGGACCTAATCACCTAAAAAGAACTCTTAAGGCATGATGGGTCTTCGAATATACTATAGATTTTCCCCTACTTTACATGGATAAATAAAGCAGGGTTTATATTAAACCAGGTTCCAAAGTTTCTTATGGGGGCAAGCCATCATAGTTAATTACATCCTAGGGAATGAAATTCTCTAAGAATACTCTCGATTATCATCTCCAAAGATTTTAAGGTTAGACTATCAAAGGATTGGTTATATATGGAAAATCAATTGGGAAAGTTTAAGGAGAAGACTTATTTTTAGAATCCAATGGGAAGAAGTATGAAATGCTCATGATATTAAGAAACCTAATTAGCATTCCAAACTATCTAAATATGATAACTGATAATAATTAATAAAATACTAGGAAGCCTAGTGAGCATTCTAATCATGATACTAGGAAGCCTAGTGAGCATTCCGATCTAGCAAATAAAATAACTAATAATAAATAAACAAATAATAACTAAAAATAACTAAAGTAACTAAAACTAGTAATAATAATAATAATAATAATAATAATAAATAATAATAACTAATAATAATAATAATAAATTAAAAAAAACTAAAAAAACTAAAAAACTAAAAATAACTAATCTAACTAATAATAACTAATAACTAATAAAATAACTAACCAACTAACTAACTAATAAAAACCAATAAAAACTAAAAAAACCCTAAAACTAAAACTAAAATAATAACTAAAAAAAACTAATAAACTAATAAACAATAACTAATAAAGCTAAACTAATAAATAATTAATTATTAATAAACTAATAAAAGAGCTTACCTAATTAACTAAAAATAACTAATTACTAATAATTAACTAACTAATAAACTAATAATTAAGAAAAATAAAAATATTAAAAAAACTAATAAAAACCTAATAAAAACTAATAACAAATAATAATAATAATAATAATAATAATAATAATAATAATAATAATAACTAATAACTAATAAACTAACCAAATAAAATAACTAAACTATTGAACTAAATAAAAAATTAAAATAATAATAAATAAACAATAACTAAACTAATAACTAATAATAATAACTAAATAACTAAAAACTAACTATAAAACTAATAATAATAACTAATAACCTAATTAATAAAAAACAAAATAATAAATAAATAAAATTAAATGATAGAAAAATAACTAATAACTCATAATTACTAATAATTAAAAATAATAAAACTAATAAAGCTAATAACTAAAAATAAAAAATAATAAAAAACTAATAATAAAAAAATAAAAAAATAAAAAACTAAATCTAAAACAAAAATAAAAATAAAAACCTAACTAAAATAACTAAAACTAAATAACTTAAAATAACTAAAATAATAATAAAAAAACTAATAATTATAACTAATAAATAAACTAATAAAACTAATAACTAAAAACCTAACTAAACTAATAATAACTAACTAATAACTAATAAAACTAACATAAAATGATAACATAAAAAACTAAACTAAAATAAATAATAAAACTAATAACTAATAATAATAATAACTAACTAAAAATGAAATAAATAAAAATATAAATAAAAACCAAGTATATAACTAAACTAGTAAAACTAAACTATTAATAAATAAAATGAATTAAAAAACTAATAACTAACTAATAATAATAAAACAACTAAAATAATAAAACTAACTAATAATATATAATAATAAAATCTAATAAATAAAAAACTAAACTAACTAAACTAACTAAAACTAAATATCTAATAAACCTAACTAACAAACCTAAATCGGAGTCCCGTCCCCGAGCTCTAGCAATTTATGATTTCCTTCATCAACGTCGCCTATTTTGCCGCCTTTAGGCTCATTTTGCGGGACTTTCACTAGATTCCCTTAGGAATCGGTGGCCTGTGGCCGTTTCAATGCCTTCTTTGGATTGATTCCATGCTCTATGGCATCTACCTTGACAAATCCATGGGAAACCCCCATGTTCTTATGGATCCAGTTAGGGCTTCTTCGACCTTGGGTATTTTGGTTGCTAATCCTCCTTCTTTAATGAAATATTTTAAAGAAGCTCATTCTAGTATGGATTCTCCTTTTGTTCCCTCTCCAAATTTGGTTCAATCAACATTTAAAGGTGTTCCTACTATTTTAATTTCAGATTCTAATATTGAAAAGCTTGCCGAGCCATTTTCCTTTTCTTTGGTTGGTAAATTTTCTTTTAGGTGCCCTAGAATGGAAGACATCTGTGCATTTTTTCATTGTCTTAAACTTCAGGGTTCTTTTTCTGTTGGCTTAATTCATGTGAGACATATTTTGATAAAATTATCAATTGAGTTGGATTATAACAGAGTTTTTGCTAGATGATTTTACTATGTTTATAATTGTCAAATGCGTCTTTTTAAATGGACACCTCCTTTTGATGATAATGAAAAATCTCTTATTCCATCGGTGTGGATTTCTTTACCTAACATGCATATTCATTTTGTTACTCATTAGATTCTTCATGCCATTGGTTTGATTTTTGGGCATTCTTTACAAGTGCATCAAAACACTGCCACTCATACTCGACCATCTCTTGCTAGGATTTTGGTTGAGATTGACATTACAAAAAAATACCCTAAAGAAATCTAGATTGGCTCTGATAAATATGGTTATTTTCAGAAGGTTGAATTTGAAAATCTTCCTATTTTTTTCAATCATTGCAAAATTCATGGTCATGTTTTTTCTAATTGTTTTATTGCCCATCCTCATTTAAGGAAAAAGAAAGTTGATAAAGTTTCCTCTCTTCAAGTTAATAAAGTGCCTTCTTTGCATGATCCTAAAGCTAATCCTGTGTTTCTTGGTGACAAAACTAATCTTAGTAATAATCACTCTTTAAAAATATTGCCAAGGTAAACACTCTCTTATCTTGCTTATAAGGTTGGTGACTCTTTGGTTTGGAAAAGGCTTTGCTCCATTAAATGGGTCATTGAATCCTTAATATCTTGAGGTATTCATTCAGGTTCTTCTTTCTTTTGGCAAGACAATTAGATTGGCAATGGCTCTATTGACTACCTTTTATCCAGACACTTTAATGCTGCTATCAAAGTTAACTCTTTTTGGCTTAATAACAATTGTAATGATAACAAACTTGAGATTTATAACCTTATTTCTCTTTTTGATAACTTTAGAAATATCCCTATCTCTTTTAACAGACATGATCAAATTCTATTTAAGCTTTCTTATAATGGTGATTTTATTCTTAAAGAGGTTTGAAATTTATTAGTGATAAATAGAACTCCTCTAATATTTTCATTAAACTTTTGAACAATATCATTCCCATTTCTTATTCAATTTTAGCTTGGTGGATTTTTAATAACTCTATTCCTGTGGACTCTTCGCTATGGAATAAAGGGTTTTATTTACCTTCAAAGTGCTATTATTGCTTTCATATTAAAAATGTAAATCATGTTTTTGTCAATGGTGTTATTGCTTCTAAATTATGGTTTTGGTATGATGATTTATTTAATACCAACTATTTGCATGGATCTCTTTCTTTATATCAACTTCTTGAAGTCTGTTACAAAAAAGCTATGAAAGGTCATATCAAATTTTTAATTGCTATTACCCTTATCTGGTTCATCTCGATGGATAGAAATGATGTTAAATATCATGGTATTCCTATGAACCAAAAAAGAATCCAAGCTAGAACTAAAGAAAAAAATTCATGTTGTGTTTAATGCTAATATTATTAGTAGCACTCCTTTTAGAGGTTATACATTTGTGGATAAAAAATTCAATATCATTCTGCCTGATTTTGACTCTTATAAAGGTGCTATGATTATCCATTGGATCAAACCTAAAGATAATTTGATTGAAGTGAATAATGATGGTTCTGTTTCTTCTAATAAATATGGCTGTGGTGTTATTCTTAGGAACTCTAAAGGTACTATCATTTGTGCATTTGCCTATCCTCTCAAAGCCTATTCTATTATCATTATTGTGTTTATGGAAGTCAATAAAGTTATTGAAATTTATTTGAATAAAGGTTTCTTCAACATTTGAATTCAAGTTGATGCACTGTTGCTTCTTGACATGCTTAATTCCAATAGAAATGGGAATGCTGAATTATTTTATCTTCTTAATCATACTAAAAATCTTCTTTGTCAAGTTTGTTTTAAGATTTCCCATATCCTTCGTGAAGGTAATGCTTGTGTTAATTTCTTGGCTAATTTAGGTGCCAACTTACCTGTGTTCTCCTTATTTGACAACCAAAGTTTGCCTAAACATTTAAGAGGTTTGGTTAATCTGGATAATACTGGATTGCCTTATCTCAGATTATAAGTTTGTTGGCTTTATTTTTCTGTTGGTTTTTTATGGTCCTTTGCTTTTGGTTTCCCTTTGTTAAACTCTATTTGGGTTGTGGTTATTTGCTTATTTTCTCTTTTTGGCTTGAGCTGAGTTCTATTTTTGACCTCTTATTTTTGGGTTGGCCTAGTGGTTCCTATCTTTTCAGCTTGGGTTGGTCTACTTTTTCGGCCTTGTGGCTACTATCTGCTTGGTTAGGTGTTTACCACAATTATTCCTTATTTATTTTTGGTAACATTTTATTTGGTCGTTGCTATGTCTGCTGTCAATTTTTTCCTTCTGATTAGGGTTTGCCTCTTTCTGGGTTGGTTGCTTCATTACCTTAGTTGGATATGCTATTGTGGTGATTGACTGGGAGGCTTTATTGGCTGGATGGGTTGGCTGGCAGTGTTGGCTAGCTGGGTTAGTTGGCTGGCTAGCTGTGTTGGCTATTTTTTCTTCTTCTATTGGTGATAGATTTGGGGGCTGTTGGTGGTTTGCCTCTTCTTGTATTGGCATTCCTCTCTTGGCTGCAACTACTTTTGGGTTGGTTGTTATTTTGGGTTGGCTGGTTAAAGGATATTTTGTGGCTATTATTTTGCCTTGGGTGTTGGTGACTTGGTGTTTATTTTGGCTATGGTAATGATGCTTGCACTTTTCAGTATTTATCCTCACTTTTGATGTTGTCTTTGGTGGTTTCCATGCAGTATTGCTATTGTTCTTTGATTGATCCTGCCTTCTCCTTTGGGCTTTCGTTGACTATTCATACCACACACCTTTTTCCTAGATGTCTTGGGTGGTTTTGGCTTGATGGTTGTTGTTGGTCTTTACACTGAATTGGATCTTCTGCTGCTATGGTGATTGGCTAGGAGGCCATGTTGGCTGTGTGGATTGTTGGATGTTTTGGCTGGCTGTGTTGGCTAATTTTTCCTTGTCCATTGGTGACTAATATGGGGGTCTGTTGATGTTCTTTATGTGGTCTATTTTTCTGGCTTCCTCCTGCTTTGTTTATCCCCTCTTGGCTACAGCTGCTCCACTTTTTCTTATTTGGGTGGCAGCCTTGTTGCCCGTCCTATTTGCTGTTAGGTTGGGTGTTTTTACTGGCTCTTTTTTTTTACTTTTTGGTGGTGGCTTTGGTGGTGTTCCTACTGTATTGTTGTTGTCCCTAATGGTTGGTTGATTATCTGCCTTATTGGGCTTGGTGGCTTTGTGGTTGACTTTTCTATTTGCTATTTGGAGGATTTTGCAGCCTTGGTGGCTGATGGACTTTGGTCGATGGGCTACACAAGGAATGTTGGCTATGATGTTTCCCTCTCTATCTTCTTTCGGCTGGTAGCACTATATGTAATTGTAACCCTTCTTCTAAAGTTTGGATGCTTACATATAATGTTGCTCTTTGAAATGATTGTAACTAAACCTGAGCCTTTTCTTTACTTTGCTCCTTTTCTTTGTTCTTACTCTTTATGTTAGCTTAATTGTACTTATCCTTTCATTAGTATGTTGCAGAATTCTTTTATAGGTTGGGAGAGTCTTGCAGGTGGATCTTGCGGGTATCATAAGGACCAAATGGAGGTTACTGTTGCACACACGGATCTTCTATTGTTGGTGATTTGGTTCATCTTTAGCTTTCTTTCTTAAATTATTGTAATAGTTAGGGGTTTATCTATTTAGATTTTTTGTAGCTCTTTGAGCATTAGTTTATAGATTTACCACCTCTAAGGAATTTGTACTTTTTCTTTGTGGCAAAAAAATTCCCCTAATTTCACCAAAAAAAAACACTAAACTAACCTAAACCATAAACCCTAAACTAACTCTAAACCCTAAAAACATAAACCTAAACTAAATAAAACCTAAAAATAAAATAAATAAAAAAACCTAAACCTAAATAAAATAAAATAATAAAATAAAATAAAAACCTAAACTAAAACTTAAACCAAACCTAAACTAAAAATAAAATAAAATAAAAAAATAAAAACTAAACTAAAATAAAATAAATAAAAACCTAAACTAAACTAAAAAATAAAATAAACATAAAAATAAAAAACCTAAATAAAATAAAAACTAAATCTAAAATAAAAATAATATAATCTTAAAATAAAAAAAAATAAAAACTAAATTAAGACTTAAACATAAAAATAAACCTAAAAAGAAATAATAAATAAAACATAAACCCTAAACCCAAAACTAAACCCTAAACCCAAATAAATAAAAAAAATAAAACCTAAAACCTAATTTTTTTTTAAAAAAAAAATAATCTAAACCTAAACCTTAAAAAACCCTAAACACTAAACCATAAACCCTAAAACCCTAAACCCTAAACCCCCTAAACTAACCCTAAACCCTAAACCCTAAACCTTAAACTCTAAATTAAAATCTAAAATCTAAACTAAACTAAAATCTAAACTAAATCTAATTCTAAACTCCAAAAATCTAAACTAAATCTAAACTAAATTAAACTAAATCTAAAAATCTAAACTCTAAACCTAAAATCTAAACTAAACTAAAAACAAAACTAAGAAGATCTAAACTAAACTAAAAATAAATTAAACTAAATCTAAACTAAAATCTAAAAATCTAAACTCTAAACTAAAACTAAACTAAACTAAAATTAAAATCTAAACTAAATCTAAAAACCTAAAAATCTAAACTAAACTAAAATATAAAATCTAAACTAAATCTAAACTCTAAACTAAATCTAAAAATACAAACTAAATATAAACTAAATCTAGACTAAAATCTAAACTACAAAACTAAATCTAAACTAAACCAAACTCTAACCTCTAAAACTAAATCTAATCTAAAATAAGCTAAACTAAGCTAAATAAAAATAAAATCTAAACAAAATCTAAACTTTAAAATAAATAAAAATCTAAACTTCAAAATCTAAAACTAAATCTAAAAACTAAATCTAAACTTAATAAATCTAAACTAAATCTAAACTGAGCCTAAACTAAAAAATCTAACCTAAATATAAACTAAATCTAAAATATAAACTAAATAAACAAAAATCTAAAGTGAAAAAGCTATACTAAAAACCTAAACTAAATCTAAAATATAAACTAAATAAACTCTAAACTAAACTCAAAATGTAAATCTAAACTCTAAACTAAATTAAATCTAAACTAAACTAAACTAAATCTAAACTAAAAAGTAAAACTAAAATCAAAACTAAATAAAATCTAAACCTAAATGTAAACCCTAAAACTAAATCAAAACTAAATCTAAATTACACTAAATAAACTAAATCTAAAAACTCTAAACTAAACTAAACTAAATAATCTAAACTAAATCTAAAATCAAAAAATCTAAACTCTTAAACCTAAACCTAAACCCTAAAAAATCATAAACTCTAAACTCTAAACCCTAAACCCTAAACCCTAAACCCTAAACCCGAAGTCCTAAAACACTAACCCTAAACCCTAAACCCTAACTCTCAAACCCTAAACCCTAAACCCCCTAAACTAACCATAAACCCTAAACCCTAAGCTCCAAACCCTAAACTAACTTAAACCCTAAACCTTAAATCATAAACCCTAAACGCTTAACACTTAAAACTTAAACTAAATAAACTTGAAAATAAAATAAACAAAAATACTAAACCTATATAAAATAATAAAATAAAACCTTAAACTAAAACCAAAACCAAAACCTAAACCAAGAAATAAAATAAAATAAAAAATAAAAACAAAACTAAAGTAAAATAAATAAAAACCTAAACGAAATTAACAAATAAAATAAACCAAAAAATAAAAATTCTAAATAAAATAAAAACTAAATCTAAAATAAAATTAAAATAGACCTAAAATAAAATAAAATAAAGATAATAAAAATTGAAACTGAAAAATAAACCTTAAAATAAATAAAAATGAAAACTGAAACCCTAAACCCTAAACCCTAAATTAAACCCTAAACTATAATAAATAAAAATTAGACCTCAATCTAAAATAACTAAAATCTAAAGTCTAAAATCTATTATCTAAACTAAATCTAAACTCTAAACTAAATTTAAAAATCTAAACTAAATCCAAACTAAATCTGAAAATCTAAATCTAAACTAAAATTTAAACTCTACAACTCTAAATCTAAACAAAACTAAACTCTAAATTCTAAAACAAAATCTAAAATCTAAACAAATCTAAATAAAAATAAAATCTAAACTAAATGTAAACTCTAAAATAAATAAAAATCAAAAACTAAAAAAATCTAAAACTAAATAAAAAAACTAAATCAATACTAAATCTAAACTAAAATAAATCTAAACTGAGTATAAACTAAAAAATCTAAACTAAATAAACTAAGATCTAAAGTAAAAATCTAAACTAAAAAACTTAAACTAAATAAACTAAATCTAAAATCTAAACTAAATAAAATCTAAACAAAATATCTAAGCTAAAAAACTAAAATTTAATTTAAACTAGAAACTAAACTAAAAAAAAAATCTAAACTAAATTAAAAATCTAAACTAAATATTAACTAAACTAAATCTAAACTAAAATCTAAACTCTAAACTCTAAACAAAACTAATCTAAATCTAAACTAAACTAAAACTAAACTCTAAACTAAATCTAAAAATGTAATCTAAACTAAAATTTAAACTCTAAAATCTGAAATCTAAATGAATTCTAAACTCTAAACTAAATCTAAACTAAATCTAAAAATCTAAATCTAAATTAAATTCAAAACTCTAAAACACTAAATCTAAACTAAACTAAACTCTAAACTCTAAAATTAAATATAAAATATAATCTAAATTAAACTAGCCTAAATAAAAATAAAATCTAAACTAAATATAAACTCTAAAATGAATAAAAATCTAAACCTAAAGAAATCTAAAACTAAATCTAAATCTAAATCTAAATTAAAGCTAAACTAAACTAAATTTAAACTAAATATAAACTAAAAAATATAAACTGAATCCAAACTAAACTAGATCCAAACTCTAAACTAAATCTAAAATCTAAACTACATGAAAAAAAATCTAAACCAAAAACTTAAACTAAATATAAAATCTAAACTAAATAAACACTAAACTAAACTAAAAATCTAAATCTAAATTCTAAACTAAACATAATCTAAACTAAACTAAACTAAATATAAACTAAAAACTAAATCTAAAATCTAAACCTATATCTAAACTAAAAAAATTTAAACTAAACAAAATAAATTACATTTAAAAACTCTAAAGTAAACTAAACTAAAAAAATCTAAACTAAACATAAACTAAATATAAAATTTAAAAATCTAAACTCTAAAACCAAAACCTAAACATTAACCCTAAACCGTAAACCATAAAACCCTAAACCTTAGACCCTAAACCCTAAATCCTAAATCTTAAACCCTAAACCCTAAACCCCCTAAACTAACCCTAAAACATAAACCCTAAACTCTAAACCCTAAACTAACCTAAACCCTAAATTTAATACCCTAAATTAACCATAAATCCTAATCCCTAAACCCTAAAACCTAAACATAAACTAAATAAAATCATAAAATAAATAAATAAATTAATAATATAAAATAAAAATTTAAGCTAAAACCTAAACCTAAAATTAAAAAATAATAATAAAAAATAAAAACTATACTAACATAAAATAAATAAAAACCTAAATAAAATTAAAAGGTAAAATAATCTTGAAAATAAAAAACCCAAATAAAATAAAAACTAAATTTAAAATAAAAATTAAATTGACCTAATATAAAATAAAATAAAAACTAAATAAAAACCTAAACCTAAAAAAAACCAAAAAGTAAAACATAAAAATAAATAAAAAATAAAACCTAAACCCTAATTCCTAGACACTAAACCCTAAACTAAACCCTAAACCCTAATAAAAAAAATCCTAAACCATAAATTTAAAAAAAAACTAAACCTAACACAAAAAATCCCTAAATCGTAAACCCTAAGCCCCCTAAACTAAACTTAAACCATAAACCATAAACTCTAAACTCTAAACTAAAATCTAAAATCTAAACTAAACTAAAATCTAAACAAAATCTAAACCTAAACTATAAAAATCTAACTAAATCTAAACTAAACTAAATTAAATCTAAAAAATCTAAACTCTAAACTAAAAATCTAAACTGAAAAACTAAAATATGAACAAAACTAATAACTAACCAAAAAAATCTTAAACCCTACACTAACCCAAAACCCTAAAAACTTAAACCTAAATTAAATAAAACATTAAAATAAAATAAATAAATTAAACCTAAACCTAAATAAAATAAAAATAAAATAAAAACCTAAATAAAAACCTAAACCTAAACCTAAACCTATAAATCAAACAAAATAAAAAATAAAAACTAACATAAAATAAAATAAATAAAAACCTAGTCTAAACTAAAAAATAAAATAAACCTAAAAATAAAAAAACCTAAATTAATTGAAAACTAATTCTAAAATAAAAATAAAATAGACCTAAAATAAAACAAAATAAGAACTAAATAAAAACCAAAAACTAAATAAAAACCTAAACTTAATAAATAAACTTAAAAATAAATAAAAAAATAAAACCCAAACCTTAAACCCTAATCCCTAAACAAAACCCTAAATCCTAAATAAAAAATAAAACCTAAACCCTAAATTTTTTTTAAAAAAACATAAACCTAGACCCTAAAAAACCATAAACCCAAAACCCAAAACCCCCTAAACTAACCCTAAACCCTAAACCCTAAACTCTAAACTAAAATATAAAATCTAAATTAAAATAAAATATAAAGTAAATCTAAATCTAAACTCTAAAAATCTATACTAAATCTAAAATAAACTAAACTTAATCTAGAAATCTAAATTCTAAACAAAAAATCTAAACTAAAAAACTAAAATCTAAACTAAACTAAAAACAAAACTAAAAATTTAAACTAAATCTAAACTAAACTAAATCTAAACCAAAATCTAAAAAATTTAAACTCTAAGCTCTAAACTAAACTAAACTAAAAATAAACTCTAAACTAAATCTAAAAATCTAAAAATCTAAAATAAACTAAAATTAAACTCTAAAATCTAAAATATAAACTAAATTAAACTTTAAACTAAATCTAAATATCTAAACTAAGTCTAAACTAAATTTATAAATCTAAATCTAAACTAAAATCTAAACTCTATAACTCTAAATCTAAACTAAACTTAACTCTAAACTCTAAAACTAAATCAAAAACCCTAAACCTTAATCCGCCTAAACTAACCCTACACCATAAAAGATAAGCTCTAAACCCTAAACTAACCTAAACCTAAACCCTAAACCCCAAACACTAGAAACAAAAACATAAACTGAATATAACCTGAAAATAAAATAAATAAAAAATAATAAAGATAAATAAAAAAACAAAATAAAATAAAATTAAACCCTAAACTAAAATAAAATAAAAAAATAAAAAGTAAACTAAAATAAAATAAATAAAACCTAAATGAACTAACAAATAAAATAAACATAAAATTTAAAAACCTAAAAAAATAAAAATTAACTATGAAATAAAATTAAAATAGACCAAAAATAAAATAAAATAAACACCTCAACATAAAAAATAAACCTTAAAATAAATAATAAATAAAACTTAAACCCTAAACCTTAAACCTTATAACCTAAACCCTAAACCATAAATTAAACCCTAAACTATAATAAATAAAAAAGAAAACCTAAACCCTAAATTACTTAAAAAAACCTAATCCTAAACCCTAAAAAACTATAAACTGTAAAACCTAAACCTTAAAACCCTAAAACATAAACCCTAAACCCCTAAACTAACCCTAAACCCTAAACCCTAAACCCTAAAGCCTAAACTCTAAACTAAAATCTAAAATCTAAACTAAACTAAAATCTAAACTAAATCTAAATCTAAACTCTAAAAATTTAAACTATATCTAATCTAAACTAAACTAACTCTAAAAATCTAAACTCTAAACTAAAAAAACTAAAATCTAAACTAAACTAAAAACTAAATTAAATAAATATAAAATAAAGTAAAAAATCTAAACTAAGCGAAATCAAAACTAAAATCTAAAATCCTAAACTCTAAACTCTAAACTAAATTAAACTATATCAAAACTAAACTCAAACTAAACTCTAAACTAAATCTAAAAATTTAATAATCTAAACTAAACTAAAATATGAAATTTAAACTAAATCTATACTCTAAACTAAATCTAAACTAAATTTAAAAATCTAAATCTAAACTAAAATCTAAGCTCTAAAACTCTAAATCTAAACTAAATTAAACCCTAAATTCTAAAACTAAATCTAAAATCTAAACTAATCTAAATAAAAATAAATCTAAAGAAAATCTAAACACAAAAATAAATAAAATTCTAAACCTAAAAAATCAAAAACTAAATCTAAAAATAAAATCTAGACTAAATCTACACTAAACTAAATCTGAACTAAATATAAACTAAAAAATCTAAACTAAATCTAAACTAAACTAAAATTTCAACTAAATAAACTCTAAACCAAAATAAAAATCTAAACTCTAAACACTAAACTAAACTTAATCCAATCTAAACTAAACTAAATTTGAACTAAAAACTAAATCAAAAATCTAAACCAAAATCTAAACCCTAAAACAAAATCTAAAATAAATTGAAACTAAAAAAAATAAACTAAATCTAAAATCTCTAAACTGAAATCAAAACTAAACAAAACTAAAAAATCTAAACTAAATATAAACTAAATCTAAAATCTAAAAAATCTAAACTCTAAAACCTAAACCTAAACCCTAAAAAACCCTAAACCCTTAACCCTAAACCCCCTAAACTAACCCTAAAACCTAAACCCTAAATCCTAAACCCCAAACTAACCAAAACTCCAAACCATAAACCCTAAACCCTAAATCCTAAAAACCTAATCCTAAACTAAATAAATCTTAAAAATAAAATAAAATAAAGTCCTAAGGTAAAACCTAAACCTAAAAAAAAAAAAAAAAAAAAAAACTAAAATAAAATAAAATAAATAAAAACATAAATGAAGCTAAAAAATAAAATATACCTAAAAATAAAAAACCTTAAATAAAATAAAAACTAAATCTAAAATAAAAATAAAATTGACCTAATATTAAAAAAAATAAAAATTAATAAAAATATAAACCTAAAAAATAAACTTAAAAATAAATAAAAAAATAAAACCTAAACCCTAAACCCTAAACCCTAAACTAAACCATAAACATTAATAAATAAAAAATAAAGCCTAAATCCCAAATTTTTTTTTTAAAAAAACTAAACCTAAATATTGAAAGACCTTAAATCCCCTAAACTAAACATAAACCCTAAAACCTAAACCATAAATTATAAACTAAAATTTAAAATCTAAATTAAACTAAAATCTAAATAAAATCTAAACATAAACTCTAAAAATTTAAACAAAATTTAAAAATCTAAACTCTAAACTAAAAAACTATATTAAAAAACTAAAATCTAAATAAAACTAAAAACTAATAAAAAAAATCTAAACTAAACTAAATCTAAACTAAAATCTAACAATCTAAACTCTAAAGCTTAAAATAGACAAAACTAAATCTAAAAAAAATGAAAATTAAACTATAAGCTAAATCTAAAAATCTAAAAATCTAAACTAAATTAAATATAAACTCTAAATTCTAAAATCTGAACTAAATCTAAACTCTAAACAAAATTTAAAAATCTAAACTAAATATAAAGATCTAAATCAAAACTAAAATCTAAACTCTAAAACTCTGAATTTGGAATAAACTAAACTCTATACTCTAAAACTAAATATAAAATCTAAACTAAACCAAACAAAACTAAACTAAATAAAATTAAAATCTAAACTAAATCTAAACTCTAAAATAAATAAAAATTTATACCTAAAAAATCTAAAACTAAATCTAAAATTGAAATCTAAACTAAATCTAAACTAGAAAATCCAAACTAAATCTAAACTCTAAGCTAAATATAAAATCTAAACTAAAAACCTGAACTAAATAAACTAAATAAACTCTAAACTAAACTAAAAATTTAAATCTAAACTTAAAACTAAACTAAATCTAAATATAAATAAACTAAACTAAACTAATTCTAGACTAATAACTAAATCAAAAATCTAAACTAAATAAAATCTAAACTAAAATCTAAACTCTAAAACTAAATCTAAACTAAACTAAATAAACTAAATCTAGAAACTTTAAACTAAAATATAGGCTAAACTAAACTAAAAAAATCTAAATTAAATATAAAATCTAAAAATCCAAACTCCAAAAGCTAAAGCTAAACTTTCAAAACCATAAACCCTAAACCCTAAACCCTAAAATCTTAAACCCTAAACCCATAACCATAAATCCTTAACCCTAAACTCTAAACCCCATAAACTAACCCTAAACTCTAAACCCTAAACCCTAAACCATAAACTCTAAACCCTACACTAACCTAAACTCTAAACCCAAAACCCTAAAACCTAAACTAACCCTAAACCCCAACCCTAAACCCTAACCCATAAAAACCTAAACTTAAACTAACTAAAAATTAAAAATAAAATAAATAAAAAGCCTAAAACTAAATAAACTAAAAAAATAAAATAAAATAAAAACCTAAACTAACATCTAAACTTAAACCTAAACCTAAAAATAAAATAAATTAAAAAATAAAAACAAAAATAAAATTAAATAAACAAAAATTCTAATGAAATTTGAAATTAAATAAACCTAAAGATAAAAAACATAATAAAATTAAAATAAAATAGAGCTCAAATAAAATAAAATAATAACTACTTAAAAACCTAAACTTGAAAACTAAAATTAAAACTAGAACCTAAAAATAAATAAAAAATAAACCTTAAACCCTCAGCCCTAAACACTAAAGGCTAAACCCTATACCCTAATGCCTAAATCCTAAACCCTAAACTAAACCTAAACCCTAATAAATAAATAAATAACCAAAATCCAAAATTTACAAAAAAAACTTAAACCTAAACCCTAAAAAACCTTAAAACCTAAACCCTAAACCCCCTAAACTTTAGATGAAAATCAAAAATCTAAACTAAGCTAAAATCTAAACTAAATCTAAATCTAAACTCTAAAAATCTAAATTAAATCTAAACTAAACTAAACTAAATCTAAAAATCTAAAATCAAAGCAAAACAAATCTAAACTAAAAAAACTAAAATCTAAACTAAACTAAAAACTAAACTAAAAAATTCTAAACTAAACTAAATCTAAACTAAATAAAATTTAAACTAACTCTAAACTAAAATATCTAAACTAAATCTCAACTCTAAACTAAATTTAAAATCTAAACTAAATAAAGCAAAATCTAAATTAAAAAATCTAAACTAAAAACCTAAATTAAATAAACTAAATGTAAAATCTAAACTAAACTAAAAATCTAAATCTAAACACTAAACTAAACAAAATATAATCTAAACTAAACTAAACTAAACTAAATCTAAACTAAACACTAAATCTAAAATTTAAACTAAATAAAATCTAAACTTAAATATAAAATCTAAAACTAAATTTAAACTAAATATTAACTAAATCTAAACTAAACTAAATAAACTAAATCTAAAACTCTAAACTAAAATCTAAACTAAACTTTATTTAAAAAATTTAAACTAAATCTAAAATCTAAAAATCTAAACTCTAAAATCTAAACCTAAACCCTAAAATTCCATAAACCCTAAACCCTAAACATAAACCCAAAACCGAAAACCCTGAAACCCTAAACCCTAAACCCTAAATCAAATCACCTAAACCTAAACCCCCTCCTAAATCCTAAACCATAAACTAAACTAAACTTAAACCTCACTAACTCCACTAAACCCTAAACTTAACCCTAAACCATAAACTAACCCTAAAGCTCCCCAAATAACACCCTAAACTCTAGTCTAAAATCTAAAATCTATACTAAACTAAAATCTAAACTAAATCTAAATATAACCTCTAAAAAATATAAACTAAATCTAAAATAAACTAAACAAAATTTAAAAATCTCAACTTCAAATTAAAGATCTAAACTTAAAAACAAAAACCTAAACTAAATAAAAAAATTCTAAATTGAACTAAATCTAAAGTAAATCTAAACTAAAAAAAATCTAAACTAAATCTAAACTAAACTAAATCTAAACTCTAAATTGAATCTAAAATCTAAACTAAATAAACTAAAATCTTAACAAAAAAATATAAACTAAAAACCTAACCTCAATAAGCTAAATCTAAAATCTAAACTAAATAAATTTTAAACTAAACTAAAAATCAATATCTAAACTCTAAACTAAACTAAATCTAGACTAAACTAAACTAAGCTAAATTAAATTTAAACTAAAAATTAAATCTAAAATTTATACTAAATAAAATCTAAACCTAATTCTAAACCCTAGAACTCAATCTTAGCTAAATCTAACCTAAACTAAATACATTCAAACTAAAAACTCTAAATTAAAATCTAAACTAAACTAAACTAAAAATCTAAAATATAAAAATCTAAACTCTAAAACCTAAACATAAACACTAAACCTTAAACCCTAAACCCTAAAACCTAAAACCCTAAACATTAAACCCTAAACCCTAAATCATAAACCATAAACCCCAAACCCTAAACCCTAAACCCTAAACTTAAACCCTAAAAAACCTAAACTCTAAACCCTAAACCCCAAAAACTAACCCTAACTAAACCCTAAACCCTAAACTCTAAACCCTAAACTAACCTAAAATTTAAACTAACCCTAAACCTTAAACCCTAAACCCTAAACCTTAAAAACTTAAACCTAAACTAAATTAAACCTAAAAATAAAATAAATAAATAAATCTTAGCCTAAATAAAATAAATAAGATAAAATAAAATAAAAACATAATCTAAAACCTAAACCTAAAGCTAAACCCAAAAAAAACAAAACTAAAATAAATAAATAAATGAAACTAAAAATAAAATAAATCTAAAAAACCTAAATAAAATAAAAACTAAATCTAAATTAAAAATATAATATACCTAAAATAAAATAAAATAAAGACTAAATAAATACCTAAACCTAATAAATAAACCTAAAAATAAATAAGAAATAAAACCCAAACCCTAATCCTTAATAAATAAAAAATTAAACCTAAACCCTAAATTTAAAAAAAAACCTAAACATAAACCCTAAACCCTAAACCCTAAACCCCTAAACCCTAAATGCGAAACCATAAACCCTAAAACCTAAACCCTAAATCCTAAGCCTAAATAATCTAAAGCTAAATCTAAAAACTAAATCTAAAATAAATCTAAAATAAACTAAAGCTAAACTAAATCTAAACTAAGTCTAAACTAAAACATCTAAACTAAATCTAAACTGAACTAAATATAAACTCTAAAGTAAATCTAACATATAAACTAAATGAACTAAAATCTAAACTAAAAAATCTAAATTAAAAACCTAAACTAAATAAAAATCTAAACTAAATAAACTCTAAACTAAACTAAATATCTAAATCTAAACTCTACACTAAACTAAACTAAACTAAACTAAACTAAATCTAAACTAAATCTAAAATCTAGACTAAATAAAATCTAAACATAAATCTAAACCCTAAAACTAAATCTAAACTAAATATAAACATTACTGAATAAACTTACTCTAAAAACTCTAAACTAAAATCTAAACAAAATTAAACTAAATAATCGAAATGAAATCTAACCTAAATTTAAAATCTAAAAATTTAAACTCTAAAACCTAAACTTAAACCCTGAAAATCCATAAACCTTAAACCCTTAAACCCTAAACCCTAAACTTTAAATTTTAAACTCTAAACCCTAAACCCTAAACCCTAAACCCTCTAAACTAACCCTAAAACTGAATCCTTAAACTAACCCTAAACCCTAAGCTTTATAGCCTAAACTTTAAACCCTAAAAACTTAAGACTATGCTAAATAAAACCTACTAAGAAAAAAAACAAAAACCTAAATAAAATAAATTTTAAAAATAAAATAAAAACCAAAACTAAAACATAAACCTAAACTTAAAATATAAATTAAAATAAAATAAAAAATAAAAACTAAACTAAAATAAAATAAATACTAACCTAAGCGAAACTGAAAAGTTAAAAAAAAATCTATAAAAGAATTAACCTAAATAAAATAAAAACTAAATCCAAAATAAAAATAAAATAGACATAAAATAAAAATTTACTAAAAATTTAAACTTAAAAAATAAACCTAAAAGTAAATGAAAAATAAAGTCTAAACCCTAAACCCTAAACTATAAACACTAAATCCTAAACCATAAACCCTAAACCCAAAATTAACCCCTAAACCCTAATAAATGAAAAATAAAACCTAAACCCTAAATTAAAAAAGAAAACATAAATCTAAACCCTAAATAACCATAGACCCTAAACCCTAAACCTATGCCCTAAACCCTAGGCCCCCTTAACTAACCCTAAACCCTAAACCTTAAACTCTAAAATAATATCTAAAATCTAAACTAAACTAAATCTAAATCTAAACTCTAAAAATTTAAACTAAGTTTAAACTAAACTAAACAAAATCTAAAAATATAAACTCTTAATTAAAAATCTAAACTTAATTAAAAACTAAACTAAAAAAAATCTAAACTAAACTAAAAAATCAAACAAAATTTAAACTAAAATCTAAAAAACTAAACTAAACTAAATTTAAACTAAACTAAAACTAAACTCTAAATTAAATAAAAAAATCTAAAAATTTAAACTAAACAAAAGGCTAATATCTAAAATCAAAAATATAAACTAAATCTAAACTCTAAACTAAATCTAAAAATCTAAACTAAATCTAAAAATCTATATCTAAAATAAAATCTAAACTCTAAACTATAAAACTAAATCTAAAATCTAAACTAAACTAAAAAAAAATCTAAACTAAATCTAAGCTCTAAAATAAATAAAAATATAAAACTAAAAAATCAAAAACTAAATCTAAAAACTAAATCTAAGTTAAAAAATCCAAACTAAATCTAAACTAAACTAATTATAAATTCTAACCTAAATATAAACTAAAACTAAAACCTAAACTAAATCTAAAATCTAAATAAATAAACTAAACTAAAAAATATAAATCTAAACTCTAAACTAAACTAAATCTAAACTAAACTAAACTAAACTAAATCTAAACTAAAAACTAAATCTAAAATCTAAACCATAAAATTAAATCTAAACAAAATCTAAACTAAACTAAGTAAACTAAATCTAAAAACTCTAAGCTAAAATCTAAATTGAACAAAACTAAAAAATCTAAAATAAATCTAAACTAAATCTAAATCTAAAAATCTAAACTCTAAAACCATAAACACTAAACCCTAAACTCTAAACCCTAAACCTTAAACCCAAACATTAAATCCTAAACTATAAATCCTAAATCCTTAACCCTAAACCCTAAACCCCCTAAACTAACTCTAAACCCTCAAACCATAAATCCTAAACCCTGAACTCCATACCTAAAGCTAACCTAAATCCTAAACCTACAACCTAAAACCTAAACTAACCCTAAACCCTAAACCCTAAACCCTAAATACCTAAACTTAAACTAAATAAATCATAAAAATAAAATAAATAGAAAAACTTAAACCTAAATAAAATAATAAAATAAAAACTTAAACCTTAACCTAAACATAAAAATAAAATAAAATAGAAAATAGAAACTAAACTAAAATAAAATAAATAAAAACCTAAATGAAACTAAAAAAATAAAATAAACTTAAAAAACAAAATAAAATAAAAACTAAATTTAAAATAAAAATAAAATAGACCTAAAATAAAATAAAATAAATACTAAATAAAAGCCTAAACCTAAAAAAATAAACCTAAAAATAAAACCTAAACCCAATATCCTAAACCCTAAACCCTAAATCTAAACTTAAAAATAAACTAAATCTAAACTAAACTAAATCTAAACTAAAATCTAAAAGTCTAAACTCTAATCACAAACTAAACAAAACTAAACTAAACTAGATCTAAACTAAACTAAAGCTAAACTCTAAACTAAATCTAAAGGTCCAAAAATCTAAACTAAACTAAAATATAAACTCTACAATCTAAATTTCAAACTAAATCTGAACTCTAAACTAAATCTAAAAATCTAAACTAAATCTAAATTAAACCTAAAAATTTAAATCTAAACTAAAATTTGAACTCTAAAATTGTAAATCTAAATTAAATTGAACTCTAAACTCTAAAACTAAATCTAAAATCTAAACTAAACTAAAAGAAAAAAAATAAAAATAAAATCTAAACTAAATCTAAACACTAAAATAAATAAAAATCTAAAACTAAAAAAAATCTAAAATAAAATCTAAAAGCTAGATCTAAACTAAATCTAAACTAAATCTTAATTAAGTCTAAACTAAAAAATCTATACTAATTCTAAACAAAATTAAATCTAAAATCTAAACTAAATCATAAATCTAAACTAAATAAACTAAAATCAAAACTAAAAACCTAAACAAAATAAACTAAATCTAAAATCTAAACTAAACTAAAAAACTAAATCTATACTCTAATCTAAACTAAATCTAAACTAAACAAAACAAAACTGAATTAAATCTAAACTAAAAACTAAATCTAAAATCTAAACCTAAATCTAAACCCTAAAACTAAATCTAAAATAAATATAAACATAACTAAATAAACTAAATCTAAAAAACCTAAACAAAACTATACTAAAATTTTGTAAATCTAAATCTAAATCAAATCTAAACTAAAATCCTAAAATATAAAAACACTAAACCCTAAGCCATAAATCCTAAACTCTAAACCCTAAACCCTAAAACATAAACCTTAAACCATAAATCCTAAACCCTAAACCTTAAACCCCCTAAACTAACACTAAACCCTAAACCTGAATGTCTAAACCCTAAATTAACCTAAACCCACTACCCAACTCAAAACTCACCCTGCCCACACCTAAACTCTAACCAATAAATAAACCTAAAATAAAATAAATAAAAACTAAACTTAAATAAAATAATAATAAAATCCTAAACCCTAAACCCTCTCTAATCCTGCTAACTCTAAACCAAAACTAAAACTCCTAAACTCTAAACCTAAATCTTAAAAACCCTAAACCTTAAACCTTAAACCCAACCTAAACTAACACAACCCACCCTAACCCTAAACCCTAAATCTTAAACTCAAACTTTAAACCACAATAAACCCAACCTACCCACCCACTCTCTTTTACCCACCTTAAATCACAAACCCTAAAACATTAAGCCCTAAACCCTAAACCCTAAACCCTAAACCCTAAAACCCTAAGCCCTAAACAATAAACTAAAATAAACAAAACCTAAACATAAACCTAAAATAAACTAAATTAAACTAATTAAATAAAATAAATTAAAAATAAACTTAAAACTAAAATATAACATATAATTTAAAAATTAACCAAAAATAAAAACCTAAAACCTAAACCTAAAAAAATAAAATAAAAGCCTAAACCTAAAAAAAACCTAAACCTACAAAATAAAATAAAAATAAAACTAAACTAAAAAATAAACCTAATCCTAATCCTACACCTAAAAAAATAAACTAAACTAAAATAAATAAACATAAAATAAATAAATAAACTAAATAAAAATAAAAATAAAGCTAAAATTAAAAATAAAATAAATGAAAATAAATAAAAAATAAAATAAATAAACCTAAACATATAATTTACTTAATTAAAAAAATATACAAAATTTAAAAACAAATTATAAAAAATAAATAAACTAAAATAAATAAACCTAAAATAAAGATATAAAAATAAATAAACCTAAAATTAATAAAATAAACTAAATAAAAATAAGAATAAACCTAAATAAAAATAAAGAAAATAAAATAAACTAATTTAAATATAAATAATATAAATAAACCTAAACTTAATGGATTACTTAATTTAAAAAAATTAAAAAGAATTGTAATCATAAATTGTAAACCCTAAACCATAAAAACCCTAAACCTTAAATCCTAAACCATAAACCCTTAACTCTAAACCCTAAACTCTTAATCTTAAACCATTAACCCTAAAATTAACCCTAAACCCTAAACTTAGAACCCTAAACTCTAAACCCAAAACCCTAAACCCTAAACCCGAAAAGCCTAAACCCAAAAGCCTAAACTCAAAACCCTAAACTCTAAACTAACCCTAAACCCTAAACACTATATGGTAAAACCTAATCTCTAAATCATTAAAACATAAAAACCTAAACCTAAACTAAATAAAACATAAAAATAAAATAAATAAATAAACCTAAATCTAAATAAAATAATAAAATAAAAGAAAATAAAATAAAAACCTAAACTAAAATCTAAACCTAAACCTAAAACCTAGAAATAAAATAAAATAAAATTTAAAAACTAAACTAATATGTAAACTAAATAAACTAAATAAACCTAAACTATGGTTTACATTTTAAAACTAAAAAAAAAAAAGAATTAAAAAATACCCTATCCCAAAATACTAAACCCTAAACCCTAAAACCTAAACCTTAAAACTTAAACCCTAAACCCTAAAACTAACCCTAAACCCTAAACCTTAAACCCTAAACCCTAAACCCTAAACCCTAAAACTAACCCTAAACCCTAAAGCCTAAAATAAATAAAAACTTAAACTAAACAAAATAATAAAAATAAATAAAAAGAATAAATCTAAATAAAATAAAAGCTAAACCAAAACTAAAAAAAAATAAAATTAAAATAAATAAAATAAAAACTAAATAAAATAAAAACTAAATAAAAACCAAATCCTAAAAAGTAAATCTAAAAATAAATAAATAATAAAACCTATATCCTAAGCCAAAGAAAACCTAAAATTAAAATTAAAATAAAATAAATGTAGACCTAAACTATAATAAACTAAACTAAAATAAATAAAACCTAGACATAAACCTAAAATAAATTAAACCTAAACCTAAACCTAAACTAAATAAAATGAAATAAACTAAAAATGAACTTATTCCTAAACTAAAAAATAAAACCTAAAAATAATCTAAAATAAAAACCTAAAACCTAAACCAAAAAATAAAAAAAATAAAACCTAAACCTAAAAAAAATAAAATAAATAAAACTAAACTAAAAAATAAACTTAAACTTAAACCTAAACTTAAAAAATAGACTAAATAAAAAACCTAAACTAAAATAAATAAACCTAAAATAAATAAATTAGTCTAAATAAATATAAAAATAAACCTAAATAAAATATAAAAAATAAAATAAACTAAAATAAATAAAAAATAAACTCAATAAACTTAAACATACCAGTTTACTTAATTTAAAAAAAACCCTAACCCTAAACCCTAAACCATAAACCCTAAACCCTAAATCCTAAACCATAAACCCTAAACCCCAAACCCTAAACCTTAAAACAAACCATATATCCTAAACCCTAAACCCTAAACCCCAAAACCCTAAACCCTAAATCCTAAATGCTAAAACCATAAATTGTAAACCCTAAACCCCAAACCCTAAACCCTAGAAGCCTAAACCCTAAAATTTAAAATTGACAACCCCTAAACCCTAAACCCCAAATCATAAAATCTAAATCATAAACTAACCCTAAACCCTAAACCCTAAACTCTAAACCCTAAATGTTAAACCATAAAAGCCTAAGCTCAAACCCTAAAATCTAAATCATACAACCCTAAACCCTAAACCCTAAACCCAAACCCAAAACCCTAAAACCTAAACCCTAATCCTTAAACCCTATAAATCTAAAAATGTAAACCTAATCTAAATTTAACCTAAAAATAAAGTTAATCAAAAAATCTAAAAACTTAATAAAATAAAATAATAAAATAAAAGATACCTAAACTAAAACCTAAACTAAAACTTAAACATGGAAATAAAAGAAAATAAAAAATAAACTAATAGAAAATAAATAAAAACTTAAACTTAACTAAATAAAATAAAATAAACCTAAAAATAAAATACCTAAATAAAATAAAAATTAAACATAAAATAAAAATAAAATAAACCTAAAATAAAATAAAATTAAAATTAAATAAAAACCTAAATTAAAAAATAAATAAAAAATAAAACCTATACCCTAAACTAGAAAAAAACTACACCTAAAATAAAAATAAAATAAACAAAATAAAATAAACCTAAACCTAAACTATAATAAACTAAACTAAAATAACCACTAATCCTAAACCTTAAATCAACCTCAAACACTAAACCCCAAACCCTAAACCCCAAACCTTAAATCCTAAAAACCAATAAACCTAAACCTAAACTAAATAAAACCTAAATATAAAATAAATAAATAACATAAAGCTAAATAAAATAAAAAATGAGATAAAATAAAAAACTAAACTAAAAACGTAAACTTAAACTTAAACCTAAAAAAATAAAATAAAATAAAAAAATAAAAACTAAACAAAAATAAAATAAATAAAAACCAAAGCAAAACTAAAAAATAAAATAAACCTAAAAATAAAAAACATAAATAAAATAAAAACTAAACTTAAAATAAAAATAAAATAAAATAAAAACTAAATAAAAACCTAAACCTAAGAAATAAACCTAAAAAAACCCAAAAAATAAATAAAAAATAAACCTTAAACCATAAACTAAAAAAAAACCTAAACTTAAAATAAAAATAAAATATACCTAAACCTAAACTAAGATAAACTAAACTAAAATAAATAAATCCTAAACCTAAACCTAAAACAAACTAAACCTAAACTAACCATAAACCTAAACCTAAACTAAAAAGTAATACCAAAAAATAAACCTAAAATAAAAACCAAAAACCTAAACCTAAAAAAATAAAATAAAAACCTAAACCTAAACCTAAAAATAAAAAATTAAACTTAAACCTAAAAAATAAAATAAAAAGAAACTAAATTGAAAAATAAAATAAATTTAAACCTAAACCAAAAAAATAAATTAAAATAAAAAACCTAAACAAAAATAAATAAACCTAAAATAAATAAACTAAATTAAATAAATATAAAAATAAACCTAAATAAAAATATAAAATAGGATAAACTAATATAAAGAAAACATAAACGAAATAAACCTAAACCTACTAGTTTAACTAATTTAGACAAAATTAAAATAGAAAAAAAAAACCTAAACCAAAACCCTAAATCCTAAACACTAAACCCTAAGCCCTAAACCGTAAAACCCTAAAAAAAATTAAATAAAATAAAATAAACATAAAACTAAACTAAAATAAACTAAACTATAATAATCCTAAACCCTTAAACCTAAACCCTAAACTAACCCTAATCCCTAAAAACCTAAACATAAACTAAACAAAACCTAAAAATAAAATAAATAAATAAATTGAAACCTAAATAAAATAATAAATAAGATAAAATAAAAACCTAAACTAAAACCTAAACTTAAACCTAAACCTAAAAATAAATTAAGATAAAAAAAATAAAAACTAAACTAAATAAAAAGAATTAAATACCTAAGCTAAACTAAAAAAATAAAAAATAAAAATAAAAAACCTAAGTAAAATAAAAAGTTAAACTAAAATAAAAATAAAATAAACCAAAAATAAAATAAAACAAAAACCTAAACATAAAAAAATAAACTAAAAACACCTAAAATAAATAAAAAATAAAACCTAAACCCTGAACTAAAAAAAAACCTAATCCTAAAATAAAAATAAAATAAACCTAAAATTAAACTAAAATAAACTAAACTAAAATAAATAAAACCTAAACCTAAACCTAAAATAAACAAAACATAAACCTAAACCTAAACTAAGAAAACAAAATAAACTAAAAATAAACCTCAACCTAAACCAATAAAATTAAGCCTAAAAATAAGCCTAAAATAGAAACACAAAACCTAAACCTAAAAAAAAACCTAAACCTAAACTTAAGAATAAAAAAAATAAAACTTAATCCTAAAAAATAAAATAAAAATAAAACTAGGTGGACAAATAAACCTAAACCTAAAAAATAAATGAAAATAAAAACCTAAACTAAAATAAATAAACTAAATAAAATAAATTAAATAAAAATAAAAATAAATCTAAATAAAAATAAAAATGAGATAAACTAAAATAAATAGATAATAAACTAAATGAATTAAATATACTTAAATCGATTGGTTTACTAAACATTTAAATAATAAAAATTAAGAAAATCCTAACCCTAAACCCTAAACTTTAAACCCTAAACCCTAAAAATCTAAACCCTAAACTTAAAATCCTAAAACCCTGAACCCTAAACCCTAAACCTTAAACTGTAAAATCCTAAACCCTAAAAGCTACAACCCTAAACCCTAAACCTCAAATTGTAAATCATAAATGTAATAAAAATAAAATTAACCATAAATGTAAGTAAGAGATAAAATTATCCCTAAACCATATAAGTAATAAAAACCAAAACTAAACGAAAAAATAAAATAAATGTAAAAAGAAAAAAATAAACCTAAAATAAAAATTAAAAAACATAAAATAAAATAAAAATAAAAATAAATAAATACCTAAACCTTAGAAATAAACCTAAAAAAAATCATAAAAATAAATAAAAAATTAAACCTAAACCCTAAACTTAAAAAAAACCTAAACTTAAAATAAAAATAAAATTAACCTAAACCTAAACTAAAATAAATAAAACCTAAACTTAATCCTAAAATAAACTAAACTTAATCTAAGTAAAATAATATAAACTAAAAATAAACCTAATCCTAAATTTAAAAATTAAACCAAAAAATAAACCTAAAATAAAAACCTAAAACCAAAACCTAAAAAAACAAAATAAAAACCTAAACCAAAAAATTAAAAATAAAACCTAAACTTAAAAAATAAATAAATAATAAAACGAAAATAAAAATAAACTTGAACCTAAAAAATAAACTAAAATAAAAAACCTAAACTAAAGTAAATAAATTTAAAATAAATAAACTAAACTAAATAAAAAACTAAACCTAAATAAAAATAAAAAAAATAAAAATAAATATATAAAAATAAAGTAAATAAAAGTAAACCTATGAGTTTACTTAATTCAAAAAAATTTAAAAAATTTAAAAAAAAAACCTAACCCTAAACCCTAATCCCTATGCCTTAAATCTTAAACCATAATAACCCTAAACACTAAACCCTAAATCCTAAACCCTAATCCCTAAACCTTAAACCATAAACCCTAAATCCTAAAACCCTAAAAAAAAAAAAAAAAAAAAATAAACCTAAACCTAAACTACAATAAACTAAACTAAGATAGCCCTAAACCATAAACCCTAAACCCTAAAATCCAAAAAAAACCTAAACCTAAACTAAATAACCCTAAAATAAAATAAATAAATAAACCTAAACGTAAATAAAATAAAATAATAAAATAAAATAAAAACCTAAACTTAAACCTAAACCTAAAAATAAAATAAGATAAAATAAAACCTAAAAACCATAAATAAAATAAACATAAACCCTAAACCCAAAAAAACTAACCCTAAACCCTAAAACCCTATAAATAAAATAAAGAAAATAAAATAAACCTAAACCTAAACTAAAATAAACTAAACTAAAATAACCCTAAACCCTAAACCCTAAACCTAAAACTAACTCTAAACCCTAAACCCTAAACTTTGAAAAATTAAAACCCTAAACCTAAATTAAATAAAACCTAAAAATAAAATAAATAATTAAACCTAAACTTAAGTAAAATAAAAAATAAGATAAAATAAAAACCTTAACTAAAACCTAAACCTAAACCTAAACCTAAACCTAAACTTAAAGATAAAAGGAAATAAAAAATAAATACTAAACTAAAACTAAATAAAACTAAATAAATAAAATAATTAACTAAACTAAATAAAATAAAATAAACCTAAAATTAAAAAACCTAAATAAATTTAAAATAAAATAAAAATAAAAATAAAAGAAACCTAAAAAAATAAAATAAAATAAAAACCTAAACCTAAAAAATAAACTTAAAAAAACTTTAAAATAAATAAAAATAGAACCTAAACCTTAAACTAAAAAAAACTAAACCTAAAATAAAAATAAAATAAATGTAAATCTAAACTAAAATAAACTAAACTAAAATAAATAAAACCTAAACCTAAACCTAAAATAAACTAAACATAAACCTAAACATAAATTAAATAAAAGAAAATAAACTAGAATTAAACCTAAACCCAAACTAAAAAATAAAACCTAAAAATAAACTTAAAATAAATAAACTAAATAAACATAAACCTAAGAGTTTACATCTTTTAAAAAAAAATCCTAACCCTAAACCCTAAACCCAAAACCCTTAACATAAACCTAAAACCCTTAACACTTAAAACCATAAACCCTAAAACTTCAAACCCTAAGCCCTAAAATAATCCCTAAACCCTAAACATATAACTAACCCTAAACCCTAAACCCTAAACCCTAAATCCTAAATCTTAAAACCTTAAACCCTAAACCTTAATCCCTAAAACCCTAAACCCTAAACCCTAAAACATCAAAACATAAACTTAAACTAAATAAAACCTAAAAATAAAATAAATAAATAACCTAAACCTAAATAAAATAAAATAATAAAATTAAATAAAAACATAAACTAAAACCTAAACCAAGAAATAAATAAAATTGAAAAATAAAAACTAAACTAAAAGGTCAACTAAATAAACCTAAACCTACCAATTTACTTAATTTAAAATAAAAAAATTAAAAAACCCTATCCCTAAACCCTAAAATGCTAAACCCTTAACCCTAAACCCTAAAACTATCTCTAAATCCTAAAATAAATAAAAACATAAACTAAATTAGAAAAATAAAATAAACATAAAAATAAATAACCTAAATAAAATAAAAACTAAACCTAAAATAAAACAAAAACAAAAACTAAATAATAACCTAAACCTAAGAAATAAACCTAAAAAAATCCTAAAAATAAATTAAAAATAAAACCTAAACCCTAAACATAAAAAAACCTAAACCTAAAATAAAAATAAAATAAACCTAAATCTAAACTAAAATAAACTAAAATAAAATAAATAAAACCTAATCTAAATAAAATAAAATAATCTAAAAATAAAACTAAACCTAAACTAAAAAATTAAACTTAAAAATAAACCTAAAATAAAAACCTAAAACCTAAACCTAAAAAAATAAAATAAAAAACTAAACCTAAACCAAAAAAATTAAAAATAAAACTTAAACCTAAAAAATTAATTAATAATAAAATTAAACTAAAAAATAAACTTAAACTTAAACCTAAACCTAAAAAAAAACTAAAATAAAAACCTAAACTAAATTAAATAAATCAAAAATAAATAAACTAAACTAAATAAAAATAAAAAATAAGCCTAAATAAAAATAAAAAATAAACAAAAATAAATAAAAAATAAACTAAATAAACTAAAACCTACAGGTTTACTAAATAAACCTAAACCTACCAATTTACTTAATTTAAAACCTAAACCAAGAAATAAATAAAATTAAATAAAAACATAAACTAAAACCTAAACCAAGAAATAAATAAAATTGAAAAATAAAAACTAAACTAAAAGGTCAACTAAATAAACCTAAACCTACCAATTTACTTAATTTAAAAATAATAAAATAAAAAAATTAAAAAACCCTAGCCCTAAACCCTAAAATGCTAAACCCTTAACCCTAAACCCTAAAACTATCTCTAAATCCTAAAATAAATAAAAACATAAACTAAATTAGAAAAATAAAATAAACATAAAAATAAATAACCTAAATAAAATAAAAACTAAACCTAAAATAAAACAAAAACAAAAACTAAATAACAACCTAAACCTAAGAAATAAACCTAAAAAATCCTAAAAATAAAATAAAACCTAAACCCTAAACATAAAAAAACCTAAACCTAAAATAAAAATAAAATAAACCTAAATCTAAACTAAAATAAACTAAAATAAAATAAATAAAACCTAATCTAAATAAAATAAAATAATTTAAAAAATAAAACTAAACCTAAACTAAAAAATTAAAGTTAAAAATAAACCTAAAATAAAAACCTAAAACCTAAACCTAAAAAAATAAAATAAAAAACTAAACCTAAACCAAAAAAATTAAGAATAAAACTTAAACCTAAAAAATTAATAAATAATAAAATTAAACTAAAAAATAAACTTAAACTTAAACCTAAACCTAAAAAAAAACTAAAATAAAAACCTAAACTAAATTAAATAAATCAAAAATAAATAAACTAAACTAAATAAAACTAAAAATAAGCCTAAATAAAAATAAAAAATAAACAAAAATAAATAAAAAATAAACTAAATAAACTAAAACCTACAAATAAAAATAAATAAAAAATCGGTAACCCTAAACCCTAATCCCTAAACATTAAATCCTAAACCCTAAAAACCCTAAACTCGAAACCCTAAACTCTAAACCCTAAAACCCTAAAAATATAATAAACCTAAACCTAAACTAAAACAAACTAAACTAAAGTAACCCTAAACCCAAAAACCTTAAACAAACCCTAAACCCTAAACCTTAAAAACCTAGAGACCTAAACCTAAACTAAATAAAACCTAAAAATAGAATAAATAAATAAATCTAATCTTACATAAAATAAAAAATAAAATAAAAAAAAAACCAAAAACCCTAAATAAAGTAAACCTAAACCCTAAAACTAACCCTAAAACCTAAAACCCTAAAAATAAAATACACAGAATAAAATAAACTTAGACCTAAACTAAAATAACCTTAAACCCTAAACTAACCCTAAACCCTAAACTCTAAACTATAAACCCTAAAAACCTTAAAACTATAAACTAAATAAAACTTAAAAAATAAATAAATAAAATGAAACATAAATAAATTAAAAAATAAGAAAAAATAAAAACCTAAACTAAAACTTAAAAAATAATAAAATAATAATAAATAAAAAGTAATCTAAATTAAAATAAATAAAAACCTAAACCCGAAACCCTAAACTTTAAACCCTAAAACTAACCATATACCCTAAAAATAAAATAAACAAAATAAAATAAACCTAAACTTAAACTAAAATATGTCTAAATCCTAAATAACCCTAACATTAAACTAACCCTAAGGCCTAAACCCTAAACCCTAAAAACCAAAAAACCTAAACCTAAACTAAATAAAACCTAAATATGAAATAAATAAATAAACCTAAACATAAATAAAATAAAAAATAACATAAATTAAAAACCTAAACTAAAACTAAAATTTAAACCTAATCCTAAACATAAACATAAAATATAACAAAAAATAAAAACTAAACTAAACTAATAAAATAAAATAAAATAAATAAAATAAATAAAATCCTAAACTAAACTAATAAAATAAAATAAACTTAAAAATTAAAAATTTAAATAAAACAAAAACTAAACTAAAAATAAAAATAAAATAAACCTAACATAAAATGAAATAAAGACTAAATAAAAATTTAAACATAAAAAAATAAACCTAAAAAACCAAAAAATAAATAAAACCTAAAACTTAAACCCTAAACTTAAAAAATAAAACCTAAACCTAAAATAAAAATAAAATAAACCTAAACCTAAAACAAAATAAACTAAACTAAAATAAATAAAACCTAAACCTAAACCTAAAATAAACTAAACATAAACCTAAACCTAAACTAAATTAAATAAAATAAACTAAAAATAAACCTAAACCTAAAATAAAAAATAAAACCTATAAATAAACCTAAAATAAAAACATAAAACCTAAACTTAAGAAAATAAAATAAAAATCTAAACCTAAACTTGAAAATAAAAAATAAAAGCTAACCTAAAAAATAAAATAAAAATAAAACTAAACTAAAAAATAAACCTAAACCTAAACCTAAAGCTAAAAAAGTAAACTAAAATAAAAAACCTAAACTAAAATATATAAACTAAACTAATTATAAATAAAAATAAACCTAAATAAAATGAAACATAAAATAAACTAAATAAACCTAAACCTACCAGTTTACTTAATTAAAAAAAAATCTAAACCCTAAACCCAAAACCCTAAAAATCCATAAACCCTAAACTCTAAACCCTAAAACCTAAACCCTAAACCCTGAACCCTAAACCTTAAACCCTTAACTCTAAACCTAAAATAAACTAAACAAAATAAATAAACATAAACCTGAACTAAAAAAATAAAATAAAATAAAATACCTAAAAATAAATAAACTAAACATAACTAAAAAAATAAACCTAAACCTAAATAAAATAAAATAAAAAACTAAAACCTAAGCCTATAATTAAACCTAAAAACCTAAAACCTAAAAATAAAAAAATAATAAAAACCTAAACTAAAAAAATAAAAACCTAAACCTGAACCTAAACATAAACTAAATAATTAAATAAATCTAAACCTAAACCTAAAACTAAAAAATATAAATAAATAAAATTTAATAAACTAAATAAAACTAAACTGATCCTGAACCTAAATAAATAAATAAACTTAAAACTAAACCTAAACCTAAACTAACCTAAATAACCTAAATAATTTAAATACATAAAATAAAATAAAATAAAATAAATAAACATTTTAAACCTAAACCTAAACTAAATATACCTAAATAAAATAAATAAACTGAAACTAAAATAAACTAAACCTAAATAAATCCTAAACCTAAATGAATAAACTAAACGAAATAAAAACCTAAACATAAACCTAAACCTAAACCTATAAATAAACCTATTAAAACTAAATGTAAACCTAAATAAAAATAAACAGTAAACCTAAAGCTAAACCTAAATAAAAACCATATAATTTAAAAATAAAATAAATTAAATAAATAAAAAAACTTAAACCTAAATACATAAACCTAAATCCTAAACTTAAATCTAAACCTAAAAACCTAAACCAAAACATAAACCTAAACCTAAATGTAAACCTAAAACCTAAACCTACAGTTAAACCCTCAAATAAATAAACCCAAGCTAAATAAACCTAAATCTAAACCTAAATAAATAAAAATACAATAAATAAACCTAAATAAACTAAACTAAATAAAATATAAAAGCTAAATAAAAATAAAACTAAATAAAATAAATAAATCAATAAAAATAAAATAAAATAAAATAAATAAAAACTATAACCTAAACTTAAATAAATAATCGTAAACCCAAATAAAAAACTAAATTAAATAAACTAAATTAAATAAAAAAATAAAACCTCAAGTAAAAATAAATAAACTAAACAAAAATAAATAAATAAACCTAAAAACTTAAACCTAAACCTAAAATAAACCTAAAATAAACTAAATAAACCTAAATAAATAAATTAGTAAAATAAAAATAAAGTAAAACATAAAAATAAAACCTAAACTAAAAACCTTAAATAAAATAAAAAAATAAACTAAATAAAAAACCTAAATAAAAATAAAACTAAAACCTAAACTAAATAAATAAAAATAAAAAAACTTAAAAATAAAATATAATTAAACCTAAACAAACCTAAACCTAAACCTAAAATAAAACCTATACCTAAATCTTAAACTTAAAATAAAATAAATTAAACCTAAATAAACCTAAACCTAAACTAAATAAATAAAAAATTAACAAAATAAAGATACCTAAACTAAATAAAATAAACCTAAAATTAACATAAAACCTAAAGCTAAACTCAATAAAATATACCTAAAGTAAAACCTAAACCTAAACCTAAACCTAAGCCTAAACCTAAACCAAAATATAAAAATAAAACTCTAAACTAAATTAAAATCCTAAACCTAAAATAAATATAAAAACCTAAAATAATAATAAATAAAATAAAACCTAAACCTAAACTAAATAAAATAAAAACCTAAACCTAAACCTAAATAAACATAAACCCTAAATAAAAATCTAAAATAAAATAAACCTAAGCCTAAACCTAATCTAAAACCTAAACATAAATAAACTAAAAAATAAACAAATAAAACCTAAATAAATAAACTTAAACTAAACTAAATAAATAAATAAATAATAAATAAACCTATACCTAAACCTAGACTAAATAAACTAAATAAAATAAATAAAAAATAAAATTATTAAAAATAAACTAAACCTAAAACCTAGATAAACAAAAAACTTAAATAAATAAAATAAACCAAAACCTAAAAAATTAAAAACCAAAAACCCCTTCCCCGCTCTATCGTTCTTTGGCAATTTTTGAATCCCCTTTGGTAGCGCATCCCCAACTAAGGATTTTTGACATTTTTTTCTTCATTTTTGTCCGATTTCAAAGGCTAGCATGACATCTAGCCGCTTGCATGATGTTTCAAAATTGATCATGGTCATGTTGAGTTTTATTCTTTGGGCTCACCCTCAAAATATAGATGTTCTGGCTAGGGCATCCGACCTTTTGGGGATTGGTAGCTCTTTTGCTACATCTTCTACTAAATCCTTCAAAGAAGTGCTCTCTAGTAAGAATTCTCACTCTGCTGACTCGATTAATCTCATTTTGATGTCTTTTAGGGGTTTGTTGACCGTTATACGCTCTGATGTGGATTTTGAAAAGTTGGTACAACCTTTTAAATTTTTGCTTGTTGGTAAATTTTCTATGTCACCCAAATTTGGACAAGATTCGCTCATTTTTCCATAATCTCAAGTTTATGGGTGCCTTCTCGATTGGTCTAATTGACCCTTAGCATATCCTGATTCAACTTTCAAATGATCTGGATTATTCACATATTTTTTGTGTCATTCTTATTTCTTCTTTAATTTCCAAATGTGTTTGCTAAAGTGGTCACCACTTTTTGACATTAAAGAGGAATCTCCCATTGTCCCTATGTGGTTATCTCTTCCTAGTATGGGCAATCATTTTGTTACCCACCATGTGCTTTTTGCCATTGGGACTTGATTCGATCGGCCTTTGCAACTTGAACAAGCGACCATTGAGCAATCTAGTCCTTCTATGGCTTGGATCCTCGTGGAATTAGATATAACTAAAAAATACCCTAAGGAAGTCTGGATTGGATCTGAAAAATACAAGTATTCATAAAAGGTTGAATTAGAGAACCATCAAATTTTTTGTTCCCATTTTAATGTTCACTATGATGATAATTTAGATTGTTTTGTTCTCCATCCCAACTTAAAAAATGAAATCCTCCTAAAGAGAGTGTTGTCTTTATCCATAAGTTGATTCCTACTTATGTTCAAAAATTAGCCTTGGATTCTAAGGATGGTATGAAAGCTGTTATTGGGGTTAATCATATTAAACATGTTTTGGCTCCTCTTGTCGGTATGGATTCGACTGATATTCAATATGGGAAGGATGAGTTACCCATTATTTCTTCTTTGAATTTGAATGTTTCTAATGCAGAGAAAAATAAATTTCTTAGGCTTTTGGAAGACGATTTTGTTTCCTCTGATTTTATTCCTGCAACTTTTTTAGTTTTGATCGATGAAAATGAAGCTTTTAATGAGGATTTAAATGATGTCAAGCATGCTGGAATTTTTTTTACTCTGAATTTAACTACTTGTGAGTTGAATGGTTCTAAATCATAATCGTCGCTCTATTCTAATCTTGATATTCATGCTAATCCTACTTTTCAAATCAATATGGATTTGGAAATAGGGTGAACTCCTCTCCAAAAATTTGGAAACTTCTTCTAAATCTGTGACTAATGTTACTAAATCCTACTCAGATGATGATTCTAGGGGAAAAAAAATGGTTTCCAAACTTATCATGCTAAAAAGAAAGAAATGTTAAAAATTTTTCTCCCAAATTATCAAAAAGACACTAGATCTACTTAGGCCTCCCTTTCCTCTCTTAATTAACCTTTTCTTAACCCCTTTTTTATTTCCTTATGTTTAATTTTCTTATTTAGAATGTTAGAGGGATCAGTACCCTCTCTATTTATAATTGTATTTGTAATCTTTATCGAATTCATAAAATTTCTTTACTTATTATTTTGGAGCCCTTTATTCATGCTAATAAAATTAACCATGTTGCTAGAATGATTAGTTTCAATTAATTTTATCTAATGTTAGTAATAAGATTTGGTGTTTCTGGAATAATTTTATTGAGGTTTCTATTCTTGATGATTTTCAACAAGTTGTCAATGCTCAAATCTCTTTTGGCAACTATAGTATTTTGGGCACTTTTGTTTATACTTCTTATACTAGATTTGGATGAAATCTTCTTTGGGATAATTTGAGTAATTTTGCTACCTCTGTCAATAAACCTTAGTTTGTTGGTGGTGATTTCAACATAATTTTATTCTCTTCTGAATGAAGTGGTGGTTGCTCTCCTAATATTCATTCCATGGAAGAACTTTCCAATATGATCCTTGATTGTAATTTGATTGATATTGGTTTTAAGGGCACTAATTATACTTGGCAAAACTCTAGACTTTGGCAAAGGTTGGACTAGATTATTTTTAATACTCATTGGATTACTCAATGGCCTATTACTTCTGTTGATCATTTAAGCAGAACCTTGTCTGATCATGCTCCTTTTCTAATTTCTATTAAAGATAATTCTAATAGATTAAAAAATTTCTTCCATTTTAGATTTCAAAACATGTGGATTTAGCATATTGATTTTTTAGTGTTGTGGCTAACAATTGGTAAACGCCTTTATATCTTAATAATTCGAGTATGGGGATGAATAGATTCTGGTTTACACTTAAAAGACTTAAACAAAATCTGGGTTGGTGGAACAAGCATTATTTTAAAAACCTTTTTGCTAATATCAAAGATATGAAAATTTTGGTTTGTGATCTTGAAGTTTCTGCTATCTTTAAACCTTCTAAGATTAACGACTTAACTGAAGCAACAAATAAACTTGTTAAGTTCCAAGATATGGAAGACACTTATTGGTGATAAAAAGCTGCTAGTAAATATATTATGAATGGTGACAGGAATACTAGGTACTTCCATGCTTTAGTTAATAAAAAGAGAGCTTTAAATAATATTCAAAATATTAAAGATGATAATGGAGATTAGATTATGGAGAATAATGGCATTACTGATTCAGTTATTAATTACTTTATAAATATGCTTAATAAGAGTTGCTCTTATGAAGATATTTCTAAATCGCACTTTATTCCTTCTATTATTACTATTGATGACAATGATTTTCTTACTATTGTGCCTAACGAAGATGAAATTTTTAAAGTTCTGAATAGCATGAACATTGATAATGTTGCTGGTCTGGAGGGTTTCACTACCCAATTTTTTTAAAAATGTTGGTTTATTATTAAAAATGATTTGTTTGAGGCTGTGATTGACTTTTTTAATGATAATCCTTTTCTTAGATATTTTTCTTGCACTTCTATTATTTTGAAACCTAAGAAAGATAATCCAGACTATTGGAGTGATTTTAGACCTATTATTCTTTGCACCTTCTTTAATAAGCTAATTTCTAGAATTCTTGCCAATAGGCTTAGTCCTTTACTTCATAGGATTATCTCTCTCAACCAAACTGGTTTTGTTAGAAGTAGATCTATTTCTAATAATATTTTACTTGCCTAGGAATTAATCCATGATTTAGATACCAAGACTAGAGGTGGCAACATTCTTTTCAAATTATACATTACCAAAGCCTTTGATAATATCACTTGGGATTTTATATTCCATATTCTAAATTTATTTGGGTTTTCTGATAAATTTATTTTTCTTATTAAAAATTGTATTAATAATGCTTGGTTTTCTATTTTGCTTAATGGGGAAGCCCTGAGATTCTTTCCCTCTTCCCATGGCTTAAGACAAAGGGATCCTTTATCCCCTGCTTTATTTATTATTGCTATTGAGTACTTATCTAGGAGCAACAATGACTTATTCTTAAATAATCCTAGTATGTACTACAAAACTCTTGGTGGCCTTCCTATTTCACATTTAAGCTTTGCAGATGATTTCATTATTTTTTGCCATGCTTCTGCTCATCATATCAAGAATCTCAAAGGTTTTTTAAATAAATTTGGTAGAGAAATTCTATCAATGATAACAAAAGCTATTTTATCACTTCTTCTAGTATCTCCAATAATAAAATAAATAAAATCCTAGATATCACTAATTTTAAACATCAGCACTTACCTCTTAAGTACTTGGGTGATCCTCTTTTAAAGAACCAAAGTGATCCCATCTTTTTGATGAGTTAATTCAAAAAATTTTAAATAAAATTTTGGTTTAAGGATTCCATTTGCTTTCTTTTGGTGGCAGGCTCACTATTCTTAAAAGCACTCTTAATTCAATATCTCTTTATTTAATTCAAACTATTATCCCTACTAATGCTACTCTTATCAGAATTGATCGCTTGCCTAATAAATTTTTTTTTGGGATTCTATAATTCTACCAAAAGACTGCATTGGACATCTTAACATAAATGTTATGGTCCTTTGGGTGAAGGTGGTCTTGGTTGCAAACCTATTCGTGAAGCTATTACTACCTTCTCTCTTAAGATCTAGTGGAATTTTAGAAATAATGATAGACTTTAGCCTAATTTTATGATGAAAAAATATTGCCAAGGTAAACACCCTCTTATTTGTGCTTATAAAGTTGGTGATTCCCCAATTTGGAAAAGGCTATGCTCCATTAGTTAGGTTGTTGAATCCTTAATATCTTTAGGTATTTGTTCAGGTTCTTCTTTCTTTTGTCAAGATAATTGGATTGGCAACGACTCTATTAACTCTCTTTTATCTAACACTCTACTGCTACTATCAAAGTTAACTCTTTTTTGGCTTAATAATAATTGAAATGAAAACAAACTTGAGAATTATATCTCTATTTCTCTTTTGGAGAACTTTAGAAACATCCCCATTTCTTCTAACAAACCTGATCAAATTCTTTTTAAGCTTTCATATAATGGTGATTTTGTTCTCAAAGAGGTTTGAAATTTTATTAAAAATAAAAAGAACTCCTCTAATGTTTTTATTAAACTTTGTAACAATATCATTCACATTTCTTATTAAGTTTTAGCTTGGAGGATTTTGAATAACTTTATTTCTATGGACTCTTTGCTCTGGAATAAAGGGTTTTATTTACCTTCAAAGTTTCATTGTTGCTTTCATATTTAAAATGTAAACCATGTTTTTATGAATGGTGTTATTACTTCTAAATAACGGTTTTGGTATAATGATTTATTTAATACAAACTACTTTCATGGATCTCTTTCTTTATATCAGCTTCTTGAAGTCTGCTTCAAAAAAATTGTGAAAGGTCATATCAAAGTTTTAATAGCTATTACCCTTATCTGGTTCATATGGATGGATAGAAATGATGCTAAATTTCATGGTACTCCTATGAACCATAAAAGGATCCTAGCTAGAACTAAAGAAAAAAATTAATGCTCTATTTAATGCCAAACTTATTAGTAACATTCATTTTCAAGGTTATAAATTTGTGGCTAATAAATTGGGTATCATCCTGCCTAAGTTTGACTCTTATTACAGTGATAGGATTATACATTGGATCAAACTTAAAGATAATTTGATCAAAGTGAATACTGATGGTTTTGTTGCTTCCAAAAGTATGGCTGTGGTGGTATTCTTAGGGATTATAAATGTACTATCATTTTTACTTTTGGCTATCCTCTTAAAGCTTGCTCTATTATCTATACTGAGCTTATGACTATCGATAAAGCTATTGATATTTGTTTGAATAAAGGTTTCCTCAACATCTTGATTGAAGTTTATGCACTCTTGCTTCTTGACATGGTTAATTCCAATATAAATGGGAATGATGAATTATTTTATCTTCTTAATCATACTAAAAATATTTTTTCTCAAGTCTTTTTTAAAATTTCCCATATCCTTTGTGAAGGCAATGCTTATGCTAATTTCTTGGCTAATTTAGGTGCCAACTTAATTGAGTTCACTTTATTTGACAACCAAACATTGCCTAAACTACTAAGAGGTTTGGTTAATCTGGATAATATTGGATTTTCTTATCTCAAATTATAATTCTTCTTGGATTAGTTTTCTCTGTTTATTTTTTTACCCTTACACTGAGGATATACTATCCCGATGATCAGTTCCACTTGGAAGGTTGTAAGCCTACACGCTTTCTTTCCAGGTTGATCGTTGCACACCGACGGGCACCTTAGGATGGTTGGTTCTCACTATGCTGACGGATACACCACTCATGATGATGGATTCACCTTAGGTTGGTTGGTTCTCGCACCTAAGGATACACCACTTATGGCAGATGTAAGTCTGATATGCTTTCTCTTTGAGTTGGCCATTGTACACCTATAGGCTTTATTTTCCAGGGCTCAGGATAACTCCCCTAGAAGCACCTCCCCTGTAGGCACTATATTTGGATCACATCCTTTACGACCTTATTTAGACACTACCCAAGTTGCTGTTGGATTGGATAGTTCTCCTTTTCTAGTAACCACTCCTGTGATTGGAGAATCGATCATGTGGATGTGTAGATTCTCCCTTTGTCAAGTAAATTTGAGATAGGTCAAGGCTGACATAGCCCCATCTCAGTGTGGTCCCTTGCACACCAATAGGGTCCACATAAATATATAAACAAAATATATATTCACTTATGGATTAGGAGGACACCCCTATTGGAACCATTTCCAAAGCATGTATCATATCATTAAGGCAGTGTGAACAAAACTCCCTATAAGAATCGCCTGACTACTCTTGAGTTGAGATAAATCTCCAGCGGCATTCACTCAGTAGTCACCCCTAAGTCAGATTCGATTTATTGTGCTACTAATAGGTCACCCTAGCAATTATTCCCAGCTTTAGAAGATGTAAGTCTGCTATGCCTTCTTTCTAGCATAGTTGTTGCATATCGAAAGGCAACCCCTTAGGTTAGCTAGCTCTACCCCACGGCTAGTAGACTATCCCTTTGGATTTGTAAATTTGAGATAGGACAAATCTGATATAGCCCCTTCTCAGTGGGTCCATCGCACATCGACATGGTCTGTAAATTAAATCTATCAAATTTGACTGAGCTCACATCCCTAGTAGATATGCCCTCAATTCAAAATGAAACTAAACCAAAAAAACCATATCAAATCATATGAAGTTAAGATAAAATTATTCCTGACTACTTTTGAGTTAAAATAAGTCCCTAGCATCATTCACTCAATTATCACCCTAGGTCAGGTTTGATTTGTTGTGCATCCGACAGGCCACCCCAGCGGTTGTTCCTCACTTTAAAAGATGTAAGTATGCTACGCCTTCTTCCTAGCACAACCATTACACACTAAAAGGAAACCCCTTAGTTTGGCTAGCTCTACCCCATAGACGGTAGACTATCCCTATGAATTTGTTACCTAAGGTAGGTCAACGCTGATATAGCCACTTCTCAGTGGGTCCATCGCACATTGATAGGGTCCATACATTAACTCAGATTAAATTAAACCCAAAATGATTTTCCCTAGCAGAGTTAAATCACACTGTTCTCCCTAGTGGAGCCCAAAATTATATCTAAGCAAGTCAAGCAAACAAAACAAATTCAAAACAAATTAAACAAACTAGTTAAATCAAATAAATCCAGAGTCTAAATCAAATATAAATACTATCTATCCTCATACCCCTATGAAATCAAACTCAAATTCCTGGAATTTGCTATGGAAGGTCTTATATCTTATTCTCATATTTTAAAAGTCAATTTAAAGTCAATCGATTCATTATAGATTCTTATTCTTATCCCCATCTCCATAAATCATAAATCAAATCAAATTCCCTAGCAGATTTTCTTCTTCTATTCCCTCGACATAGACCCCTCACATGTCATGTCAAGTGCATATGTGATCCTTTAGCAGATCTCCCTCCATGTTCTTGACATGGAATTCTCATCAAATCTTATTTCTTCTCTTATGCACACCTTTAATACTTCAACCAAAAGCCTAACAATGTTTTCATTCAAATTACATCATCTTAACATTGTAATCAAAATTTTATGATTTGTGATGGTGCAAGCTCAAACTAACTATACAATATCATGCTAAACATATTATAGTGTGAATTAACACACTATATTATATTATAATTTATGATGTTATATTATAATTTGCTATAATATAATTTATTGTCTAACATTACACCTTATTAGAATCACTTAAAAGGAACAAATAACAAAATTTTCTCAAAATATAAATAATGTCCATTTTGAATGTAAAATTGTTATTTTCCTATCAAAAATGGTACAAAATAGCATAATTTTGGTGTTACTTGTTGGTGTGTGCCGTGAGTTTGGCCAAATTTTTCCATCTCAACCTTCAAATTAACATTTTTGTGAGTTTTCACCCAATGTATTATAACAAAAGTAAAACATACTAAAATGTGCAATAACATTTAGTAACACACCACCACTTTCATATATATGTGAAGTTATATTGTTATGTACATTATATTTTAATATGCTTTCATATAGTATATTATCTTACATTACACCTTAAAATGAATCACTTTATGCAAAAAATTTTATAAAATTTGGTTGAAAAATGAACATTTATTTTAATGCAAAATTCCATTCTTTTGATTAAATGACACACCATTGCACACCCCTAATGATGTTCCCTAAATCTTACCTTAAATGTGGCCAAATGCCATCATCTCAGCCTATAAATCATTATTTTTATGAATTATACTAGTACAAACTCTACTACATCATACTATAACAAACTAAAATATGCTAAACAACAGATAGTAATACACAATAGTATGTTATAATCCATGATGCTACACTATGTTATGGCATCCTATATTATTATACACTATAACATATTATATCATATTACATATCACATCATAAGGGATTTCTTAAGATAAAAAATCATAAAATAAGTCTAAACATTAAAAAACTATATATTTTGAATTGTATCCCTTACATATTTTAAATTGAAATAATATATTATGATGTCATGCTCTACCTACTATGCATTTAGCCAAATTCCACCATTTTAAAGTCTAAATCAACATTTTTATAAATAATGCTAGTGTAGGCTCGATTGCATGATTGTAAAATACAAAAAAAATTTAGAATGAATAGAACAATATATTATGATACATAATGTTATACTATGTTACAACATTTAATATTTATTTTGAACTTAAAATCTTACTTTTTAGGATACAAGTGGCTAGCACACCTTTTGTAATACAACCTACACTTCAAATTTAACAAATTTCATCATCTGATTTGTTAAATCAATATTTTTCTGATTTATATTAATATAAAATATTAGGAACAATACCATAATATACTAAAACATTTTAAAACATCTTATAACATCCAAAAATACATCACTACATTCTCAAATATATGATGCTACATTATACTATAATATATGGAATTATAATATGATTTAAGGTTAGGGTTTAGGGTATTCAAATATCTAATTCTCAAGGGAAAGTCTCTTGATGACATTTTCTTTAGCTACCATAACTATATTTGGATTAGGTCATTCTTTAGATCTACTTCTAATTTCATCTTTATTTGAGGTTTAGGGTTAGGGTTTAGGGTTAGCTTAAGATTTAGGGTTTAGGGTTAGTTTAGGGTGTAGGGATAGTTTAGGGTTTAGGGGCTTTTTTTTTTTTTTTAAAAGAGACCCCATTATACAGGGGTATTTTATTGCCACAAAAAAAGGGTTACAAGATCCTTAAAGAGGATAAACTCCGAATCTACTGCTCAAAGAGCTACAATCAGCCTAAGGAGTAAATCCCCATCTAAGTACATCCAAAAGCAAGAGAAAACATTAAAGCAATCAAAAGATACAATATGGCTAACATAATAATCGAAAGGAGGATTAGGGCCAATGCTATGATGGTTGTAAGAGAGCTTGGTAATATGGAGCAAACTTGCAAGAGAACAAGGGAGAATCACTTGTAAAGTGACACTAGAGAGGAGATTAGAGCAGGTAAAATAATACAAATAGAGAGATAAATGAAAATAATAAAAATTGAGAGCAATAAAAGGGAAAGTTGATAAAGAAGGCTCAGGCTCAATCACACCAAATTGGGGCAGATGCAAAATTGAGCATCCAAACTTCATTAGAAGGGTTACATCACATGAGCTACTACCATACCAAAGGGAGTGAAAACATCACGACCATCATAGCCAACAAACCTATGAGGAGGTAACACCCGTTGATAATCTTATGAACTTTATTACGCAATCCTAAACACAATCATATCTAAAATAGAGAGGTAATTGAAAGAGCTAAATGGTAAGTTGTCTCATTCAAGAAAGATATCGAATATAGTCATCATGAGAGTATATAAACATAATTAGTCATCTTAGAGCCTCATATCCAAGTGAAACCAAAGATATAAACCCACCAAAAAAAAAAATAGCATATGAGATAACTTGTCGCGATCAGCTAACCAAAGTCAATGATCTTATAGTTCGACCTTCCCATCATAAGATATATAATTGAAACTTTCGAGGTGAAACAACCCCTTTTTTATGTCCATATGAGTAATTAGAGAAAGACAATTGTAAAGGAAGGCAACATAGCTCAACACGGAAAAAGGGCTGCAACCAACCAAAACTAACAACAAGTAAGGACATTTAGAGCTACGGCTCCCATGGCAGCATACCGGGTCAAATTCAGACAATCCAGCTCAACAGATAACCGAGAGAACAAGACAACAAAAAGTAGCAACTTCCCATAACACCACTCTTCGTGACTCAAAAAATTGCACAAACCAAACTAGGCCGAGATATGAGAATAGACAATGTAAAATTATAGCATTCGAGATGAACAAAGAACTGTAAAAATAGCACTAAGCAGAAGCCAACCAACAAGTAAGTAATGCAATAATGTAAAATAGAATGCAAAAAAGATAGGACAATGGATAACCAAAGCAAAAAATAGCCAAGATAGTAATAATGAAGACGGCAACATTCGAGATAGGAAAGGACTACAGATTGGCCATAAAACCTCCCAATCAGAGTAAATATTAGGCCATAAAAGCAGTTATCTTGAAGGTCGCAACACAGGCAGAAATCTCTAAAAACCATCACCATCAGAGCATCAAGAGCAGTAAATGTTTGCTAAACGAAGGACCCAGAAATCTTGCAGCCAACATAGAAGGAGCCAACAAGGGTGGCCAGATAAACCTAGCCAAGAAATTTCCAGGACATGAAATAATCAAAATAACAAAAACTAGCTAGCATGTCATAATGCCTCCCATCCAATATAAACAGAGCAACAGATGCAGGTTTATCAGAGAGAGGATGAAAGAAACAAAGAAGTATGATAGATCAGATAATCACATGATAAGCAACTAAAAGACCAAGAAGGGGTTCAAAGCAAAGTCCACCAAGCAATCAGAACAACATCGAACAAGGTAAACCGAACCCCTGCACAATCCAAGACACAATAAATAGACGTTTAAGACCAACCCAAGAGGCCACCCAAAATTATATATAAGTAAATGGAAGGATAGATAATGAATAGCACCCCCCAAGCAAATTACATTCGTGGAAATCGACGAATAGGGTGCTTAATCACCATAATCCAACACGCCAAGGATAGTGACAATAATAACCAATAGGATTGCCAATAATCCCATTATGCTTATAAGATAAACCATTGATGCCCTTCCAAAGATAACAAAAAAGGATATTTAAAAAAGGCATGTTCACAACATAACAAATGGAGAGAAGACCACGAAGGACAAACAACAATCCAGATGTTGGCATCTTGCTGGACAAGGAAAATAGAAAACCAAAAAGCAGTGAATACAAAATTACCCACAATCACAGCAAATGCAGGATAATTATCCATTGAGAAAATCCAAGCTTGCTGTGCCTGAAAAACAAAACCAGAGACAGCAAGATTGATAGAAGCCTCAAGGAACCAAATCAGCCTCAGAGAAACTACCACATAAGGAACATTCATAACAGCAGCAAAATATCCCTATTTAGCCCACAATCCTTGGAGAAATACCCCACAGGCTTGCCAAAGTAACAGTCATTGAGAGTATACCAACCATAGTTTATGATCAAGTAGAACAGTTGATAAGGCATAGTGATCGCACAATACTAACAAAGACTAAAAGGGATATTATAAGGTTAAGAGAGCCTAAATAACTAATCAGATAAACTAAATCCATAAACATCCAAAGTCTTAAAGCAGCAACAGGTAACATCAGACTATAGTACCACACTAATAGAAAAGGCACTCCAATCCAAGAAGTTAACAGCACAGACCCAATAGATGCAGGATTATAATATAAACAAAGACTGTAGATATGATTCACAGCCACCCAAAAATGAGCAGCAACCAAGCTAGAAATAATCTAGGCAATCAGAGAGTCACTCCCATTAGAGCAACTATTGCAACATAAATCAGCCATTAAGGGTAAGAAGGTCAGCAGTAACCTATGAGAAAGCCTGCAAAGAACATCGATAGTAAGAGGAAGAAATGAAGAAAGCACCCCATAGCAAGATCCCACCAAAGAAACCTTACTGAAATAGGAAATGGCATGATGAATGGGGTCCGTGTTCCAATAAAAAAACAACATCGAGGATGATAAGTATCGAAAACCAAATGTCCTCTTCATGCACAAAAATGAAGTAAAATATAACTCCTAGAAGTAAAAGAAAAATGTCAAGGAGAGTTAGAACATAAGGGAACAAAAAACCAGAAAAAAGAGAGATGAAGAGGAGAGTTAGATTCTGAGGTAAAGAAGCCCGGAATTGCCCAAGTTAACCAGACCACGCAGGTATTTGGGTAATGTAAATTGATTAAAGAGGATGATACTGTCTAATCTCGCACCCAGATTTGCAAGGTAATCAGGACATGCATTACCTTAACGCCAAACATGAGTGATGGTAAAATTCACAGAGAGAAGAGCCCTAGTTTGCTTGAGGAGGTAGTACAAACAAGCATTGCTCATATTGGTAGAAGTCAAAAGGTCAATCAAGAGAAGAGCCCACCTCTATCCAAATATTGAGCCATTTTGAAGACAAATTTCTAGAGCTTTGTGGATAGCCATAAGCTCAAGATAAGGAATAGTCTTTGGAAATAAGGGGATAAGCAAATGCATAGAATAATACCCTTAGAATCCACGAAAATGCCTCCACAACCCGAGCCATTATGAGAGACGAGCCATCAAGATAATTTTAATAATATGATCGAGGTTTTTCCAAAACCATTCTATCATTTCGATAGTAAGACCGTGCGGAAGGTTGAGGCCCAGTTTATTAGTGATAGATTTACAGCCTTTAAAATGCTTGTGATGGATTAAATTGGTTTTAAATAAGTCATAAATTTTGTTTTTAGTTCTAGCAATAATCCTCATGTGATTCATACGAATCCCATGATGTTTAGCTTCATTTTGGTCCATCCATATCAACCAAATAAGAGTAATGGGGATTATGATTTTAATATGACCTTTAATTACATTGTCAAAGTAAACTTCAAGAAGTTGATATAAAGTAAAAGAACAATTAAAATTGATAGTGTTGAATAGATTGTCCTACCAATTCCAAATTTTAGAGGCAATAGTCCCATTAACAAAAACATGGTTAACATTCTCAATATGGGAACAACATTGACATTTAGAGGGTAAATAAGACCCTTTACCCCACAACAAAGAGTCAACAGAATAAAGTTTTTAGGATATGCCAAGTAACAGAGTAAGAAGAGGGATATTGCTATTCCAAATTTTGGAGAACACAATAGAAGAATCTCGATTGTCTTTAATGTGAATCCACACATTTTAAGGTTGAAATCCCCATTATGAGATAACTTAAAGATAATCTGATCATGATTGTTAGGAGTGATAGGAATACTAGTAATAACATTTAAGAAAGTGGAAGGAATAGAATCAGTAATATTACTAGCATTCCACATGTGGTTTTGCTAGAATGAATTAACTCTAATAGCGGAGGTGGAGTGAGTGTAGAGTAAGTCATCAATGGAGCCAGAACCACTCCAATTGTCTTGCCAAAAAAAAGAATTGCCTGAGTTTATGCCCCAAAAAAATTAAGGATTCTGCATCCCATTTGACAGAATAAAGTCTTCTCCAAACAGAGAGAATCGCATTTAAAAAAGGACAAATGAGAGGATGTTTACCCTGGCAATATTTAGAAGTCATGAAATTCACCCAAAGACTATTTTTGCTCCTAAAGTTCCATCAAAGTTTGTAGGAGAAGGCATGGATAACTTCTTTGATGGTTTTACATCCCACCTCCCTTCAAGAGTACCACAACTATTAGACCGGGATGACCTGTATTCTTTTAGAGGATGTATTGGTTCCCCAGAAGAATTTGTTTAAGAGACACTCAATTCTATTTATGATAGAGTTGGTAGGCACAATGGTTTGAAGAAGGTATATGGGCATGGAATTTAGAGTGCTCTTGATCAAGATAAGCCTACCACCGAAAGAGAATAAATGAAATTCCCAAACCAAAATTTTGTTAGAAATTTTTTGAATTAGATCATCAAAAGGTGTGATCTTTTTGGCCTTTGAAAAGCGAGCTCCAAGGTAATTAAGAGGGAGTTGATTTTGCTTAAAATTAGTAATTCGGATATTTGGTTAAGTCTATTAGGAGGAATCTTAGTTGAAGGAATAAAACGATTTTCCTTCATTAAGAAAAAGGCCACTAACTTTACCAAAATCATTTAGAAGGTTCTTGATGGTTTTAACATGTTGAATGGAACCGTTGCTGAAGATAATAAAATCATCAGCAAAGCTAAGATGAGAAATAGGGAAACCTCCATGAGTTTTAAAAGACATATTAGGCTTATTAATGAAAAGATCATTCAGGCTCCTTGACAGGTATTCAATAGTAATGATAAAAAGAGAACGTGATAGTGGGTCACCTTGCCTCAAACCATGGCTAGAAGGAAACAAACCTATGGACTCACCATTCATGATAACCGAAAACCAGACATTCATGATACATCTTTTTATAATCCAGATAAAACTATCAGAAAAGCCAAACAAATTCAGGATTTAAAAGAGAAAGTCCCATGAGAGATTATCAAAGGCTTTAGAGATGTCCAGTTTGAATAAGATGTTGCCTCCTCTAGAATTGATATCAATGTCATGAACCATTTATTGAGCGAGAAGAATATTATCCGATATTGTTCTGTGTTTAACAAAACCAGTTTGATTAGGGGAGATGATTTTAGGAAGCAAAGGGCTAAGCTTATTATTGATTAATTTAGCAATGAGTTTTTGAAAAAAGGTGCAAAGACTAATCGATCTAAAATTGCCCCAAGATTCAGGATTGTTAGTTTTGGGAATAAGGACAATAGAAGTGCTTGAAAAGTATTTGGGAATGGGATTGCCATCAAAGAAATCAATAACAAGATTAACTAAATCGCTTTTAATAAATGGCCAACAAAGGTTGAAAGAAGTGGGTCGATAGCCATCGTACAGAGAATGAGTCGGTTCATGTTCTTAAGAGTATTACTAATCTCCTCTTTAGAAGGACACATAGTGAGTAAATGATTATCCTCACTGTTAATCATAGAAGGAATAAGATGGGTGTTTGCTAAAGTATCTAGCAACGACTTAGAATTTAATAAAGTTTGGAAATGATGAATGAATCCTTAATATCATTGTTATCTGCTTATCCATTCACCATTAGAGTTCTTAATTTTCTTAATCGAGTTTAAGGCTTTCCGCTTTATTACAAATGGCATGAAAGTGGTATTTGACCTTCAATATGTTTGCTTGCGGCTTTTGACCAATAGGTTTCTTCCATGTTTTGATATTAAGCAAGTTATTCTTGGCAATGTTCAACTCCTCAAGTTTACTAAGATCGAGACAAAGATCTTCAAGAGAACAAACCTCTTGTTCCATAGCTTTAAGATTTGTGAAAAGATTTTTAAAAATGTGTTTGTTCCACTAATTAAGATTTTGTTTAAGTCTTTTGAGCTTAAGCCATAGACGAGTCATACCTTTAACAGAATTATCCAGGAAAATAGGGGCCATCCAATTAGTGATAGCGACATTGGTGAAGTCACTATGTTGGGTCCACATGTTTTGAAATCTGAAAGGAGGGGGAGTAGACGGGTTTGGGGATTATTGAAGGAAATCAAGAGAGGAGCATGGTCAGACAAAGTTTTGCTCAAATGCTCAATAGTGGTAGAAGACCATTGATTGATCCAAAGAGAATTAAAGAGGGCCCTATCAAGATGCTGCCAAAGCCTAGAGTTGTGCCACATGAACCTAGTAAAACCAATGTCGATAAGATTGCAATCAAGGGTCATATTTGAGAAGTCCTCCATGGAATGAAGGTTAGGAGAACATCCTCCCCATCTTTCAGAACTAGCTATGATAGTATTGAAATCACCTCCAACCAACCGGAAGGTTAGCAGGAGGCTAAGGTGCGTAAGTGATTCCAAAGGATGTTCCTACCTCTATTACAAGAGGCATATAAAAGAGCCAAAAGTCGATAAGTCACCTAAGGAGATTTTGACATTAACCAATTGGTCAAGATTATCAATGATGGAAATGGTGATGGAGTTGTGCCAAAAGCACCAAATTTTATTATTAAGATTGAAGAAGAAATTATGAAAGCCAAGGGATCAAGCGACAAAAGCAATCTTAGAAGAATTAATGAAAGGTTCAATAAGAACAAGTAACTTGATATTATGAACACGACAAAGACTCCTAACACGATTACGGACAGGAAGAGACCCACAACCCCAGATATTCCAAATAAGAAAATTAATCATAAGGGGACAACCAAAAGGAAAAAGTAAAAAAAGAGAAAGGAAAGAGAGGAGAGAAATGATGGCACATTACTTGTGTGGGGTGGAAGAAGAGCGAGTGATTCTAGAGAGGTTATTATTAGAAAATTTTGCTTTGAAGGGTTTTTTTTTTTTAACAATTTGAAAGGGTCTCTCAGAATCCAAATTATCTCCATCATAAAGAGATTGATGTATGGGTTCTAATAGTAGAAGAATCTATCAATGATTTAGAGGGATTTCACCTTCTTCCGATCGGTAGAAGTATGAGAAATTGGGATCAATTGGATATCACTCAAGGAAATAGATATGGAAGTTGTGGCACCATTTGTAATACAAATATCTTTCTCAAAATGTTCAAACCATAGGGTCATTATTGATTTGGTCTATATGATTCCCATTCAAATTGTTTAATTGGGTGTCCAATATGAGGCTACCATTCAGATTTTCAGTAGGATTTAAATGAAGCAAAGAGCTATCATGGGAAACCGGATTATTACAAGAAGGGGTGAAGTTAGGTAAATTGCCATTGGTAAAATCACACCCCTCATTGGTTGTTTTAGTACCAAGGTCAGATTGTTTGCCACTAGATAGATCAGTAGGAGGTGTAGGTAGGAGAGGTTCTTTTTGAGTATCTTTAAGCACGTATGCTAGAGTATTGGTTTTCGAGTTCCATTAATGGTAGTCATATTCTGTGGTAAATTTTTCTTGAGATTAGGATGAAGCACAAAGCAATCTGAGTGGTCGTGTCCGTGAATCTTGCGGAGTGAAAAATAGGAAAATTTTTGAAGACTTTTGACTATATCCAAATTTTGAGCCAATCCAAACCTCTTTGGGATATTTCTTTGTGATGTCTATCTCAATGAGAATACGAGCGATAGATGGCCTAGATCTATTGGCCGTTGCTTGGTCTATTTGGAGAGGTCAACCAAAAAGGCTGCCAACAGCAAACAAAACTTGATGAGTGACATAATGTATTCGCATGTTAGGAAAAGCAAGCCAAAGAGGGACAATGAGAAATTCTTCTTTGACATCAAATAGGGGCGACCATTTCAGTAGCCGCATTTGATAATTATGCACAAAATAAGAACGACGAGAAAAAACCCGCGAGTAATCTAAATCATTAGAAAGTTGAATAAGAATGTGATGGGGATCGATCAGCCCGATAGAGAAAGAACCCGTTAATTTTAAACTATGAAAGAAAATGCGAATGTTATCAAGAGTTGGGTGTCTAAGGGAGAATTTACCCACCAAAGTGAACTCGAAGGGCTTAGCAAGTTTCTCAACATCCTGACGAACACATTACGCAAAACGATAAGAAGTCAAAATGAGATTAACTGAAGCATTCAAGCTAGGGATCTTACTAGATAAAGCATCTTTGAATGATTTAACAGCAGTTACATTAACAGGTGCAATCGAATCCAGAAAACCTATAGAGTTAGAGAGCAAAGTCGATGCCGGCGCGTCGAGAGGCGACGGGCCAGGATTCACAGAGACCAGAGCCTCCACCATTGCTCTAATCCAAGGATGTCACATACGGAAGAGCCCAAACGCAGCCATGAGAAGCGATGAGAAGCCAAATACCCAGAGAACCAATCCAGAGGGGAACGAAAGCGCCAAAGTCGCTAGAGAGGGAGCGTTGGGTTTAGGATTTAAGGTTTAGGGTTTGGGATTTAGGGTTTAAGGTTGTAGGTTGTAGGTCTTAGGGTTTAGGGTTTATGGTTATAGGGTTCAAGGTTTAGAGTTTAGAGTTTTGTGTTTTAGGATTTATGGTCTAGGGTTTAGGGTTTATGGTTTACTATTTAGGGTTTAGTATTTAGAGTTTAAGGTTTTAAAGATTTAGGGTTTAAAATTTATGGTTTAGGGTTTAAGTTTTATGTAGCATTTAGAATTTAAGATTTTTTTTAACTGAGAACAAATTCAAATTCAACATTTGTTCTTTTCAATTTCATCAACCAAATAGCACCCCAAGTTTTATAAGACACAAGCGATGACATAGATAAAAAATAAGCACCCACAAAGAAAGTAAAAAACTCTTGATATGTAAAACTATTTCTACTATAAAGATATAGTTCCATAACTAGCATATCGGATCAGCCATTCTTCAATTTCTCCAATTCCCATCAGAACCACCCCTGCCTCTAGAGTAGAGGGATCCTCCATAATATCCCTAATCTCTCCCTCCGCCGCCACCATGGTTGTAACCTCCATCGGTCTTCTAGCCTTAATAAATGCCACTACTCTGACCACCACTTCCATATCCACCAGCACCTCCAGATCCCCCACCACCCATACGATAACCACCGCCTTCACCTTGGCCCACCATCAGACTAAGCCTAGTTGATGGTGATGTTCCAGATCAAAGCTCGCCCATCGAGGGTTTATGGTTGAGGTTTAGGGTTGTGGTTTAAGTTTGGGTTTAGGTTTGGGGTTTATGGTTTAGGTTGTATGTTTTAGGGTTTAGGGTTTAGGGTTTAGGGTTTAGGGTTTTAGGGTTTAGGGTTTAAGGTTTAGGGCTTATGATTTAGGGTTTGGGGTTTAGGGTTTAGGGTTTAAGGTTTTAGGGTATAGGGGTTAGGGTTGTATGTTTAGGGTTTCGGGTTTATGGTTAGTTTTAGGGTTAAGGGTTTAGGGATTAGGGTTTAGAATTTAGGGTTCAAGGTTTTGTAAAAAAAATTTTTAAGTAAACCATTATGTTTAGGTTTAATTAGTTTATTTAGTTTATTTTTTCTTTAATTGAGTTTATTTTATTTTTTATTTTTATTTAGGTTTTTTTATTTAGTTTAATCTATTTATTTTATATTTATTTATGTTAATTTATGTTTTTTATTTTACTTTATTTTTAAGATTTAGGTTTAGTTTTTAGTTGAGTTTTATTTTTATTTTATTTTATTTTTTAGGTTTTATTTTTTATTTTCATGTTTAGGTTATGCTTTTTATTTTATTTTTCTAAGTTTAGGTTAGAGGTTTTTATTTTAGGTTTCTTTGTAGGTTTTAATTTTTTAGTTTAGGTTTAGATTTATTTTTAGTTTATTGCATTTTATTTAGTTAAGGTTCAGGTTTAAGTTTAGTTTATTTGAGCTTTACGTTTAGGTTTTATTTATTTTAATTTAGTTTATTTTATTTTAAGTTTAGGTTTATTTTATTTTTATTTCAGGTTTGGGTTTATTTTTTGTTAAAGATTTAGGTTTTATTTTTTTTATTTATTTTTAGTTTTTTTTTTAAGTTTAGGTTTTTATTTAGTCTTTATTTTATTTGATTTTTAGGTTTATTTTTTTTATGCTTATGATTAGAGCTTTTTTATAATTTGGTAAATGGGTAGGTTTAGGTTTACTTAGTTTAGTTTATTTTATTTTTTATTTTTATTTTAGTTATTTTTTTTATTTTTATTTAATTTAGTTTCTTTATTTTAAGTTTATTTATTTTAGTTTAGTTTTTTATTTTAGTTTATTTTTTAGTTGAGTTCTATTTTTATTTTATTTTTTAGGTTTAAGTTTTTAGGTTTTGAGGGCTCAGTTAGGCCAGGTTTAGGTTTAGGTTTATCAGTGTTGGAGGATTACACTCAGTTTATAGTGGCTGGTTATGGTCATGCATGTCACCATTTAGCCCAGGGTTTAGGGTTTGGGGTTTGGGAGTGGACGTCAGTGTTAAGGTCAAAAGGCTCATGGTCAGTTTGGCCTAGGGCTCAGTGGTCATGGTAGGGTCCTGATTAGTCATGGCCTGGCTCACGTCAGATTTGGGCTCAGGATATAATTAGTGTAGCAGGTTTAGGTTTGGAGGGTTTAGGTTTATGATTTAGGTTGAGTTTAGGGTCAGGGTTTGTGGTTTATGGTTTGATTTAGTTACCATCAGGGTTTAGAGTTTAGGGTTTAGGGTTGTAGGTTTAGGGTTATAGGATTATGGTTTTATGGTTTAGGGTTTAAGGTTTAGGTCAGTTTAGGAGAGTTTAGGTTTGGGGGTATAGTTTTAGGCAGGTTAGTTTTTTTAATTTATTTAATTCTTTTAAAATTAAGTAAACCCGTATGCTTAGGTTTATTTATTTTTAGTTTATTTATTTTTTTATTTTATCTTTGATTTATTTTTATTTATTTATTTATTTAGTTTAGTGTATTTACTTTATGTTTTTTATTTTGTTTATTTTTTAGGTTTAAGTTTATGTTTAGGTTTATTTTTTAGTTTAGTTTTATTTTTATTTTATTTTTTTAGGTTTCAGTTTTATTTTTTATTTTTAGGTTTAGGTTTAGGTTTTTATTTTATTTTTTTAGATTTAGGTTTTTTATTTTTACTTTAAATTTTATTATTTTTTATTTTTTAGTTTAGGGTTTAGGTTTATTTTTAGTTTATTTACTTATATTTAGTTTAGGTTTAGGTTTCAATTTAGTTTATTTTAGGTTTACGTTTAAGTTTTATTTATTTTAGTTTAGGTTTAGGTTTATTTTATTTTGATTTTAAGTTTAAGTTTTTCTTTTCTTTTAGGGTTTAGGTTTTATTTTTTATTAATTTTTAAGTTTTACTTTTAGGTTTAAATTTTTGTTTAGCTTTTATTTTATTTTAGTTTTATTTCATTGTTATTTTAGGTTAAGTTTTTATTTTATTTTGGTTTTTTTAGTTTATTTTAGGTTTTTATGTATTTTATTTTAGTTTATTTTTTTTTTCTTTCTAGGTTTAGGGTTAGGTTAATGTTTAGGTTTAGGATTTCATTTATGATTTTATTTTATTTTATTTGTTATTTTATTTTGGTTTAGATTTTTTATTTATTTTATTTTTATGTTTTATTTAGTTTAGGTTTAGGTTTTTAGGTTTTTTGCTTTTTAGGGTTTAGGGTTTAGTTTTTTGGGATTTGTGTTAGGGGCTAGGTTTAGGCATGTATAGGTATGGTTTAGGGTTTTAGGGTTTAGGGTTTTATGGGTTTAGGATGGGTTAGTTTTTAGTGGGGTTTGGGTTTAGGTTTAGGTTTAGGTTTAGGTTTTAGTTGGTTTTGGTTTTTAATAGAGAACAAAGTTCAACATTTCATCTTTGTTTATTTAGTTTATTTTTATTTATTTAGGTTTATTTTATTTTTATTTTATATAGGTTTATTTTATTTTTAGTTAGTTTACTTAATTTATTTTAGATTTATTTTAGATTAGATTTTATTTTAATTTATTTTAGGTTTAGGTTTATTTTAGTTGAGTTTTATTTTTATTTTATTTTTTGGTTTAGGTTTTGTTTTTATTTTAGGTTATGTTTTATTTTATTTTTAACAGGTTTTAGGTTTTATTTTAGGTTTACTTTTATGTTTTCTTTAGTTTAGTTTAGGTTTATTTTTAGTTTATATTATTTATTTAGTTTAGGTTTAGGTTTAGTTTATTTTAGGTTTAGGTTTAGGTTTTATTTATTTTAGTTTAGTTTATTTTAGTTTAGGTTTAGGTTTATATTATTTTGTTTATTTTAGGTTTAGGTTTTTTTTTTTAATTTAGGGTTTAATTTTTTATTTTTTTATTTCTAGGTTTTAGTTTTAGGCTTATTGTTTAGGATTTTATTTAGTTTTTCTTTTATTTTATTATAAGTTTATTTTATTTTTATTTTAGGTTTACTTTTTGTTTTTTTAGGTTTTTTATTTTTTTAGTTTAGTTTAGGTTTTATTTTATTTTATTTTAGTTTAATTTTTATTTTTTATTTTATTTTCTTTTTAGATTTAATTTAATTTAATTTATTTTATTTTGGTTTAAGGTTTAGGTTTTAGGGTTTAGGGTTTAGGGTTTTAGGGTTTAGGGTTTAAGGTTTAGGGTTTAGGTTTAGAGTTTAGGATTTTTAGGGTTTAGGGTTTAGGGTTTAGGCCTTAGGGTTAGGGTTCATGTTTAGGGTTTAGGCCTTAAGGTTAGGGTTCAAGTTTTATTTTAGCTTTTATGGTTTTTGGTTTTTTTTAACAAAGAACAAATACAGATTCAACATTTCTTTTTTTTGTTTAATTAGTTTATTTATTTTAGTTTATTTTATTTATTCTTTTTATTTATGTTTATTTTATGTTTTATTTAGTTTGGTTTATTTATTTTAGGTTCATTTATTTTAGTTTAGGTATTTTATTTTAGTTCATTTTTGAAGTTTAAGTTTATTTTTTAGTTGAGATTTATTTTTATTTTATTTTTTAAGTTTAGGATTTATTTTTTATTTTTAGGTTTGGGTTTAGGTTTTATTTTATTTTAGGTTTTTAGGTTTTATTTTAGGTTTATTTTTAGGTTTAATTTGTTTAGTTTAAGTTTAGGATTATGTTTAGTTTTTATTTTATTTAGCTTAGGGTTTAGGTTTATTTTATTTTATGTTGGTTTAGTTTATTTATTTTAGTTTAGTTTATTTTAGTAGTTTATTTTTTTATTTTGGGTTTAGGTTTAAATTTATTTATTTTAGGTTTTATATTTAGGCTTATTTTTAGCTTTAGGTTTTTTTATTTAGTTTTTTATTTTATTATTTAGGTTAGTGTTAGGTTTATTTTATTTTCATTTTGTTTAGTTTTAATTTTATTTAAGTTTTTATTAGGTTTACTTTATTTTTTAGTTTAGTTTAGGTTTTTATTTATTTTATTATATTTCATTCTTATTAGTTTATTTTATTTAATTTTTATGTTTAGGTTTGGTTTTTAGCTTAGGTTTTATTTTATTTTGTTTATTTATTTTATTTAGGTTTAGGTTTATTTATTTATTTTATTTTTAGGGTTTACAATTTAGGGTTTAAGGTTATAGGGTTTAGGGTTTAGGGTTTGGGGTTTTTATGGTTTAGGGTTTAGGGTTTAGGTTTTAGGTTTAGGGTTCAGGTTTTAGTTTTGGGTTTAGGGTTTCTAGTTTTTTTAATTGAGAATAAATTCAGATTAAACATTTTTGCTTTTCGATTTCATCAACCAAGTAACACACTAATTTTCTATGACACAGTTGACGACAGAGATAAAAAATGAGCACGCATAAAGCAAATCAAAATCCCGAGATAACTAGAAACATCTCTACTATAAAGATACAATTCCATAAGCAGTAAATCAGATCGGCCATTCTTTAGTTTCTCTAGTTCCCATCAAAACCACCATGGTCTCTCGAGTAGCGGTATCCACCATCATATCCCTGATCTCTCCCTCCACCACCACTATAACTATTACCTACGCCGCCTCCTCCATAACCACTATCACCACCACCTCCATATCCACCAAGACCTCCACATCCCCACCACCATGATTCATCTGCCTTCACCTCCATCGAGATCTAGTTTCATGATGTTCTGCCATCAGGTTTATTCTGGGTTTAGGTTTAGGTTTATTTTTATTAGGTTTTAGGGTTTAGGTTTATTTTTAAATTTATTTAGTTACATTAGGTTAAGGTATAGGGTTTGGGGTTTAGGGTTTATTTAGGTTTAGGTTTTCTGTTTATACTTTAGGGTTTGGTTTAGGGTTTAGGGTTTTAGGTTTTAGGGTTTATGGTTTAGATTTAGGATTTATGGTTTTTTTAATTAAGTAAACCAGTAGGTTTAGCTTTATTTAGTTTATTTTTTATTTATTTTAGTTTATTTTATTTTTTATTTTTATTTAGGTTTATTTTTTATTTTTATTTAGTTTAGTTTATTATTTTATGTTTATTTTATTTAGTTTAGGTTTTTTTATTTTAGTTTCTTTTTTAGGTTTAGGTTTAGGTTTAGGTTTATTTTATTTTGTTTAGTTTTATTTTTATTTTATTGTTTTGGTTTAAGATTTATTTTTTCTTTTTAGGCTTTTGTTTAGGTTTTCATTTTATTTTTTTAGGTTTAGGTTTTAGGTTATTATTTTAGGTTTTTTTAGGTTTTTTTTTAGTTTAGGTTTAGGTTTCTTATTAGTTTATTTTATTTTATTTTATTTTATTTAGCTTAGGGTTTAGGTTTAGTTTATTTTAGGTTATGGTTAAGGTTTTATTTATTTTAGTTTAGTTTATTTTAGTTTATGATGTTTATTTTTATTTTGTTTATTTTGGTTTTTTTTTTATTTATGGTTTAGGTTATATTTTATTTATTTTTGGGTTTATTTTTTTAGGTTTATGTTTTATTTAGTTTTTATTTTATTTAGGGTTTTGTGACACCATCCTTCAAGATCTTTGATGGCATGAAATACGATAACTCATTAGACTTTAGAGTTGTTGCATCAGATGGCGAATGCACTCCTCTTCTCTTCAGTCATTAATTGTTGCTTTTGAATGGTACGCCGAACTACCCAATGGTTCGGTGAAGAATTTTTTTGAGTTGGAGCACGTCTTCATCAAGAAAGTAAAACTTTCCACAAGCTCATCATTCCAAGAAGCCACTGAAGTCAGCCTATGTAGTGGCAAAGTTCTACCTCCTAAGGTAGCACCTCAGGATAAGGGTAAGCAAGTCATTAGTTCTAGTGAGTAGATAGCCCCTCCATATGATGCTCCACCCATGGATATGCTTGTAGAGGACCAAGGCAGAGTTGATTACAATGTCCTAGCTCACCTTAGAAAGTTTTCAGCTAAGTTAAGCATATATGATGCCCTTATCTTATCCAAATAGATGAGGGAATCTCTAATCAAGCCCTTACTTGATCTAGATATGTTTATTTAGCTACTTAAAGAGGAGGCATGCCACTGAAGGACATCTTAGAGTTACATTCAGATGAAGACTTACTCCTAGGGATGACTGCACCTCTTTACATTATAGTGGATGTTGGAGATAAAGCTATCTAGAGTTATAGTTGACCTAGGTGTATTAGTCAACATTATGAGTCTATGAACCCTTTCCTACTTGAGGATCATCATCTTCAAACTCCAAAAAGAATGGATGATGTTGAGAGGATTCAATGAACATGATTAGAGGGCCTTGTGGTGTTTTTTTTTGGATGTATAGGTGAGACACCAAACAGATCGTAGGGGGTACTTTTTGAGGTGATGGGGTATAACATTAAAGTATGATATACTATCTCAAAAGATAGACGAATCACCCTACAATAGACTTAATAATGTAATAAGGACTCCTAAGGCATGATGGGTCTTCGAATGTACTAGAGATTTTTCCCAAACTTTACATGGATGAATAAAGAAAGGTTTATATTAAACTAGGTTCTTAAGTTTCCTATGGTGGCAAGCCTCCATAGTTAATTACATCTTAGGAAATGAAATTTTCTAAGAATATTCTCAATTAAAGTAGACAATTATCATCTCCAAACATTTCAAGGTTAGACTATGAAAGGATTGGTTGTATTTGGAAAATCAATTGGGAAAGTTCGAGGAGAAGACTTATTTTTGGAATCTAAATGAAATAAGTAAGAAATTCTCATGATACTAAGAAGCCTAGTGAGCATTCCAATCTATCATATAGTTGGGCTTTATAATCTTGAAGTTGAGGAGATTTATATATTTTGAGTTGAAATTTAATTAGATTACTAGGGCTTATAATCAACAACACAAGATTGTGGGAATACCTAAGAGGTTAGGATTTATGCTCGAAGACCAAAGGAAATAGCTACTTCAAATCCTAAATCTAGGGAGCTTTAGTATGAGCTAAATAAGACCTAAACCTAAGCAATAGGTGGACATGAGGGTTTACCTCCATCAGAGAGAATAAATTGTCTGACTTCTAGACTTATAACCACCTAGAGTGGCCTCCAACGAACTCCTCCTATGATTTTAAAACCATCTAGTATGCTCTTATGAATTGAAAGATAATTAGGGTAGTTATTTAATTAGAAAGAGACTAAAGTCCTAAACACACACAACCTAAGAGACTAGAGCATAAGTGGTATGAGCATATGACTTAATCTATAGATGTAAAATCTTTTTAAATTTTAATTTATTTTAGACACATCATTTTGATAGAGGCTTTAGGATTTCTTATGCCTAAATGCATGATAAAATAGGTTATGGGTCAAATCAGCTAGAGAAAGGTGTTCTCCATCACAAGGGATGCCCTCACAAGTCAAGCATTCCTTTATTGTGCAAGGATGGAGATCCTTCATGTTCAAGAGAGAGAGAATATGCATGCATGCGTGAAACATACAATCATATAGGGGGTTGCTAAATCTTTAATTATCTTATTTATGTCTTAGGCTTTATGATGAGCTTATGAGTTGTTTAAAATTTAGTTATGAGTGATTAGTTGGGTAGAAAAGTTATTTTTATCCTAAGAGCCTAATCATGTCCAAGCCACATATTAAAGCATTAATCACTTAAGAAATATGAAAAGCATGTCTAATGCACAATGTAAACATAACATCAAACAATTATATAAACTATCATAAAAGAATAAAAGGGATGGGTTGGGTACAGATAACCCATGAGAGAGAAAAGATGGGTAGAATCTACTTATACAACCTGGAATATGAAAGAATAATTATAATTATATTAAATGTTATGGGGATCTTCTTTCTTCATATCTCCATTTCTGATTTGGTTCTTCTTTTGATTTGAATGGTGCTTGCTTCAAAGGCATCACAGGGCACCCTAGGACAAAGCCTTATAGCCGCTGCTCATCCTAATCCCCCATAGCACTAATTTTAATTCCTATTACAAAAATTATATTTATGTGTTAAAATTAAATCTAACTACACCTGCAAAATAGAGGTTAGCTAAATATACATATAATTCCAAGCAATTGTATTTATAATTTGAACTTAGTACCCTACACATGGGTAACTAAGCCTACATGTCCTAACTTGAATTATGCTAAGGATTTAAGCAACATGCAAAAAAGCATTCACATTTATTTTAAGCATTCCTTAAGCATAATCCCCCACAAAAATATGATTAGGCTAATATTATATCATCCAGTCTATTAAGCATACACCCTAACATCCAATCTAAAATAATACATCATAAAACAAAACATACATCACATCATACCATCTAACTTAGAGCTAGAAGTTGTGACTTAATTCCAATGTGTGTATTAAGGCTTGTGTGGTGAGTCTTGTTAGGCATTAGTGTTGTATTTTCTAAGTGTAGAGCAATTTAATTTAACATGAAAGGTTAATTTTACTTCAAGTAGTTTAATTGATTTGAGAATTTTAATTTACATTTTCTTTTGTTTCATTTCATTACACTTAGCAACTAAGTGTTATAAAGAGAGGAAAAAAGGAATGCCCTCTTTCATCCCTATCTTAAGTCACTTTCTAAAGTATATTAATTTGATTTAGTTCTCTTTAGTGAATGGCTTATTAAATGATTTAATTAATCCTAAGTTTAAGTTCACTTTAAATAATCCTATTCAAAATGAAATGCATATTAAGATTAATTTAATTGAATTACTACTTCTGTAACATGCATATGATTTAATCCTAAGTGTATCTATACATGCAACATATTTTATAACACTTAAATGATGACTGTATGTGCATGTTTAGAATTTATATTTTATTTGATTGAATTATTTAAACATATTAATTTAAAACTTTTTCCAAATTCTTATACAAATAGGAGATAAGAGTGATATTAATTTGGCATGTTCAATTGTTAAACCAGTGAAGTAAGATAATCAAATGACCTCTTTGGAGCTAGCTAAAACCTCATATTCTCGGGAATTCCAGACTATATACCCATTTACATTCAAACATATGTAAATTCGTATACATGAAAATAGGAAGTGAGTTCCAAATCATATGGTTAATTAATTCAATCACTTAGTCAATTAAGAATGCATCCAATTTTAATGTAAAAAGGGATTTTCATTCTCTAATCACATATACATATACATGTACAAAGATATATAGCCAAGTATGTGTCATTGTTAAACCCGGTGAGATAATCAAATGACCTCCTTGGGGATAACTAAAGCCTTGTATCCTCATGTCAGACTATATACTTTCTTTTCTTGGACACACATGGATGTATACATAAATGAGGGAAAGAAAACCATGCAAATATTGTATATTTTTTTATTGAATCATTCATATATATAATTAAAGCTCTATCAAAATTCTAATGTTGAAATACATAAGAATGAATTCAAATGGGAACGTGCCATTATTAAACCATGGAAATGAGGTCAACCAATGTTCTTTTTAGGGCTAGTTAAAGCCTCGTGTTCTTAGGATGTCCAGATTATATACCCATTACTATTCAATCTTGTATAAATAGAGGAAAGATAACTCAACATTCAAACACCTAAGCTATAAGCACATGCATTTCTTATGTATTTATAACTAGCATCATAACACATATTATTATTCATTTATAATCTTTTGAAAAATACATTTTGATTTAATAGTGATAATAGCCACGTATATATAAATTAAATCAACACATGCAAGCTTACATAAATGGAATCCATTTTATTTTACTTGATTTTGAAAAGATGGATGCATGAATTCAAATGACATACCAAATTTAACATGATTGGAAAGGGGACAATCAAATATAAGCATGTGATTCATTCAACTAAACTAGTTCTTAAGGACAATAAAATCAAATAAGATTATTTAAAGCAAACAAAAGCTTCTTTATTAATTACATTTTGGATTTGATTTATTTAAAGAGGTGAAGAGAAATCATCACTTGCTATTTTAAACCCATTCCCACATTAGTGATTTGATTTAATTTAAGAAAATGTAATTAAGTTGATTTTATGTATTAATTAAGTTGAACCCTTAATTAGATGAATTAATTATCCAAATTAATGTCAGCTTGAAGTAATTAACTAAATAATTATGATCCAATAAGATATTCATGGAAAATAAACTTGCAATGATCCTAGGAAATAAAAGGGGCCTAATGCAATTGGCTCATGATTAAATGTTAATTTGATTAAGATACATAATTAATTACTCTTATGGTTTTCCCACACATGTGGACTAACCATAATTTCATTAAACTCTTTTAGGTTATTAAACACCTAAAGATCTGATTAAGCCCACTTAAGATTAAATTGATCTTGTAGATCTAATCATGACCATCCATTTTGATCATGTAAAATATGGTGTGTGATCTAATGTGGCGTGAGTGAGATGGAGTCCCCACCATTGTTCTGATCCAAGCTTGAGCTTATCAACTCCAAAAGGATCCCACACCTTCACGACATCGATCGGAGGGGATTCAACAATAAAGATCACATGAGATGCAAGTTTTCTTCAAAATTTTCCAACCCATTTTTTCTTAAGGATTGGTTTTGGAAGCATACCTTGTTGGAGATCAAGACTAGCAGCTTGAATGATTGAGGAAGCTTCATCTAGTGGAGACGAAGCCCTATTATGCAACAATTGGATCAATTCCTCATCATTCTCTCAGAAGGCCAAAAACTGATGATTTGGAGCTTAGCTTTGATCAAAGTCCCACCTCCGGTGCTCGGGAAGCTTGGGAGATGATTCGTTCTTGCTCGATGAGGCCTAGTGAAGGTGTGTGCAAAGTTAATTTGAGTTTGATGGAGAAATGGGGAAGTTAGGTTATAAAATGGGAGCGTCCTATTTCAGGATGGATGAGAATGGCACATTTCGATTGAGGAACAAGCATAAGAGCTTAGAGAATGGCTCTAGCAGCTCGACTTGGGTAGCTAGGGCTTTGAGGAATGATTTTTATGTCATTTTGAGTGGAAACGAGGGGGTGTATACCCCCCCTACATCTTGATAAGATGGTTGGATCTGGTTTGGCTTCTAGTGGCTATCCGACCATCTCAGGGTGTCGAGGGTGGTAGGGAGGAGGTGAGTTGGCTCGGCTTGGTTGGTTGAAGGTGTGGCGGTGGCTGCTAAGGAGGAATCATGGGTGTTTTATGGGTTCAAATACTCCAATGGGAAGGGTGAGGTGATTTCACCTCCCATGGGTGGTGGACAACCTAACAACCCCTTAGGTCAGGTTGGGCAATGTCCTAGGTGCCTAGGTGGACCACTGAGAGAATACCAAGTGGTCAAGGAATGGAAATGACCACTTACATGGGTGATTTGTCTCATGGAAATGACCAATTAAGGGTAGAATGATCATTTGACATTGGATTTGATTTGGACAAATTTGAAATGAGCCAAAAGTGGGTTAGCCCAAATTTCAAGTCAATTGGAGTTTATTTGGTTAGGTTTGGCTCAATTTGACTCATTGATGTAAAATTGGGTTAGGTTGGGTCAAGTTGACCAATTGGTCAAATTGGGTCAAACTAAGGGTTGGGTCAAGTTCATATGATCATTTGAAATATTTTGGTTCAATTGGTTTGGTTTAGTTTGGCTTAGATTTGATTTTGGCTCATTTGAATTCATTTGGGCCAAATGGGATATGTTGACCAATTTGACCAAATTGGCCAATTTGACTTCGGTTGGACATTGGTTTAGGTTTAGTTGACCAATTGAAGATAATATTAGGCTTTCATATCACTTAATTTGGATTTGGTTTTGATTTAGGCCAACTTGAACCTTTAGGTCAATTAGGTTCAATTGGGTCCAATCATGGCTTTGGTCAAGTTCAACAATCAATTTAGAATGAACTTGAGCCATTGGTTGCAATCAATTTGATTTATAATTTGATTTGACCCAATTTGGTATTTTAGGTAAATTTGGCTCAACTTGGGTCAAGAGAGATAATTGGGTTTGGTTTGACTCAATTGAAGGTCAAGTCATATTCAACTAATGATTTTGATTTGGTATGAATCATTGGTTTCAAGGGATTTAACTTAGGTTGTAATTTGGCTAGTTTGGGTTCATATGGGCTAAGAGGTTGACTTAGTCAAATGACCAAGTTGAGTTGGTTTGATAATATTTATGATACTTGATCAACCTAGGGTGATTAACAATCATGATGGGCAGTTTTGATGGGCTTGGTTCAATCCAAATTTGGTAGGATTAGAACTTGGCTCAAATAGGTCAAATGGGAGGTCAAGTGGACCAATTGGGTTTTGTTTGATTTTGGGTTTAAGTTAGATGTAGTTGAGTTTATTATGGATTTGAGATTGATATATAAATTCAATTGCAGCTTGGGTTCAAATGGGTTTTGGTTCATTTGAATATTTCAGGACAAAAGGGTTAAGTTGGGTTTGACTTGGGTTGATTTTGGTTTGACATGATGATTGTAGATTTCATTTATATTTGTGCATATTATTGAAGTTATGATTGATTCATGAGAAAATCAATTGAATTTGGGTTTTTGAATGAAGGAACTTGGCTAAGTCCGTGGAGTTGGGTCACGTGGTTTAAGTTTGGATTTTTATTTGGTTTTATTTAGTTTTTATGATTTAAATATATATTTCATTTAAATTTGTGATGATGATTGAAAATATGATTGATTTTGAGAAAATCAATTTAGTTTGACTGAATTTAGATTAATATTTGGCTAAGTCCATGGGATAGGTCATATGGCTAAGGAAGGGTTTTGATTTAATTTAATTTAGTTTGATTTAGTTTGATTTATTTTTGATTATTTAAATGTAGATTTGATTTATATTTAGGAAGATGATTGAAGATATAAATTGATTATGTGAAAATCGATTGATTTTCGATTAATTTGGATTAGGATTTGGCCATGGGATAGGTCATATGGCTTAGGAAGGGTTTGAAGTTTGGATTTTATCATGGGATTCAATCATTTGGTTTTGGAATTTGGATTTGCATTTGGATTTGAATTTGAATTTTATGTTTGAATCGAACTTGAGTTTTGGTTTGAGAAGGCGAACATGGATTGGATTTGGGTTGTGGGAAGGTGGATTATCCTAATCCTTGAGGCATTACCTAATCATATGGTTAACCCTTCTAAGTCTTTAGGCTTAGGTTAAGTGTTTACCTAATTGTTAGAAGTGTCTTATTACTAAAGAAGTCTTAGTCTCTAGAAGTCTTCTAAGTCTAAGATGGGAAGATTGAATCCGCACTCCAAAAGTGAGGTCAACAAGCCTTAGGCTCCATAATGTTGCCCTTGGAGATAGATGATTGGAAGATCAAAGCCAAGTTTCACATTATAGGCTTGGATACATCTTTCAAGGCTTTGCTTGGTAGACCATGGATACATGAGAACAACATAGTTTCGTCCTCTCTACATTAATGTATGAAGTTCAAGAGAGGTGGGATCGTCTGCTATGTCAAAGGAGATCTCAAGCCATTTACAGTTCACGAGGTCAGCATTTATGAGGATGCAGCATACTACCTCCCTCAAAATCAATAAGTATACTCTCGCAAATTTGGAAAAAGTTTAAAAATAAAAGTAAAAGATAAATAAAAAGAAAAAAAAAGAAAAAGAAAAAAAAAGAAAAGAGAAAATGAAGAAGAAAATAAAAGGGAGTGAAAATAGATTTGGAGGAGGAAGTGGAGTATGACATTAAATTCCACCCATAGTTCATTACTCCATTCGAACATATGGGTACGATGACTTGAGCTCCACCAGGCAGATGAAGAGGCCGCTTCAGAGGAAGACCCAAAGTTGGAAAACCTCTTTATTGGCCACCCACCACCTAATAGAAGATTTGTCCCAGCTACCAAGAGTACACCTACTATCCATATCGACATAGAATCTAGTTCATAGGTGTAGTCTTATATGGTTAGCACACTAGCCAGCTCTTCTTAATAGTAGATTCCCATTGGAGGTGACACTTATGCTAGATAATGATGAAGAGTAGGCTCCAAAGCAAAGCATAAGTGTATGCAAGTGTTTATGTGAAATAGTTAGGCATTAGTTGGGAACCTTAGCTCTAACCCCACTTTCCTCTCAAAAAGTAGAAGGTTTGGTAGTTAAGGAAGCCCCTAAGTCATCCATAGGTGTGAAGTCTCAGAGGTTCTTTCTGGGTTCATCATCTTTATGTCAAGAAGTTGATGTAGAACTTGAGGATAATTCATATAAATATTTAATAGAATTACCTTCTGATTGGTACTTGCCTTGTGTTCATAATTTAGCAAAGAAAGGGTTAATCCCACATACTTGGTCAAAGTGCATGTTAGACTACTTTGAAAGAAAATGGAAGAACAAATGCAAAAGCTTCAATCAAGACCGGGACTAGGAATCAATATAGTGGGTCTAGTAGATCATGACGCTTACTCCTTAGTCATCAGTAATCATTTGAAATCTAATAGATTCTTTTCAAATAATATTAACTCATATGAGGAGCTATGATTAGAAACATCAGATGATCTAGATGATTTTAAAGTCAAAGATGCATAGCCAAAGTTTGAAGAAGAGATCAAGTCAACCATCGATGAGCTCAAGGAAATAAACTTAGGAACTGAAGAAGATCCACGCTTGACATACATCAGTTCTTTGTTGAATAAAATTGAAACCAATGACTTAGTTAGGCTATTGACTGAGTTTACGGACTATTTTACATGGAGTTATGAAAAGATGCCTGGATTGGCTCCTGATGTAGTGGTCCATAAACTAGCAATAGAGTCTACTGCTAAACCTATCAAGCAAGCTCCTAGACGCATGAGATTAGACAGAGAATAATAGGTCATTTATGAAGTCAAGAAATTGATCGATGTCAGAATCATCTAGTAAGAAAAATACCTTACCTGGTTAGCCATTGTCATCCAGTTAAGAAAAAGAATGGTCAAATTCACATATGGATCAATTTTAGAAATTTAAAAAAGGCATGTCCAAATTATGAATTTCCACTACCAATCCCATAGCTAATGGTTGACATTGCCTCATCTCATGCAGTCTTCTCTTTCATGGATGGCTCATCTGGATATAACCAAATAAAGATGGCCCCTGAAGATGAAAGAAACACTACTTTTAGAATAATCGATTGGCATCTAATCCTATAAGGCCATGCCTTTTAGCCTTAAAAATCCTAGTGCTACATACCAGCAGGCTATGACTCAAATCTTCGATGAACTCATTCATCATCAAGTTGAGTGCTATTTTGATGATCTCATGGTTAAAAGTAGAGAAAAGGAAGACCATCTCTTTGACTTGAGAGTAGTTTTCGAATAGTTAAGATAATTTAACCTCAAAATGAACCCCTTGAAGTGTACATTCGGAGTAACTTCAAGAAAATTCCTTGAGTTTGTTGTCCGACACAAGGGAATTGAAATTGATCCAGAGAAGATCAAGGTGATATTAGAAATGCCACCCCCTAAAAGTTTAACTCAACTCAGATCATTCCAAGGGCAGTTGTGGTATCTAAGATGCTTTATATCCAATCTTTCAGGAAGATGTCAGCCATTCTCAGCACTTATCAAAAAGGATGCTAAGTTCAAGTGGGATGACAAGTGTGAGCATGCCTAAGAAGACATCAAGTATTACCTGATGACTCCTCCAGTTCTAGCAGCCCCTATCCCAGGCAAGCCGCTTATACTTTACACTACTACGTTAGAAAACTCTATTGGTGCTTTATTGGCCCTAGCCAATGACAAAGGGATGGAAAATGCACTCTACTACCTTAGCCATCATCTAATCCCTATTGAGGCTAATTATCCACCCAATGAGAATCATTACCTAGCTTTAATCTTTTCATCCCAAAAGCTATAACACTACATGCTTCATCATAAGGTGAACTTAATATTTAGGATCAATCCACTATAGTATCTCATGACACGACCAATGCTATCCAGACGGTTGGCACGATAATCCATGATCCTCTCATAGTTTGACATTACCTTCATATCCCTCTGTGCGGTGAAAAGATAAGCGCTAGCAGATTTCTTAATAGCACACCCAGTTCCTGTAGACTCTTCGCTTAGTGATGATCTCCCCGATGAACAAATCATGAACTTAAGGGATAGTAACATTCACCAAGAAGATGTATTTTGATGGTGCGGCTTCCTCTCAAAGGAGAATAGAACCATAATCTACTATTCTAGGAAAGGCAGGGGTAAGAATAGTTCTCTTAACTCTAGGTCATGATGTGATGAGATTCTTATGTCATTTGTCCAATCCTTGGATCAATAATGAAGCTGAATATAAGGCTTTAATTGCCGATCTGGAGTTAGTCATTACTATAAGCATCCAGAACATCACCATCTTTGGGGATTCTTAGATAGTTACCAACCAAATCACTGAGTCCTATGAGGTTATAAAGCCCAAGCTCCATCATTACCAAAAGTAAACCATGCAGTTGTTAGCTTAAATCCCAAATGTTACCATTTATAAGATTCCTCAAGGAGAGAATGTCATTGCATATGCTTTAACCAAGCTTGCCAAGGAGTTGACATGTCCAAGTGATGAGTCTATATCAATAAAGGTCCAAAATAGAAAAGTCTTATCTCTTATTGATATTGAACTCATAAAAAAGTACTTTCTTAAGGGGGACGTTTCCATTGCCAAGAAGGATGAGGAGTTAGATTAGAGGCAACCATTCAGGGATTACCTAAATAATGGTAAACTACCTCAAGAGAAGTCCCAAGCTCATCAGATGAAGCAGAGAGAACATTCTTATGCTCTTATCGATGGTGTCTTGTATTGGCAGTATTTTGATCATATGTGGTTATGTTGTATAGACAAGCATGAAGCTCGCAAGATTGTGGCGAGTATACTCGGATTATGCGACCAACCAATCGGTCTAAAGATGAAAGCCAAGATCAAGAGACTAGGATACTAGTACCCATCGATGATCAAAGATTTCATGGATATGGATAAGTGATGCCACCAATGTGAAATACACGGTGTGGTCCTACACCAACCACCCAACATTCTACATCCTACATTAGCCTCATGGCCTTTCGAGTGTCAGGGGTACTGACAAAGTGGGACCGATTGATCCTCTTTCTTCCAAGGTCATCGATTCATCTTAACTATAAAGGCACAGTTCCTTAAGCAACAGATCAGATCGGGCATTCTTCAGTTTCTCTATTTCCCATCAAAACCACCCTCGCCTCTCGAGTAGCGGGATCCGTCATCATATTTCTGATCAATCCCTCTGCCACCACCATGACTTTAACCTCAGTTTCTCTTCCCTCCTCCCTGACCACCATTGCTTCAACCACAACCTCCATATCCATCAGCACCTCCAGATCACCCACCACCACTATGATAATTGTCGCATCTGCCTTTGCCTCCACCATCAGATCTAAATTGAGTCTACTTGATGGTGATGTTCCTTCCATCAAGGTTATTCCCAATCTTAGGGTTTAGGGTTACTTTAAGGTTTAGGGTTTAAGGTTTATGGCTTAGGGTTTTAGGTTAAGGGATTATGATTTAGTGTTTTAGGGTTTAGGGTATTAGGATTTAGGGTTTAGGGTTAGGGTTTAAGGGTAAGGGTTTAGTGTTTTAGGCATTAGGGTTAAGGTGTTTTTGGGTTTAGGGTTTAGAGTTTAGGTTTTATGATTAGCTTAGGGTTTAGGGTTAGTTTAGGGTTTAAGGTTTAGGCTTTAGGGTTTATGAATTTTAGCGAATAGGGTTTAGGGTTTAGGTTTAGTTTAGGTTTAGGGTTTAGGTTTAGGTTTCAGGGTTTGGGGTTTAGGGTTTAAAGTTTAGGGTTTAGGGTTAGGGTTAGGGTTAGGGTTTAGGGTTTAGGGTTTTTTATGATTTAGGATTTAGGGCTTAAGGTTTAGGGTTGTAGGTTTAGGGTTCAAGTTTAGGGTTTATGGTTTAGGGTTAATTTTAGGGTTTAGGGTTCAGGTTTTAGGATTTAGGGTTTAGGGTTTAGGGTATTTTAATAAAAATAAAACTAAGTTAAATCAAAGTTTAGGATTATATAGTTTATTTTTATTTATTTTAGTTTATTTTTTTAATTTTTATTTAGGTTAATTTTTTATTTTTATTTAGTTTGGTTCATTTATTTTAGGTTTATTTATTTTTATTTAGGTTTTTCATTTTAGTTTATTTTTTTAGGTTTAGGTTAATGTTTATTTTTATTTTTTAGGTTAGTTTAATTTCTATTTTATTTTTTAGGTTTAGGTTTTATTTTTTATTTTTAGGTTTATGTTTAGGTCTTTATTTTCTTTTTTTAGATTTACGTTTGAGGGTTTTATTTTAAGATTATTTTTATGTTTTATTTTTTATTTTAGGTTTATTCTTAGTTTATTCTATTTAGTTTATGTCTAGGTTTAGGTTTAGGTTTATTTTAATTTAGTTTAGGTTTAGGTTTATTTTATTTTTATTTTAGATTTAGGTTTTTTTTAGTTTAGGGTTTAGGTTTTATTTTTAGGTTTATTGTTTAGGTTTATGGTTTTATTTAGTTTTTATTATCTTTTATTTTAGGTTTATTTTATTTATATTTTAGGTTTAGTTTTTATTTTATTTAAGTTTTTTATTTTTTAGTTTATTTTAGGTTTTTATTTATTTTATTTTTGTTCAATTTTTTTTCTTTTTAGGTTTAGGTTTAGGTTTAAGTTTTAGTTTATGTTTTTTTATTTTTGTTTATTTATTTATTTATTTTATTGGTTTAGGTTATTTATTTTTATTAATTTAAATTTTTTTTAGTTAGATTTTATGGGTTTAATTGTTTAGGTTTAAGGGTTTAGTTTTAGTTAAGTAGTTAGGATTAGTTTAGAGTTTAAGGTAGGTTTTAGTTTTAAATTTAGGGTTTAGGTTTAGATTTAGGTTTGAACTTAGGGTTTTATAGTTTATAGTTTAGGATTAGGATTAGGGTTTATGGTTTTCAATTTAGGTTTCAGTTTAGGTTTTAGGTTTTAGTATCTGATTTTAGGGTTTAAGTTTAGGTTGCTTTAGGTTTGAGTTTAGGGTTAGTTTAGGCTTTAGGGTTTAGGGTTTAGGGTTTTAAAAAAAAGCAGTAGTTTAGTTTTATTTAGTTTATTTAGTTTATTATTTATTTATTAAATTAGTGGTTTATAGTTTTAGATCTTTTTAGGGTTTATGGTTTAGGATTTAGGTAGGTTTTTATTTTATTTATTTTTTTATTTTATTTAGTTTAGTTTATTTATTTTAGGTTTATCTATTTTAGTTTAGGTTTTTTATTTCAGTTTATTTTTTTGGTTTAGGTTTAGGTTTAGGTTTTTTTTTAGTTGAGTTTTATTTTTATTTTATTTTTTAGATTTATATTTATTTTTTTAGTTGAGTGTTATTTTTATTTTATTTTTTAGGTTTAGGTTTTAAGGATTTTAGGGTTTAGAGTTTAGGGTTTAGGGTTTAAGGTTTAGGTTTTAGGATTTAGGTTTTTAGGGTTTAGGGTCTTGGGTTTAGGGTTTTAGGGTTTAGGGTTTAGGGTTTAGGGTTGTAGGTTTAAGGTTTAAGGTTAAGGGTTTAGGGTTTAGGATTTTATGTTTTAGGGTTAAGGCTTTGGGTTTTGGGATTTGAGTTTAAGATTTTAGGGTTTAGGGTTGTAGGTTTAGGGTTTAGAGTTTAGGGTTTAGGGTTAATTTTAGGTTTAGTGTTTAGGGTTATGTATTTATTTACTTATTATTATTATTATTTTTATCTTTTTTTTTAAAATTAAGTAAACTGGGATGTTTAGGTTTATTTAGTTTATTTTTTATTTATTTTAGTTTATTTTAAATTTATTTTGATTTCAGTTTATTTTTATTTTTATTTAGTTTAGTTTATTTATTTTATGTTTATTTAGTTTAGTTTAGGTTTTTTTATTTTAGTTTATTTTTTAGGTTTAAATTTAGGTTTAGGTTTATTTTTTTACTTTAATTTAATTTTTATTTTATTTTTTAAGTTTTGATTTTATTTTTTTATTATTTAGTTTAGATTTAAGTTTTTATTTTATTTTTTTAGATTTAGGTTTTAGGTTTTCATTTTTGGTTTTTTTTAGGTTTTATTTTCTAATTTAGATTTAGGTTTATTTTTAATTTATTTTATTTTATTTAGGATTTAGGTTATTTTAGGTTTAGGTTTAGGCTTCATTTATTTTGGCTTAGTTTATTTTAGTTTAGGTTTAGGTTTATTTTATTTTTATTTTAGGTTTAGGTTTTTTTTTAGTTTAGGGTTTAAATTTTACTTTTAATATATTTTTAGGTTTTATTTTTAGGTTTATTATTTCAGTTTAGGTTTTTATTTAGTTTTTATTTTATTCTATTTTAGGTTTATTTTCTTTTATATTTTAGGTTTAGTTTTTATTTTATTTAGGTTTTTAAGTTTTAGTTTAGTTTATGTTTATATTTATTATGTTTTAGTTTAATTTTTTATTTTTCTTTTATTTTCTTTTAGGTTTAGGTTTTAGTTTATGTTTTTTTATAGTTTTATTTATTTTGGATTAGGTTTTTTTCATTTATTTTAATTTTAGGTTTTATTTAGTTTTGGTTTAGGTTTTTATGTTTATAGGGTTTAGGGTTTAGAGATTAGGGATTAGGGTTTAGGGTTTAGTGTTGTAGATTTTTGAGTTTAGGGTTTAAGCTTTATGGTTTAGGGTTTAGTGTTTTTTTTGTTCCATTTTTTCTATTTTTTTAATTTTTTAAATTAAGTAAACTGGTATGTTTAGGTTTATTTAGCTTATTTAGTTTATTTTTTATTTATTTTAGTTCATTTTATTTTTTTATTTTTATTTAGTGTAGATTTTTCTTTATTTTAAGATTATTTATTTTAGTTTATTTTTTCGGTTTAGGTTTAGGTTTAGGTTTATTTTTTAGATTCATTTTATTTTTATTTTATTTTAAGGCATAAGTTTTATTTTTTTAATTTTAAGTTTAGGTTTGGGTTTTCATTTTATTTTTTTAAGTTTAGGTTTTAGGTTTTTATTTTAGGTTTATTTTTATGTATTATTTTTAGTTTAACTTTAGGTTTATTTTTAGTTTATTTTATTTTCTTTAGTTTAGGGTTTAGGTTTAGTTTATTTTAGGTTTAGGTTTAGGTTTTATTTATTCTAGTTTAGTTTATTTTAGTTTAGGTTTTGGTTTATTTTATTTTGTTTATTTTAGGTTTAGGTTTTATTTTTAGTTTAGGGTTTAGGTTTTATTTTTTATTTATTTTTAATTTTTATTTTTAGGTTTATTTTCTAGGTTTAAGTTTTTATTTAGTTTTTATTTTATTTAGTTTTAGATTTATTTTATTTTTATTTTATGTTTAGTTTTTATTTTATTTAGTTTTTTTAGGTTTATTTTCTTTTTTTTTTAGTTTAGGTTTTTCTTTATTTTATTTTAGTTTAGTTTTATTTTCTATTTTATTTTATTTTTTGGTTTAGGTTTAGGTTTAAGTTTAGGTTTAGTTTTTATTTTATTTAGGTTTTATTTTTAATTTTTAGGTTTTGGTTTAGGTTTTTATTTTATTTATTTGGGATTAGGTTATAGGTTTTTATTTTAGGCTTATTTTTAGGTTTTATTTTTTAGTTTAGGTTTAGGTTTATTTTTAGTTTATTTTATTTTATCTAGTTTAGGTTTAGGTTTTATTTATTTTAGTTTAGGTTTATTTTATTTTTATTTTAGGTTTAGGTTTTATTTTTAGGTTTTAAGTTTAGGGTTTAGGTTTATTTTAGGTTTATTTTTAGGTTTAGGTTTTTTATTTAGTTTTTATTTTATTCTATTTTAGTTTATTTTATTTTATTTTAAGTTTAGTTTTATTTTATTTAGGTTTTTTATTTTTTTTGTTTAGTATAGGTTTTTATTTATTTTATTTTATTATATTTTTTTATTATTTTTTTAGGTTTAGGTTTAGGTTTTAGTTTATGTTTTTTTTATTTTATTTTATTTTGGTTTAAGTTTTGTTATTTATTTTATTTTTAGGTTTCATTTAGTTTAGGTTTAGATTTTTAGGTTTTTAGGGTTTAGGGTTTAGGTTTTGGGGTTTTGGGTTTTGGGTTTTGGGTTGTAGATTTTAGGTTATATGGTATAGGGTATATGGTTTAGGGTGTAGGGTTTAGGGTTTAAGGTTTTGGGTTTAGGGTTGTAGGTTTAGGGTTTAGTGTTTTTTTATTTATTTTTTTATTTTTTAATTTTTTTTAAAGTTAAGTAAACTGGTAGGTTTAGGTTTATTTAGTTTATTTTTTATTTAGGTTTATTTTTATTTTTATTTAGCTTAGTTTATTTATTTTAGGTTTATTTATTTTAGTTTATTTTTTAGGTTTTGGTTTAGGTTTAGGTTTATTTTTTAGTTTAGTTTAGTTTTTCTTAACTTTTAGGTTTAGGTTTTATTTTTTATTTTTAGGTTTAGGTTTAGGTTTTTATTTAATTTTTTTCGGTTTATGTTTTAGGTTTTGATTTTTGGTCTATTTTTAGGTATTATTTTTAAGTTTAGATTTAGGTTCATTTTTAGTTTATTCTATTTTATTTAGTTTAGGGTTTAGGTTTAGTTTATTTTAGGTTTAGGTTTAGGTTTTATTTATTTTAGTTTAGTTTAGTTTTGGTTTATGTTTATTTAATTTTTTTATTTCAGGTTTAGGTTTTTTGTAGTAAAGGGTTTAGGTTATTTATTTATTTATTTTTCAATTTTATTTTCAGGTTTATTTTTTAGGTTTAGGTTTTTATTTACTTTTAATTTTATTTAGAGTTTTGTGCCACCATCCGTCAAGATCTTTGATGGCAGTGGGAACCCATGATAACACATTGCACACTTTAGAGCCAGTTGTTGCAACACCGCTGGCAGCAATGTACTCCTCTTTCGCCTTTTCATTAGCAGTCTCTTAGGTATTGCATTTGATTGGTACGCTGAACTACCCAATGGTTCGGTGAAGACTTTTGTTGAGATGAAGCACCTCTTCATGAAGAGGTTTGTTAGAGCTATGTAGTGGGTGACTGTAGGCGACCTCATTGTGGAGAAACAGAAACTCAATGAGTCGCTTGTTGATTACATTCTCAAGTGGTGCAACCTGAGCATGAAATGCAAATCACAATTATCTTATTAGCATGTTATTGAAATTCTTCTCAAGAATATCCATGGCCTAGTCCCCTTCATGCTTAAGGGCTTTACCATCAAAACATTCAAGAAATTAATCAACAAGGCAGCTAGCCTACAAGAAAAAGCCAAACATTTGTCATTTTCCTCACCAATCATCTAGGCACAAGCTGCAAAAGGTGTTTGAGAAGAAGCCATGGACAGTTGTGTCAGTGGATAGAGGAAGAGCTAGCTAGAGTTCAGTATAAAAGACTACGAGCTCAACAGCCTCCTTTGCCACCACCTCTTCCACCACCTTGTCCATCATACCAGCAACCACAGTCACTACAATGACCATTTCCACCACCTCAATGGCCTACCCAGTAGCGGTGTTCATATTCATTGCCAAGTAGCTACTTTCCACCTACTCTTACCGATAAATTGAATGAAGAAAGTTTGGCATATCCCGAAGGTAGCTACTACTCCACCTACCCAGTTCTGTTAGAGTAATCCTTTGGGATACTTGTGATCCTCTTAATATCAAAGAAGGTTAGGATATCTCCCTATCCCAAACCTCTAAGAAGATCATTTCTAAGATCAAGAAGCTTTTTTTGGAGGTGCTTGAAGTAGCTCAAACCTTCAACACCAAGGAAGGTTGACTAGTTGTAAAGGATAACTCAGGGAGGGTGGTAGCCCAGCAGCAGTAGCAGCTCACCATACTTGCCCGGGATAGCCCAGTAGCACAGCCACCATCCGAGTCTAGTAGTCCCTCCATCGTTGCAACTACCACATCTTATGCTAGCTCCTCTTCTACCGACAAGAGAAATGTATCTGCGGATAAGGGCACTAAATCTCTTACTCAGCTTACTTTACTTATTTTCTACGATGTACCTCCACTCAAAAAGAAATTAATGAAGAAAGATTATTCTACTTATATATTATCTACTTCTGATGCTCTTGATTATATTCTTATTCAAAGCTCTCCAAGTCTAAATAAAAATAATAGCTCTAGTAGTTTCGATCCTTTTCTTTCTTATTCAGAGTCAGACTATCCTTCTCTTAATCAATCAGGTTCACCTCTTGAGATTAACTTAGAGTCAACTGACTCTTAGGATCCCATAAGAGAAGCTATATGTATGCCCATTGAGAAGGTAGAGCTTTCCATAAACTCATCATTCCAAGAAGTCACCAGTTAATCTACTGGAAAAGTTCTAGGGTAGCACCTCATGATAAGGGTAAGCAAGTCATTAGTTCTAGTGAGCAGGTAGCCCCTCCATAAGATGCTCCACCCATGGATATGCTTGTGGAGGATCAAGCCAGACTTGATTACAATGTCCTAGCTCACTTTAGAAAGTTTCTAGCTAAGTTAAGCATATACGACCCCCTTATCTTATCCAAAGAGATGAGGGAATCTCTAATCAAGGCCTTACTTGATCTAGAGATATGCTTAGCTCAGCTGTTCGCTACTAAAGAATAGGCATTCCACTCGAAGGACATCTTAGGAGTTATATTCAGTGATGAAGACATACTCCTAGGGATGACCAGGCACAACCGCCTCTTTACATAATAATGGGGTTTGGCAGATACATGCTATCCAAAGTTTTGGTTGACCCAGGTGTATCAGTCAACATTATGAGTCTAAGAACTCTTGCTTACTTGAGGATTGACATCTCCAAGTTCCAAAAAAAAGGATGATGTTGAGAGGATTCAATGAACAAGGCGAGAGAGCTATGTTGTGTTTATTTTTGGAAGTATGCAGGGGGAGGTGGGTACTTTCTTGATTACAACATTGAGGTATAATGTACTATCTTGAAAGATAAAGGCATCACCCTACAATGGACCTAATCACGTAATAAGGACTTCTAAGGCATGATGGGCCTTCAAACGTACCAGAGATTTTCCCCTACTTTACATGGATGAATAAAGTAGGGTTTATATTAAACCAGGTTCTTAAGTTCTCTATGGAGGCAAGCCTCCATAGTTAATTACATCTTTAGAAATAAAATTACCTAAGAATACTCTCGATTAAAGTAGACAAATATCATCTCTAAAGATTTAAAGGTTAGATTATCAAAGGATTGGTTGCATTTAGAAAATCAATTGGGAAAGTTGAAGGAGAAGACTTATTTTTGGAATCCAAATAAAATAAGTAAGAAATGCGCATGATACTAGATAGCCTAGTGAGCATTCCAATCTATCCTATGGTTGGGCTTTATAATTTTGAAGTTGAGGAGATTTATAATTTTTGAGTTGAAATTTAATAAGATTACTAGGGCTTATAATCCACTAACACAAGGTTGTGGGAATGCCTAAAAGATGAGGATTTATGCTTGCATCCCAAAGGAAATAGCTCGAATCCTAAATCTATGGACCTTTAGTACGAGCTAAAGCATGACCTAAATCTAAGCGATAGGTGGGCATAACGGTTTACTTACACAAGAGAGAATAAATTGTCCAATATTTGGACTTTTAACCGCCAGGACTGACCATCAAGTAACTCCTCCTATGATTATAAAATGATGTAGTTTGGTCTTATGAATTGCAAGATAGTTGGGGTATTTATTTAATTAGAAAGAGACTAAAGTCCTAAACACACTCCATAAGAGACTAGAGCATGAGTGGTATGAGCATATGACGTAATCTATAGATGCAAAATATTTTCAAATTTTATTTCATTTTAGACACTTCATTTTTAGAGAGGTTTTAGGATTTATTATGACTAAATGCATGATGAAATAGGTTATGGGTAAGATTAGCTAAAAGAAGGTATTCTCCACCACAAGGCACACCCTCACAGGCCAAGTATTCCTTTATTGTGCAAGGACATAGATCCTTCATGTTCAAGAGAGAAAGAATATGCATGCATGATGTGAACTATACAACCATACAACTAAGGGATTGCTAAATATTTTAATTATCTTATTTATTTCTTAGGCTTTATGATGAGGTTATGAGTTATTTAAAATTTAGTTATGAGTAATTCGTTAGGTAAAAAAAATATTTTTATCCTAAGAGCTTAATCGTATCGAAGCCACAAATAAAAGCATCAATCATTTAAGAAACTATGAAAGGCATGCTGTCCTAATGCACAATGTAAACATAACATGAAACAATTATATAAAATATCATAAGAGAATAAAAGGCCGATGTGGTCATGCTGTCGTACAACCCAGAAGAGAAAAAAGATGGGTAGCCAAGCTCTACCCTTATACAACCTCGAATATGAAAGAATAATAATAATTATATTAAATGTTATGCGGGTCTTCTTTCTTCATATCTCTATTTTTGATTTGGTTCCTTCTTTGATTTGGATTGTTCTTGCTTAAAAGGCATCATAGGGCACCCCAGGACAAAGCCTTATAGCCACTGCTCATCCTAATCTCCCAGAGCACTAATCCTAATTCCTACTACAAAAATTAAATTTATGTGGGAAAGGTGAATTTAACTACAGCTACAACATAAAGGATAGCTAAATATAGATATAATCTCAAGCAGTTGTATTTATAATTTGGACTTAGCACCCTACACATGAATAACTAAGCCCACCTGTTCTAACTTAGATTATGCTTAAGGATTTAAGCAAATTGCAAAAAGAGCATGCACATTTATTTTTAATCATCTCTTAAGCATAATTCCCTACAAAAAACATGATGGGAAATATTGGTCTATCATTTAGTCTACGAAGCATACACCCTAACATCCAATCTAGAATAATACATCAATAAACAAAACATACATCGCATCATACACCATCCTAACTTAGAGCTAGAAGTGGTGACTTAATTCTAATGTGCATATTAAGTCATGTGAGGTAAGTCCTGCTAGGCATTAGTGTTGTATTTTCTATATGTAGAAGGCTTCAATTTAACATGATAGGTTGGTTTCACTTGATGTAGCTTAATTGATTTGAGAATTTTAATTTGTATTTTTTTTTATTTCATTCGATTACACTTAGCAATTAAGTGTTATAAAGAGAGGAAAATAGGATTGTCCTCTTTCATCCCTATCTTAACTCACTCTCTAAAGTATTTTAATTTGATTTAGTTCTCTTTAGTGAATGGCTAATTAAATGATTTAATTAATCCTAAGTTTAGGTTCACTTTAAATAATACTATTCAAAATGAAAGGCATCTTAAGATTTATTTAATTGAATTACTACCACATGACATATATTAAATCATTCCTTTCCATCACATGTAACATGCATATGATTTAATCCTACGTGTGTCTATACATGGAACATATTTTACCATACTTAAATGATGAATGTATGTGTATGTTTAGAATTTATATTTTATTTGATTCAATTATTTAAACATATTAATTCAAAACTTTATCCAAATTCTTATACAAAAATGACATGAGAATGAAATTAAATAGGCATGTGTCATTGTTAAACCAGGAAAGTGAGGTAATCAAATGACCTCCTTGGAGCTAGCTAAAACCTCATTATTCTGATGTTTAAACTATATACCCATTTGCATTCAAACATATGTAAATTCGTATACATGAACATAGGAAGTAAGCTCCAAATCAGATGGCTAATTAATTCAACCACTTAGTCAATTATGAATGCATGCAGTTTTAATGTAAACTGGGATTTTCATTCACTAATCACATATACATATACATGTACAAAGATATAGGAAAGTATGTGTCATTGTTAAACCAAGGAAGTGAGGTAATCAAATGACCTCCTTGGGGCTAACTAAAGCCTTGTATTCCTGAGATGTCTAGAGTATATACTTGCTTTTATTGGACACACATGGATGTACACATAAATGAGGGAAAAGAAAATCAAGCAAAAATTGAATATATTTTTTTGATTGAATAATGTATATATATATATATATATATATATATATATATATATATATATATATATATATATATATATATATATATATATATGAATTAAAGCTTTATCCAAATTATAATGTTGAAACACATTAGAATGAAATCAAATGGGTACATGTCGTTGTTAAACTAAGAAAGTAAGGTAATCAAATGACCTCCTTGGGGCTAGCTAAAACCTCGTGTTCCCGAAATGTCCAGACTATATACCCATTACCATTCATTCTTATGTAAATTAAGACATGAATAGAGGAAAGAGAACTCAACATTTATATACTTAAGCTATAAGCACATACATTTCTTATGTATTTATAACTAGCATCATAACACATATTACTATTCATATATAAGCATTTGAAAAATACATTTGTATTTAATAGTGATAATAGCCATGCATATATTAAATTAAATCAACACATGCAAGCTTACATAAAGGAAATCCATTTTATTTTACTTGATTTTGAAAATTTGAATGCATTAATTCAAATGACAAACCAAATTTAACATGATCAGAATAAGGACAATCAAATATAAGCATGTGATTCATTCAACCAATCTAGTTCTTAAGGATAATCAAATCAAATAAGATTATTTAAAGTGAGCCAAAGCTTCTTTATTAATTAAGTTTTGGACTTGATTTGATTTAAAGAAGAGAAGAGAAATCATCACTTGCTATTTTAAACCCATTCCCATGTTAGTGATTTGATTTTATTTAAGGAAATGAAATTAAGTTGATTTTATGGGTTAATTAAGTTAAACTCTTAATTACATGAATTTATTACCCTTGCCTCTATCACCTTAAAGTAATTAACTAAATAATTATGAGCTAACATGATTTGCATGGAAAATAAACTTGCAATGATCCTAGGAAATAAAAGGGGCCTAATGCAATTGGCTCATGATTAATAGTTAATTAGATTAAGGGACTTAATTGATTATTCTTATGGTTTTTTCATACATGTGTACTAACCATAATTTCATTAAACTCCTTTAGGTTATTAAACACCTAAATATCTATCCCATTATTTAATTAATTAAGGTCTGATGTGATTATGATTTCAATTTGATTTAGTGATTTAATTAATTAGTTAAATCTTAATTAATTTCATTTTAAAAAAGGGTGAAATGAACTTAGGGGTCATTTCTTAGTTCACTAACTTTGTTGAACAATGATTAATAAACTTAATTAAGCAATTTATTATTGTTCATGGGATTAATTAATCATTAAATAACTTAAAAGAGTAGTTAAGGTTTAATTAGTTAATTTTCTTAATTAAGTGAGCAATAAATCCCAAGAAAATCATGGGAGGTAGAGGTCATCCCTTTAAATTAAACCACAAAATTTGAGATTAATTGCTCAAGGAATTAAGGAGCAATTAAGTTAATTAATTTTCTAATTAAACCTTAATTAAACATTAACTATTTTCAAAATTAGTTAAAATCATTTTAGTTAATTGTCCTCTGAAATACCTTTAAAATGAGTATTTATTTGCATTTTTTTAGTAATTTATGATTTTTTATGACTTTTAGTAATTTTAGCCATTAATAATGATTAATTAAGCCTAATCCTATTGGAGCCACGTGTTGCACTGATGCAACATGCTTTCCATGTGGCATCATAGGATTGGCTACTTAAAATTTATCAGACTCAACGCCTACGTGGCTGAGGTGGATGCACTTTCTCGTTCGCCATCCAATCTAAGATCGAATAGCTATGATTAATCTCATAGCTTAATAGTATTAAATCAGATCAATCTACTAGATCTAATCACGATCGTTCATTCTAATCACACGAAATAGATGGTGTGTGATCTAATGTCACTTGAGCGAGGGAGAATAGAGTCTATTCACCATTGCTCACTTGATTCGAGCTAACCCGAGCTCAGATCAACTCCAAAAGGATCCCACACCTCCATGACATTGGTTGGAGGGGATCTAATGGTCAAGATCTCATAAGATGCAAGCTTTCTTCGAAAAGCTCCAACCATTTTTTTGGGATCGCTTTGGAAGCATACCTCACTAGAGCTCAAGACTGGTGGCTCAAATGATTAAGGAAGCTTCATCTAGTGGAGATGACGCCCAATTGAGTAGCAATTGGATCAATTCCTTGATGTTCGCTCAGAAGGCCATAAACTAAAGATTTGGTTCTCAGCTTTGATCAAAGTCCCACCTTCGGTGCTCGGGAAGCCTAGGAGATGATTCGTTCTTGCCCAATGAGGCCTAGAGAAGGTGTGTGCAAAGTTAATTTGAGTTTGATGAAGAAATGGGGAATTTAGGTCAGAAATGGGAGTGCCCTATTTCGAGATGGATGGGAATGACATTTTTTTATCGAGAAATGAGCTTGGGAGCTTAGAATATGGCTCTAGAGGTTCATCTTGGGTACCTAGGGCTTTGAGGAATCATTTTTGTGTGTGTTTGAATGAAAATGAGGTAGTGTATACCCCCCTTCATGTTGATTAGAAGGTTGGATTGGGTTTGGCTTCTAGTGGCCGTCCAACTATCTCAGGGAATCGTGGGTGGCAGGTAGGAGGTAAGTTAGCTCAGGTTGGTTGGTTGAAGCTATAGAGGTGGCTGCCAAGGAGGAATCATGGGTGTCTTATGGGTTTCAAAAGGTCCAATGGGGAGGGTAAGATGATTTTACCTCCCACTGGTCATGGATGACCCAACCACCCATTAGGTAAAGTTGGGTAGTGTTCTAGGTGATTAGGTGGATCGTTGGGAGAGTACTAAGTAGCCAAGAAATGGAAAAGACCACTTACATGGGTGATTTGTCTCATGTGATTCCCTTTAACTAAGGAAAGAATGATCATTTAGCATTATATTTGATTTAACATGATTTGAAATGACCCAAAAGTGGGTTAGCCCAAATTTCAAGTCAATTGGAGTTGATTTGGTTAGGTTTGGCTCAATCTGAGTCATTTAGATCAAATTGGGTTAGGTTTGATCAAGTTGACCAATTGGTCAAATTTGGTCAAACCAAGGGTTGGGTCAAGTTCATATGATCATTTGGGATGTTCTGGTTCAATTGGTTTGTTTTAGTTTGGCTTAAATTTGATTTTGGCTCATTTAAATTCATTTGGGTCAAATGGGTTAAGTTGACCAATTTGACCAAATTGGCCAAATTAACTTTAATTATGTTGGTTTGGGTTTAGTTGACCAATTGAAGATAATTGTAGGCTTTGGATTCAATTTGTTTGGTTTTGATTTAGGCCAAGTTGAACCTTTGGGTCAATTTGGGCTAAGTAGGACAATTGGGTTCAATTGGGTCCAATCATGGCTTTGGTCAAGTTCAACAATCAATTTATAGTGAACTTGAAGCATTGGTTGCGATCAATTTGGTTTACATTTTGATTAGACCTAATTTGATCTTTTAGGTCAATTTAGGTCAACTTGGGTCAAGAGGACCAATTGGGTTTGGTCTGACTCAATTGAAGGTCAAGTCATATTCAAATATTGATTTTGATTTGGTATGAATCATTGGTTTTAAGGGATTTGGCTTAGGTTGCAATTTGCCTAGTTTGAGTTCATATGGATTAAGTTAACTTGGTTTGACCCAATTTGTGATAATTGATCAACCTAGGGTGATCAACAATCAGGATGGGAGGTTTTGATGGGCTTGGTTCAATCCAATTTGGGAAGGATTAGAACTTGCTCAAATAGGTCAAATTTGCCAGTTTGGGTCAAGTGTACCAGCTGGGTTTAGTTGGGTTGAATTTGGGTTGAGTTTATTTATGCGTTTGGGATTGATATATAAATTCAATTGCAATTGGATTTGGTTCAAATGGATTTTGGTTCATTTGAACATTTCAAGTCTTAAGTTGGTTGGGTTTGATGGTTGATTTTGGTTTGGCTTAATGATTGTAGATTTTATTTATATTTGTGAATACGATTGAAGGTATGATTGATTCATGATAAAATCAATTTAATTTGGGTTTTGGAATGAAGGAATTTGGCTAAGTCCATGGAGTTGGGTCATGTTGCTTTAGTTTGGAATTTTATTTGGTTTAATTTAGTTTTGAAGATTTAAATATATATTTCATTTAAATTTGTGAAGATGATTGAAAATATGATTGACTTGTGAGAAAATCAATTGAGTTTGACTTGATTTGGATTAAGATCTGGCAAAGTCCATGGGATAGGTCATATGGCTTAGGAAGGGTTTTGATTTAATTTGATTTAGTTTGATTTAGTTTTGATCATTTGAATGTAGATTTGATTTATATTTAGGAAGATGATTGAACATATAAATTTATTATGAGAAAATCAATTGATTTGGATTAAGATTTGGCTAAGTCCATGGGATAGGTCATATGGCTTAGGAAGGGTTTCAAGTATGGATTTGATCATGGGCTTCAATCATTTGGTTTTCAAATTTGGGTTTTGATTTGGATTTGAATTTGATGTTTGAATTGAACTTCAGGTTTGGTTTGAGAAGGTGAACATGGATTGGATTTGGGTTGTAGGGTAGGTGGATTATCCTAATCCCTAAGGCATAAGTTAATCCTATGGTTAACCCTTCTATATCTTTAGGCTTAGGTTAAGTGTTTTCCTAATTGTTAGAAGTATCTTATGACTAGGGAAGTCTTAGTGTCTAGAAGACTCCTAAGTCTAAGATGGGAAGATTGAATCCGCACTCCAAAAGTGAGGTCAACAAGCCTTAGGCTCCATAGTGTTTCCCTTAGAGAGAGATGATTGGAAGACCGAAGCCAACTTTCACATTATAGACTCAGATACATCTTTCAACACTTATCTTGGGAGACCATGGATACATGAGAACAACATAGTTCCATCCTCTCTACATCAGTGTATGAAGTTTATGAGAGGAGGGATCATCTACTATGTCAAAGGAGATCTCAAGCCATTTACAGTTCACAAGGTCGCATATATGAGGATGCGGCTTACTACCTCCCTTAAAATCAATAAGTCTATTCTCGTAAACTTGTCTAAAGTTTAGAAATAAAAGAAAAAGAAAAAGAAAAAGAAAAAGAAAGAGAAAAATAAAAAGAAAAGAAAAGTGAAAATGAAATAGAAAATAAAAGGGAGTGGAAATAAACTTGGAGGGAGTGGAGCTTTATTAGATTCCACCCACAGTTCATTACTCCATTTGAACATATGGGTTAGATGACCTGACCTCCATCAGGCAGAGGAAGAGGACAGTTTAGAGGCAGTCCCAGGTATGGAAAACCTTTTTATTGGCCACCCAACATTCAATAGAAGATATGTCCAGCTACTAGGAGTACACCTGCTATCCATAAAGACTTAGAATCATATGATGAGTTTTATATAATTAGCATACCAGCCAACTCTTCTTAATAGTAGATTCCCTTGGAGGTGACACTTGAGCCAGATAGTGATGAAGACTAGGCTTCAAAGCAAAGCATAAGTGTATCCAAGTCTATATGTGAAACAGTTAGGCATCAGTTGGGAACCTTAGATCTAACCCCACTTTCCTCTCAAAAAGCTAAGGGTTTGGTAGTTAAGGAAGCCCCTAAGTCATCCACAGGTGTGAAGACTCAGAGGTTCTATCTAGAAGCATCATCCTCAAGTCAAGAAGTTTATGTAGAACTTAAGGATGAATATATAAAGATTTAATAGAATTACCTTTGATTGGTACTTGCCTTGTGTTCATAATTTAGCAAAGAAAGGGTTAATCTAACATACTTGGTCAAAGCATTGTTCATACTACTTTGAAAGAATATGTAATTTCAAATGCAAAAGCTCTCAATCAAGACCAGGTCTAGCATTCGGTATAGTGGGTTCAGTTGATGATGATAATTATTTCTTAGTCATCACTAATCATTTAGAATTGATAGGTTCTTTTCAAATCACATTAACTCATATGAGGAGTTGTACTTAGAAACTTTAGATAATCCAGATGATTTTGAAGTCAAAGATGCACCACTGGAGTTCAAAGAAGAGATCAAGTCAACCATTGATGAGCTCTAGGAAACCAACTTAGGAATTGAAGAAGATCTCCAACATACAACAGTTGTTTATTGAATGAAATTGAAACCAATGACTTAGTTAGGCTATTGACTGAGTTTAAGGACCACTTTGCATGGAGTTATGAAGAGATTTCTAGATATGCTCTTGACATAGCTATCCATAAACTAGCAATAGAGCTTACTACTAACCCTATTAAGCAAGCTCCTAGACTCATGCGATTAGATATAGAATAATAGGTCATTTCTAAAGTCAAGAAACTGATCAATGTTGGCTTCATCCGAGAAGAAAAATATCCTACTTGGTTAGCCAACGTCATCCTAGTGAAGAAAAAGAATGGCCAAATTGACATATGTGTCAATTTAGGGATTTAAATAAGACATGTCCAAAGGATGAATTTCCATGAATATTCCTAGAGTTGATGGTGGACATTGCCTCATCTCATGCTGTCTTCTCTTTCATGGATGACTCATCTGAATATAATCAAATAAAGATGGTTCCTGAAGATGAAAGAAACACTACTTTTAGAACCCCGATTAGAATCTATTGTGATAAGGTCATGCTTTTCAGCCTTAAAAATTTTGGTGCTACATACTAGTAGGCTATGACTCGAATCTTTTATGAACTCATTCATTCTTCATCATGTCGATCATCAAAAGTAGAGAAAAGCAAGACCATCTTTTTGACTTGAGAGTAGTTTTCAAATAGTTAAGATAGTTTAACCTCAAAATTAACCCCCTGAAATGTGCATTCAGAGTGGCATCAAGTAAATTTTTTGGGTTTGTTGTTCGATACCTGGGAATTGAAATCGATTCGAAGAAGATCAAGGTAATATTAGAAATGCCACCCCATAAAACATTAACTCAACTCAAATCATTTTATGGGCGGTTGGCATATCTAAGATAATTTATATCCAACCTATCGGGAAGATGTTAGCTATTCTCAACACTTATCAAAAAGGATGCCAAGTTCAAGTGGGATGACAAGTGTGAGCATGCCTTCAAAGACATCAAGCATTACCTGGTGATGCCACCGGTTATAGTAGTCCTTATTTTGGGCAAGCTGTTCATACTTTACACTACTGTGTTAGATGACTCCTTTGGTGCTTTGTTATCCCAAGCCAATGCTAAAGAGATGGAAAACACACTCTAGTACCTCAGTGATCATCTAATCCTTACTAAGGCTAATTATCCACCCATTGAGAAGCATTTCCTAGCTTTAACCTTTACATCCCAAAAGCTATAGCACTACATGCTTCTTCATAAGGTGAACCAAATCTCTAAGATTAATCCACTACAGTATCTCATGACATGACTTATGCTATCCAGAAAATTGGCATGATGGTCCATGATCCTCTAGTATTTGACATTACCTTCGTACCCCTCCATGTGGTGAAAGGACAAACACTAGCAGAGTTCTTAGCAGCACACCCACTTCTTGCTGAATCTACACTTAGTGATGATCTCCCTGATGAACAAATCATGAACTTAGGTGATACCAGCATTCACCATTGGGAGATATACTTTGATGGTGTGGCTTCCTCTCAAAGAAGAGAAGAACCATAATCTACTATTCCAGGAAAGGTAGGGGTAGGAATAGTTTTCTTAACTCAAGACTATGATGTGATGAGATTCTCATATCATCTATCCAATCCTTGCACCAACAATGAAGCTGAATATGAGGCTTTGATTGCCAGTCTGGAGTTAGCCATTACTTCCAAAGATCTAACATCAACATCTTCGTGATTCTCAACTAGTTATCAACCAAATCCTATGGTTATAAAGCCCAAGCTCCATCACTAATAAAGTACAACATGGAGTTGTTGGCCCAAATCGAGGTTACCATTTATAAGATTCCTGAGGATAAAAATATCACAAAGATATGCTTTAGCCAAGCTTGCCAAGAAGTTGGCATGGGATGAGTCCATATCAATAAAGGTCCAAAATAGACAAGTCTCCCTTATTGATATTGAACTCATCAAAAGTACTCTGAATGGGTGCCATTATTAAGAAAGATGAGGAGTTAGATTGGAGGAAATCATTCATGGATTACCTATATAAAGGCAAACTACCTCAAGAGAAGTCCCAAGCCCATCATATGATGAGAGAACACTTTCCTATGCTCTTGTGGATGGTGTCTTGTACTGGCAATCTTTCGATCATATATGGTTACATTATTTATACAAGAATGAAGCCCATAAGATCGTGAATGAGGTACTCTCAGGATTATGTGGAGCCAACCAATCAGGTCCAAAGATGAAAGGCAAGATCAAGAGACTATGATACTGCAGACCATCAATGATCAAAGATTAAATGGTTACAGCTAGGCGATGCCATCAATGTCAAATACACATTATGGTCCTACACCAGCCATCCAACATTCTACATCCTACATTGGCCTCATGGCCATTCGAGTGTTGGGGTACCGACATAGTGGGTTTGATTGATACTCCTTCTTTCAAGGGTCATCGATTCATCTTAGCTGCTACCAACTACTTTTCCAAATGGATGAAGGTGATTCAACTAAGAGAGGTCATAGCTCAGCATGTGCTCTAATTTTTTAGGAACCATATCATATATAGGTTTGGAGTGCCTCGATGAATTATATCTGATAATGGTACTGCATTCAAGAGCATTGAGATTAATAACTTTTCCCAGAGACACAACATAGATTGAAGATATTCTACCAATAACTACCCAAGGGAAAAAGGCTTAGCAGAAGCCTTCAACAAAACTCTCATCCAAATACTGAAGAAGACACTCAACAACAACAAGCGATAGCGGTATGAGCAAGCTAGTTGAAGCCTGGCCTACCGCACACATATCAAACTCAAACTAGTCTACTCCTTTCTTTTAGTGTATGGTCTTAATCCATTCTACCATTAGAAGTCCAACTCCCATCACTAAGGATAGCTATGGGTAGCAAGATCACAAATAATGCCAAGTTGCGTTAGAAGAGATCAAAGGTTTGAGGAGAGATGCATAGCATGTCAAAACCTTGAGTTGTACAAAGCTAAAATGATTCAACCTCGAGTTGGTCCGTCCTAGAGGTTTTCAAGTAAGAGAGCTTATTTTAGTTCTAAGGGGACTAATTATTGCTCATCGTAAGATGGGAGGCATGTTTGAACCCACTTAGGAAGACCCTTTTTCCATAGAGAAGGCCTACCAAGAAGGATCTTATCATCTTATTAATCATAAGGGAGAGAGCCCAATGCTTCTAATCAATGAGCTCTACTTAAGAAAATATTATAAATCATGTTTGAAAATAATTATCATTAATGAAAATTCCATTTTGAACTTAATCTCTTCCATGTTGAAAGTATTCTTGTTTGTGTACCTTCCATAATGTCTTTAAAGGAGTGTAATGAACCCAAGCGGCATGCTATCCTTCATGAACACAAAACAAACACAAACTACACACAAACATATAAAACAAACACATATCTTTTGTCTCAGGCTACTCTAAGTTGAGATAATATCCCAATTGGCACTCACTCAAGAATGCTAGGTCAGATGTACCTACTAGTCACCCGGTCTTCTTGCTTTGGAGGATGTAAGTCTACTATGCTTTCCTTCCTTACTTGGCCACGACATCAATGAGTGCCTTGTTAGTTTGGTAGGCATCGCAGGCTACCTCATGTTGGCTTCATTTAAGAGGATGTTAGTCTACTATGGTTTCTTCTAGATTTCATGAACTAACCTGGGTTTAGTATATTTGAGTTTTAGATAAGTCCCCAGCCTCCTTCCCTTCTAAGCCAAGTCTTAAGTCAAGTCCTTCCTCGGCTCGCTTAGTAGTCACTCTAGGTTAACATATGTCTCACCATGAATTATCTCGATGATCGCTTAAAAGTTGTAAGCCTACAACTTTCTTTCTAGATTGATCATTGCTCACCGATGGGCACCTTAGGTTGGTTGGTTCTCACTATGCTGATGAATACACCACTCATATTGATAGATACACATTAGGTTGGTTGGTTCTCGCACCTTAGGATACACCACTCATGGAAGATGTAAGCCACTTTCTCCTGAGTTAGCCACCATACACCTATAAGATTTTTTTTTCAGGCTGATGCCCCTAGTAGCACCTCCCTTGTCGGCACTATATTTGGATCACGCCCTTTGCGACCCCATTTAGACACTACCCGGGTTACAATTAGATTGGACAGTTTCCCTTTCCTGGTAACCACCCCTGTGGTTAGAGAATTCATCTTGAGGATGTGTAGATTCTCCCTTGGTCCAGTAAATCTGAGATAGGTCAAGGCTAACATAACCCCTTCTCCCTCACACACCAATAGGGCCTTGCAAACATATAAACAAAATATATATTCACCTATGGATTAGGAGGACACCCCTAATAGTACCTTTTCTTAAGCAAACATCCTATCTTTAGGTAGTCAACAAAACTCCCTATAGGAATCACCACTACTTTTAGTTGATATAAGTCCCCACATTCACCCAAGAGTCTCCCCAAGTAGGGTTCTAGCACTGTCACCCCAACGATTGTTCCTTGCTTTAGAAGATGTAAGTCTACTACACCTTCTTCCTAGCACAACCATTCACACCGAAAGGCAACCCCTTAGGTTGGTTAGCTCTTCCCCATGGCCAGTAGACTATTCCTTTGGATTTGTAAATCTGAGATAGGACAAGTCCGATATAGCACCTTCTCAGTTGGTCCATCACACACCAACATGGTCCATAAATTAAATCTATCAAATTTGACCGAGCTCACATCCCTAGTAGATATGCCCTCAATTCAAAATCAAACCAAACTAAACAAACCATATCAAATCACAAGAAATTAAGATAAAATTAATCCTAACTACTTTTGAGTTAACATAAGTCCGCAGCAGCATTCACTCAATAGACGCACTAGGTCAGGTTCGATTTGTTGTGCATCCAATAGGTTACCCAATGGTTGTTCCTCACTTTGGAAGATGTACGTCTTCTTACACCTTCTTCTTAGTACAATCATTGCACATCAAAAGGCAACCCCTTAGGTTGGCTAGCTCTATCTCACAGTAGGTAGACTATCCCTTTAGATTTGTAAACATGAGGTAGGTCAAGGCTGATATAGCCCCTTTTGAGTGGGTCCATCCCACACCAATAAGGTCCATACATTAACTCAGATTAAATTAAACCCAATATGATTTTCCCTAGTGGAGTTCCAAATCATATGTAAATAAGTCAAGCAAATAAATCAAATTCAAAACCAACCTCCCGAGTGGATCCAAATTAAGCCAACTCCCCTAGTAGAGTCTAAATCAAAGAAATCCAACCAAACATTTATTCTCAATGGATACATCCCCAAACAAATCTGTGAAATCAAACCCAAATTATAATCCCCATAGATAGCTCGAGCCTACTTCCCTAGTGGAAAGTTCATATACTGGGGACTCAAGCTCATATCTCTAGTAGATGTGCCTCCACATCAATTAAAACAAAACAAATTAAAGTCGATTTGATCTTAATCCATGGTGAATTATAGATTCTTATCCCCAATAGATCTTCTTTCCATAAATCATATAATAAAATAAAATTCAAATCTTATCCCCATCAGATTTTCTTCTTTTGTGCCCTCGACATATACCTCTCAGATGTCATGCTTAATGTATGTGTGATCCCCTAGCGGATCTTCCTCTATGTGCTTGACATGGAATTCTCATTGAATCTTATTTCTTCTCTTATGAACACCTTTAATACTTCAACCAAAAGCCTAACAATGTATTCATTTATATTACATCATCTTAACATTGCAATCAACATTTTATGCTTTATGATTGCAAGAAGCTCAAACTAACTATACAATATCATGCTAAACATATTATAGTGTGAATTAACACACTATATTATATTATAATATATGATATTATAATTTTCTATAATATAATATATTGTCTAACATTATACCTCAGATTTACTTAAAAGGAACAAATAATAAAATTTTCTCAAAATATGAATAATGTTCATTTTGATGTAAAATTATTTATTTTCTATTAGAAATGGTCCAAAATAGCATAATTTTGGTGTTTCTTCTTGATGTGTGCCGTGAATTTGGCCAAATTCTTCCATCTCAATCTTCAAATTAACATTTTTGTTAGTTTGGACCCAATGTATTATAACAAAAGTAAAACATACTAAAATGTACAATAACATTTAGTAATACACCAGCACATTCATATATATGTGAAGTTATATTGTTATGTACATTATATTTTAATATGATTTCATATTATATATTATCTTACATTACACTATAAAATGAATCACTTTAAGCAAAAATTTATAAAATTTGGTTGAAAATTGAACATTTATTTTATTTTGGATGCAAAATTCCATTCTTTTGATTAAATGACACACCACGACACCCCTAATGATGTTTCCTAAAGCTTACCTTAAATTTGGCTAAATCCCATCATCTCAGCCTATAAATTAGTATTTTTATGAATTATACAAATACAAACTCTACTACAACATACTATAATAAACTAAAATATATTAAACAATAAGTAATAATACACAATAGTATGTTATAATGCATGATGCTACACTATTTTATTGCATCCTATATTATAATACACTATAATATATTTTATTATATTATATTGCATATCACATCACAAGGGATTTCTTAAGATAAAAAATCATAAAATTAATCTAAACAATAAAAAAACTATATATTTTAGTCGTATCACTTACATATTTTAAATTGAAATAATATATTATGATGCCATGCTCTAACTATTATGAATTTGTCCAAATTCCACCATTTTAAAGAATAAATCAACACTTTTATGAATAATGCTTGTAAGCTCGATTGCATGATTATAAAATACTAAAAGAATTTAAAATGCGCAGAATAATTTATTATGCTATATGATGTTATACTATATTACAACATATAATATTTATTCTGAACATAAAATCTTACTTTTTAGACTACTAGTGGCATAGCACACCTTTGGTACTACAGCCTAATTTCCACTTCAAATTAAACAAATTTTATTATTTGATTTATTAAATCAATATTTTTATAATTTAAATTAATATAGACTATATACATAATAATATATACTAAAACATTTTAAAACATCTTATAATATACAAAAACACATCAGTAGATGCTCAAATATATTATGCTACATTATACTATAATATATGGTATTATAATAAAATTTAGGGTTAGGGTATTCAAATCTCCAATAGTCAAGGGAAAGTCTCTTGAAGACATTTTCTTTAGCTACCATAATTATGTTAAGAATAGGTCATTCTTTAGATCTAATCCAAATGACATCTTTATTCAAGGTTTAGGGTTTAGCATTTTTGTGTTAAGGTTTACGGTTAGTTTAGGGTTTAGAGTTTAGGGTTTAGGGTTAGTTTAGTGTTTATTATTTAGGGTTTAGGGTTTGGGGTTTAGGGTTTAGGGGTAGGGTTGTGCTTAGTGTTTAAGGTTTAGGGTTTAGGGTTTTAGGGTTTAAGGTTTAGGGTTTAGGGTTTAGGGTTTAGGGTTTAATGTTTAGGGTTTTAGGGTTTAAGGTTTAGGGTTTAAGGTTTAGGGTTTAGGCTTTAGGGTCTAAATTTTAGGTTTAGGGTTTATGTTTTAGTTTAGGGTTAGGGGTTTAGGGTTTATGATTTTTTTTAACAGAGAAAAAATTCGAATTCAACATTTCTTCTTCTTGATTTGATCAACCAAGTTGCACCCCATGTTTTTTATGACACAAACAATAAAATAGATAAAAAAATGAGCACCCATAGAGTGAAATCAAAAACCCTGGATAAGTAGAACCGTCTGTACTGTAAAGACACAATTCCATAAGCAGCATATCAGATAGGTCATTCTTTTGTTTCTCCAATTCTGATCAAAACCACCCCCGCCTCTCGAGTAATGGGATCCACCATTAATTTCTTAATCTTTCCCTCCACCACCACCCCACAGTTGTAACCTTCGTCGCTTCTCCCACCTCCATAAATAGCACTACTCTGACCACCACCTCCATATCCACCAACACCTCCAATTCCCCCACTACCACTGCATTAATCATCGCCTCCGCCTAAGCCTCCACCACCAAATCTAGATTGTTCCTAGTTTATGGTGATGTTCCTGTGATCAAGGTTTTGCCCATTCTAAGGGTTTAGGTTTAGTTTAAGGTTTAGGATTTGGGGATTTGGGTTGTAGTTTTAGGTTTAAGGTTTAGGGTTTTATTTTAGGGTTTTAGGTTTAGGTTTAGGGTTTAGGATTTAAGATTTTGTGGGGTTTAGGTTTAGGTTTAGGGTTTAGGTTTAGGATTTAGGATTTATGGTTTAAGGTTTATAGTGGTTTAGGGTTTAGGGTTTGGGTTTATTTTGAGTTTTGGGTTTTGTGGTTTAGGGTTTAGGGTGTAGGTATACCCATTATTAAAGATTTAAAGGTTAGATATTAAAATTCAGATTCAAAATTCTAAACTTCTGATTAGGTTCTAAATTCATTTTAGGGTTTTTTAAAAAAAAATTAAGTAAACTAAAATGGTTTCGATTTATTTAGTTTAATTTTTATTTGAGTTTATTTTAATTTTAATTTTTATTTAGGTTAATTTTTTATTTTATTAAGTTTAGTTTATTTATTAGGTTTATTTATTTTAGTTTAACTTTTTTATTTTATTTTATTTTTTAGGTTTATGTTTTATTTTTTAATTTTAGGTTTATGTTTTGGTTTTTATTTTATTTTCTTAGGTTTAGGTTTTAGGTTTATTTTTAAGTTTTGTTCTTTAGTTTAAGTTTAGTTTTATTTTTAATTTAATTTATTTTATTTAGTTTAGGTTTAGGTTTAGGTTTAGGTTTTATTTAGTTCAATTTAGCTTATTTTAGTTTAGGTTTAAGTTTATTTTTTTTGTTTATTTTATTTTTATTTTAAGTTTAGGTTTTTTTTTAGTTAAAGGTTTAGGTTTTATTATATATTTATTTTTAGGTTTATATTTTATTTTATTTTAGTTTAGGTTTACTTTATTTTTAGTTTTTATTGTATTTAAGTTTTTTATTCTTAGGTTTATCTTATTTTTTTAGTTTAGTTTAGGTTTTTATTTATTTTATTTTTGTTTAGTTTTATTTTTTATTTTATTTTATTTTTTGGTTTAGGTTTAGGTTTTTATTTTATTTAGATTTAGCTTTTATTTATTTATTTTATTTTAGGTTTTTTTAGTTTAGGTTTAGGTTTTTATGTTTTTAGGGTTTAGGGTTTATGGTTTAGGGTTTTGGGCTTAAAGTTTAGGGTTTAGGGTTGTAATTTTTAGGGTTTAGGGTTTAGGGTCTAGGACATTGGGTTTTAGGGTTTTGGGTATATGGTTTAGGGCTTAAGGTTTAGGGTTTAGGGTTTAGGGTTATAAGTATAGATTTTAGGGTTTAGGGTTGTAGGTTTAGGGTTTAAGGTTAGGGTTTTATTTATTTATTATTTATTATTTATTTCTTTTTAGGATTTAGGGTTTAGGTTTTAGGTTTACGGTTCAGTGTTTAGTTTAGGATTTAAGGTTTTTGGTTTTTTTTGTAATAGAGAACAAATTTAGATTCAACATTTCTTCTTTTTAATTTCATTAACCAAGTAAAACACCAAGTTTTTTAAGAGACAAACGACAACATAGATAAAAAATGAGCACACATAGAGCAAATCAAAAAACTATAAATCATCTTTAAAGAACAGTTCCATAAGCGGGTCAGTACCATTCTTCTAATTCTCCAGTTCCATCAAAATCACCTAGGCCTCTTGAGTAGTGGGTTCCACCATCATATCCCCAATCTCTCCCTCCACCACCACCATGGTTGTAACCTTCATCGCTCCTCTAGTCTCCATAACCTCCATTGCTCTGACCACCACCTCCAAACCCACCAGCACCTCAAGATCCCCCACCACCACTACGATAATCTCCACCTTAGCCTCCCTAGATCTTTGCACGGTTGATGGTGATGTTCCTATCGTCAAGATTCTATCCATTCTTAGGGTTTAGGTTTATGTTTATGTTTATTAGGTTTTAGGTTTAAGTTTATTTTTTAATTTAGTTAGTTATTTTAGGTTTAGGTTTATAGTTTGGGGTTTAGGGTTTAGAGTTTAAGGTTAGGGTGTAGGGTTTAGGGTTTACGATTTAAGGTTTAGGGTTTAGGGTTTAGGGCTTAGGGTTTAGGGTTTTAGGGTTTATGCTTTTAGGGTCTAGGGTTTACGTTTAGGGTTTAGGGCTTAGGGTTTAGGGTTTAGGGTTTAGTGTTGTAGGTTTAGGGTTAGTTTTAGGGTTTGTGGTTTAGGGTTTAGGATTTAGTGTTTAGTGTTTAGGGTTTAGGTTTAGGGATTAGGATTTAGGGTTTAGGTTTTTCTTTTAAATTAAGTAAACTAGTAGGTTTAAGTTTAATTAATTTATTTTTTTATTTCACTTTAGGTTTAATTTTTTTATTTCATTTAGTTTCTTTAGTTTAGTTTATTTATTTTAGTTTTATTTATTTTAGTTTATTTTTAGGTTTAGGTTTAGGTTTAGGTTTATTTTTTGGTTGAGTTTTATTTTTATTTTAATTTTTAGGTTTATGTTTCATTTTTTATTTTTAGGTTTAGGTTTAGGTTTTTATTTTATTTTTTTAGGTTTAGGTTTTAAGTATTTATTTTAGGTTGATTTTTAGGCTTTACTTTTTAGTTTAGGTTTACATTTATTTTTAGTTTATTTTATTTTAGGTTTAGGTTTAGGTTTAGTTTATTTTAGTTTATTTTATTTTATTTATTTTAGGCCTAAGTATTTTTAGTTTAGGGTTTAGGCTTTATTTTTTTATTTGTTTTTAGGTTTATTTTTTAGGTTTAGGTTTTTATTTTATTTTATTTAAGGATTATTTTATGTTTATTTTATGTTTATTTTTCATTTAGAATTAATTTTATTTAGGTTTTTTATTTGTAGGTTTATTTTAATTTTTAGTTTAGTTTAGGTTTTTATTTATTTATTTTAGTTTAGATTTATTTTTTATTTAATTTTTTTTTGCTTTAGGTTTAGGTTTTAGTTTAGGTTTTTATTAAATTTTTATTATTATTTTATTTAGGTTTATGTTTTATTTATTTATTTTATTTTTAGGTTTTTTTTAGTTTAGGTTTATGTTTTAGGTTTTTAGGGTATAAGGTTTAGGGTTTAGGGTTCAGGGTTTAGGGTTTATGGTTTAGAGTTTGTATTTTAAGGTTTAAGATTTACAATTATAGTTTTTAGGGTTAAGGGTTTAAGGTTTAAGGTTTCAAGTTTTAGGGTTTTGGGTTTACCATTTTGGGTTTAGGGTGGTAAGTTTAGGATTTAAGGTTTAGGGTTAGTTTTAAGGTTTAGGGTTTAGGGTTAGGGTTTTATTTATTTATTTATTTATTTTTTTAAGGTTTAGGTTTTAGGTTTTAGGTTTAGGATTCAGAGTTTAGTTTATGGTTTAAGGTTTTGGTTATTTTTTAATGGAGAACAAATTCAGATTCAACATTTCTTCTTTTTGATTTCATCAACCAAGTAACACACCAAGTTTTCTAAGACACAAGCGATAACACAAATCAAAAATGAGCTTGGATAGAGCAAATGAAAAACCCTAGATAGCTAGAATCTTCTCTATTGTAAAGTCACAGTTCCATAAGCAATAGATCATATCAGCCATTCTTCAATTTCTCTAGTTTCCATCAAAACCACTCAGGCTTCTCGAGTAACGTGAATCTACTATCATATCCCTAATCTCTATTTTTTGTTATTTACATCATAACTTTAACCACCACATCCATATTTAACTAGATCACCCTTCTTGCGATGGTTATTTTGTTTGGTTACTTTGGTTTATGATGTTCTGTCGTTAAGGTTATGCCAATTCTTAGGGTTTAGGATTATTAGGTTTATTTTTCAATTTATTTAGTTACTTTAGGTTTATGTTTAGGGTTTGGGGTTTAGCGTTAGGGTTTAGGGTTTATGATTTAGGGTTTAGGGTTTAGGGTTTAGGGTCTAGGCTTGAGGTTTTAGGGTTTAGGGTTTAGGGTTTAGAGTTTAGGGTTTAGGGTTTATGGTTTAGGGTTTAGGGTTTAGGTTTAGGTTTAGGGTTTAAGTTTTTAGTCTTTATATTTTAGGTTTAGCTTAGGGTTAGGTTTAAGTTTAGGGTTTTAAGGTTTAGGAGTTTAGGTTGGGTTTAGGTTTTAGGTTTAGGTTTAGTTTTAAACTTTAGGTATAGTTTTATAGTTTAGGGTTTAGGTTAGGGAGTTTAGGATTGGTTTTAGTTTAGGCAGTTTTAGGTTTAGTTTTAGGTTTAGGGTTTTAAGTTTAGGGTTAATTTAATGTATTATATATTTTATTTTTAGTTTATTTTATTTTTATTTTATTTTTTATGGTTACGTTTTATGGTTTAGGGTTAGTTTATGATTTAGGGTTTAGGGTTTAGAATTTTTTATGGCTTAGTTTTTATGGTTTAGGGTTTTGGGTTAGTTTTAGGGTTTAGGGTTTAAGGTTTTGGTTTTACGGTTAAGGGTTTTTTTATTAATAAAAATTAAGTAAACTGGTAGGTTTAGGTTTATTTAGTTTATTTAATTTTTTTATTTTAGTTTAATTTATTTTTAATTTTTAAGTAGGTTTATTTTTTATTTTTATTTAGTTTGCTTTATTTATTTTAGGTTTTTTATTTTAGTTTTGGTTTCTTATTTTAGTTTATTTTTTTGGCTTAGGTTTAGTTCAGGTTTATGTTTATTTCTTAGTTTAGTTTTATTTTTATTTAATTTTTTTGCTAAGGTTTTATTTTTTATTTTTAGGTTTAGGTTTATGTTTCTATTTTATTATTTAGGTTTAAGTTTTAGGTTTTTATTTTAGGGTTATTTTTAGGTTTTATTTTTTAGTTTAGGTTTAGGATTATTTTTAGTTTTTTTTTAATTAATGGTTTAGGTTTAGGTTTAGGTTTTATTTATTTTAGTTTAGTTTATTTTAGTTTAGGTTAGGTTTATTTTATTTTGTTTATTTTATTTTTATTTTAGGCTTAGGTTTTTTTTAGTTTAGGGTTTAGGTTTTCTATTTATTTTTAGGTTTATTCTTTAGGTTTAGGTTTTTTTGTTTTTATTTTACTTTATTTTAGGTTTCTTTATTTTTATTTTACACTTAGTTTTTATTTTATTTAGGTTTTTTATTCTTAGGTTTATTTTAGCTTTTTAGTTTAGTTTTGTGTTTAGGGTTTTTTTAAACTAAAAGGAATTTATTGCTCAAAAATTTAGGTAAAGACCATATTAGACTAAACTCAAAAGAAAAAATAATTTAGAAGATATATTTTATTTTACATTTAGTTTTTATTTTATTTTACGTTTTATTTTTTATTTTAGTTTATTTTTTAGGTTTAGGTTTATGTTCAGGTTTATGTTTATTTCTTGCTTTAGTTTTATTTTTATTTTATTTTTTATGTTTATGTTTTTTTTTTAGATTTAGGTTTAGGTTTTTATTTTATTTTTTTAGGTTTAGGTTTTAGGTTTTTATTTTAGGTTTATTTTTAGGTTTTATTTTTTAGTTTAGGTTTAGGTTTATTTTTAGTTTAATTTATTTTTTTTGTTTTAGGGTCTAAGTTTAGGTTTAGGTTTTATTTATTTTTGTTTAGGTTTAGATTTATTTTATTTTGTTTATTTTTATTTTTATTTTAGGCTTAGGTTATTTTTCATTGTTTAGGGTTTAGGTTTTTTCTATTTATTTTTAGGTTTATTCTTTAGGTTTAGGTTTTTTTTTAGTTTTCATTTTATTTTATTTTAGGTTTATTTTATTTTGATTTTATATTTAGTTTTTATTTTATTTAGGTTTTTATTCATATGTTTATTTTATTTTTAGTTTAGTTTAGGTTTTTATTTATTTTATTTTATTATTTTATTATTTTATTTTATTTTTAGGTTTAGGTTTAGGTTTAGGTTTTAATTTAGGTTTGGGTTTAGGTTTATCTTTTAGTTTAGGTTTGGGTTTAGTTTTAGGTTTTAGTTTTAGTTTTTACTTTATTTTTATTTTTTATTTTATTTAGGTTTAGGTTTTTTTTATTTATTTTATTTTTTGATTTTATTTAATTTAGGCTGAGGTTTTTAGCTTGTTTAGGGTTTATGATTTAGAGTTTATGGTTTAGAATTTAGGGTTTAGGGTTTAGTGTTGTAGGTTTTAGGGTTTGGGGTTTAGGGTTTAGGGTTTAGGGTTTTAGGCTTTATGGATTAGGGTTTAAGGTTTTATAATTTAGGGTTTAGGGTTTAGGGTTTATGGTTATTAGTTTAGGGTAAGAGTTTTTTTTTATATATATTTTTTATATATTTTTTAAATTGAGTTAAGTGGTAGGTTTAGGTTTATTTAGTATATATTTTTTATCTATTTTAGTATATTTTTATTTTAATTTTTATTTAATTTAGTTTAAAGTTTATTTATTTTAGTTTAGGTATTTTATTTTAGTTTATTTTTTGGTTTAGGTTTAGGGTTAGGTATATTTTTTAGTTTAGTTTTATTTTTATTTTATTTTTTAGGTTTAATTTTTTTTATTAGGTTGTGTTTTAGGTTTTATTTTATTTTTTTAGGTTTATGTTTTAGGTTTTTATTTTAGCTTTATTTTTAGGTTTTATTTTTCAATTTAGATTTAGTTTTATTTTTAGTTTATTTTATTTTATTTAGGGTTTAGGTTTAGGTTTAGGTTTAAGTTTAGGTCTAGTTTATTTTAGATTTAGGTTTAGGTTTTATTTATTTTAGTTTAGGTTTAGGTTTATTTTATTTTTAATTTAGGATTTAGGTTTTATTTATTATTTATTTTTATGTTTCATTTTTAGGTTTATATTTTAGGTTTGGGATTTTATTTAGTTTTTATTGTATTTTATTATAGGCTTATTTTATTTATATTTTAGGGTTAGTTTTTATTTTATTTAGCTTTTTTATTTTTTTAGTTTAGTTTAGGTTTTTGTTTATTTTATTTTAGTTTAGTTTTTATTTTATTTTATTTTCTTTTTAAGTTTAGGTTTAGGTTTAGGTTTAGGTTTTAGTTTAGGTTTTTATTTTATTTAATTATTTTATTTTATTTTGGTTTAGGTTTTTTATTTATTTTGTTTTTAAGTTTTATTTAGTTTAGGTTTAGGTTTTTAGCTTTTTAAGGTTTAGGGTTTAAGGTTAGTTGAGAGTCTAGTTTTTTTTTTTTTTAGGGTTTATGTTTAAGGTCTAGCATTCAGGTTTTAGTTTAGGGTTTAGGATTTTTGGTTTTTTTTTAACAGAGAACAAATTCAGATTCAACATTTCTTCTTTTCGATTTCATTAACCAAGTAACACACCAAGTTTTCTAAGACACAAGCGATGATATAGATAAAAAATGAGCACGTATAGAGCAAATCAAAAACCCTAGATAACTAGAGCTGTCTTTACTGTAAAGACACTATTCCATGAGCAGCAGATTGGATCGACCATTCTTTAGTTTCTCCAGTTTCCATTAGAACCACCTGAGCCTCTCGAGTAGTGGGATCCACCATCATATCCCTGATCTCTCCCTTCGCCACAACCATGGCTATAATCTCCATCGCTCCCCTCTCTTCCATAACCACCACTGCTCTGACCGCCACCTCCATATCCACCAGCACCTCCAGATCCCCCACCACCACTACGATAACTGACGCCTCGGCCTTTGCCTCCACTGCCAGATCTAGATTGAGCCAGGTTGATGGTGATGTTCCTACCATCAAGGTTCTACCCATTCTTAGGATTAAGGATTTTTTATAGAAATTAGGGGAATTTTATTACCACAAAGGAAAAGTACAAAGTCCTTAGAGGGGGTAAATCTCTAAACTAATGCCCAAAGAGCTAAAATAAGTCCTAAAGAGATAAACCCCCTAACTATTATAATAATAAAAGAAAAACAAAATAAAAGCAAAAGCAAAACCAAATTAGCAACAACAACAAATCCATGTACACAACAATAACATCTACTAGGTCCTTTTGATACTAGCAAGATCCACCTACAAGATTCTCCCAACATATAAAAGAACATACTAATGAAAGGTTGAGTACAATTAGGCAATCATAAAGAGTATGAGCAAAGAAAAGGAGCAAAGTAAAGAAATGACTCAGGCTCAGTTAGAATCATCTCAAGGAGCAACACTATATGTATGCATCCAAACTTTCAAAAAAGGGCTATAATTACATATAGTGCTACCAGCCAAAATAATATAGAGAGGGAAACATCAAGGCCATCATTGCCAGCATACCTCTTGTAGCCCATCATCCCAAGTCCATCATCCTGCAAAGCTACAAACTCCATAAAGTAGAAGACATAATAGACAACCACAAAGCCACCAAAAAAAATAAGCCCAATAAGGCAAAAAATCAACCAACCATCAAGGATAGCAGCACCACCAAAGCCACCACCAAAGAGGAATAGCAACATTAAAGGGAGCAAGCATCATGACCTTAACAAGACAAACCAGAAAAAACCAAGACCAAAAAGAACAAACACAAGAGCTCATGTATTCCACAAGCAACATTAAAGGCAAAGAAACCCAAACCAGAAAAGAAGCAGCGACCAAGAGATGAGAACCATAGTAGGAGCAAGCCAACCAACATGTCACCAATAGAGCAAGAATGATAGGCTAAAATAGCCACCCATCCAACCAACCTAGCAAGCCAAAATAGCTAAACAACCCAGCCAGCCAACATAGCCTCCCAACGAAACACCAGAGTAGAAAAAAATATAAATCAGTGAAAAGACCAACATCATCCTTCATGCCAAAACCACCCAAGACAACTAGGAAAAGGGTAGAAGCAAACAACAACATCCACCAAACCCAACCAAAGTAGTAGAAATTCTAATCTAGGTGAGGTCAATAGCCAGCAAAAATAAAATGGAGCAAAGACCAGTAAGACAGACTAAAAGCCAACCATCAGGACTAGCAACAACAAAATAGGATCACCACCAAAGCTAATAGCAAAATGTTGGAGAAATATCAATGAGTATAAGAAAAAAAATAGGAACACCACCACAGCCAAGTTAAGCACCAATACAGCAAACCAAGTCACCAGATCCCAAAGGAAAACAACATCCACTAAAAAGTCATCAACCAGCCAACCCAAAATAACAAAAAAAATAAAGCAGCTACAGCCAAGAGAGGAAGACCATTACAGGAAGAGGCCATAACCACAACCAAAAGAAACAAACCCAAACCAAAAAAATCAACCACCAAAACCCAATCCACAAAAAAGAAGAAATAATAGTCAACAAATAACCTCCACCTTACCAAATTCAATCCAAAATTAGACCACCAACAACCCCTCCAATCTGCCACGAACAGAATTGGATAAACCAGCTAACACAGCTAGCTAGCCAACCAACCCAGCCCACCCAGCCAACCACCATAGCAGAAAAAAATCCAACTCAGTTAAGGATGAAACCAGCCTAGAGATATGACAAACCCCATGTAGAAAATAGCATGCAAAGCTATCATCCAAATGACGGTCACAAAAAATAACCAAGCAACAATAATTACCCAGCCAGGCAAATGGCAGCCATTAGGCCAAAAAAATCAAAACAACATTGGCAGAAAAGACAAGAACCACCAGGCCAACCCAAAAACAAGAGCTCAAAAACAAAACCCAACACATCCCCAAGAGTGAAAATAAGAAAATGGCCACAAACTATAGAGGGTTTAAGAAAGTGGAACCAAAAGCAATGGCTCATCAAAAACCAACATAAGAAACCAAGCCAAGAAAATTATAATCTGACATAAGGTAATCTAGTGTTATTCAGATTGACCAAACCCCTTAAAAGTTTACAAAAATTTTGATTATCAAATAATGTGAAATCAGTTAAGTTGGCACCTAAAGTAGCCAAACAACTACCACAAGCATTACGATCATGAAGGATATGGGAAATTTTATAATGAACTTGAAAAAGAAGATTTTTTGTATGATTGAGAAGATAAAATAAATCTGCATTTCTTGTTCTATTAGAGTTTAGCATGTCATGAAGCAAGAGCATATCAACTTCAATACAGATGTTGAGGAAACCTTTATTCAAACAAATTTCAATAGCTTTATTGATAGCTATAAGCTCAACATAGATAACAGAATGGGCTTTGAGAGGATAGGCAAAAACACAATTGACAGTACCTTTAGAATCCCTAAGAATACCACCACAACCATATTTATTGGAAGCAACAAAACCATCAATATTCACTTTAATCAAATTTTTTTTGGGTTTGATCCAATGGATAATCCTAACTCTTTTATAAGAGTCAACACCAGGCAGAATGATACCCAATTTTTTATCCATAAATTATAGGGTCTAAAATGAATGTTAATAATAAGATTGGTATTAAATAGAGCATGAAATTTTTGTTTGCTTCTAGCCAGGATCCTTTTATGGCTCATAGGAATACCATGATATGTAGCATCATTTCTATACATATAGATGAACCATATAAGGGTAATAGGAACTTGAACTTTGATATGACCTTCATAATTTTTTGGAAACAGACTTCAAGAAGTTGATATATGGAAAGAAAACCATAAAAGTAGTTGGTATTAAATAAATCATGATACCATAAAATAATTTAGAAGCAAAAGCACCATTGACAAAAACATGATTAACATTTTTAATATGAAAGCAACAATAGCACTTTGAAGGCAAATATAATCTTTTATTCCAGAGCAAAGAGTCCACAGGAATAAAGTTATTCAAAATCCTCCAAGCTAAAATAGAATAAGAAATGGGAATGATATTGTTCCAAAGTTTAATGAAAACATTAGAGGAGTTTTGCTTATCTCTAATAAAATTCCAAACCGCTTTAAGAACAAAATCACCATTGTAAGAAAGCTTAAAGAGAATTTGGTTAGGTTTGTTAGAGAAAATAGGGATATTTCTAAAGTTATCTAGAAGAGAAATAGGGATATAATTCTCAAGTTTGTTTTCGTTCCAAGTGTTATTATGCTAGAAAGAGTTAATTTTGATAGCTGCAGCAGAGTGGGTAGATTAAAGGGAGTCATTAGAGCCATTGCCAATCATATTGTCTTGCCAAAAGAAAGATGAACCCAAATGAATACCCCAATATATTAGGGGTTCAACAACCCATTTAATGGAGTAAAGCCTTTTTCCAAACTGGAGAGTCACCAACTTTATAAGCATAGATAAGAGGGTGTTTACTTTGGCAATATTTTTTCATCATAAAATTAGCCAAAGGCTATCATTCTTTCTAAAATTCCACCAGAGCTTATGAGAGATGGCAGTAATAGCTTCACGAATCGGTTTGCAACTGAGACCACCTTCACTTAAGGGACCCCAACATTTATGCCAGGAAGTCCAATGTATTTTTTTAGTAGAATTATGGGATCCCCAAAAAGATTTATTAAGCAAGCAATCAAGTTTGATAAGAGTAGCATTAGTGGGGATAATAGTTTAAATCAAATAAAGAGGCATTGAATTGAGACTTCTTTTAAGAATAGTGATCTTGCCACCAAAGGAAAGTAGATGAAATTCTCAAACATAAATTTTATTTAAATTTTTTTAATTAACTCATCAAAAAGATGGGATCATTTCAGACCTTTAAAAAGAGGAGCACCCAAGTACTTAAGAGGAAGGTGTTGATGTTTAAAGTTAGTGGTATGTAGGATTTGATTAATTTTATTATTGGAGATGCTTGAAGTAATAAAATAACTTTTGTTATCATTGATAGATAGACTACTTTCTCTACCAAGTTTATTTAAAAAATGGTTGAGATTCTTGATATGATGAATAGAAGCTTTGCAGAAAATAATGAAATCATCTGCAAATCTTAAATGAGAAACAGGAAGACCACCAAGTGTTTTGTAATACATACTAGGATTATTTAAGAATAGATCATTGATGCTCTAGATAAAAACTTGATAATAAATAAGGTAGGAGATAGAAGATCCCCTTGTCTTAGGCCATGGGAAGAAGGAAAGAAGGCCAAGGCTTCCCCATTAAGCAAAATAGAAAAATGAACATTATTAATTCAATTTTAATAAGAAAGATAAATTTATTAGAAAACCCAACTAAATTTAGAATATGGATAAGAGAATCCCAAGAGATATTGTTAAAGCTTTGGTAATATCTAATTTGAACAAAATTTTACCACTTATAGTCTTAGCATCTAAATCATGAATTAATTCTTGAGCAAATAGAATATTATCAGAAATTGATCTACCTTTAACAAAAATAATTTGGTTAGAGATAATCCTATGAAGTAAAGGTCTGAGTGTGTTGGTTAGAATTTTGGAAATCTGCTTATTGAAGAAGGTGCAAAGACTAATAGGTCTATAATCCCAATAGTCTGGATTATCTTCTTAGGTATGACAACAATATAAGTGCTAGAAAAATATTTAGGAAAAGGATTACCATTAAAAAATCAACCATAACCTCAACCAAATCAGTTTTAATAATAAACCAACATTTTTGAAAAAATTGGGTAGTGAAACCCTCCGGACCAATAACAGAATCTATGTTCATGCTATTAAGAACTTTAAAAATTTCCTCTTCAATATGTACAATTGTAAGCAAATCATTTTCATTATTGTTTATAATAGAATGAATCAAGTGTGATTTAGAAATAGCTTCATAATAGCAACTCTTATTAAGCATATTTCTAAAGTAATTAATGGATAAATCCTTAATATCATTATTCTCCCTGATCCATTCTCCATTATCATCTTTAATTTTTTTGAATATTATTTAAAGCTTTATTTTTATTAACTAAAGCATGGAAATATTTAGTATTTCTGTCATCATCCACTATATGTTTTCTTGTAGGTTTTTGTCTCCAATAAGTCTCTTCCGTATTTTAAAAATTAATAAGCTTATCTTTCACCTCAGTCAAGTCCTTAATCTTAGTAAGATCAGACATAGCTGAGACTTCAAGATCACAAACCAATTTTTTAATTTCTTTGATATTAACAAAAAGGTTTTTAAAATAATGCTTCTTCCACCAACCCAAATTTTGTTTAAGTCTTTTAAGCTAAACCAAAATCTATTCATCCCCATTATTGAATTGTCAGGATGTGAGGCAGCTTTCCAATTATTAGCCACAACATTAAAGAAATCAATATGCTGAATCCACATGTATTGAAATCTAAAATGAGTGAAATTTTTTTAATCTATTATAGTTATCTTTAATAGAAACCAAAAGAGGAGCGTGATTTGATAAGGCTCTGCTTAAATGATTGACAGAAGTAATAGCCATTGAGTAATCTAATGAGAATAAAAAATAATTTGATCTAACCTTTGCCAAAGTCTAGAGTTTTGCCAAGTAAAATTTGAACCCTTAAAGCTAATATCAATCAAATTCTTCCATGGAATAAATATTAGGAGAGCAACCACAGCTTCTTTCAGAAGAGAATAAAATAGTGTTCAAATCACCACCAACAAACCAAGGTTTATTGACAAAGGTAGCAAAATTTTTCAAATTTTCCTAAAGAAGATTTGTACCAAATCTATTACAAGATGCATATATAAAAGAGCCCAAAACACAATAGTCACCATAAGATATTTTAGCGTTGAAAACTTGTTAAAAATCATTAAGAATAGAAGCCTCCACAAAATTATTCTTAAAAGACCAAATTTTATTACTAAAATTAGAGAAAAATTTAATGAAACCAATCATTCTAGCAACATGGTTAATTTTGTTTGCATGAATAAGAGCCTACAAAATAATAAGTAAAGAAATATTATGAATATGACAAAGGTTTCTAATACAATTACAAATATAGAGGGTACTGATCCCCTAACATTCCAAACAATAAAATTAAACATAATGAAATAAAAAAGGGGTTAAGAAAAGGTTAATTAAGAGAGGAGAGGGAGGCCACAATAAATCTAGTGTTTTTAGACAATTTGGGAGAGAAGTTTTTAACATTTTTTATTTATTTTTAGCATGATAAGTTTGGAAACCATTTTTTTCCCCAAAAAATCATCATTTGAGAAGGATTCAGCAACATTAGTCACAGATTTAGGGGAAGTCTCTTATATAGAAGTGAGTTCTCCTTCTTCTAAGCCATTAGAATTTATTAAAGGAAAATGAGCATCAGGTATAGCAAGCGAGGGAATTGAAACTAATTTTTTAAGAAGGCAAGTGTGAACATCCATCCCTTCTTCTTCAATACCCAGATTATTAGACAAAACCAAATCTTTTGGAGAATTTATATCATCCTGAACTAAAGTAAAGTCAGGTTTTTCAAACTGAATATCATGAGAAACCAAAGTCAAATTCTCCATTGAATTTGAATGATGCATAACAAGTATATCCTCATTAATATTTTAACTTAAAGCTTCATTTTTATCAATCAAAATTGATAAGGATGTGGGGATTGACTCGGAAGAAAAAGAATAGTCATCCAAAAGTTTAGAGAAATTATTATTTTCCACATTAGAAACCTTCAATTGCACAAAAGAGATTAGAGGTAAAACAACCTTATTAGGTACATTCAATGAATCCTTTTTTCTGAATTAACTTTTTGATATATAATAGTGGTTAGCCTAGGGTTAGGAATAATAGTTTCCTTAACAAGAATTTTCTTTTTTAGGTGAGGATGTAGAATGAGACATTCAGAATTATCATGCCCGTGGATTTTACAATGAGAACAAAAGATAGAGAAATTTTCAAAATCAACTTTCTGGATATAATCATACTTTTTAGATCCCTCCTAGATTTCTTTGGGGTGTTTCTTGGTAATGTCCAATTCAACAAGGATTCTAGCCGTAGAAGGTCAACATTTTGTAGCTCTTGACTGATCAATTTGTAACGACCGATCAAATAAAGCACCCACAGTAAAAAGGAATTGATGATTAACGAAATGAATTCACATATTGGGGAGGGAAATCCAAACTTGAATCATTGGGGATTCTTCCCTAATATCAAATAGTGGAGTCCATTTCAACAACCTCATTTGGCAATTGAAAACAAAATAAGAACGACAAGCAAAAACATGTGAGTAATCCAAATCATTCATTAATTGAAGCAAAATGTGGCAGGGATCAATTAAATAAATCATAAAAGCACCCAAAAGTTTCAGACTATACAAGAAAGAGTGAATATTTTCTAGATTTGGCCTACGAAAAGTAAACTTTCCAACCAAAGTGAATTCAAATGGCTTAGCAAGCTTTTCACAATCAGATCAGAGCACATTACCATAGGCTTACCACGAAAAGAAGTCAAAACAAGTTTTAGGGACTCACCTGAAAAACTATCCTTACCAGTGAGGACATCTTTAAATGATTTTGAAGTAGCCAAAGCCAAGGTAGTTGATGCCCTTGTAGAATCCATTGGATCCGTCAGTTTCCCCCATGAAATCATCAGGGAAGACGTCAAACCACAGCATCACACCAAGTAAAACATGAAAGCAGCCAATGTCCATCGATTCCGGTAGGAATCCAATGAGAATCATTCCAAACAGCCATCAAGCAGCAACCAGAAAGCCAAAAATTAGAGGGGAAAAGTGGAATACCTAGAGCATGAGGTCAAGGGCTCAAGTGGCGGGTGGGTTTAGGTTTAGGTTTTTATTTTTTTTAGTTTAGTTTATTTTTCATTTTTTAGTTTATTTTAGGTTTATTTTATTTTAGGTTTATCATTTAGGGTTTAGAGTTTGGAGTTTAAGATTTAGGGTTTAGGTTTTAGGGTTTAGGGTTTAGGGTTTATGGTTTAGGGTTTAGGTTTTAGTGTTTAGGGTTTAGGTTTTAGGGTTTTAGGGTTTAAGGTTCTGGGTTTAAGGTTTTTAGGGTTTAGGGTTTAGGATTTTTAGGGTTTAGGGTTTAGAGTTTAGGGTTAAGGTTTTAGGTTTAGTGTTCAGGTTTTAATTTAGGGTTTAGCATTTCTCTTTTTTATTAATAGATAATAAATTCATATTCAATATGTCTTCTTTTTGATTTCATTAGCAAAGTAACACACTATTGACCTCACCTTTGGAGTGAGTTCTCAACCTCCTCTTCTTAGACCTAGGAACCCTGTAGACACTAAGGTTTCCTTAGTCATAAGACACTTCTAGAGATTAGATGAACACTTGACCTAACCTGGAGACTTAGAAGAGTTAATCATAGGATTATGCCATGCCTTAAGGACTTAGAAAAATCATCTACCCTATAGACTAAACCCAATCTATGTACACTTTAAATTCAATTCAAATCCAAATTTCCAACCAAACCTCAAACTCAATTTCAAATTGTACATGAAGATCATACACATATATATTTTGTATGTGTAATTGTCAAAGATGAAGATTAAATTTTTAATTTTATAAATTAAAATAAATGAAAAATATATTTTATATAAAAAATATTTATTTAAGTTTAATTATTATGATTATACATGATGTTTATTCATTTTATCAAAATCATCTCAATATTAATTTTACATTGAAATTCATTATAAGATTCTTCTCAAAAATATGATATTAAATCGAGAAACAACTTTTGTTGGACAATGATCAATCCGGGGAGATTTATGATTAATTTAATAAATATATAATTGAAAAATATGATTGTTGGAAGATATCTCAAATCTAGAAATCTCAATATATTTTAAAAAAAAAATGAATCTAATTTTTTATTTAATTTTGAAAAGAATATAAATAAATAGTAATACTAAATTTAAATAAATTGATTCAATGATCTATAGGCAAGACAAAAGGAAGTTTAATTAAGTATTCGGATATAACTTTTATTATTGATTAATAAGCTTTAGGCTAACTATGTTAATAAGATAATTATATGAACTATGATTATGATTAAAAAATTTTCATAAGCCAATCAAAATCTTAGGATGTTGTGTATGTTCAAGATCATATGTGCTCTATACTAATGATCTGTTTGGGGTAGTTATAGTTTTTTGAAAAATTGATTGTAAAGTTGTTGTAGGAAAATTAACTTTTTAAAAATCTATTATGGGTGTTATAAATATTTTTTAAAAAAAAATTCAAATAGTAACTTTTTAACAGCCATCACATTTTAATACATCTGATATCATAAAATTATTTGAAAAATAGTTAAAAAGTTGATTATCAAATGTTGTTGTGAGTACTTTCTACCTGCTTTTTAAAAAAAATAACTGTTCATTTGATATTCATTCTATGTTGTGAAAAGTTTGTCAAGGAAGATTGAATGATACCAACTCAACGTTGTTTGGAAGGCCAATTGCCCTTTGTGAACTTGGGCTCTTATTCTATGCTTCTTTCTTAATTCATCAAGGTATGCAATATACTTTTAAGCCACTCATGTTTTCAATTTTGCATTACTTTGTTCTTTTCAACAATTAGCATTTTTTCAGGGTGCTTTTTCTTCTGTTGAAGTTCCTTTAAGGCACATTAAGAACCTATTATCAGCTAGTGAAATGATTAAACTTATGCAAATATTAGAGTTCAGGCATTAGACATGTAAATACATAACAATTGAGTTATGTATGTAAATTCTCCTATTTTCTATGCTGCCATGGAAGACATTGTAGATAGCATAGCTAGGAGATGTTTGTACCAGAGATTTGACTAGACTCCCAAGCTAGGAGATGCTTGAAATCACCATATGCGGCCAATAGACTAGCAATTTTCTTGAGTTTAGAAGTTCCTTTTTTTACTTTATCACAACAACAAGAAGCTTTAATCCCACTAGGTGGGGTTGGCTACATGAATCCTTCGTCTCCATTGTGTCCTATTATGTGTCAAATTCTCATCTAATTCAAGTATACTAAGATCATTTTTTATACATCTTAACCAAGTCTTTTTAGGTCTACCTCTACCTTTCTTAACATAAGGCAAATCTAATGCATCTATTCTCTAATCGGTCATCGACGGCCTTTATGTATTAAAACTATCTCTCCAATATTATCTACCCTTCTCCAACTTTTTCCCGATACTCATTTTGCATTCTATCTTTGAGTAAAGCCACTCATCCACTTAAGCATTCTCATCTCACACTTAACTTAGTCTTATGCTTCTCTTTTATTGGCCAACATTACATAAGTCATTGTCTTACCACCATCTTATAAAATTTTCCCTTAAATTTAAGTGGAACTTTTCTATCACATAATAGGCCAGATGCATTCCTCCACTTAACCATCCAACTTGAATTCTACTAATAACATCTCCATCTATTTCACCATCATTTTGAACAATAGAGCCTAAATATCTAAATCGCTCACTCTTATTAATGACTTGATCACCTAAAGTCACAACACTATCACTAAAACTTCTACAACTAAAATTACACTCCATATATTCAGTTTTAGATCTACTTAAACGAAAACCTTTAGACTCTAAAGTTGACCTCCATAATTCAAGTTTCTGTTGGACTCTCTCTCTAGTCTTATCAACAAGAAGAATGTCATCAGCAAAAAGCATACACCAAGGTACATCTTCTTGTAAATGCCTCGTAAGAACATCCATAACTAAAGTAAAAAAGATAAGGGCTTAATGTTGATCCTTGATGTAATCCAACGAAATAGGAAAATATTTTGTCAAATCTCCTTATGTTTGGACACAAGTAATTCAGTATCATTATCCTTAATGACTTGAATATAATCAATATTAACTTTACTCTCTAGAACTCTCCAAAGAACATCTCTTGAGACTTTATCATAAGCTTTCTCTAAATCAATAAATATCATATGTAGATCCTTCTTACTTTCTCTATGCTTCTCTATTAAACCTCTTAACAAATGTATAGCATCCATAGTAGATCTACGACATGAAACCAAAGCGATTGTGAGAAACTTCACATCGTAACCTATGCTCAATTACTCTCTCCCATAATTTTAATGTATGGCACATTAACTTAATTCCTCTATAATTTGCACACTCTTGTGCATCACCTTTATTCTTAAATATAGGAACCAATAGACTCTTTCTCCACTCATCGGCATCTTTTTAGTCTTTAAAATAACATTAAAAGATTTGTAAGCCAAGAAATTCATTGATCTCCTAAACATTTTCACACATCTATTGGAATATTATCCGGTCTCTTGCTTTTCCACATTTCATTTTCTTTAAAGCTTCACTAACTTCATTTACTAATCTGACGATAAAATGAAATTCTCTATTTTTGTTTAGGGTATTAAGGTTGCTAAAATCAATCGTACTTTCAGATCCTTCATTGAAAAGTTTATCAAAATATCTCATCCACCTATTTTCAATATCTTTTTCTAAGAAAAGTACTTTATTCTTTTCATCCTTAATACCCCTCACTTGAACTATGTCTTTACTTCTCCCATCTCTTTGCTTGGCTAACTTATACATACATCTTTCACCATCGGCTGCCTTTAATCGCTCGCTTATTTTTTTAAAATATTTAGAAGAAATTATTCCTTCTTGTATACAATTTAAATCTGCTCCGCTATCAACTAGAGCAGTTAAATTTGGTAAAATAAATTCTTTATTTATAATTAATTTAATGGAAATATTTCATTTATGGTATATTGCCTTTTGCATATTTTGTAAGAAACCTATTTCTTGATTAGAATCGGCTTCAATATTTTCAAATGAATTGGGCGTCTTCTGATTAATTTCAAGATCCATTAGATGACCATTCATTTGCTCTTGCTCAGCTTTAATTTGCTGAACTTCTAATTTTAGTTTCTTTAATTCAGTGTTTAGCTCTGCTAACGAAGCTGAATTAGAAGATGATGTACTTGCCTCAAATTTTCTCTTAAATACCTCAGATTTTCCAAATCCAAGTCCAAACTCAATTCCAAATGATTGAAACCCAAGATCAAATCCAAACATGAAATCCTTCCCAAGCACTTTAATCAACCTTCATGAACTTAGCCAATTTTCCATCCAATTCAATCCAAACTCAACTATTTTTTTTTTATAAATCAATTATAGCTTCAATTGTCTTCTCAAATATAAATGAAATATAATTTCAAATAGCCAAAACAAATCCAAAATCAAATTAAAACCTAATTTAAACCCTTTAATCTGTTTCCTTGAACTTGGGCAAAACCCATCTAAATCAAGCCAAAATTAATGGATTTTCTCTTGAATCAATCATTCCTTCAATCATCTATCCAAATATAAATGAAATCTATAATCATCTAGTCAAATCAAAATTAATTAAGTCAACCTAGCCCATTTTACTTAAAATATTCAAATGAACTAAAACTCATTTAAATCCAAACCAATTGCAATTGAATTTATATATCAATCTCAAATCTATATATAAACTCAACTAAATGAAACTCAACTCTAAATCAAGCCAATTAAATATAATTTGTTCACTTGACCCAAAGTGGCCAATTTGACCAACATGAACAAAAATACAATTTAATCCAAATCAAAGTGAATTAAGCCAATCCAAACTTGATGTCATGAATGTTGATCAACATAGGATGATCAATTGATATAAATTGGGTCAAACTAATTCAACCTAGCATGTTGACCAAGTCAACCCTCTAGCCTATATGAACTAGCCAAATTACAACAAATCCATTGAAACCAATGTTTCAAATCAACCCAAAATCAACATTTAAACATGACTTGACCTTAAATTGAGCCAAACCTAGCCCAATTAGCCATCGAGACCCAAGTTGACCCAAACTGACATAAAGTGCCAAATTAGACTAAACCCAAATTAAATCCAAAGTAAAGTAAACCAAAGCATACAATCTTCTCCAAATAGTCATATGAACTTGACATAACCTTTTGGTTTGACCCAAATTGACCAATTGGTTAACATAACTCATTTTTTATTCCAATTTGACCTAAACGGGTCAAATTGAGCCAAACCTAACCAAATGAACTCCAAATGACATGAAATTTTATCCAACTCACTTTTGACTCATTTCAAATCTATTTAAATCAAATTCACATAAGACAAAACACCTATGTAAATGATCATTTCTCTTCCTTGGCCACTTGGAACTCATCCATTAGTCCACCTAGGCTCAAAGGACATTGTCCAACTTAACCAAAGAGGTGGTTCGATCAGCCATGACTCATAGAGAGGTGAAATCACCTTCCCTCCCCCATCAAAACACTTGGCATGAAGAATCTCCACTTCCCTTTGCTAGGACACCCACTTTTCCTTCATAGCAGCCACCTACCATGCCTTGACCAACCAAATTAAGTCACCTAAGGAGAATCCCAACAACCCCAAGCCAAGGACACCCACTTGGAGTCAAAAATCACCATGAATGAGGTGATTTTTGTCCATTGAAAGGAGACAAAAAATAGAGAGGCAAATACTTTTTCTCACACACTCATTTCACTCTTCTAGAGCTCCCAAACCAACCAGCAACCATTCCCACTTGGTTTTTGAGCAAAAGCCATCAAAATCAAGTGGATTTCTACATGGAAGCGACGACCATTGGTGGATATATTATTTCAATGTGAAGTAAGAGCCCAAACCCATTCCAAAGCTTCTTCTTGCCCTCAAGAGTACTCTTGGATCATCACCATCATCGAACATCATCCTTGATGAGGTAATTTTCAAGAACCATAGTCGGCCATAAGTTCCTTTGTTTGTGATAGTTTTTACTCAATTTTAGGAATTTCTTTTTGATTACCCTTGCATTTGTTTTATTTTTCATCATCCCCATGCATTTGGAGTGATTTCTAGTGAAGAACGCCAGAAAATATAGCCTGAAATGATATTTTTCATTCAATTTTTCACAAGAATTGCAAAAATCATGCCCAAAATAGTGTTATGTCTGCCTCATCTGCTGGATCGCCCGCCAGCCATTTGATCTCCTATTCAGGGTGATAGATGGCTTAGATCATGTGGATCACGTGGATTTGATCGGTGGATCATGTGACTCAAATCATGTGGATTATGCGTATCGATCTGGATTATCTAATCAGCGATTGGATGGTCAAATCCAATCCACGCTTCCTTGTCTGCATTCCCGCTCATCTATTGATGTGGCACCGCGCCAGCCAGTCACATGGTGCCACATGGCACCGTATGGTCTAGTCAACGCCGTGGGAGGTGTCGATTGGGTTAAGTAAGATATTAGAGATTTTTGCTTTTAAAAATTTATTAAAAATACTTGAAACTTTAAAAATTCATAAAAAATAAAATACTTAACTAAAAATTGTAAATAAAAGGTCATTTGATTTATCTTTCAGAGTGGAATCCAATGAATATAAAATCCCCAAATTTTATTGAATATTTTGAGCTTAATTTAAGTTTTATGAAAAATAAAATTTTGTTAATTAAACCAAAAAGATACATCAGATTGACTTGAAATTTTTTGAGATTAAAACTAATCTTAAAGTCTACCTACCATAAAAATTTCCTATTAAAAAGATTTCTAGATTGAGAGATATTGCATTCTGAAGTTCAAATATTTAAATAAAATTAATGGACTTTATAAAAATCATGGAAAATCATTTAATCAACCGAACCTTTGGAAAATTATGGCAAATCAAAGAAAAATCATAAATTGCAAGTAAATATTTATTTTGAAGGTATTTCAAAGGATATTCAATTAAAATTGATCCCAATTAATTTTGAACAGTAATTAATGCTTAATGTGGGTTTAATTGAAAACTTAATTAGCTTAATTACTCTCTAATTAGCTAAGTAATTAATCCCAAACTTTTTGAGGTTGATTAATGGGATGACCTTTGCCTATCATTATTTTCCTGCGATATATTTCTTGGTTAATAGAGAAGTTGGTTTTCTTAACCTTAATTAATTTCCTATTAATTAGGAAAATAATTAATATTATAAATAGTAAGGAAATTATTAATTAAGCTTGCTAATCATTGCAAAATAGTGAATGGGCATGGGGAATGAGATTGGGACCTCTTTCTCAATCTTTTTCCTAAGTCCATTTCACTTGAATGGAAATTAATTAATTTCGGATTAATTGATGGTTTAATTTATTAATTAAATTGCTTAATTAATCAATTTGAAACTATAATTACATGGAATTTTAATTAATCAATTCATGGGTAGATCTTTAGGTGTTCAATAACTTAAAAACATTTAAGGAAATTATGGTTAACCCACATGTGTGAGAAAACCATGAAAGTACTTAATTAAGTTTCTTAACTTAATTAATAACTAATTATGAGCCAATTGCATTAGACCTCTTTCATTTCTTAGGTTCATTGCTAATCTAATATCCAATGTATGTACATATCATGTTGGATCATAATTACTTAGTTAACTAAATTAAGGACAGCAAGTAGTAGGGTTAATTGATGAATTTAATTACAACCTAATTAACCCATAAAATTAACTTAATTACTTTTCATTAAACCAAATTAAATCACAAACATGGGAATGGGCTAGGATCAGGAAACTTTCCCTCATTTATTCAAACCAAATCAAATATGAAATTGAAAGTGATAATTAAAAAGCCATGGTTTTCTTTAAATGCTTTTATTTAATTTCATTGTCCTTAGGAATTAATTTAATTGAATAAAATCACATGTTTATGCTTATTCATTCATTTTTGATCATGTTAAATGTTGTATGTCATTTGAAATTATACATTCATCTTTTCAAAATTAATAAAATCAAATGGTTTTCTTTTATGTCAAACTTGCATGTGTTGATTTATTTTATAATATGTGGCTATTATATTATCACTATTAAATCCAAACATATTTTCTAAAGTATATAAATGAATGGTTGTATATGCTATGAATGCTAGTTATAAATACATAGGAGATGTATGTGATTATAGCTTAAATGTATGAAGTGAAGCTCCTTTCCTTTTATTCATGTATTAATTTATGTGAGTGAGAATGTTAATGGGTATATAGTCTGACATCCCAGGAATTTGAGGCTTTGGTTAGCCCCACAGAGGTCATTTGATTACCTCACTTCCCTAGTTTAACAATGACACATACTCCATATGATTTCATTCTTATGTATTTCAATACTAGAATTTGGATTAGGCTTTAATTCATATAAATAAATGATTCAATCAAATTGAATATCTTTTTTTGAATTATTTTCAGTTTCCAAATTATGAATACATGTGTATGTATCTAAGAAAAGCTGTATATTGTCTAGACATCTTGGGAATACGAGGCCTTAGCTAGCCCTAAGGAGGTGATTTGATTACCTCACTTTCCTAGTTTAATAAAGGCATGTACTTTCTTAGGTGTTTTATGCATACATTTGTGTATTTAATTAAAGAATGGTAATCCTTCCTTTTTATTAAAAATACATGCATTTGCAATTGTTCAAGTGATTGAATTAATTGATCATGTGATTTGGAGCTCTCTTTCTTATGTTCATGCATGTAAATTTACTTATGATTTGAATGTAATGGTATATAGTCTAGACATCCAGGAATGACACTTTAGCTAAGGAGTTCATTTGATTACCTCACTTCCACAGTTAACAAGTACATATTTAATTTTATCCCTATGTATCTTTGCATAAGAATTTAGATAGATCCTTAAATTAATATGATAAAATAATTCAATTAGAGGGGAAATATAAAGCTTCAAATGTACATACTCACATCCATCATTCATGTGTCCTAAAACATATTGAATGTATAACTATAATTAAGACTTAATCATATGCATTTTACATGTGATGGAAAAAAATGATTTATCATGTTCTATGTGATAGTATTTCAATTAGATTAATCTTAAGAAGCCTTTCACATTGAATAGAATTATTTAAAGAGAACCTAAACCTAGGATTAATATAAAATGTGTAATAAGCCATTCACTTAATAGAACTAAATCAAATTAACATGCTTTAGAAAGTGCTTTAAGGTAGGGATGAAAGAGGAAAACCTCTTTTCTTCTCTTTACAACACTTAGTTATTAAGTGTAGGTCTTATGAAACAAAAGAAAACATAAATTAAAACTTGCAATCAATTAAAGCACTTGAAGTGTAACCACCCTTTAAGTTGAATCTTTCTATACTTAGATAATCTTAACTCTAAAGCCTAGTTAGGACATACCACACAAGCCTTAATACTGACATTAGACTAAGTGACTACTTCTAGCCTTATGTTAGGATGGTGCATGGTGTGATGTATGTTTTATTTGTGAGGTATTATTTTAGACTGGATGTTAAGATTTATGTTTCATAGATTGGATTATAGGTCGTGATTAGCCTAATTATATTTTCTAAAGGGGATTATGTTTAAGGGTCCACTTAAAAAGAAATATAAATGCTATTTTACAGGTTGCATAAGCCCCTAAGTATAATCTAAGTTAGGACAGGTGGGCTTGGTTATCCATGTGTAGGATGCTAATTCCAAATTATAAGTGTAATTGCTAGGGTTCTATGTGTGTTTAGCTAACACTTGTCTTATTGGTATATTTAGATTTACTTTTTTTATTTTTAATTTAATTTTGTATTAGGAATTAGGATTAGTGTAATGGGGGGATAATAATTAGCATTGGGTATAAGGCTTTGTCCTAGGAGTCCATGTGATGCCTTTGAAGTGTAGCAAATCAAATCAAAGGAGGAAGATACATGAAAATAGGAAGACTTGAAGACGTCCCCCCCTCCCATAGCATTTATCATTTGTAAATTTCAAATTATTCCGTTATGTACCAGGTTATTTAAGGGTAGAGCTCTGCTACCATTTTTTTGGGGTTGTACAGTAACACCTGACCGCACTGACCTATTATTCTTTTGTATTAGCTATAAAAATTATTAGATGTCATGTTTAAAGTGAGCAATTAAGATGGCATGCTTTCCTTAGTTTCTTTATATGTTTGATGTTTGAATGTGTGGCCTAGAATGCAATTACTCTCTTAGAAAAAAATTTACCTTTCTACCTAACTATATCTCATAACTAAAGTTTTAAATAATTCATAACCTCACATAAAATCCTAAGGCATAAATCAAAATAATTAAAATATTTAGCAATCCCATAGCTAAATGTTGAATGACCAACAACATGCACATCATATTATTTCACTCTTGAAAATAAGGGATTTCCATCTTTGCATGATAGGGGAATGCTTGACCTATGAGGCATCCCTTGTGTTGGAAAACACACCTTTCATCATGCATGTAGGCATAAAAAATCCAAAGCCTATATCAAAAAAAGGTGTCAAAATAAATATAATTTGAAATTATTTTGCACTAGACTAAGTCATATGGTCATACCACTCATGCTCTAGTCTCTTAGGGAGTGGATGTGAGTCACTATAGCACCCAAGAGAGGGGGGGGGTGAATTTGGTGATATTAAAAAAATTTAAAGTTAAATCTTAAATTTTAAGTTTTATTAGAAAATTAATTTTTGATTTTATAATGACAAAGATACAATTCTTAATGCAACAAAAAAAATATTGCAAAGTAAAGAGAGATAATAGGCACATAATTTTTATGTGGTTCAGCCAAACTCCAAAACAGGCCTACGTCCATGCCTAACCACCCCTGGCTAGGAATCCACAAAATGCAAAATAGCTTACAAATAGTACTCTCCTATAAGGGGGCGAGTACAACCCCTACAATAATATGTACTCTCCTACAAAGGGGTGAGTACAACCCCAATATAAATTATATAGCACAAAAAGAAAAATACAAGATAATCAATTTTGATAAAATAAATCTCTCACAAATATACCAAGCTATCCAATTCAAAAAATGATCTCACAACTTAAAAATGATCACTTACAACTTAAAATTATTGTAAATATAAAGTGCTCACTTAATATTGATAAGAAATAATAAAATAAATATCTTAAAGTTATCTTACTAAGATGTTTATGTTATTACAATTTGTAGACTAATATAAAAATGATTTCACAATAAATTCACAATATTCTTTTGCACAATAAAATAAATTTCAGCAAGGAATAATTTATTATATTTTAACCAAAAAGATGATTTCAATTAATGCAAATGATCACAAAATATTTAAATCAAATTAGTATATGATAGATCTAAGTATGCTATTAAGCTTTTAATTAAATAAAAAAGATATCTATCAAATATGAAAATAATTTTAGCACAATAAATTAATTTGAAATGCTTAAAATATACTTCTAAAATAGATCTAAGAATAAATGATCTTTCAAAATAAAACTAAAGAAGAAATATTTCAAGAAACCAAAAGAAATTTGTAGGGAGTTAAAAATTTCAACAAGTTGAAATAGATCTAACAAACTATCACAAGAGTTTTTCACAAAAAAATGATTGAGAAACTTTGATGTGAAATATAATGTCCAAAGACTAATCCACCAAAAAGTATAAATTGGAAAGAATAAATAGATGGCGATAATAGAATGAACAACTAAAAAAGGATTAAGATCAAGAAAACAAACTCAAGTAATTTGAGAAAGCTTTCTTAGTTGAAGATGTTGAAGCTTCCAAACCAAGGATTTGATCTTGCAATATTTGGAGAACACTTGAAAAGAAAATCTAAGAAATTTTCTCCTAGATTTGCTGGAGGGATTTTGAATTTGAATGAGGACTGCTTTCATGAAGAGAATGAGATCTATTTATAGGCAAGAAGGCCATTTTGAATTATTTCGAAACAATATATTATTATAACATCATGTTTTCATCTAATAATTTAATATTCAATAAAAATATAATTTATATTAAATAAATATTAAATTCAAGTAGCCAAAATTCGGCTATTCACATGGGAAAGTCAAAAATAATCAAATATGGCTCTTAATATATTCAAATCATGTAGCATGCATTCATTATTAAAATTAGCTAATGTTTGAAGAGTCATAATAAATTCAATTTTAATCAAACATGGGTCATGTAACCTATCAAATTAAAGGAAAAAAAATCCAAGGAATCTGATGGAGATGAAATCAGATATAAATTCCTTGATTATAAAATGACTTTGGCTAAAATACAAAATTTCACATATTTTTGTAAATATGATATTTAAATATTATGATATAATTTATAAATAATCATACATATGTTAGTTATCATATAACCTTCAAATTATATTGAAATATGTAATTATATTAAGTAAATAAAATAATTACACTTAATAGTCATAATTTATTATCATTTATTATTTTGACAATTCAAATGCTATGTATGAAACATATCATTGAATGTTAATTAGATAGAGATTTATATAAATTAACCTCATTAAAATAATATATTAAGTTGTGAGCAAATTGATTCATGCCAATGAACTCATATGAATTACTAAGATAGTTATAAATGCATATGACCAAAAATATTGTATCTTGAGCTTCACATTATCCATTTTGATCTATCTTTCATTCTTCTACTCTTGCAATTTTCTCAAATATATTATGAGATGTATTGGATATTTAATTAGCAATTCAAATATTTGAAACACATAAAAGCATTCATTAGAACATCCAAGTATTCATTTGTTATCATCAAAATTGATCGGATTGAACATGAGGCTCATTAAGCCAACGGTGGGTTTAAAAACTTTAGTTTCTTTATAATTAAATAACAGCCTAACTAATATTGTAAATCATATGATCGAACTTCATGGATTTAAAGCGTAGGAGGTGTTAGCTGGCTGCCACTCCAGGTGATTGAAAGTCTAGGAGTCAGGAAGTTTATCCTCTCTTATGGAGTTAAACCATATGCCAATTTTTTCTTATATTCAGGTCACGCTTTGGCTTATACTAAATCTCCCTAGATTTATTATCCGAGGTGGTTGTTTCTTTCGGGCTATAAGCATAAATCCTCACCTCTTATGCATCTCCATAATCTTGTGTTGTTGGATTACAAGTCCTAGCTTTCTAATGAAATGTCAACTTTAATAAAATTGATCTTCTCTTTAATTTCAAAATTATAAAGCCTAATTTTAGGATAGGTTGAAATGCTCACTAGGTTTCCTTGTATTAATAGCATTCAATACTCATTTTCTTTAGCTTCGATAATAAGTCTTCTCCTTGAGTTTTCCAACTTGATTTTCCAATACAACTAATCCTTTGATAGTCTAGCCTTGAAATCTTTGGATACTTTTAATTATTACTTTAATCAAGAGTATTCTTAAGGGATTCACATCCCTTAGGATGTAATTAACTATGGAGGCTGCCTCCATAGGGAACTTAACAAACCCAGCTTAATATAAAAACCAACTTTACTTTTCCATGTAGAGTAGGGAAAAGATCTCTGGTACATTCAAAGACCCATCATGCCTTAGGAGTCCTTATTAGGTGATTAGGTCTATTATAGAGTGATGATTTCTATCTTTTAAGATAGTGCATCTTTCCATAATATCATACACAATAATTTCAATAAGTACCCCCTAAGATCTACGTGGTGTCCCACATCTCAAAATTGAACACCACAGATTTATCTAGCTCTACTGGGGAGGGTTCCTCTCTCCATCTTTAGTGGCAATTATTGTCCCCAAACATTGATAGTGGACTTATATTTTATATGGATCCAAGACTATCTTTCTTTTCGTTGGAACTTATCCTATTTCATCCTTTGGTTGAGCAAGATAACATCCTTTAGATTTTAAGACTTCACTCTATGAAGGTCTTAAAACCCCTAGTGGGTCCCCCAATAGGTTTTTTAATTAACTAAAGGAGATGACTAAAAATTTAGAAACTTTTTACCATTCTCTTAGTGAGGCAAGGTTCATCTCACACTTAAGAAAATAAACTCTTTGCAAAAAAAAATATATACTTTCAAAAAGCACTTCTCAAATTAAATTTCATATGACAAAAGGTCTGCATTTAAAGATAACCAAACTTCATGCAACAATATCCATGATTGTTGCATGGAGGTTCTTTTCAAAATTTAAAATCAAATAATTTTAAAATCCTTTTTCAAAAATCACATATTTTAAAACAATAATCTCCATTCAACAAACCTAAGATTGTTGAATGAAGATTTTATTTTCAAACAAGATTGTGACATAAAAATGAAATTTCATTTAGCACATCCTACATGTGCTAAGTTGGAATTTCTCTTTTCAAAAGCAACATAACACACAAATATCTCATCTTTGAAAATCAAAAAGAAAAATATAATTGATTTCCATTTAACATACCAAAATTTGTCAAATGGTAGTCCCCTTTTCCAAAATCACTAAAAACTAAAACACATTTGAATTCCATTTGACATACCCAAATTTGTCAAATGAGAATTCGCTTTTTCAAAATAGAAAAGAAATTGGACTCTACTTAACATACCCACATTTGCTAAGTAGAGTACCCTTTTCAAAATCACAAATAAATCAAACACACTTGAACTCCATTTGGCATACCCAAATTTGTCAAAAGTCCCACCTTTTCAAAATTGAAAACAAATTGAACTTTATTTAACATATCACATTTGTTAATTAGAAGTTCTCTTCTTTCAAAACAAAACAAAACAAACTCATCAAACACACTTAAGCCATACTTAGCATACCAAATTTGCTAAGTAAGGGTCTCATTTTTCAAAATCAAATCAAAACACATCAAACACATTGGTCTTTGCTTAGCATACCTAAATTTGCTAAGTAAGGATCCCATTTTCAAATCAAATTCAATAAATCAAACACATGCCCAACATGATCGCTAACAACAAAAATACTTTCAAAAATTGTTTTCAAACGTGCACTTGAATCTCATTTATCATACATAAATTTGCTAAGTGAAGATTCCAAAATCAAATCCAAAACAAAGTCAATTGACCCTCCATTTAACATACCCAAATTTGTTAAATGAGGGTCCCAAAATTAAAATCAAATTCAAATGTGAGCCAATGAAAGCATCAATTAAGAGCCACTAAAAACCATTTGAACCCAATTCAACACACCCAAATTTGTTGAATGTGGGTTCTAAATTTAAATCAAATTCAAAGTCTCTCCTCCTCCAAAAAAAAAAAAGAAAAATTCAAAATCTCTCCAATATTTGAACCCCATTTATCATACCTAAATTTTTTAAATGAGGGTTCCAATTCAATAATCAAATCAAGTTAACAATTCAAGTCAACAACATTCAAGCAAAGGTTTGATATGGTTCTCTTTCTAGCAATGGAAAGATTCCAACCCTCACGACCATTAGTAGAGAGGAGGAAGAGAAGCCACTTCTTGTTTGACCTACTGACGATTAGTTTCCCACCAAAGGAGAAAGGCCATAAAAGTTCCTTCAAGAGCCAAAAATAAGATCGATAAGAAGTTTTGAGTATGTCATATTTATTATCGATAAGTATGACTCCAATGATTTGAATCCTAATTACCAAAAGAAGACAACTCTCAAAAGGATAATCACAATAATGATCGTAATCCATAAAATAGCAGTACCGATGAACTTGATGTCTTTAAGGATTCCAACTTAGTTAGAGATACCCTCATTTTAAAATTTTGTGTTTCATTATTGATAAAGATTTAAAATCATCAGATCTTATAAAAGAAATTTTGGGCACCATAAAATAGTTGGTAGACCTTAATTCTACCTCTCTTTTAGAATATATCACAGAAGTCGATTATTATAGTGGTAGGGTCCTACCACTTTAATCAACACCATAGGAAGAAGCAAACTAGTCATTGGAAATAATCTAACTCTAAATCTTTCTTAAGCTACACCTCACAATCCAAAAAAGGGCATCAAACTACGAAGGTTAATGTTAAGGTCCTAAACTATCTTTGTTGGCTTAATGAGCCTCATGTTTAATCGATCAATTTTGATGATAATGAATGTTTGGTTGTTCTAATGTATGTTTTATGTGTTTTAGATATATTAATTTCTAATTACATATCCAATATATCTCATAATATGTTTGATTAGAATAGAAGAATGAAAGATAGATCAAAATGGATAATGTGAAGCTCAAGATATAATATTTTAGATTATATGCATAAATACATGCATTTGCAATTATTCAAGTGATTGAATTAATTGATCATGTGATTTGGAGCTCTCTTTCTTATGTTCATGCATGTAAATTTACTTATGGTTTGAATGTAATGGTATATAGTCTAGACATCCCGGGAATATGAAGGTGTATCTAAATACACTAATTAACATTCAATTATATGTTTCATACATAGCATTTGAATTGTCAAAATAATAAATGATAATAAATTATGACTATTAAGTGTAATTAGTTTATATACTTAATATAATTAAATATTTTGATTTAATGTTAAGGTTATATAATAACTAACATATGTATGATTATATATAAATTATATCATAATATTTAAATGTCATATTTCAAAATGAACAAAAATATGTGGAAATTTGTATTTTAGCCAAAGTCATTTTATAATCAAGGAATTTATATTTGATTTCATCTCCAACGGATTCCTTGGATTTCTTTCTTTAATTTGATAGGTTACATGACTCACGTTTGATTGAAATTGAATTTAATATGACTTTTCAAACATTAGGTGATTTTAATAATGAATGCATGCTACATGCTTTGAATATATTAAGGGTCATATTTGATTATTTTTGACTTGCCCATGTGAATGGTTGAATTTTGGCTATTTTGAATTTAATATTTATTTAATATAAAGTTATATTTTTATTGAATATTAAATTATTATATGATAAAATGATGTTAGAATAATATATTTTTGAAATAATTCAAAATGATCTTCTTGCTTATAAATAGCCCTCATTCTCTTCATGAAAGCATTCCTCATTCCAAAATCAAAATCCCTCAGAAAAGCTAAGAGAAAATTTCCAGATTTTCTTCCAAGTGTTCTCCAAATATTGCAAGATCAAATCCTTGGTTTGGAAGCTTCAACATCTTCAACTAAGCATGCTTTCTCAAATTATTTGAGTTTGTTTTCTTGATCTTAATCCCATTTTAGTTGTTCATACTATTTTCACCATCTATTTATTCTTTCCAATTAATATTTTTGGTGGATTAGTCTTTGGACATCAAAGTCTAAGTTTTTCACATCAAAGTTTCTTCAATCATTTTTTTGTGAAAACTTCTTTGATAGTTTGTAGGATTTATTTCAACTTGTTGAAATTTTTATATTTCTACAAATTTCTTTTGGTTTCTTGAAATATTTCTTCATTAGTATTATTTAAAAGATCATTTATTCTTAGATCTATTTTAGAAGTATATTTTAAGCATTTCAAATTAATTTATTGTGATGAAATTATTTTCATATTTGCTAGGTATCTTTTTTTAATTAAAGCTTACTAGTTTACTTAAATCTATCATATATTAATTTTATTTAAGTATTTTGTGATTAATTGCATTAATTAAAAGCTTCATTTTGGTTAAAATAAAATAAAATATTGTTGAAATTTTAGAGTTTATGCTTGATCTATTATAAATCAAGTTTCTTTATCAAAATAAAATTTTAAAAAAAAATAAATTATTTTATTTGTTACTTATCATTTTATTTCAACTAATATCCTTTATTTTAAAATTTTTATCTTGCTGAAATTTAGTAAAGCTTTCTATTTTCATTATTTAATAATTAAGAAAAGGAAATTTAGTAAAAAGTTAATCTTTCTTACACTATTATATACTTTCTAGTTATAGTTTCTCTTAAGGTTAAAATTATTCCTTGCTGAAATTTAATTTATTGTGCAATAGACTAATATGAATTTATTTTGAAATCATTTTTATATTAATCTACAAATTGTTATAACATAATCATCTTAGTAAGATCACTTCAAGATATTTATTTAATATTTTTTATCAAAATTAAGTGAGCATTCTATCTTGCCAAATTAGTAAGTTGTAAAGTGATCATTTATAAGTTATGAGATCACTTTTTGAATTGTATATCTTGGTATATTTGTGAGAGATATATTTTATCAAAATTTATTATTTTGTATTTTTTTGTGCTGTAAAATTTATATTTGGGTTGTACTCTCTTTGTACATATTATTGTAGATTCCTAATAAGAGAGTACTAGCTATTTTGCATTTAGGTCAATTTTAGAATTTAATTTGGAACCACATAAAATTATGCCTATTGTCTCTCTTTACTTTGTACTTTTATTTTTGTTGCATTAAGAATTGTATCTTGTCATTATAAAATCAAAATTAATTTTCTACTAAAACTTAAATTTAAGATTTAACTTTTAAAATTTTAATATCACCCAATCTTGGGTGCTATAGTGACTCACAATTGGTATAGGCTCTTTATTGGCTTAACATGCAAGAGTAGATCATTTCACTATGGGATAAGGTTTCCCAAAGGGTTGACTACTAGAGGAACAATCCACTCATAGACCTCCACTTTTAGATAGTGTACCATTTGATTATTGGAAAAATAGAATTAGTACATTTTTAAGAGGTCAAGATGCATGCATGTGGTATATGTTGACACATCAATATCATACACCCATAGTAGAAGTAAATGTCATTAAAGTAGAAAAACCTTTTGAGGAATGGATTGTAGCTAAAAGAGAACTTGTAATACTTTACATTGAGCTTTATTACCTAATGATTACATCAAAATTTCTATGTTAAGTACAACAAAAGAAATATGGGATAAACTCATTATAACTTATGAAGGAACTAGTGAAGTTAGAGATGCTCACATAAACTTGTTGATGAATATGAGTTATTTCATATCTCCTTCGAATCTATTTTGATATGTATACTAGATTCATGAAAATAATTAATATATTGCATTCTCTTGGAAAAACATATAGGAATCAAGACTTAGTCTATAAGATTCTTAGATGTCTTCCAAAAGAATGGGAAGCTAAAGTAATAGCTATTAGTGAAGCTAAGGATTTATCTACTTATCCACTTGATCAATTTTTGGGTTCTTTGATAGCACATGAACAGGTTATTGCTTAAAGGGATAAGATGGATAACTCAGCAAAAAGGGAGAAGGAGAAAGGAAAAGCCATTGCATTACAAGTTGATGATAGTGATGAGCATAACACCTCAAGTGGTGATAGTGATGAGGTGGTTATGCTATCCAAAAGGCTTGTGAACTTGCTAAGGAAGAAGAATCAAAGGTATAAAAAATCTAAAAACTATAAATTTCTAACTAAAAAATTTCTTGCAGGTGAAGGGATCATTTACTACCAATGTAAAAAGCATGGACACATAAGAGGTGATTGTCCAGAACTTGCTGAATCAAAGAAGAAAGAGATTGAAGTGGAAAGAAGAAAAAATATGAAGGAGAAAAAGTATCATAAGAAGAAGAAGGCTTTATGGGCCAATCCAGATTCAAATGAATCAAGTACTTGCTCATCCGATGAAGAGGTCAACATATGTCTTATGGTAAATAGAGAATCGACTTAAATTCTCAAGAGGTATGTAATGATATATCTTATGATGAATTAGATGATGCTTTTAATGATTTTTTTTGAATATAAAAATTAAAAGAAAATACAAAACCTTAGAAAAGAACATAAAAATTTAGATATGCATTTTTGTGATTTAAAAAATTAATGTGATAATTTAAAAAGTAAAAATAATTCTTTATTAAATTGTTCCTTACTTGTATGTAAACTTGAAAGAGAAAATATCTTGTTAAAAGCAAGATTAGAATTATGTTTGAAATCACAAGTTCATTATAATGCTTCATCAAGTAAAACATTTAATAAAAATTATTTGCATCATACACATACCACTCATATACCTTATAATTATCGTGCTAAGCCATATGCAAACACTAATGTTTGGTGAAACTATTATGATAGAAAAGGGCATATTTCATTTGATTGTTATGCACATAAATTACAAAACACTAAGCAATCATCTTATGTATGGGTACCAAAAGGTATAAGCACTACACAAACCACACATGCTAGATATCTTGCTTCAAATTTAAAATGTGGAACCAAACATGTTTCTGTTCCAAAAGTTAACATATGATTTTCTTTTGGAGGAATACCTTCAAAGCAAAATCAAAGAAGGCATGTGGTACTTGGACGTGGATGTTCAAGACATATAACGAGAGATAAAGATAAATTCATAACTTTAGAATCAAGTGATGGAGGATTTACTACATATGAAGATAATGCAAAGGGAAAGATCATTGGCATTGGTTCTATTTGTAAAAATTCTATCACTATAGATAAAGTTTTTCTAGTAGAAGGATTAAAACATAATTTAATTTCTATTACTCAATTATGTGATAAAGGTCAGAATGTAGTATTTCATGCATCATGTTGTATTATAAAAAATAATGAAAATGTTTTGTTAGTAGGGAAAAGACATAAAAATATTTATATCATTGACTTAGATAGCTTTCATGATGTTAATTTGAATTTACTTCATTGTAAAAGCACTCATGATGATATATGGTTATGGTATAGGAGACTATATCATATTAACATCCACACACTCAATAAAATTGCTAAACTTGATTTAGTAGTTGGATTGCCTAAATTAAAGTTTCATTCAAACTATGTTTGTGATGCTTGTATTCATGGTAAGCATTCTAGAAGCTCATTTAAAAGTAAAAATATTTTTTCTACTTCTAGACCTCTAGAATTGTTGCACATGGATTTATTTGGTCTAATTAGCACCACTAGCTTAGGTGGAAAAAGTTATGGTTTTGTGATTGTTGATGATTTCTCTAGATATACTTTTGTTTTATTTGTAACTTACAAGTATAATGTTTTTGGTGAGTTTAGAAAGTTTTCTAAATATATTCAAGGAGAAAAATGCCTTTTGATTTATAGGGTTCAAACTAATATTGGTGGCGAATTTGGAAATAAATTATTTGAGGATTATTATGATGAACATGGGATTAAACATAATTTTTTTGCACCTTGAACTCCCTAATAAAATGGACTAGTAGAGAGAAAAATTAGAATTTTAATTGAATTAAGTAGATCTATGCTTGATGAGTATAAATTGCCAAAATATTTTTTGGGCAAGCGTAAATACATGTTATGTGATGAATATGATCTATTTTAAACTAATTTTGAAGAAGACACCCTATGAATTGTTTTTTTGGAAAGAAGCCTAAGATTGAACACTTTCATGTATTTGGATGTAAATGCTTTATTTTGAATAATGGAAAAGAGCATTTAGTAAGTTTGATTGCAAATCAGATGATGGTATTTTCTTAGGATACTCTCTTTCTAGTAGTGCTTATAGAGTTTTCAATAAGAGAAAAATGATTGTAGAAGAATCAATACATGTTATTTTTGATGAAAATTTAATTCATCCCATTTGAAATGAAGTGATTGATGAAGAGATTGATAATTTTAAGAAAATATCTTTAGAAGATAATGTGGATGATTGATTGCCTAAAGAATGGAAATATAATAAAAATCATCCAAAGGAACTAATTATAGGAGATCCTTCAAAAGGAGTTATGACCAGAAGACATAGTAGAGAGGTTTTAGATCATTCAACATTTTTATCTGAGGTTGAACCTAAAAATTTAGAAGAAGAATTAAAATATAATTTTTGGATTATTGCTATGGAAGAGGAGTTGAATCAATTTGTAACAAATGATGTTTGGGAATTAGCCCCAAGACCTCAAGATCAAAATGTCATTGGAACAAAATGGGTCTTTAGGAATAAGCTAGATGATTCAGGTTGTATTGTTAGAAATAAAGCTAGGTTAGTTGCACAAGGGTGTACACAAGTTGAAGGTATAGATTTTGAAGAATCTTTTGCATCCATAGCAGAACTAGAAGCTATTAGGTTACACCTTTCTTATGCTTATTTTAGGGACATTAAACTTTTTAAATGGATGTCAAGAGTGCATTTTTGAATGGATTTGTTGACCAAGATGTATTTTTAGAGCATCCACTTGGTTTTGAGAGCCTTGATTGTCCAAATCATGTGTATAAATTGAAGAAATCCTTATATGGTTTAAAATAAGCTCGGTTCTTGGTATGATAGGTTAAGTAACTTTTGATAGATCATGGATTTAGAAAGGGTAGAGTAGATACCACCTTATTCCTTAAGAGCATAGATGATGATTTGATTGTGGTACAAGTTCTCTTGTAGATATATTATTTGGAAGTACAAATAAATCTTTGTGCCATGAGTTCTCATCTTTGATGTCTAAAGAGTTTAAAATGAGTATGATGGGAGAACTTAATTTTTTCTTTGGTCTTCAAGTGAAGCAAAAAGAAAATGACACATTCATCTATCAAACCAAGTACACAAATGAATTTCTTGAGATGTTTGACATGAAAAGATTTAAATCTAGTAAAACTCCTATGAGCCCATCTACAAAATTGGATTTAGATGAATTAGAAAAATCTATTGATTAAAAACTTTATAGTAGTATGATAGGTTCACTTTTATACCTTATTGCTAGTAGGCCTCATATTATGTTTGATATCTATTTGTGTGCTCATTTTCTAGCCAACCAGAAAGAATCTCATTTAATAACAGTCAAGCTTATCTTTTGATAGGCACTACTAAGTTAGATTTATGGTATCCTAAAATTATTTATCATGTGATTTGGTTGCTTATTGCTAATTTTGGTAGATGTAAAGTAGATAGAGAAAGCACATCAAGCACATGTCAATTTTTAGGATCATCGCTTGGTCATCCAGGAAACAAAATTCTATAGCTTTATCCATTGAGGTTGAGTACATAGCTGTCAGTAGTTGTGTTGCTCAAGTCCTTTGGTTAAAGCAATAATTAAAAGATTTTGGTATTAAGCAAGATCACATTCTAGTTTAGTGTGACAATACTAGTGCTATTAGTTTGACCAAAAATCCTATCCAGCACTCACGAACCAAGGATATAGAAATTAGACATCATTTTATTAGGGATCATGTTTTGAAAGGTGATGTTAATATTAACTTCATTATTGATTTACAAATTGTAGATATTTTTACAAAACCATTACGAAGAATGTTTGTACTTTAAGATGCATGCTTATAATGTTAGATCCTAATATTTAAAATTATATGTAGTTTGTTCTCACTTTGTGATGTTGTCAAAAGGGGGAGAAGAGTAAAATGTTTGTTAGTATTAAGTCTATTTCATGCATACATTTAGGGGGAGCAACATTATTCATCTCTTGTTTATAAATTTTTTTTTAGAAGAGAAATTTTTTTTTCAAAAACTATGATGAAAGGTCAATTTGCACCATCATCAAAATTAATACCCAACATTAGTTTGTCATCATCAAAAAAGGGGAGATTGTTAGCTTAATCAGCATCATGTTCAATCTGATCAATTTTGATGATAACAAATGAATGCTTGGATGTTCTAATGTTTGTTTTATGTGTTTCAGATATATTAATTACTAATTACATATCTAATACATCTCATAATATGTTTGAGAAAATTGCAAGAATAGAAGAATGAAAGATTGATCAAAATGGATAATGTGAAGCTCAAGATACAATATTTTAAGTTATATGCATTTATAACTATCTTAGAAATTCATATGAGTTCATTGGCATGAATCAATTTTCTCACAACTTAATATATTATTTTTATTTATTTTAAATAATGATAATGAGGTTAATTTATATATATCTCTATCTAATTAACATTCAATTATATGTTTCATAGCATTTGAATTGTCAAAATAATAAATGATAATAAATTATCACTATTAAGTATAAATAGTTTATATACTTAATATAATTAAATATTTAAATTCAATTTTAAGGTTATATGATAACTAACATATGTATGATTATATATAAATTATATCATAATATTTAAATGTCATATTTCAAAATGAACAAAAATATGTGGAAATTTGTATTTTAGTCAAAGTCATTTTATAATCAAGAATTTTATATTTGATTTCATTTCGAATGGATTCCTTGAATTTTTTTTCCCTTTAATTTGATAGGTTACATGACCCACGTTTAATTAAAATTGAATTTATTATGACTTTTCAAACACTAGCTGAGTTTAATAATGAATGCATGCTACATGCTTTGAATATATTAAGAGCCATATTTGATTATTTTTAACTTGCCCATGTGAATAGCCAAATTTTGGTTGTTTGAATTTAATATTTATTTAATATAAATTATATTTTTATTGAATATTATTATTATATGATAAAATGATGTTGAATAATATATTTTTTGAAATAATTCAAAATGACCTTCTTGCTTATAAATAACCCTCATTCTCTTCATGAAAGCATTCCTCACTCAAATTCAAAATCCTCTAGAAAATCTAAGAGAAAAATTCCTAGATTTTCCTTCCAAGTGTTCTCCAAATATTGCAAGATCAAATCCTTGGTTTGGAAGCTTCAACATCTTCAACTAAGCAAGCTTTCTCAAATTACTTGAGTTTGTTTTCTGGATCTTAATCACTTTTTAGTTGTTCATACTATTTTCACCATCTATTTATTCTTTCCAATTTATATTTTTTGGTGAATTAGTCATTGGACATCAAAGTCTAAGTTTTTCATCAAAGTTTCTTCAATCATTTTTTGTGAAAACTCTTGTGATAGTTTGTAGGATTTATTTCAACTTGTTGAAATTTTTATCTTCCTACAAATTTCTTTTGGTTTCTTGAATTATTTCTTCATTATTCTTATGTGAAAGATCATTTATTAGATCTATTTTAGAAGTATATTTTAAGCAATTCAAATTAATTTATTGTCAAATTAATTTCATATTTGCTAGATCTCTCTTTTTAATTAAAAGCTTACTAGTTTACTTAAATATATCATATACTAATTTTATTTAAGTATTTTGTGATTAGTTGCATTAATTAAAAGCTTCATTTTGGCTAAAATAAGATAAATTATTGCTAGAATTTTAGAGTATATGTTAGTTCTGTTATAAATCAAGTTTCTTTATTAAAATAAAAATTTATAAAAAATTAAATTATTTTATTTGTCACTTGCCATTTTATTTCAACTAGTATCCTTTATTTTTAAAATTTTATCTTATTAAAACTTAGTAAATCTTTCTATTTTCATTTGATAATTAATAAAAAGTAAGTTTAATAAAAAGTTAGTCTTTCTTACACTATTATATACATACTAGTTATAGTTTCTCTTAAGCTTAATATTATTCTGTATTGAAATTTAATTTATTGTGCAATAGACTATTATTAATTTATTTTGAAATCATTTTTATATTAATCTACAAATTATAATAACATAAACATCTTAGTAAGATCACTTTAAGATTTTTATTTAATATTTTTTATCAAAATTAAGTGAGCATTCTATCTTGCCAAATTAGTAAGTTGTAAAGTGATCATTTATAAGTTGTGAGATCACTTTTTGAATTGGATTGCTTGGTATATTTGTGAGAGATATATTTTATCAAAATTTATTATTTTGTATTTTTCTATTCGTGCTGTAAAATTTATATTGGGGTGTTACTCGCCCCTTTGTAGGGGAGTACATATTATTGTAAGGGTTGTACTCGCCCTGTTATAGGAGAGTACAATTTGGAAGCTATTTTGCATTTAGTGGATTCCTAGCCAGGGATGGCTAGGTGTGGATGTAGGTCGATTTTGTGGTTTGGCTGAACCACGTAAAAATTATGTGCCTATTGTCTCTCTTTACTTTACTATAGTTTTATTTTTGATGCATTAAGAATTGCATCTTATCATTATAAAATCAAAAATTAATACTAAAACTTATAATTTAATATTTAACTTTTTATAATTTTTAATATCTCCCAATTCAAGTTCTAAAAAGTTCTAAAAAGAATAATTCATGAATGATATGACTAGAAACTTAGTAGGTATGCGAGCACATTGACTCCAATTCTACTATCTCATGATATTATTATAGGATTGGAAGTTAAGAGTTTCTCTAATAATATATATATATATATATATATATATATATATATATATATATATATATATATATATATATGTATGTATAATATCAAATTTCCACTTCATCTCTTTCTTCTTGAAAGAGGATTCGTAGATAAACCTTCAAATGAAGTAATAAAATCTTTTTCATTCTACCTCATTTTCTTAAAGAATTTTGAAGACTTTCATGTAGAGAATACACTCCTTGAAGTTGAGAAGAAAATTAAATCATCAACCAATGAGTTTTAAAAGATTAACCTCAGAACATAAAGGTAGTTCACCCACCCTCCCAACATCCATATATGATAAGTCAAAAGAAAATGCCATGACTTGGTTAGGTTACTTTATAGTTTAAAGGCGCTACCTAAGAATATAATGATGTGTGTACATCTTTAAAGGTAGTAGTCTACAAACTCAAAATTGAACTATTGCTATTCCTACATTGCAAACTTTTGATGTGAACATTTGCACCAAGAAAAGATCAAAGTTTGAAGTCAACCTTATTGAAGAAGAAAGATGCTATCATGATTACCCAACATTATTCCCAGTCAAAAGGAAGGATTTCTTGAAGATGAATCCACATTACCTATATCAAATTTAATAGCAAACATGGCCTCTTTACATGCAGTCTCCTCATACGAGGATGGTTCAAATGATGCTAGAGGATGAGAGGTCATTTGCACTTATAATTTACATTAGAATTTTCCGCTATAAGGTCATGCCTTTCACTGGTCACTAGTGTTAACGAAATGGGAAGACCATCTTTATGAAATAGTAGTTGTCTTCGCTTGGTTATGACACTATAGCCTGAAGTATACAATTAGGATGACTTTAGGGGAGTTTCTAAGGCTTGTAATAAAGCATCATGGGATAACAAGGATTGATCTAAAAGAGATTAAAGTGATATTAGAGATGCATCCTCCAAGATTCTACTTAATAGGAGAGAGACTTTAATTAACATTGAATATAGATGGTTTAAACTTTTTCAAAGTTAGTCTATCTCAAAAATTTTCAAATCAAGATTTTACTTCCGATCATTGAAAGGCCTACCTTGGTGCTTCGAAGGATGGAAAGTAGTTTAAACCACTATGATAGGGGAGCACCGATGCTTCCAATCAACCGACCCTATTTAAAGAAATACTATCCTTAAAATAATGTTTGAAAATAATTATCATCAATAAAAATCCTATCTTTCCATTCATCAAATCCCTTTTTCATTGGAATCATTATTTGCTTATTTACGAATCCTCCATGATGTGTTTAGGATAGGTGTAAGAGAACTCAAGCAACATCTTATCCTTCATCAACACAAACACAAACTACACATGATTCTCTGGTGCTATTAGGATAGATGTAAGAGAACCCAAGAGGCATCCTATTTTGAATAGTACAACTAAGTTAGGTGTAAGAGAACCTGAGTGGCATCCTTTCTTATTGGATTCACATTGCCCTGTGGCACCATCATCCACTCTTGATGTGTTTAGGGGTGTAAACCCCATGCTCTCCTTTATCAAAATAACACAAATACATACTACACACAAACACATGAACAAATACACATCATTTGTCTCGGGCTACTTTGATGTGGGATAATGCCCCCAGTGGCCCTCACTCATTAGCTGCTCTAGGTCAGGCTGATGTGTTACCCTGCTAGTGCATCACCCCAGTGGTCCTTTGTTCAGGAGTATGTAAGTCTACTATGCTTTCCTTCTTGACTTAACTATTGCACATTGAAGAGGGCTTTGTTAGCATGATAGACCTTACTGCATGGTCAGTAAGCTACCCTCATGTTGGCTTCATTTAAGAGGATGTAAGTTTGCCACACTTTCTTCTTAAACTAGCCATCATTTATTGACTTGGTTTAGTATATCTAACAAACACATATACACATCTTTTATCTCGGGTTACTTTGATGTAAGATAACAACTCCTGCGGCACTCACTCATTAGTTGTTCTAGGTTGAGCTGATGTGCTACCCCGCTAGTGCGTTACCCTAGTGGTCCCTTATTTAAGAGGATGTAAGTCTTCTACACTTTCCTTCCTGACTTAACCATTGCACACCTATGAGCACCTTGTTAGCATGGTAGGCCTTATGATGCGGTCGGTAAGCTACCTTCATGTCGGCTTTGTTCAAGAGGATATAAGGCTACTATACGCTTTCTTCTTGGACTAGCCATCATGAACTAACTTGGCCGAGTAGAAGATTAGGGTATGTCCCACAGCGGCACCTTTCCTTCTAACTACTTCAAGTTTGGGTCTAGTCCTTCTTTGTGACTCCCTACTTAGTAGTCGCCCTTAGGTCGGGTTCAACTTATTATGCCAACAATTGGTCACCCCAACGGTTGTTCCTCGCTTCGAAAGATGTAAGTCTACTACGCTTTCTTTGTAAGTATAGCCATTGCACACTAATGGGCATCCCTAGGTCGGATAGCACCTGTCGAGCCAATGATAGACTATCCCACTATTAGTTCCACTTTAGGTAGATATAAGTCTACACACCATCTTCCTAGACTGATTATCGCACATCGACAGGCACCTTAGGTTGGTTTGTCTTCACTATGTGGACAGTGACCCACCCAGTGGATACACCACTCATGGTAGATGTGAGTGTGCTATGCTTTCTCTTTGAGTTGGCCACCGTACACCTACAAGCTTTCTTATTTACAAGGTCCAAGATAACACCCCTAGAGGCACCTCCCTTGTGGGCACTCTATTGGATCACGTCACTACCTAGGTTACTACTAGATTGGACAACCCCCTTTCCTAGTAACCACCCCTATAGTTGGAGATTCTGTTCCACGGATGGGAAGATTCTCCCTTGGTCTAGTAAATCTAAGATAAGTTCAGGCTGACATAGCCCCTTCTTAGTGTGGTCCCTCAAACACCAACAGGGTCCATAATAACAAACAAATAATATATATAGTCACTTGCAGATTATGAATTAACACCCCCAGCCGCACCTTTCCCAAGAAGGCATCATACATTTATGGTAGAGTCAGCAAAACTCCCTATAGGAATCGCTTGACTACTCTTTGGATGAGATAAGTCCCCCATGTCACTCTCTCAGAAGTCACCCTTAGGTCGGGTTCAATCTGTTTTGCCACTAGCAAGTTACCCCAACGGTCAACCTGGCTTTAGAAGAAGTAAGTCTGTTATGCATTATTTCTAGCATAATGCACAATGGCCGACTTAGGTCTTTTGATTTGTTGTGCATCAATGGGTCACCCAGTAGCTTCCTTACTTTGGAGATGTAAGTCTGCTACTCTTTCCCCAGCATACCCATTGCACACTGAAAGGAACCCCTTAGGTTGGATAGTCCTACCCTTCAATCGATAAACTACTCCTTTGTATCGATAAATCTAAGATAGGCCAAGGCCGACATAGCCCCTTCTCAGTGCGGTCCATCGCACACCAACTAGATCCATCAAATGAAATTAAACCAATTGAAAACAAATTGAATCAAATTAAAATAAATCAATGAAATTAATCTTGACTACTTTTGAATTGACTTAAGTCCTCAAGACATTCACTCGGAGTCACAGTCGGGTTTGATTTATTATGGATCCAACTTCTCACCTTAGCGGTTGATCCCTTCTTTGGTAGATGTAAGTCTACTACCCTTTCTTCCTAAGTACAATCATTGCACACTGAAAGGCAACCCCTTAGGTCAGATAGTCCTACCTTGTGGTTGGTAGACTATCCCTTTGGATTTGTAAATCTGAGATAGGTCAAGGAGAACATAGCCCCTTCTCAGTGGGTCCATCTCACACCAATAGGGTCCATAACAAACTAAATTTGAAACCAACCTTCCTAATGGAGTCAAATTAAAACATATTGAACAAACCAAACTTCTCCTTAGTAAGGTGCAAATCAAATTAATCTCCCTAGTGGAGCCATAAGAAATACCATCAAATGCTTATCCTCAGCAGATAGCCCAAACTTTCTTCCTGAGTGGAAGGTTCACATTCCCAATCCCTAGTAGATTATAGATTCTTATCCCCAGCAGATACGTATCCAAACAAATCATATTCATAATCAAACTCAAATCCATATCCCCAGCAGATAGCTTGAATCTGCTTCCCTAGTGGAAAGTTCACATACTTATTCCCCCATGGATTCCTTCTGGCTCTCTTATGCCCTTGGCATAAAGAGGGCTACTTTGCACTAAGATCAGGATTCTATCTTCCTTTTAAGTTTAGGTATATATAATTTCTATTAGTGTTTGTAGTCTTTTGGATGTTGTTGATCATCTCAGTCAACGCCAATATGTGTGCCTTGTCAGTTACACCCACCTATTGGGGTCCTTTGTTAACCTCACTTTGGAGCGAGTTCTCAAACTCCTTTTATAGACCTAGGAACCTTTAGACACTAAGGTTTCCTTAGTCATAAGACACTTCTAGAGATTAGGTGAACACTTAACCATGCCTAGAAACTTAGAAGTGTTAATCATCTTAGGCCATGCCCTTAGAGACTTAGAAAATCACCTACCCTATAGCCTAAACCCAATCCATGTACACCTTCTTAAATTCAATTCAAATCCAAATTTCTAACCAAACCTCAAACTCAATTTCAAATCCAAATCCAAATCCAAACTCAATTCCAAATGATTGAAACCTAAGATCAAATCCAAACTTGAAATCCTTCCCAAGCCCTTTAATCAACCTTCATGAACTTAGCCAAATTTTCATCCAATTCAATCCAAGCTCAATTGATTTTCTTATAAATCAATTGTACCTTCAATTATCTTCTCAAATATAAATGAAATATAAATTCAAATAGCCAAAACCAAATCCAAAATCAAATTAAAACCCAATTTAAACTCTTTAAGCCATTTCCTTGAACTTGGCAAAAACCCATCTAAATCAAGCCAAAATCAATGGATTTTTTCTTGAATCAATCATTCCTTCAATCATCTTTCCAAATATAAATGAAAGATATAATCATGTAGTCAAACCAAAATCAACCCAAGTCAAACCCAACCTAGACCATTTGACTTGAAATATTCAAATGAACCAAAGCTCATTTGAATTAAAATAATTGCAATTGAATTTATATTTTAATCTCAAATCTATATATAAACTCAACTAAATCAAACTCAATCCAAAATCAAGCCAACTAAATCCAATTGGTTCACTTGACCCAAAGTGGCCAATTTGACCTACATGAACCAAAATCCAATTCAATCCAAATCAAAGTGAATTATACCAATCCAAACTTATTGTCATGATTTTTGATCCTCCAAGGATGAAATTGATATAAATTAGGTCAAACCAAGTCAACTAGCCATTGACCAAGTCAACCTATAAACTAGCCAAATTTCAACCTAAGCCAAATCCATTGAAACCAATGATTCAAATCAACTCAAAATCAAGATTTAAACATGACTTGACCTTCAATTCAACTAAACCTAGCCCAATTGGCGCTCTTGACCCAAGTTGACCTAAATTGAGATAAAGGGTCAAATTAGATTAAACCCAAATTAAATATAAATTAAATCAAACCAAAGCATACAATCCTTACCAAATAGTCATATGAACTTGACCTAACCCTTGGTTTGACCAATTTGACCAATTGGTCAACTTTTTTTTTTGATCCAAATGGGTCAAATTGAGCCAAACCTAACCAATTAAACTCCAAATGACATGAAATTTTGTCCAACTCACTTTTGACTCATTTCGAATATGTCTAAATCAAATTTAATACCAAATGACCACTCTATACTTGAGTTGAGGGTATCACATAAGATAAAACACCCATCTAATTGGTTATTTCTCTTCCTTGGCCACTTGACACTCATCCATTGGTCCACCCAGGCTCCAAGGACATCCCTTGACCCAAGAGGTGGTTGGGTTAGCCATGACTTATGGGGAAGTGAAATCACCTCCCCTCCCCCATTGGAACACATGGCATGAAGGACCTCCACTTCCCTTTCTAGGACACCCACTTATCCTTCATAGCCTCCCATGCCTTGGCCAACCAAATTAAGCCACCTAAGGAGAATCCCAACCACCCAACCAAGGACACCCACTTAGAGCCAAAAATCACCATGAATGAGGTGATTTTTGTCCATTACAGGGAGATTGAAAGTAGAGAGGCAAAAACTCATCCTCACACACTCATTTTACTCTCCTAGAGCTCCCAAACTAACTAGCAATCATTCTCACTTTTTTTTTAGCAGAAGCCATAAAATCAAGTGGATTCTAGTGAAGAAGTGGCGACCATTGGTGGATACATTATTCTAAAGTGAAGCAAGAGCCCAAACCCATTATAAAGCTTCTTCTTGCACTTGGGAGCACTCATCATCCACTAGAAATCATCCCTGCTGAGGTAATTTTTAAGAACCATAGCCAACCTTAGGTTCTTTTTTTGTGATAGTTTTGCTCAATTTTAGGAATTTCTTTTAGATTACCCTTACAATTTTTTACATCATCCCCATGCATTTGGAGTGATTTTCAACGAAGATCGCTAGAAAATTGAGCCTAAAATGAAGTTTATGTTCAATTTTTCACAAGAATCACAAAAATCATGCCTAGAAAAGTGTTCTATTCACCTCTTCCATGAGATCGCCCTCCAGCCATCCGATCTCCCATTCAGAGAGATGGATGGCTCAGATCATGTGGATCATGTGGCTGTGATTGATGGATCATGCGACTTTGATCAGGTGGATCACACGTATCAATTTAGACTGTCTGATCTACAATCATATAGTTGAATCGATCATGCATCTCGCATTCTCATCATCTCGATGTGACACCATAGCCTAATGCGGTGGCATGTGGCGTCCGTGGTCTCATTAATGTCGCATGTTGTTAAGAAATTAGGAATTTTTTGCATTTTAAAATTTAATTTAAAACACCTGAAACTTTAAAAATTCATAAAAAATAAAATACTTAACTAAAATTACAAATAAGGGCTCGTTGGATTTGTCATTCTATGAGGAATCCAATGAATCTAAAAGCCCTAAATTTCATTGAATATTTTGATTTTAACTTAAGTTTTAGGTAAAATCAAATTTCATTAATTAAACCAAAAAGATAGATCAGATTGATTTGAAATTTTTAGAGATTAAGAATGAGCATAAAATCTACCGACCATAAAAATTTCAAGTCAAAAGGATTTCTAGATTGGGAGATATTGCATTCTAAAGTTCAAATAGTTAAAATAAATTAATGGACTTTATAAAAATGATGGAAAATCATTTAAATCAGCTGAAACTTTGAAAAATTATAACAAATCATAGAAAAATCATGAAAATGCAAGTAAATATTTATTTTGAAGGTATTTTAAAGGAGATTAAATTAGAATTGATGCCAGTTAATTTTGAATAGTAATTAAGGCTTAATTTGGGTATAATTAAAATTTTAATCATCTTAATTACTTTTTAATTACCTAAGCAATTTATCCCAAACTTTTTGAGGTTGATTAATGGGATGACCTCTGCCTCCCATAATTTTCTTGGAATTTATTATTATTAATTAGGAAATTGGTTGTCTTAACCTTAATTACTTTCCTAATAAATTAGGCAATTAATTTATATTCTAAATAGTAGGAAAATCATTAATTAAGCTTGCTAATCATTGTGAATAATGAATGGGCATGGGGAATGAGATTGAGACCTCTTTCCCAATCTTTTCCCTATGTCCATTTCACTTGAATGGAAATTAATTAATTTGGGATTAATTGATGGTTTAATTCATTAATTAAATTGCTTAATTAATCAATTCAAAACTATAATCACATTGAGTCTTAATTAATCAATTCATTGGTAGATCTTTAGGTGTTCAATATCCTAAAGACATTTAAGGAAATTATGGTTAACCCACATGTGTGGGAAAACTATGAAAGTACTTAATTAAGTTTCTTAACTTTATTAATCACTAATTGTGAGCCAATTGCATTAGGCCTCTTTCATTTCTTAGATTTATTACTGATTTAATTTCCAATGTATGTACATATCATGTTGGCTCATAATTACTTGGTTAATTAAATTAATGTGACATGTAAGGGTCAATTAATGGATTTAATGCATAGTATAACCTAATTAACCCATAAAATCAACTTAATTACTTTTCATTAAACCAAATTAAATCACAAACATGGGAATGTGTTAGGATCAACAAACTTTACCTCATTTCTTCAAACTAAATTAAATATAAAATTGAAAGTGATAATTAAAAAGCCTTGGTTTTCTTTAAATGCTTTTGTTTGATTTGATTGTCCTTAGAAATTAATTTAATTGAATGAAATCACATGTTTATGCTTATTCATTCATTTCCAATCATGTTAAATGTTGTATGTCATTTGAAATCATACATTCATCTTTTCAAAATTAATTAAATCAAATGGTTTTACTTTTTGTCAAGCCTCCATGTGTTGATTTAATTTATAATATGTGTGGCTATTATCATTATTAAATCCAAACATATGTTCCAAATCTTATAAATGAATGGTTACATATTCTATGAATGCTAGTTATAAATACATAGGAGATGTATGTGATTATAGCTTAAATGTATGAAGTGAAGCTCCTTTCCTTTTATTCATGTATTGATTTATCTAAGTGAGAATGTTAATGGGTATGTAATATGGACATCCTAAGAATATGAGGCTTTAGTTAGCCCCAAGGTGGTCATTTGATTACCTCACTTCTCGGTTTAATAGTGGCATGTACTTCATTTGATTTCATTCTTATGTATTTCAATACTAGAATTTGGATGAGGCTTTAATTCATATACATAAATGATTCAATCAAATTAAATATCATTTTTTTGCATGATTTACATTCTCCAAATTATGAATACATGTGTATGTATCTATGAAAAGTGGTATATAATCTAGACATCCTAGAAATACAAGGCTTTAGCTAGCCATAAGCAGGTCATTTGATTACCTCACTTCCTTAGTTTAACAAAGGCACGTACTTGCTTATGTCTTTTATACATACATGTGCATATTTAATTAGAGAATGGTAATCCTTCCTTTTTATTAAAAATACATGCATTTTCAATTGTTCAAGTGATTGAATTAATTGATCATGTGATTTGGAGCTCTCTTTCTTATGTTCATGCATATAAATTTACATATGGTTTGAATGTAATTGTATATAGTCTGGACATGAAGGAACATGAGGCTTTAGCTAGCCCCAAGGAGGTCATTTTATTACCTCACTTCTTTTCTTAATAGTGACATGTAGCTATTTAATTTCATCCCTATGTATTTTTGCATAAGAATTTAGATAGAGCCTTAAATTAATATGATAAAATAAATGAATCAGAGTGGAAATATAAAGCTTCAAATGTACATACTCACATCCAACATATAAGTGTGCTAAAATATATTGAATGTGTAGGTATACTTAGGACTTAATCACATGTTACATGTGATGGAAAGGAATTATTTAGCATGTGTCATGTGATAGTATTTCAATTAGATTAATCTTAAGAAGCCTTTCACATTGAATAGAATTATTTAAAGAGAACCTAAACTTAGGATTAATGTAAAATGTGTAATAAGCCATTCACCAAAGAGAACTAAATCAAATTAACATGCTTTTTGAAAGTGGTTTAAGGTAGGATGAAAGAGGAAACCTCTTTTCTTCTCTTTACAACACTTAGTTGCTAAGTGTAGGTCATATGAAAAAAAAAACACAAATTAAAACTTGCAAATCAATTAAAACACTTGATGTGAAACCACCCTTTAAGTTGAATCTTTCACTTAGAAAATCTTAACTCTAAAGCCTAGTTAGACATACCACACAAGCCTTAACACACATTAGATTAAGTCACCACTTCTAGCCTTATGTTAAGACGGTGCATGGTGCGATGTATGTTTTGTTTTATGATGTATTATTTTAGACTGAATGTTAGGGTGTATGTTTTGTAGACCGAGTGGTAGGCTGTGATTAGCCTAATCATATTTTCTACAAGGGATTATGTTTAATGGGCTGCTTAAATATAAATATAAATGCTCTCTTTGTAGGTTTCTTAAGCCCCTAAGCATAATCCAAGTTAGGACAAGTGGGCTTGGTTACCGATGTGTAGGGTGCTAAGTCCAAATTATAAAAATAACTGCTTAGGTTGTATGTGTGTTTAGCTAACACTTGTCTTGTAGGTGTAGTTAGATTTACTTTTTCTATTTTTAATGTAATTTTGCATTATGAATTAGGATTAGTGTTATGAGGGGATAAGGATGAGCATTAGCTAGAAGGCTTTATCATGGGAGGCCATGTGATGCCTCTAAAGTGGAGCAAACCAAAATAAGGAGGAGGAAGATACATGAAGACATGAAGACTTGAAGACCCCCCATAGCATTTATCATTTGTAAACTACAAATTATTCTTTTATGTACCTGGTTGTATAAGGGTAGAGCTCGACAACCCATTTTTCTTTTTGCATTGTACGGTGGCAGCTAACCACACTGGCCTATTATTCTTTTGCATTAGCTATAAAAAGTTTTTGATGTTGTGTTTAAAGTGTGCAATTAGGATGACATGCTTTTCTTAGTTTCTTTATATGTTTGATGATTGAAGGTGTTGCTGGAATGCAATTAGGCTCTTAGAAAAAATTAACCTTTCTCAACTACAACTCATAACTAAAGTTTTAAATAATTCATAACCTCATATAAAGCCTAGAAATAAATCAAGATAATTAAAAGATTTAGAAACCCTTAAAATGTTGAATGGCCAACATAGGCATATCAAATTATTTCACTCTTAAAAATAGGGGATTTCCATCCTTGCATGATAGGGGATTGCTTGACCTATGAGGGCATCCCTTATGTTGGAAAACATCCCTTTCTTATTGATTTAGCCAACAACCTTATTTCATCATGCATGTAGGCATCAAAAACCCAAAGCCTTTATCAAAAAGAAGTGTCAAAATAAATAAAATTTGAAAATATTTTGCACTAGACTAAGTCATATGCTCATACCACTCATGCTCTAGTCTCTTAGGGAGTGGGTTTAAAGACTTTAGTTTTTTTTCTAATTAAATACTAGCATAACTAATCTTACAAATCATATGATCGGACTTCATTGATTTAAAGCGTAGGAGGTATTAGCTGGCTGCCACTCTAGGCGATTGAAAGTCCAGCTGTCGGGTGGTTTATCCTCTCTTATGGAGTTAAACCATATGCCCATATTCACTTAGATTTAGGTTTCTCTTTGGCTTATGCTAAAGCTCCCTAGATTTAAGATCTTAGGTGGATGTTTCTTTCAGGCTACAAGCTTAAATCCTCACCTCTTATGCATCTCCACAATCTTGTATTATTAGATTACAATTCCTAGCTTTCTAATGAAATCTCAACTTTAACAAACTTGATCTTCTCTTCAATTTCAAAATTATAAAGCCCAATAATAGGATTGCTTGAAATGCTCACTAGGTTTTTTAGTATTAAGAGGATTCCCTACTTATTTACTTTGGCTGTGATAATAAGTCTTTTCCTTGAGTTTTCCCAATTGATTTTCCAATATAACTAATCCTTTGATAGTCTAGCCTTGAAATCTATGGAGACTTTAATTGCTACTTTAATCGAGAGTATTCTTAAGGAATTCACATACTTTAGGTTGTAATTAACTATGGAGGCTTGCCTCCATAGGAAACTTAACAAATCCTGACTTAATATAAACTCTACTTTACTTTTTCATGTAAAGTAGGGGAAAGATCTCTGGTACATTCTAAGACCCATCATGGCTTATGAGTCCTTATTAGGTGATTAGGTTCATTATAGGGTGATGATTTCTATTTTTTGAGATAGTGCATCTTTTCTTAATGTTGTACTCGATCATTTCAATAAGTACCCCTTAACATCTACGTGGTGTCCCACATCTCAAAAATAAACACCACACACCAAGATTTCTATGACATAAGTGACAACATAGATAAAAATTGAGCATGCATACAATAAATAAAAAACCCTAGATAACTAGAACCATCTCTCTTGTAACACATAGTTCCATAGCGTGATCAGATTATGTTCTTCATTCTTTTTCCCATTAGAACCTCCCTCTCGAGTAGTATGATCCAACATCATATCCTTGATCTCTCCTCTCCACCACCACATATGTAACACAGACTCCTACCACTTCATAACCACCACTTTGACCACCACCTCCATATCCACCAGCACCTCTAGATCCCCACCAACACTGCGATAACCGCTGCCTCCGCCTTCGCCTCCACTAACAGATCTATTTTGAGCCTAGTTGATGGTGATGTTCCTACTATCAAGGTTCTTCCCATTCTTAGGGTTTACTTTTAGGTTTAGGTTTATTAGGTTTTAGGGTTTAGGTTTATATTTTAAATTTATTTAGTTACTTTATGTTTTGGTTTAGGTTTGGGGTTTAGGTTTAGGTTTAGGTTTAGTTTAGGGTTTTAGGTTTTGCTCTTAGGTTTAAGGTTTAGGTTAGGTTTTAGGGTTTAGGGTTTAGGGTTTAGTTTTAGGTTTTATGGTTTAGGTTAGTTTAGTTTAGGTTTAGCATTTAGGGTTTATAGTTTATAGTTTTAGGTTTAGGTTTAGGTTTAGGGTTTAGGTTAAGTTTATGATTTAGGTTTAGGTTTAGTGTTTAGGTTTTCTGATTTAGGATATTGAGGTTTATGGTTTAGGGTTTTGTTTAGGTTTAAGGTTGTAGGGTTAGAGTTTAGGTTTGCTTTAGGGTTTAGTTTAGGGTTTAGGGTAGGTTAGGTTTATGGTTTTAGGGTTTAGGGTTTAGGTATTAGGGCTTAAGTTTAGCATTTTAGGTTTTAGTCTTTAGGTTTAAGTTTTAGGGTTTAGGGATTAGGGTTTAGGGTTCATTTTCGGTTTAGGGTTCTTTTTTTCAATTAAGTGGCAGGTTTAGGTTTATTTAGTTTATTTTTATTTATTTTATTTTATTTTATTTATTATTTTTATTTAGGTTTATTTTTTATGCTTATTTAATATAATTTATTTATTTTAGTTTAAGTTTTTTATTTTACTTTATTTTTTTAGGTTTAGTTTTAGGTTCATGTTTATTTTTTAGTTTGGTTTTATTTTTATTTTATTTTTTAAGTTTAGGTTTTAGTTTTAAATTTTTAGGTTTAGGTTTAGGTTTTTATTTTAGTTTTTTTTGTTTATTTTTTTCTTTTATTTTTTTAGTTTAGGATTAGGTTTATTTTTACTTTAGTTTATATAGTTTAGGGTTTAGGTTTAGTTTATTTTAGATTTAGGTTTATGTTTTATTTATTTTAGTTTCAATTTAGATTTATTTTATTTTGATTATTTTAGGTTTAGGTTTTTTTATGTTTAGATTTTAGGTTCTATTTTTTATTTATTTTTAGGTTTATTTTTTAAGTTTAGGTTTTTAGTTATTTTATTTTAATTTAGTTTTTCTTTTTTCTTTTTTAGGTTTAGGTTTATTTATTTATTTTATTTTTAGGTTTTATATAGTTTAGGTTTAGGTTTTAAGTTTTTAGGGTTTATGGTTGTGGGTTTGGGTTTTGGGTTTAGGGTTTGGGGTTTAGGTTTAGGGTTTAGGGTTTAGGGTTGTAGGTTTTAGGGTTTAGAGTTTATAGTTTAGGGTTTAGGCTTTAAGTTTTAAGTTTAGGGTTCAGGGATTTTAGTTTAGGGTTTGGGGATTTTAGTTTTTTTTTAACATAGAACAAATTTAGATTCAACATTTCTTCTTTTTGATTTCAACAACCAAGTAACACACTAAGTTTTTTAAGACACAAGTGACAACATAGATAAAAAAGGAGTACACATAGAGCAAATCAAAAACCCTAGATAACTAGAATCATTTCTACTATAAAGACACAATTCCATAAGCAGGAGATCGGATTGCCCATTCTTCAATTTCTCCAGTTCCCATCAAAACCACCCCAGCCTCTCAAGTAGCGGGATCCACCATCATATCCCTAATCTCTCGCACAGCCACCACCACCATAACCTCATCACTCCTCCCGCCTCCAGAACCACCACTACTAAGACCACCACCTCCATATCCACTAGCACCTCCATATCCCCCACCACAACAATGATAACTACCACCTCTTGCCTCCTTCTAGATCTAGACCAGCACTGTGATGATGTTCACGCCATCAAGGTTGTTCCCATTCTTAGGGTTTAGGTTTAGGTTTAGGTTCTTTAGGTTTTAGGGTTTAGGTTTATTTTTTAATTAATTTATTTAATTTAGGTTTAGGTTTAGGGTTTACGGTTTAGGGTTTAGGGTTTAGGGTTTAGGGTTTAGAGTTTAGAGTTTAGGGTTTAGGGTTTTTAGGTTTAGGTTTTAGGTTACTATTTTAGGTTTATTTTTAGGTTTAATTTTTTATTTATGTTTAGGTTTGCTTTTAGTTTATTTTATTTTATTTAGTTTAGGTTTAGTTTATTTTAGGTTTTGGTTTAGGTTTTTATTTTAGTTTAGTTTATTTTAGTTTAGGTTTAGGTTTATTTTATTTTAGGTTTAGGATTTTTTTAATTTATGGTTTAGATTTTTTAATTTTTTTAGGTTTTATTTTAAGGTTTATTTTTTAGGTTTAGGTTTTTATTTAGTTTTTATTTTATTTTTATTTTACATTTAATTTTTATTTTATTTAAGTTTTTTATTCTTAGTTTTATTTTATTTTTTAGTTTAGTTTAGATTTTTATTTATTTTATTTTAGTTTATTTTTATTAGTTTATTTTATTTTATTTTTTAGGTTTAGTTTAGGTGTTTAGGTTTTATTTATTTTATTTTATTATTTTATTTAGGTTTAGGTTTATTTATTTATTTTATTTTAGGATTTATTTAGTTTAGATTTAGGTTTTAGGTTTCTAGGGTTTAGGGTTTAGGGTTTCGGGTTTAGGATTTAGGGTTTAGGGTTTATGGTTTTAGGGTTTAGGGTTTAGGGTTTAGGTTTATGATTAGCTTAGGGTTTAGGATTAGTTTAGGATTTAAGGTTTAGGATTTAGGGTTTCTTTAAGTTTAGCATTTTAAGGTTTATAGTTTAGGAGGTTAGTTTAAGGTTTGGTTTTAGTATTTAGGGTTTAGGGTTTGGCCCAGGTTTAAGTTTAGAGTTAGGATTAGGTTTGTGTTTAGGATTGGTTTAGGGTTTAGGGTTTATAGTTTGATTTAATAGGGTTGAAGAGAAAAGATGGGTGATCTACCCATACAACATGAAATATGAAAGAATAATTATAATTGTATTAAATGCTTTGGGGGTCTTCTTTCTTCTTATCTCCATTTCAAATTTGGTTCCTTCTTTGATTTAAATGGTGCTTGCTTTAAAGGCATCAAAGGGCACCCCAGGACACAGCCTTCTAGCCACTACTCATCCTAATCCTCCATAGCACTAATCCTAATTCATATTGCAAAAATTACATCTATGTGAGAAAAGTAAATCTAACTACACCTGTAAAATAGAGGTTAGCTAAATATACATATAATCCTAAGCAGTTGTATTTATAATTTGGACTTAGCACCCTACACATGGGTAACTAAGCCCACCCATCCTAACTTGGATTATGCTTTAGGATTTAAGCAACCTGTTAAAAGAGCATTTATATTTATTTTTAAGCATCCCTTAAGCATAATCCCTTCACAAAAAACATGATTAGGCTAATATTAACCTATAATCTAGTCTATGAAGCATACACCCTAACATCCAACCTAAAATAATACATCATAAAAAAAAAACATACATCACATCATACACCATCATAACTTAGAAATGTGGTGACTTATTTCTAATGTGTGTATTAACTTGTGTGGTAAGACTTGTTAGGCATTAGTGTTGTATTTTCTAAGTGTAGAAGGATTCAATTTAACATGAAAGGTTGATTTCACTTGAAGTAGTTTAATTGATTTGAATTTTTTTAATTTGTGTTTTCTTTTGTTTTATTTGATTACACTTAGCATCTACGTGTTATAAAGAGAAAAAGAGGATTGCCCTCTTTCATCCCTACCTTAAGTCACTTTCTAAAGTATATTAATTTGATTTAGTTCTCTTTAGTGAATGGCTTATTAAATGATTTAATTAATCCTAAGTTTAGGTTCACTTTAAATAATCCTATTCAAAATGAAAGGCATCTTAAGATTAATTTAATTAAATTACTACCACATGACATATATTAAATCATTCATTTCCATCACATGTAACATGCATATGATTTAATGCTAAGTGTATCTATACATGCAACATATTTTAGCACACTTAAATAATGAATGTATGTATATGTTTAGAATTTATATTTTATTTGATTGAATTATTTAAACATATTAATTTAAAACTTTATCCAAATTCTTATACAAAAAGGAGGTAATAATGAAATTAAATAGGCATGTGTTGTTGTTAAACCAAGGAAGTGAGGTTTATCAAATGACCTCTTTTGAGCTAGCTAAAGCCTCGTATTCTCGGGATGTCCATACTATATACCCATTTGCTTTCAAACATATGTAAATTCGTATACATGAACATAAGAAGTAAGCTCCAAATCATATGGCTAAATAATTCAACCACATAGTCAATTATGAATGAATGGAATTTTAATGTAAAATGGGATTTTCATCTCTAATCACATATACATACACATGTACAAAGACATAGGCAAGTACGTGTCATTGTTAATCCAGGAAAGTGAGGTAATCAAATGACCTCCTCGAACTAAAGCCTTGTATTCTCGGATGTCCAGACTATATACTTGCTTGCTTTTCTTGGACACACATGCATGTATACATAAATGTGGGAAAGAAAACCATGCAAAGATTGTATATATATTTTTTTGATTGAACCATTAATATATATGAATTAAAGCTTTATCCTAAGTCTAATGTTGAAATACATAAGAATTGAAATCAAATGGGTTTTTGCTATTGTTAAACCAAGGAAGTGAGGTAATCAAATGATCTCCTTGGGGCAAGCTAAAGCCTCATGTTCAGGAGATGTCTAGACTATATACCCATTACCATTCAATCTTATATAAATCAACACATGAATAGAGGAAAGAGAACTCAACATTCATACTTAAGCTATAAGCACATGCATTTCTTATGTATTCATAACTAGCATCATAACACATATTATTATTCATTTATAAGCTTTTGAAAAATACCTTTGGATTTAATAGTGATAATAGCCATGCATATATTAAATTAAATCAACACATGCAAGCTTACATAAAAGAAAATCTATTTTATTTTACTTGATTTTGAAAAGATGGATGCATGAATTCTAATGACATATAAAATTTAACATAATTTAATAGAGGAAAATCAAATATAAGCATGTGATTTATTCAACCAAACTAGTTCTTAAGAATAATTAAATCAAATAAGATTATTTAAAGCAAACCAAAGCTTCTTTATTAATTAAGTTTTGGATTTGATTTGATTTAAAGAGAGAAACCATCACTTTAAACCCATTTTTTACATTTTGATTTAATTTAAGGAAATGTAATTAAGTTGATTTTATGGGTTAATTAGGTTGAACCCTTAGATGAATTAATTAGTACTCTTACTTATGTCACCTTAAAGTAATTAACTAAATAATTATGAGCCAACATGATATACATGGAAAATAAATTTGCAATGATCCCGAAATAAAAGGGTCTAATGTAATTGGCTCATGATTAATAGTTAATTAGATTAAGGGACTTAATTAATTATTCTTATTTTTCACATGTGGACTAACCATAATTTCATTAAACTCCTTGATTAAAACCTAAAGATCTACCCATTATTTAATTAATTAAGGTCTAATGTGATTATGATTTCAATTTGATTAAGTGATTTAATTAATTAGTTAAATCTTAATTAATTTCATTTTAAAAAAGTGTGAAATGAACTAAGGGAAAGGGGTCCCTACCCTATTCCTTAGTTCACTTACTATTGAATAATGATTAATAAACTTAATTAACCAATTTATTATTATTCATGGGATTAATTAATCATTAATTAACTTAAAAGAGTAGTTAAGGTTTAATTAGTCAAAATTAAGTGAGCAATAAATCCCAACAAAATCATGGGAGGAAGAGGTCATCCCATTAAATTAACTCACAAAATTTGGGATTAATTGCTCAAGTAATTAAGGAGTAATTAAGCTAATTAATTTTGTAATTAGAACTTAATTACTATTTAAAATTAATTAAGATCATTTTTAATTAATCCCATGTAAAATACTTTTAAAATGAGTATTTTTTTACATTTTTTTATTTCTCTATGATTTTTTATGATTTTTAGAAGTTTAGCCATTAAAAATGGTTAATTAATCTTAATTAAATCCTAATCTATTGATGCCATGTGGTGCGCTGATGCAGCCCACTTTCCACATAGCATCATGGGATTAGCTACTTAAAACATATCGACTCAATGCCTACATGGCAGTGGTGGACGTACTTTCTCGTCCATTGTCTAATCTAGAATAGACGGCTAAGATTAATCCCATAGCTTAATAGGATTAAATCAGATCGATCTTGTGGAACTAATCACATCCATCCATTCCGATCATCCGAAACAGATGGTGCATGGTCTAACATCATGCGAGTGAGGGAGAATGGAGTTCTTCCTCCATTACTCACTTGATCTAGGCTTACTTGAGTTCGGATCAACTCTAAAAGGATCCCACACCTTCACAACATCAATCGGATGAGATTCAATAGTCAAGATCACAGGAGGTGAAAGTTTTCTTCAAAATGCTCTAACCCAATTTTTCTTAAGGATTAGTTTTGGAAGAAGACCTCACTAGAGCTCAAGACCGGTGGCTCGACGATTGAGGAAGCTTCATCTAGTGGAGATGAAGCCTTATTGACCAACAATTGGATCAATTCCTTGACATTCACTTATAAGGCCATGAATCGATAATTTAGAGCTCAGCTTTGATCAAAGTCCCACCTCTAGTGCTCAGGAAGCTTGGGAGATGATTCATTCTTGCTTGATGAGGCCTAAAGAAGGTGTGTGCAAAGTTAATTTGAGTTTAATGGAGAAATGGGGAAGTTAGGTTAGAAATGGGAGTGTCCTATTTCAAGACGGACATGAATGGCATTTTTTGATCGAGGAAAGAGCTTGGGAGCTTAAGGAATGGCTCCAACAGCTCATCTTGGGTAGCTAGGGCTCTGAGCAATGATTTTTCTATGTGTTTGAGTGGAAACTAGGGGGTGTATACCCCCCTTCCTCTTGATCGGACGGTGGGATCGGGTTTGGCTTCTAGTGGTATCACCATCTCAGAAGTCATGGGTACGAGGAGGAGGAGGTGAGCGGCTTGGTTGGTTGAAGGTGTGGAGGTGGTGCCAAAGAGGAATCATGGGTGTCCTATGGGTTTCAAATGCTCCAACGGAGGAGGGTGAGGTGATTTCACCTCCCATGGGTCATGACCAACCACCCCAGTCGGGTTGGCTGTCTTAGGTGCCTTGGACCATTGGGAGAGTACAAGTGGCCAAGGAAATTACCACTTACTCGGGTGATTTATCTCATGTGATGCCCTTGACCCAAGTGTAGAATGATCATATGGCATTAGATTTTATTTTGGCAGGCTTAAAATGAGCCAAAAGTGGGTTAGTTGGTATGAATCATTGGTTTAAATCATGTGTTATTATAAATCAAAATATGAGTAGGTCGTCATATTCAAATATTGATTTTAATTTGGTATGAATCATTGGTTTCAAGGATTTGGCATAGGTTGTAATTTGGCTAGTTTGGGTTCATATGGGTTGGGGTTGACTTGGTCAAATAACCAAGTTGACTTGGTTTGATTAATTTGCTATTGATCACTAGTGATCAACAATCGATGGAGGTTTTGATGAACTTGGTTCAATCCAATTTGGCTAGAACTTGGCTCAAATAAGTCAAATTGGCCACTTTGGGTCAAGTGGACCAATTGGTTTTAGTTAGATTGATTTTGGGTTGAGTTTGATTTAGTTGAGTTTATATTTGGATTTGGGATTGATTTATAAATTCAATTGTAGATGGTTTGGGTTCAAAGGGGTTTTGGTTCATTTTAACATTTCAAGTCAAAAGGGTTAAGTTGGGTTTGACTTGGGTTGATTTTGGCTTGGCTTGATGATTGTAGGTTTCATTTATATTTGTGATTATGATTGAAGGTATGATTGATTCATGAGAAAATCAATTGATTTTAGGTTTTGGAATGAAGGAATTTGGTTAAGTCCATGTAGTTGGGTCTTGTGGCCTAAGTTTGGATTTTAATTTGGTTTGATTTAGTTTTGATGATTTAAATGTATATTTCATTTAAATTTGTGAAGATGATTGAAAATATGATTGATTTGTGAGAAAATCAATTGAGTTTGACTTGATTTGGATTAAGATTTGGCTAAGTCCATGGATAGGTCATATGGCTTAGGAAGGGTTTTGATTTAATTTGATTTAGTTTTATTTAATTTTGATCATTTGAATGTTAGATTTGATTTATATTTAAGAAGATGATTGAAGATATAAATTGATTATGAGAAAATCAATTGATTTTGGATTAATTTAGATTAAGATTTGCCTAAGTCCATGGGATAGGTCATATGGCTTAGGAAGGGTTTCAAGTTTGAATTTGATCATGGGTTCAATCATTTGGTTTTAGAATTTGAGTTTGGATTTGGATTTGAATTTGATGTTTGAATTGAACTTTAGGTTTGGTTTGAGAAGGTTAACATGGATTGGATTTGGGTTGTAGGGTAGGTGGATTATCTTAATCCCTAAGGCATAACCAAATCCTATAGTTAACCCTTCTAAGTCTTTAGGCTTAGGTTAAGTGTTTACCAAATTGTTAGAAGTCTCTTATGACTAAAGAAGTCTTAGTGTCTAGAAGGCTTTTAAGTCTAAGATGGTAAGATTGAATCCACACTCCAAAAGTGAGGTCAACAAGCATTAGGCTCCATAGTGTTGGCTGTGGAAATAGATGATTGGAAGACCGAAGCCAAGTTTCACATTATAGACTCTGTAGTGAGGTCAACAACCCTTAGGCTCCATAGTGTCTTTCAATGCTTTGTTTGGGAGACCATGGATACATGAGAACAATATAGTTCCATCCTCTCTACATTAGTGTATGAAGTTTGTGAGAGGTGGGATCATCTACTATGTCAAAATAGATCTCAAGCCATTTACAGTTCACGAGGTCGGCATATATGAGGATGCGGCATACTACCTCCCTCAAAATCAATAAGTCTATTCTAACAAACTTGGCCAAAGTTGAAAAATAAGAGAAAAAAAAGAAAAATGAAAGAAATAAAAGAAAAAGAAAAGAAAAGAGAAAATGAAAAAATAAAATAAAATAGAGCGAACATAGACTTGGAGGAGGAAGTGGAGACATTATATTCCACCCAGTTGTTACTCCATGAATATATGGGTAGGATGACGACCTCCACCAAGGAGGAAGAGGCAGTTGGTAGTCCAGTGGAAAACCTCTTTATTGGCCACTAATAAAAGATATGTCATTTACAGTACACGATATCCATATAGACTTAGAATCTAGTTCATAGGATGAGTCTTATATGGTTAGAACACTAGCCAGGTCTTCTCAGTAGTAGATTCCTTTGGAGGTGACACTTGAGCTAGATAGCGATGAAGATTTGGCTCCAAAGCAAAGCATAAGTGTATCCAAGTCTATATATGAAATATTTAGGCATCAGTTGTGAACCTTATCTCTAACCCCACTTTCCTCTCAAGAAGCTGAGAGTATGGTAGTTAAGGAAGCCTCTAAGTCATCCACAGATATGAAGACTCAGAGGTTCTTTCTGGGAGCATCATCCTTAAGTCTAGAAGTTGATGTAGAACTTGAGGATGAGTCATATAAATATTTAATAAAATTATCTTTTGATTGGTATTTTACCTGTGTTCATAATTTAGCTACGAAAGGCTTAATGTCACATACTTGGTCAAAGCACAAGTCAGACTACTCTGTAAGAACATGGAAGAACAAATGTAAAAGCTCTCAATCAAGATCGGGACTAGGATTCGATATAATAGGTCTAGTCGATGATGATGATTATTGCTTAGTCATCACCAATCATTTGAATTTGATAGGTTCTTTTCAAATCACATTAACTCATATGAGGAGGCTTAGAAACTTGATCCAAATGATTTTGAAGTCAAAGATGCATCAGAGTTCAAAAAAAGAGATCAAGTCAACCATCGATGAGCTCAAGGAAATCAAGTTAGGCGAAGAAGATCCCACGACATTCATCATTTTTTTGTTGAATGAATTTGAAACTAATGACTTAGTCAGGTTATTGACTGAGTTTAAGGACTGCTTTGAATGGATTTATGAAGAGATGCCTGGATTGGCTCCTGACATAGCAGTCCATAAACTAGTAATAGAACCTACTACTAACCCTATCAAGCAAGCTTCTAAATGCATACAATTAGACATAGAACAAATGTCATTTCTAAAATCAACAAATCGATCAATGATGTCTTCATCCGAGAAGAAAAATACTCTACCTGCTTAGCCAGCATCATGCCAGTTAATAAAAATATTTGCCAAACTCATATAAGCATTGATTTTAGGGATTTAAATAAGGCATGTCAAAAAGACAAATTTTAACTACCAATCGTAGAGCTGATGGTGGACATTTCCTCATCTCATACATTCTTATTTTTCATGGATGGCTCATCTGGATATAACCAAATAAAGATGGCCCCTGAAGATGAAAGAAACACTACTTTTAGAACCCCGATCGAAATCTATTGCTATAAAGTCATGCATTTCAGCCTTCAAAATGTGTACATACCGGCTATAACTTGAATCTTCGATGAACTCATTCATCATCAAGTTGAGTGCTATGTCAATGATCTCATGGTCATAAGTAGAGAAAAGTAGGACCATCTCCTTAACTTGAGAGTAGTTTTCAAACAGTTAAGATAATTTAACCTCAAAATGAACCCCCTGAAGTGTGCATTCAGAGTTACTTCAGGGAAATTCCTTGGGTTTGTTATCCTACACCAGGGAATCAAACTTGATCTAGAGAAGTTTAACATAATATTACAAATGCCACCCCTAAATGTTAAACTCAACTAAGATCATTCCAAGGGAAATTGACATATCTAAGATGCTTTATATCCAATCTTTCGAGAAGATGTCAGCATTATCAACATTTCTTAAAAAGGATGCCAAGTTCAAGTGGGATGATAAGTGCAGACATGCCTTTGAAGACATCAAGCATTTACTTGAAGATGTCGTCGGTTCTATCAGCCCCTATCTTGGGCAAGCTATTCATACTTTAAACTACTGCATTAGATGACTCCCTTGGTGCTTTTTTGTCCCAAGCCAATGATGAAGGGAAGGAATATGCACTAGTACCTTATTAGTTCTAATACAGAGGCTAATTATCCACCCATTGAGAAGAATTGCCTAGCTTTAATCTTTGCATCCCAAAAGCTACAGCACTACATGCTTTCTCATAAGGTGAACTTGATCTCTAGGATCAATCCACTACAATATCTCATGACTCGACTGATGCTATCTAGATAGTTGGAACGATAATCCATGATCCTCTCACAGTTTGTCATTAGTTTCATACCCATCCATACAGTGAAAGGACAAGTGCTAATGAATTTCTTAGTGGCACACCCACTTCTTACTGACTTTTTGCTTAGTGATGAGCACCCTAATGAACAAATCATAAACTTAGGGTATACTAGAATTCACTGTTGGGAGATGTACTTTGATGGTGTGGCTTCTTCTAAAAGAGGAGAAGAACCACAATATATTATTCCATGAAAGGTGGGGTAGGAATAGTTATCTTAACTTCAGACCATGATGTGATGAGATTCTAATATAATTTGTCCAATCCTTGCACCAACAATGAAGCCAAATATGAGCCTTTGATTTCCAATCTAGAGTTATCCATTACTCTAAGCATCCAGAATATCAACATCTTTAGGGATTCTCAGCTAGCTATCAAACAAATTACTGGGTCCTATAAGGTTATAATGCCTAAGCTCCATCACTACCATAGGTACACCATGGAGTTGTTGGCCCAAATCTTAGAGGTTGCCATTTATAAGATTTCTCGAGGAGAGAACGCTATAGCATATGGTTTAGCTAAGCTTGCTAAGGAGTTGGCATGTCCGGAGGATGAGCCAAATCAATAAAAGGTCAAAAATAGACAAGTCTTATCTCTTATTGATATTGAACTCATCAAAATGTACTCTCTTAAAAGGGAGGTTTCTATTAGAAGGATGAGGAGTTAGATTGGAGGCAACCATTCATGGATTACTTAAATAAAGGCAAACTATCTCAAAAGAAGTCCCAAGCCCATCAGATGAAGCAGAGAGCACTTGCCTATGCTCTTGTGGATGGTGTCTTATGTCGATGATCTTTCGATCATATGTGGTTATGTTGTTTAGACAAGCATGAAGCCCGTAAGATCGTGATCGAGGTACACTCAGAATTATGTGGAGTCAACCAATCCGGTTCGAAGATGAAAGCCAAGATTAAGAATTTAGAATACTACTTGCCGTTGATGATAAAAGATTGCATGGATATGGCTAGGTGATGCCATAAATTTCAAATACATGGTATGTTCCTACACCCAACATTTACATCCAACATTAGCCTCATGGCCATTTGAGTGTTGGGGTACCAACATAGTTGGTCTGATTGATCCTTCTTCTTCCAATGGTCATCAATTCATCTTAGCTACTACTGACTACTTTTCTAAATGTATAAAGGTGAATATGTTCAGAGAGGTCACAACTCAGCATGTGCTCTAGTTTTCTAAGAACCATATCATATATAAGTTTGGAGTACCTCGATGAATTATATCTGATAATGGTATTGCATTCAAGAGCACTGAGATCAACAACTTTGCCTAAAGACATAGTATAGATTGGAGATATTTTAGCATCAACTACTCAAAGAAAAACAACTTAGTAGAAGCCTTCAACAAAACTCTCATCCAAATACTAAAGAAGGCACTCGACAATAAGCGATAGTGGCATGAGCAGTTAGTTGAAGCATTGTGGGCCTACCGTACCACATATAGAACTCCAACTCAGTCTACTCCTTTCTCCTTAGTGTAAGGGTCTGATGCCATTCTACTATTTGAAGTCCAACACCCATCACTAAGGATAGCTGTGGGTAGCAAGATCACAATATAACATAATGCCAAGTTACATTAGAAGAGCTCAAAGGTTTGGAGTAGATACGGCTGTGAGGAAACCAAAACCTCAAATTGTATAAAGCTAAAATGATTCAAGCTCACAATAAGTTGGTTTTTCTAAAGCTTTTCAAGTAGGAAAGCTTATTTTAGTTCTAAGGAGATCGATTGTTGCTCATTGTAAGATGAGAGGCAAGTTTGAACCCACTTGGTAAGGCCCTTTTTCCATAGAGAAGGCCTACCAAGGATGATCTTATCAACATATTAATCATAAGGGAGAGTGCCCAATACTTCCAAACAATGGGCTCTACTTAAATAAATATTATAAATTATTTTTAAAATTAATAATCATCAATGAAAATTTTATTTCAAATTCAATCTATTTCATGTTGAAAGTATTCTTGTTTGCGAATCTGCCATGATGTGTTTAGGGTAGGTGTAAGGAACATGGCATCCTATCCTCCATCGACACAACACAAACACAAACTACACACATACATATAAATCAAATGCATATATTTTATCACGGGCTACTTTGAGTTGAGATAACACCCCCAATGGCACTCACTCAGTAGCTACTCTAGGTCGGGGTAACGTGCTACCCTGCTAGTGTGTTACCCCAGTGATCTTCTTACTTTGGAGGATGTAAGTCTGCTATGCTTTCCTTCCTTACTTGGCCACCTAACATCGATGAGTGCCTTGTTAGTTTGGTAGGCCTTATAACGTGGTCAGTAAGCTACCCTGCTATGCTTTCATCTTGGATTAGCCTTCATGCACTGAATGGGTCGAGTATATTTGAGATTTAGGATAAGTACCCTAGTGGCTCCATCCCTCCTTACTACTTCAAGTTTGGGTCCAGTTCTTCCTAGGGGCTACCCGCTTAGTAGTCTCTCTAGGTCAGATAACATCTGTCCCATCAACGATAGACTATCCGATGATCAGTTCCACATAGAAGTTGTAAACCTACATGCTTTCTTTTTTAGACTGATTATTGCACACTGATGGGCACCTTAGGTTTGTTGGTTCTCACTATGCTAATGGATACACCACTCATGCTGACGGATACATCTTAGGTTGGTTGGTTCTCGCACCTTAGGATAAGTGTAAGTTTGCTATGCTTTCTCCTTGAGTTGGCTACCTTATTCTTATAGGATTTCTTTTCTAAGGCTCAGGATAATGACCCTAGTAGCACCTCCCAATGGGAACTATATTTGGATCACGTCCTTTGCAACCCCATTTAGATACTACCAGGGTTACTATCAGATTGGACAGTTCCGCTTTCCTAGTAACCACCCCTGTGGTTGGAGAATCCATCTTGTGGATTTGCAGATTCTCCATTGGTCTAGTAAAGCTGAGAAAGGTTAAGGACAAAATAGCCCATTCTCAGGGTAGTCCCTCACACACCAATAGGGTCCACACAAACATATACACAAAATATATATTCACTTGTGGATTAGGAGGACACCCCTAGCGGTACATTTTCCCAAGCAGGCATCCTATCTTTAGGGCAATGTTAGCAAAACTCCCTATAGAAATTGCCTGACTACTCTTGAGTTGATATAAGTCACCAGCGGCATTCACTCAGTAGTCACCCCTAAGTTGAGTTTGATTTGTTGTGCTACCAATAGGTCACACCAGCGATTGTTCCTTGCTTTAGAAGATGTAAGTCTGCAAAGCCTTCTTCCTAGCACAACCATTGCACACTGAAAGACAATCCCTTAAGTTGGCTAGCTCTACCCCATCCAGTAGACTATCCCTTTGGATTTGTAAATATGAGATAGGACAAGTGAAATATAGCCCCTTCTTAGTGAGTCCATTGCACACTGACAAGGTCCATAAATTAAATCTATCAAATTTGACTGACCTCACATCCCCAGTGAATATGCCCTCAATTCAAAATCAAACTAAACCAAACAAACCATATCAAATCACATGAATTTAAGATAAAATTAATCCTGATTACTTTTGAGCTAACATAAGTCCCCAGCAACATTCACTTAGTCGCCTAGTCGTTCGATTTATTGTGCATCCAACAGGTCATCCCAGTAGTTGTTCCTCTCTTTAGAAGATGTAAGTCTGCTACACCTTCTTCCCAGCATAGCCATTGCACATCGAAAGGAAACCACTTAAGTTGGATAGCTCTACCACACAGCGGGTAGACTATCCCTTTGGATTTATAAACCTGAGGTTGGTCAAGGCTGATATAGCCCCTTCTTAGTGGGTCCATCGCACACCGATAAGGTCCATACATTAATTCAGATTAAATTAAACCCAGTCTGATTTTTTCCAGTGGGGTTAAACCACACCCTTCTCTAGTGGATCCCCAAATAATATATAAACCAGTCAAGCAAACAAATCAAATTCAAAACCAACCACCCTAGTGGAGCCAAATTAAACCAACTACCCTAGTAGAGTCTAAATCAAAAAAAATCTAACCAAACTCTTATCCCTAGCAGATACATCCCCAAACAAATCTATGAAATCAAACTCAAATCCCAATCCTCATGATAGCCCAAACCTGCTTCCCTAGTGGAAGGTTCATATACCCGATCCCCAGCGAACTCGAGCCCATATCTCTAGCAGATATGCCTCCAAATCAATTAAAATAAAACAAATTAAAGTTGATTCGATCTTAATCTCTGGTGTATTATAGATTCTTATCCCTAGCAGATCTTCTCTCCATAAATTATATAATCAAATCAAATTCAAACCTTATCCTTAACAAATTTTCTTCTTCTATGCCCTCAACATACACCCCTCACATGTCATGTCCAATGCGTGATCCTAGTAGATCTCCCTCCATGCCCTTGACATGGAATTCTCATCAAATCTTATTTCTTCTCTTATGCACACCTTTAATACTTCAACCAAAACCTAATAATGTATTCATTAAAATTACATCATCTTAACATTTTAATCAATATTTTATGATTTGTGATGGTGCAAGCTCAAACTAACTATACAATATCATGCTAAACATATTATAGTGTGAATTAACACACTATATTTTATTATAATATATGATGTTATATTATAATTTGCTATAATATAATATATTGTCTAACATTACACCTCATTAGAATCACTTAAAAAATAAATAACAAAATTTTTTCAAAATATGAATAATGCTCATTTTGGATGTAAAATTATTAATTTTCATGTTGCTTCTTGGTGTGTGTCATGAATTTGGCCATATTTTTCCATCTCAGTCTTCAAATTAACATTTTTTTTTAGTTTTGGCCCAATGTATTATAACGAAACTAAAATATACTAAAATGTACAATAACAATTAGTAATACACCACAACATTCATATATATGTGAAGTTATATTGTTATGTACATTATATTTTAATATGCTTTCATATAATATGTTATCTTACATTACACCTTAAAATGAATCACTTTAAGCAAAAAATTATAAAATTTGGTTGAAAAATGAACATTTATTTTGAATGCAAAATTCCATTCTTTTGATTAAATGACACACCATAGCACCCCCCCGCCCAATCATATTCCCTAAAGCATACCTTAAATTAGGCCAAATCCCATCATCTTAGCCTATAAATAAGATTTTTTATGAATTATGCCAGTACAAACTCTACTACATCGTACTATAACAAACTAAAATATGCTAAACAACAAGTAGTAATACACAATATAATGCTATAATGCTTGATGCTATACTATGTTATGGCATCCTATATATCACATCACAATGGGTTGCTTAAGAAAAAAATCATAAAATTAGTCTAAATAAAAAAAAACTATATATTTTATTCAGTATCACTTACATATTTTAAATTAAAATAATATATTATGATGTCATGCTCTACCTATTATGAATTTGGCCAAATTCCACCATTTTAAAGTCTAAATCAACATTTTTATAAATAATGCTAGTGTAGGCTTGACTACATGATTGAAAAATACTAAAATAATTTAAAATGTGCAGAACAATATATTATGATATATGATGCTATAATATGCTACAACATATAATATTTATTTTGAACATAAAATCTTACTTTTTAGACTATAAGTTTAAAGCTTACCTTTAACTACAACCTAATTCCCACTTCAAATTTAACAAATTTCATCATCAAATTTATTAAATCAATATTTTTATGATTTATATTTATATAGACTATAGGGCACAATACCATAATATACTAGAACATTTCAAAACATTTTATAAAATCCAAAAACACATCACTACATGCTTAAATATATGATGTTACATTATACTATAATGTATGGTATTATAATATGATATAGGGTTAGGGTTTAGGGTATTCAAATCTCTAATGGTTAAGAGAAAGTCTCTTGAAGACATTTTCATTAGCTACCATAATAATGTTAGGATTAGGTCATTCTTTAGATCTACTCCTAATGACATCTTTATTCAAGGTTTAGGGTTTAGGGTTAGGGTTTAGGGTTCGTTTATGGTTAGTTTAGGGTTAGTTTAGGGTTTAGGGTTTAGGGTTTAGGGTTTAAGGTTTAGGTTTTGGGTTTTAGGGTTTAGGGTTTAGGGTTTTAGGGTTTAGTGTTTAGGGTTTAGGGTTTAGGGTTTAGGGTTTATGATTTTAGGTTTAGGATTTAGAATTTAAGGTTTAGGGTTTAGTGTTTATGGTTTATGGTTTAGGGTTTAGGGTTTAAGGTTTAGATTTTAGGGTTGAAGGTTGTGTTTAAGGGTTTTTTTTAATAAAGAACGAATTCAAATTCAACATTTCTTTTTTAATTTCATCAACCAAGTAGCAAACCAAGTTTTCTAAGACACAAGCGATGACATAGATCAAAAATAAGCACCCATAGAGAAAATCAAAAACCTTAGATAAGTTGAACCATCTCTACTATAACGAGAAAGTTCCATAAGCAATAGATCAAATCTGTTGTTGTTCAGTTTCTCCAATTCTCATCAGAACCATTGCCGCCTCTCGAGTAGTGGGATTCACCAACATATCCCCGATCTCTCCCTCAGCCACCACCACGACTATAACCTTCATCGCTCCTCCCACCTCCATAACCACCATTGCTCTGACCACCACCTCCATACCCACCAGCACCTCCAGATCCACCACCACCAATGTGATAACTACCAGCTCCACCTTTACCTCCACCACCAAATCTAGACTAAGCCTGGCTGACGGTGATGTTCCAACCGTCAAGATTTTTCCTATTCTTAGAGTTTAGGGTTACTTTAGGGTTTAGGGTATGGGGTTTAGGGTAGTATGTTATAGGGTTTAGAGTTTAGGGTTTAAGGTTTAGGGTTTAGAGTATAGGGTTTAGGGTTTTAGGGTTTAGAGCTTAGGGTTTAAGGTTTAGGGTTTAGGGTTTAGGTTTTGGGTTTAGGGTATAACGTTTAGGTTTTTAGGGTTTAGGGTTAGCATTATAGGTTTAGGGTTGTAGGTTTAGATTTTTAGGTTTAGGGTTTAGGGTTTAGGGTTTAGGGATTAGGATTTAGGATTTAGAGTTTTTTCTTAATTAAGAAAACCTGTAGGTTTAGGTTTATTTAGTTTAATTTTTATTTATTTGAGTTTATTTATTTTAGTTTAAGTTTTTCATTTAAGTTTATCTTTTAGGTTTAGGTTTAGGTTTATGTTTATTTTTTTTAGTTTAGTTTTATTTTTATTTTATTTTTTAGGTTTAAGTATATTTTAATTTTTAGGTTTAGGTTTAGGTTTTTCTTTTATTTTTTTTAGGTTTATATTTTTATTTTAGGTTTTATTTTTTAGTTTAGGTTTAGGAATATTTTAGTTTATTTTATTTTATTTAGTTTAGGTTTAGTTTTAAGTTTAGTTTATTTTAAGTTTAGATTAAGGTTTTATTTATTTTAGTTTAGGTTTAGGTTTATTTTATTTTGTTTATTTTTTTATTTTAGGTTTAGGTTTTTTTTAGTTTAAGGTTTAGGTTTTTATTTATTTATTTTTGGGTTTTATTTTTTGGTTCATTTTTTAAGTTTAGGTTTATATTTAGTTTTATTTAGTTTTATTTTAGGTTTATTTTATTTTTATTTTATGTATAGTTTTTATTTTATTTAAGTTTTTTATTCATAGGTTTATTTTATTTTTTAGTTAGTTTAGGTTTTATTTATTTTATTTTAGTTTATTTTTATTTTTTAATTTATTTAATTTTAGGTTTAGGTTTAGATTATGATTTTATTTTATTTAGGTTTTAGTTTTTATTTATTTATTTTATTTTTAGATTTAACTTAGTTTAGGTTCAAGTTTTTAAGTTTTTAGGGTTTAGGGTTTAGGGTTTTAGGGTTTAGGGTTTAGGGTTTAGGGTTTAGGGTTTAGGTTTAGGTTTTAGGAGGGTTTAGGGTTAGGGTTTAGGTTTATTTAGTATAATCTTAGCTTTAGGGTTTAAGTTTTGATGGTTTAGGGTTTTAGGTTTAGGGTTTAGGGTTAGCTTAGGGTTTAGGGTTAGTTTAGGGTTTGGGTTTAGGGTTTAGGCTTTGGGGATTAGGGTTTTTAGGGTTTAGGGTTTAGGGTTTATGGTTAGTTTAGGGTTTAGGGTTAAGGGTTTTAAGGTTTAGGGTTTAGGGTTTAGGGTTTAGGGTTTAGGTTAGGGTTTATGGTTTAAAGTTTAGGGCTTTAGGTTTAGGTTTAGGGATAGGTTTAGGTTTAGGGTTTAGGGTTAGTTTAGGTTTTATTTTAACTAAACTAGTAGGTTTAGTTTATTTAGTTATTTTTTATTTATTTTAATTTAATTTATTATTTATTTTTATTTATGTGTATTTTTATTTTGTTTAGTTTATTTACTTTAGGTTTGTTATTTAAGTTAAGGTTTTTTATTATTGTTTATTTTTTAGGTTTTGGTTTAGGTTTATATTTATTTTTTAGTTTTGTTTTATTTTTATTTTATTTTTTTAGGTTTAGATTTTATTTTTAATTTTTAGGTTTAGGTTTAGTTTTTTATGTTATTTTTTAGTTTTAGGTTCTAGGTTTTTATTTTAGGTTTATTTTTAGTTTTTATTTTTTTAATTTAGGTTTGGATTTATTTTTAGTTTATTTTATTTTATTTAGTTTAGGGTTTAGGTTTAGTTTATTTTAGGTTTAAGTTTAGGTTTTATTTATTTTAGTTTAGTTTATTTTAGTTTAGGTTTAGGTTCATGTTAATTTGTTTATTTTAGGTTTAGGTTTTTTTAATGTTTAGGGTTTAAGTTTTATTTATAATTTTTAAGGTTTATATTTTAGGTTTAGGTTTTATTTAGTTTTATTTTATTTTATTTTTAGGTTTATTTTATTTGTTTAGTTTTTTTTATTTATTTTATTTTAGTTTAGTTTTATTTTTTTATTTTATTTAGGTTTAGGTTTAGGTTTATTTTTAGGTTTCTTTTTTATATTTATTATTTATGTTTTATTTTTTTTAGGTTTATGTTTAGGTTTAGGGTTTAGGGTTTATTTTTTATTTTTTATTTTTAGGTTTATTTTTTAAATTAGTTTAGTGGGTTTAGGTTTAGGTTTATTTAGGTTTAGTTTTTTTTATTTTTAGTTTATTTAATTTTTATTTTATTGTATATTTTATAATTTTTTTAGTTTAGTTTATTTATTTTAGGTTTATTTATTTTAGTTTAGGTTTTTTATTTTAGTTTATTTTTTAGGTTTAGATTTAAGATTATTTTTTAGTTTAGTTTTCTTTTTATTTTATTTTTTTTTTTATTTATTTTATTTTTTTAGTTTAGTTTAGATTTTATTTTATTTTTTAGGATTAGATTTTAGGTTTTATTTATGTACATTTTATGTTTTTTTAGTTTAGGTTTATTTTAGTTTATTTTATTTTATTTAATTTAGTTTTAGGTTTTGGTTTTGCTTATTTTTTATTTTAATTTTATTTTAGGTTGAGGCTTTTTTTAGTTTAGGGTTTAGGTTTTATTTATTATTTTTTTTAGGTTTAGGATTTTATTTAGTTTTTATTTCATCTTATTTTAAGTTTTTTTTTATATTTTTTTATGTATAGTTTTTATTTTATTTAGGTTTTTTAATTTTTAGTTCAGTTTGGGTTTTTATTTATTTGATTTTAGTTTAGTTTTGACTTATTATTTTCTTTTATTTTTAGGTTTAGGTTTTTGGTTTTTATTTTAGGTTTATTTTTTTTATTTTAAGTTTTTTATTTTTAGGTTTATTTTATTTTTTAGTTTAATTTAAGTTTTTATATATTTTATTATAGTTTATTTTTTATTTTTTATTTTATTTTATATTTAGGTTTAGGTTTAGGTTTATGTGTTAGTTAAGGTTTTTATTTTATTTTATTTAGGTTTAGGTTTTATTTATTTATTTTATTTTTAGATTTTATTTAGTTTAAGTTTAGGTTGTCAGGTTTTTAGGGTTTAGGGTTTAGGGTTTAAGGTTCAGGGTTGTAGGTATTAGGGTTCAAGGTTTTAGGTTTTAAAGTTTCGGGTTTTGAGTTTAGGGTTTAGGGTTTAAGGTTAGTTTTAGGGTTTGGGGTTTAGGGTTAGGGTTTATTTTATTTTATTTTATACTTTTTTATTGTTTTTAAAATTAAGTAAACTAGTAGGTTTAGGTTTTTTTAGTTTATTTTTATTTATTTTAGTTTTCTTTTTTTTCTATTTTTATTTAGTTTTTTTAATTTTTCTTTTTTAGTTTGTTTATTTTAGGTTTATTTATTTTAGTTTAGGTTATTTTATTTTGGTCTATTTTTTAGGTTTAGGTTTGGGTTTAAGTTTTTTTTTAGTTTAGTTTTATTTTTATTTTATTTTTTAGGTTTAGGTTTTATTTTTTATTTTTTATTTATTTATGTTTGGGTTTTTATTTTATTTTTTTTAGGTTTAGGTTTTAGGTTTTTATTATAAGTTTATTTTTCGGTTTTCTTTTTTTAGTTTTAGTTTAGGTTGAGTTTTTTAGTTTAGTTTATTTTATTTAGTTTAGGTTTAGGTTTAGTTTTACTTATTCTAGTTTAGGTTTAGGTTTATTTTATTTTTATTTTAGGTTTAGGTTTTGTTATTTAGTTTAGGGTTTAGGTTCTAATTTTTATTTATTTTTAGGTTTTATTTTTAAGTTTATTTTTTAGGTTTAGCTTTTATTTAATTTTTAAGTTTAGGTTTAGGTTTAGGTTTTACTTTAGGTTTTTATTTTATTTTATTTTATTTAGGTATAGGTTTATTTATTTATTTTATTTTTAGATTTTTTTTAATTTAGGTTAATATTTTTAGGGATTACGGTTTAGGATTAGTTTTAGAGTTTAAGGTATAGCATTCAGGGTTTAGGATTTAGGGTTTAGGGTTTAGCTTTTAGGGTTTACAATTTAGGGTTTAGAGTTTAGGTTTTTGAGTTTTTTTTTTAAATTAAAGGGTAGGTTTAGGTTTATTTAGTTTATTTTTATTTAGGTTTATTTTTTTATTTAGTTTAGTTTATTTATTTTATGTTTATTTATTTTAGTTTAGGTTTTTTATTTTTGTTTATTTTTTTGGTTTAGGTTTAGGTTTATGTTTATGTTTTAGTTTAGTTTTAGTTTTATTTTATTTTTTAGGTTTAGGTTCAATTTTGATTTTGAGGTTTAGGTTTAGGTTTTTATTTTATTTTTTTAGGTTTATATTTTATGTTTAGGGTTTAGGGTTAGTTTTAGGGTTAGGGTTTTTTTATTTTTATATTTTTTATTTTTTTATTATTATTTATATTAAGTAAAGTGTATGTTTAGGTTTATTTAGTTTATTTTTTCATTAATTTTAGTATATTTTTATTTTGATTTAGTTTAGTTTATTTATCTTAGTTTAGGTTTTTTTAATTTAGTTTATTTTTTCGGTTTAGGTTTACTTTTTAGTTTAGTTTTATTTTTATTTTATTTTTAGGTTTAAGTTTTATTTTTTATTTTTAGGTTTAGGTTTATATTTTACATTTTTATTTTAGGTTTATTTTTAGGTTTTACTTTTTAGTTTAGGTTTATGTTTATTTTTAGTTTATTTTATTTTATTTAGTTTAGGTTTAGGTTTAGCTTGTTTTTGGTTTTATTTACTTTAGTTTAGGTTTTTGTTTATTTTATTTTATTTATTTTATTTTTATTTTAGGTTTAGGTTTTTTTCTAGTTTAGGGTTTAGGTTTTATTTTTTATTTTTTTAAAGTTTATTTTTTAGGTTTAGGTTTTTAATTAGTTTTTAGGTTTAGGTTCAGGTTTAAGTTTAGGTTTATGTTTTGGTTTTAGTTTAAGTTTATATTTTATTTTATATAGGTTTATGTTTTTTATCTATTTAATTTTTAGGTTTTATTTAGTTTAGGTTAAGGTTTGTACGGTTTAGGGTTTAGGGTTTAGGGTTTATTTTTTAAATTAAGTAAATTGGTAGGTTTAAGTTTATTTAGTTTATTTTTTATTTATTCAGGTTATTTTATTTGGAGGCAATAGCACCATTGACAAAAACATGATTCACATTGAAAAGGTATCCAACCCATCAGTGTTGAAAGGCAAACACTAGTAAAAGCCCCAGATCTAAACATCCACCTACTAATAGCAGTGGTAAAAACATTATTCCCAGCGAGATCAAAGCAGAAATTATACAAGGCCAATAGAGCCAAAATAACCTTATCCATCAATCCAACCCATATAGCATAGGCACAAGCAAAAGAGCTAACCAAGCAGCAAGCAACAGATCAGCAAGAAAACTAATAAGCCAAATTGTACCACAACACAAAGAACAGTTGACTCAACAAAATAACCCAATATACCATCCAGCCGATTGACAAAATAGCAAATGAAATAAACCAGAGAATGAGACAAGCAGACCAGAAGGGAGGCAGTTCCATTACAGAGAATAAGAGCCATAATAAAATTCAAAAGTAAATAGCTGAAGCATCCATCAAATTAAAGGTAAATAGCCCAACATCTAAGCAACCGAAGCTAGAGAGGGGGACATTACCATCAACAGCCAAACCAGAGGGAAGAGGAGACCAAACAAAACCCCAACAAGACATAGAAACCGCAAGAAGCACAATAATAAGATGGGAAAGAAAAACAACAGCCATAAGTGGAAAATCACCTAATCCATCCAGAGGGATGAAAAAGAGAGTAGCATAACCTAGTAGGTCCAGTAAAATAGCCGACAACAAGTAAAGACAATACCCAGCATAGGTAAGGGCAAAAAATAGCTATAGGTAACCAATAGAAGAGGCTGAAGAGCTAAACACCACATGAATAGGAACACTAAAAAATGCAGCAGAAAATTGAGAAAAGTAAAGAGCAGACCAAGTAACACAGAAAAAAGGAAAAGACAGACATAGAAAGCAATTAAACCATGCTAGAAAATAAAACAATTCAAGTTAATTTCTGAGATAAGGTAAACCAGAGTTATCCAAATTAACCAAACCTCGCAATTGTCTAGGAAGATTAAAATTATCAAATAGAGTGAGCTCATTTAATCTAGCTCCTATATTAGGAAGATAATTAGCACAAGCATTTACTTCACACCAAATGTGAGTGATTTTAAAGCATTGAGAGAGGAGAGCTCAAGTATGGTTAAGAAGGTAGTATAAATCTGTGTTTCCCACCCTGGTGGAAGTCAACATGTCAATGAGTAATAGAGCATCCACTTCAATCCAAATATTGAACCAACCTTTTTGCAAACAAATATCAATAGCTTTGTTAACAACCATTAATTCAGCAAAGATAACAGAACAAGCTTTAAGGGGATAAGCAAAAGCAAAAATGACATTACCTTTAAAGTTTCTACAAATGCCACCACAACCAAAAGCATTCTGAGATACTGAGCCATCAGTATTAATTTTGATAGTATTTTTGTATGGTTTTATCAATAAATAATTATATCTTCTTTACAGTAGGAGATCTCAAGCAGGCTAATGCCCAGCTTGTTGGCCACAAATTTGTAACCTCTAAAATGGGTGTTAGTAATTAAGCTAGCATTAAATAAAGAACTATTTTTTCTTTAGTTCTAGTAATAATCATTTTATGGTTCACAGGGATACCACAATGTTTAGCATCATTTCCGTCCATTTATATGAACCATATAGGTGTGATGGCAATTACCACTTTAATGTGACCTTTCACAATTTTTTAAAAATGAGCATCGAGAAGTTGATATAAAGATAATGAGCCATGGAAATGGTTAATATTAAAGAGATCATCATACCAAACCCATAATTTGGCGACAATAGCACCATTGACAAAAAGATGATTCACATTTTCAATGTGAAAATAGCAAGAACATTTAGAAGGCAACTGAAAGCCTTTATCCCACATCAAAGAATCGGCATGAATGAAGTTTTTCAGAATTTTTCAAGTAAGGAGGAGTAAGAGATAGGGATAATGTTATTCCAAAGTTAAAAAAAGACATTAGAGAAACCATGATCATCTCTAATATGATTGCAGACCTCTTTAATAATAAAATCACCAATATGAGATAGCTTAAAAAGAATTTGATCCAGCTGTTTAGAAATGATAAGAACGTTAGTGAATTTATCCAAAAGAGAAATAGGAATATAATTAGTGAGTTTACTATCATTCCAATTATTATTAATCCAAAAGGAGTTCACTTTAATAGTAGCAGTCGAATTAGTAGATAATAAATCATCAATAGAACCACTATCAATCCAATTGTCTATCCAAAAGAAAGATGATCCTTAATTTATACCCAAAAAATCAGGGATTCTACTTCTCATTTGATGGAGCAAAGTCTTTTCCAAATTGGGGAGTCACCCACTTTATAAGGACAAATAAGAGGATGCTTACCCTGGTAGTATTTAATAGTCATGGAGTTAGCCTAGAGACTATTTTTGCTCCTAAAATTCCACCAGAGTTTATGAGAGAATGTAGTAATAGCTTCATGAATAGACTTATATCCAAGCCCACCTTTAGCTAGGCTACCACAACAATTATGCCAGGAAGTCCAATGCATCCTTTAGTAGAACGAAATTATTAAGGAGATGGAGATGGTCTTTTCTATTTTGGTAGAATTGGTAGGGATGATTTGAATAAGATATAAATATAAGGAAACTCTTAAGCAAAGTATGGCTACCACCAAAGGAGAGCAAGTGAAATTCCCAAAGCAAAATTTTATTAGCAATTCTTTGAATTAGGTCATAAAAAAGATGGGATCTTTTTTGACCTTTGAATGGAAGGAGTACCTAAATATTTAATAGGGAGTTGTTGGTGTTTAAACTTAGTGATTCTCAAGATTTGATTGATTTTGTTACTGGAGATTTTAGAGGATTTAATGAAATAACTCTTGTTTGCATTAATAGGAAGACACTTTCTTTACCAAAAATATTTAAGAAATTCTTAAGGCTTTTGAAGTGATGGATGGAAGCATTACAAAAAATAATGAAATCATTAGCAAAATTAGGATGGGAGATAGGTATACCACCAAGAGTTCTAAAGTACGTGCTAGGATTATTATTGAAAAGATCATTTAAGCTCCTAGATAGATATTCCACAGCATTATTAAATAGGGAAGGGGACAAAGGATCACCTTGTCTCAACCGATGGGAAGAAAGGAAGTAACCTAAGGCCTCACCATTAAGAATAATGAAAAACCAAGCATTACTAATACAATTTTAATTAGGTAAATGAAATTATCAGAAAAGCCAAACAAATGAAGGATGTTTAAAAGGAAATCCCAAGAGATATTATCAAAGGCTTTAGAAATATCTAATTTAAAAAGGATGTTACCACCTTTAGTAGGAACATCCAAATCATTAACCTGCTCTTGAGCAAGAAGAATGTTATCGATAGATCTACCTCTAATGAAGCTTTGAGGAAGATAATTTTGAAGCAAAGGACTAAGTCTATTAGCAAGTATTTTAGCAATTTATGAAAGAAAGTACAAAGACTAATAGGTCTGAAATCACTCCAAGAATCAGGATTATCAATTTTAGGTATAAGGACAATGGAAGTGCTAGAAAAATATCTGGAATAGGATTACCAAAGAAAGAAATCAACATCATCAATTAAGTCATGCTTAATAATTGGCCAACAATGCTAGAAAATTTGAGTGGTATAGCCTTCCAGACCAGCAATAGAGTCAATGTCCATATTATTATGAACTTTACCAATCTCATCCTCCATAGGCAACCTAGTAAGTAGATGATTGTCATCACTAGTAATAGTAGAGGGGATCAAATGTGAGTTAGAAATAACATCTAAAGTGTGGCTCTTGTTATGCATATTTTTAAAATGGTTAATAATAGATTCTTTAATCTCATTAGTGTTAGTGATCCAATCTTCATTGTCACTTTTAATTTTTTGGATAGAGTTTAAAGCTCTCTTTTTATTAAATAAAGCATGAAAATACCTGGTATTTATGTCCCCATTAATAATATGTTTACTGGTAGCCTTTTGCCACCAATAAGTTTCTTCCATATTCTGATAGTTAACCAGATTATCTTTGGCTTCATTCAAATCCTTCAGCTTAGAATAATCAGCCAAAATAGCATTTTCAAGATTACAAACCAAAAGCTCCATATTTTTATTATTAGCAAAGAGATTTTTAAAATCATGCTTGTTCCACCAAACTAGGTTTTTTTAAGCCTTTCAAGCTTAAATCATAATCTAATCATGCCCCTAACCGAGTTGTCAGGGTTTAAAGGGGCAGCCTAATAAGTGGCAACAACTTTTAAAAAATTGAGGTGTTGAATCCACATATTTTGAAATCTGAAAGACGAGGAAAGATAATCTTTTGAGTTATTTTAACCAAATCAAAAGAGGAGCATGATCCGACAAAGTTCTACTAAAATTTTCAATAGAGGTAAGAGGCCATTAATTAATGAGTTAAAAGGATTCTATCAAGGCATTGCCAAAGTTTAGAGTTGTGCCAAGTGTAATTAGATCCAATAAAACTAATGTCAATAAGGTTGCAATCGATAATCATATTAGAAAACTCTTCCATAGAATGAATATTGGGAGAGCAACCACCCCTTGTTTAAAAGGAAGAAAGGATAGTGTTGAAATCACCCCCAACTAGCCAATGTTAATAGTTAATGCAAAACTTCAAATTGTCCCAAAGAATATTCCTACCACTGTGAAGTATAAACAAAAGAGCCTAACATAGAAGAATCACCAAAAGAGATCTGAACATTTACAACTTGTTGAAGATCATCTAAGATGGAAACATTTAAAGAATTATTCCAAAATCATGAAATTTTATTATTGGTATTAGAGAAGAAGTTATTAAAATCGAGCATTCTAGCAACATGATTAATCTTAGAAGCATGTATGAGAAGTTCAATAATAACAAGTACAAATATATTGTTAATATGTTAGAGACTTCTAACATGATTATGGACAATGAGGGCTCCAATCGCTTAAACATTCCAAATAAGAGAATTAAACATAAAGAAAATAATAAATAAAATAATGGGAAATAAGAAAATAAAGGGGTTAGAAAGGAAACAACCTCTCCAATGCTAACAGACCATTATTTATGAGAGGATGAACCAGTTCTAGTTGATCTGGTCGAGTTCTGTGGAAAAAAATTTTCTTTGAAAGATTTCTTTTTGAAAATAGTTTAAAATGCTCAATTTTTATCCAAAGTATCATCATCAAAAAGGGACTTATTAGAGGTATTAATACTAGGATCAGAATCTGCCAGAACATTTCTAATCACAACTTCCCCTTCTTCAATTTCAGGATTATGCTGAAAAGTGGGTTGAAGATGAATGTCAATCTTGGGATTAGGAGGAGAGGATGTAGTACCATTAAGAGAACAAATACAAGTGTCGACTGAAGTTTTGTTCCAGATTTTTAGCCTTATTCAAATTTTCATTCAAATTATCATTCAAATTCTCATGCTCTTCAATTACAAGAGGCAAAGAAACCTGAATAGATTCATTTGTGAGAGAATCAACATTTTTTTCAGCCTCTTTTAAATTTTAATTATCTTGAAAAGTCAAGTTATCATGTAGAGAAGGATTGATTGACAAACCATCAGATTCAACATTAGTAATATCTTTGAATTGATTATATTGAGTGGTGGGAGTAGCATTATTAAGAACATTAGTGGATTCCAAAGAGGCTGAAATAATATTACCATTTGAGTTGCATTAAGCACATCAATTATTTTTTTGACTTTATAGTAGAGTTAGGATCATTCAAATTTTTTTTTAGATGTGGGTGTAGAACAAAACACTCAGAGTTAACATGCCCGTGAATTTTATAGTGTGAATAAAATGCTAAAAAGTTTTTAAATTCTTTTGAAAATAGCCAAACTTTTTTGAACCAATATATACTTCCTTAGGATATTTTTTAGAAATATGAAGTTCAACCATTATATGAGCAACAGAAGGATGGGATCTCACTGGCAGATCAATTTGAAAGAGCCCCAACAACAAATAAAACCTGATGAGTAATATAGTGAATCCTCATATTTGGAAAAGCGAACCACACAAGAACAATCAATGATTCCTCCTTTATGTAAAAAAGGGAAGACCACTTTAACAATCACATTTTGCAATTGAATACAAAAGAAGATCGATGAGAGAAAACCTTGAGTAATCCAAATCATTCATAAGTTGAATCAAAACATGTCTAGGATCGATCAAACCAATAGAGAAAGCACCCAAGAGTTTAAGGTTGTGAAAAAGAATGAATTTTGTCCAAGTTTGAATGTGGCAAAGACAATTTACCAACCAAAGTAAAATTGAAAGGCTTTGCAAGCTTCTTGACATCAAGATCCGAACAAATGATCACAGGGGTGCCACAAAATGAAATCAAAATCAGATTCACCGAATTAGAGGAGGAAAGGCTCTTACAAGATAGAGCATCCTTAAAGGATTTAATTGTAGGCACAACAGAGGGACATTAGATTACGGAATACCAAAGAAATCAGATTCCCTAGCTGGCGCATCCAAAAAGGATGGAGGAAGCTCAGGGCCAATGGAATAGCTCCATCTTCAATAGATACACATCACCAGCACAACTAGAGCAAAACTGAGCAAAAAATTTGATCAAGATTGCTAAAGAATCACCAAACTGCAAGAAGAAAATGCTTCAAAAGGGAAAAATGAAATTGATAGAGTGCAAGAAGGAGGGTTTAGGTTTAGTTTTTATAGTTTATCTTTAGGTTTTAGGTTTGTTAGGGTTAGGCAAGGTTTAGAAGGGTTAGGGTAGAGTTTTTTAGTAGGGTAGGGTTTAGGGTTTAGGTTTAATGAGTGGGGTTTATGATTAATAAACTTTAGGGTGGCCCAGAGCCTAGAAGTGGTTAGGGTTTTAGAGTTTAAGATCAGTTAAAGGGAGTGGTAGGAGGTCAGGATTTAAAGGCAGGGTCAGGGAAGGTTGGGTTTAAGACTAGGGCCCAGTGTTTGGTTTAGTAGGTTGGTTTTGTGTGTTTAGGAGTTTAGATTTAGGATTTTTTTAGTTTAGGGTCTTTGAGTAGCATTTAGGTTTAGGATTTAGAGGGCCTAGAGTTTAGGCTCATTCAAATCATGAATCATAGATTTATTTAGTTCATTTTAAATTATTTTAAATTATTTTTATTTTTATTTTATTTTAGTGGTGTTTAGGTTTAGGGCACAATGTTTAGGGTTTGAGCCTGGGGTTTAAGTGGGTTAGTTTGAGGGTTTTAGGTTAAGGGTTTAAGATTTAGGGCCTGGACAGGTTGTAGGCCTGTAGTCAGGATTATAGGTGTGCCTGTCCCAGAGGGTTTAGGTGGTGGTGGTTTATCATTTAGGGTATGATGTAGGATTTAGGGTCTGTTTAGAGGTTTTAAATATTTATTTATTTTTTTTTAATTATTTTAGTTTATTTTATTTTTATTTTATTTAGTTTAATTTTTATTTTAGCCAGGGTTAGGTTTAGAGGGTTTTCCCTCCCAAGCCATGGTTGCCTGTTAAGTTGGCCTAAGTCAGTTTTAGTTTAAAAGTGGTTTAAGTTTGTTAATACTTGGGCCTGGGTTTATAGTTAGGTTAATGTTTAGGGTATAGTGTTTGCCTAGGGTTTAGGGTTTATAGGATAGGTAGTGCCTGGGTTTAGTCTGTTTAGGGCCCAGGCCCAGGGTTTGAGGTCAGGCAGGATTTAAAGTTTAGGTGGTCAGGAGGAGAGTGGCCCAGGGCCTGTGGTTTAGATCAAGGTGTAAGGTTGGGATCAGGGCCTGGGTTGGTAAGTGGTTTAGTTAATGTTTAGGGTTGTAAGTTTAGGTTTAGCCAGAGTTTAGGGCCTGGCTCAGGGTTTATGGCCTGTTTATGGCTCATGGGTTTGAGGTTTAGGGCTTTTATTTATATTTTTTATCTTTATTTTGGTTTATTTTAGGTTTATTTTATTAATATTTTACATTTTGTTTTTTATTTTATTTAGGTTTTATTCTTAGCTTTATTTTATCTTTAATTTAGTTTAGGTTTATTTATTTTATTTTAATTTATTTTATTATATCTTTTATATTATTTTTAGGTTTAGGTCCTGATTTAGTTTAGGTTTTATTTTATTTTATTTTATTTAGGTCTGGTCTTATTTATTTTATTTTAGAATTTATTTAGTATTTAGCCCAGGTTTTAGGGCCTTTAGAGCTCAGGGTATGGGTTTGGGATTGGCTCAGGTCAGGGTTTAGAGGTTTAGGTTTAGTGTTGTGGTTTAGGGCCTGGGGTGATTTAGGGTTTAAGGTTTAGGGTTATTTAGGTCAGGAGGGTAGGATCTTTTTAATCAAGCAAACCCAGCAGGCCCAGCATATTTGTTAGCCTTTAATCATTTTAGTATTTATTGGGTCAGTGGCCCAGAGAAGCCTAGTTTAGCCCAGGCCCAGGTCAGTCAGGCCCAGTTTTGTGGGCCTCAGCGCCCAGTTTATTTAGGGCCCAAAGCCTGGGGTCACTGAGTCAGTGGCCCAGGGCCCATGGTCTGGGGTCAGGCCCATGGCCCAGTGGCCCAGGATCTGGTGGAGTTTCAGTCCCAGGATCCACCTGGTGAGCCAGTTTAGAGATTTAGGATTTAGAGCCCAGGTTTAGTGTTTATGCAGGGAGTGGCCTGGGTAGGGTTGTGGCCCAGGATTCAAAGATTTAGGTAGGGCCAGGACTGTGGTGCAGTTTAGGTTGTAGGGTTTTAGGTTTAAGGTCAGGCCTGGGCTGGCCCTGGGGTCAGTTAAAGTGTAAGTATGAGCCTAGGCTTAGAGGCTTATTTAAGGTTTAGTGGTTTAGTTTACAAGGTTTATGGTTTTTATTTACTTTTATTTTATTTTTATTTCTTTTGATTTATTTTAGGTTTATTTTAGGTTTATTTTATGTTTACTTTTTATTTTATTTATGTTTTTTATTCTTAGGTTTATTTTATTTTTAATTTAGTTTAGGTTTTATTTCTTTTATTTAAATTTATTTGTTTTAGTTTAGTTTACTTATTTTAGGGTTATTTATTTTAGATTAGGATTATTATTTTAGTTTATTTTTTAGGTTTAGGTTTAGGTTTATGCTTATTTTTTAGTTTAGTTTTTTTTTTATGTTTAGGTTTTTATTTTATCTTTCTAGGTTTAGGTTTTAAGTCTATTTATTTTAGGTTTATTTTGAGGTTTCATTTTTTTAGTTTAGTTTATTTTAATTAGTTTAGGGTTTAAGTTTAGTTTATTTTAGGTTTAGGTTTATGCTTTATTTATTTTAGTTTAGGTTTAGGTTTTATTTTATTTTATTTTAGGTTTAGTTTTTTTTTTAGTTTAGGGTTTAGGCTTTATTTTTTTAGGTTTATTTTTTAGGTTTAGGTTTCGATTTACTTTTTATTTTATTTTATTGTATGTTTATTTTATGTTTAGTTTTATTTTATTTTGGTTTTTTTAGGTTTATTTTTTTAGTTTAGTTTAGGTATTTATTTATTTTATTTTAATTTAGTTTTAATTTTATTTTTAGGTTTTGGTTGAGGTTTAGGTTTAGGTCCAGGTTTAGGTCTTAGTTCAGGTTTTTTATTATTTATTATTTTATTTTATTTAGGTTTTATTTTTTTATTTATTTATTTTAGCTTTTTTTAGTTTAGGTTTTAGTGTTTAGGTTTTGGGTTTGGGTTTGGTGGAGGGTGGGTTTAGGGTAGGGTAGGGAGGTATTTAGGGTTTAGATTCACTGATTTTGAAGTGGTTTAGGATTTTTTTCATTAGGGTATTTTAGCATTTTTTTAAATTAAGTAAAATGCGGTTTTTTATATTTAATTTATTTTATTTATTTTAGTTTATTTTATTTTATTTTATTTTATTTTAGTTTATTTATTTTAGTTTAAGTTTTTTATTTTAGTTTATTTTTGGTTTAGGTTTATGTTTTAGTTTTTTTATTTTAGTTTTTTTTTAGGTTTAGGGTTTAGGATTTGGGGTTTATAGTTCAGGGTTTAGGGTTTAGGTTTAGGTTTTCGTTTTAGGATTTAGGGTTTTAGAGTTTAGGGTTTACGGTTTAGGGTTTAGGGTTTTTAGGGTTTAAGGTTTAGGGTTTAGGGTTTAGGTTTTAGGTCTAGGGTTTAGGTTTTAATTTAGGGTTTAAGATTTTTGTTTTTTTTAATACATAACAAATTCAGATTCAACATTTCTTCTTTACGAATTCATCAACCAAGTAACACACCAAGTTTTTTAAAACACAAGTGATGACATAAATAAAAAATGAGCATGCATAGAGCAAATTAGAACCCCTAGATAACTAGAATTATGTCTACTATAAAGACATAGTTCCATAAGCAACTAATCGGATTGGCCGTTCTTCAGTTTTTCTAGTTCCCATCAAAACCACCCTAGCCTCTCGAGTAGTGGGATCCACCATCATATCCCTCAGCCCCCACCACAACTGTAACCTTCATCGCTCCTCCTGCCATCATAACCACCACTACTCTGACCACCACCTCCATATCCACTAGCACCTCTAGATCCCCCCACCACCGCAACCTCCAGATTCTTCCATCTGCCAAATCTAGAATGAGCCTGGTTGATGGTAATGTTCCTTCCATCAAGGATCTGCCCATTCTTAGAGTTTAGATTTAGGCCAATTAGGTTTTATAGTTTAGGTTTGTTTTTTAATTTATTTACTTATTTTAGGTTTAGGTTTAGGGTTTGGGTTTAGAGTTTAGGCTTTAGGGTTTAGGGTTTAGGGTTTAGGGTTTAGGGTTTTAGGATTTAGGGTTTTAGTGTTTAAGCTTTCAGGGTTTAGGGTTTAGGGTTTAGGGTTTTTTAAGGTTTAGGTTTATAGTTGTAGGTTTAATGTTGTGGGTTTAGGGTTTACGGTTTAAGGTTAGTTTTAGGGTTTGAGCGTTAGGATTTAGGGTTTAAAGTTTTTTAAAATTAAGCAAACCATTTAGGTTTAGGTTTAGTTTATTTTATATTTTGTTTTAGTTTATTTTATTTTATTTATATTTTTTGGTTTATTTTAAATTTTTATTTAGTTTAGTTTATTTATGATAGGCTTATTTATCATTAGGTTTTATTTTTTTGTTTAAGTTTAGGTTTTATTTTTAGTTTAATTTATTTTTTAGTTTATAGGTTTAGGTTTAGGTTTTATATATTTTTTTAGTTTATTTTAGTTTATTTTATTTTATTTTTTAAGGATTAGGTTATTTTATTTTAGGTTTAAGCACATTTTATTTATTTTAGTTTAGGTTTAGGTCCATTTTGTTTTTAGGTTTAGGCCATTTTTTTTTGTTTTTAGGCTTTATTTTCTATTTAATTTTAGGTTTTAGTTTTAGGTTTATTTTTTAGGTTTACATTTATGTTTAGGTTTAGGTCTTAGTTTAGGATTTTATTTTATTTTATTTAGGTTTAGGTTTATTTATTTATTTTATTTCTAAGTTTGGTTTAGTTTAGGTTTATGTTTTTATGTTTTTAGGGTTTGGTTTGGGTTGGGTTTAGGGTTTAGGGTTTAGGTTGTAGGTTTAGTGTTTAGTGCCAGGTTTGTTCCAGTTTGGGTTGGGTTTAGGTTTAGTTTAGGTGTTTAGGGCCTAGTGGTTAGGGTTTCATTTTTTTTTAAGTTTAGTTTTTTTTATTTTTGTTTTTTTTTTTAGGTTTAGGTTTTATTTTATTTTTAGTAGTTTTATTTTATTTTATTTTATAAGTTGAGGTATTATTTTATTTTTAGGTTTGGTTTAGGTTTCATTTTATTTTTTTAGGTTTAGGTCTTAGGATTTTATTTTATGTTTATTTTTAGGTTTGATTTTTTAGTTTAGGTTTAGGTTTATTTTTAGTTTGATTTCATTTATTTAGGGTTTGGGTTTAATTTATTTTAGGTTTAGGTTTAGGTTTTATTTATCTTTGTTTAGTTTGTTTTAGTTTAGGTTTAGGTTTATTTATTTTTTTTTTAGTTTAGGTTTTTTTGTAGTTCAGGTTTCAATTTTATTTTTATTTCTTTTAGGTTTTATTTTATGGTTTAATTTTTAGGTTTAGGTTTTTATTTAGTTTTTATTTTATTTTCTTTTTATTTTAAGTTTAGTTTTTTTTATTTAATTTTTTCTTAGTTTAGTTTAAGTTTTTAATTATTTTATTTTATTTTAGTTTTTATTTTTTATATTATATTATTTTTACGTTTAGGTTTAGATTTAGGTTTAGGTTTAAGTCTTAGTTTAGGTTTTTAATTTATTTTATTTTATTTTATTTAGGTTTAGGTTTATTTATTTATTTTATTTTTAGGTTTTATTTTTTATATATTTTTATGTTTATTTTAAGGTTTATTTTTTAGGTGTAGATTTTATTTAGTTTTATTTATTTTATTTTATTCATTTAGTTTTATTTTATTTAGGTTTTTTATTTTTTTTTTTTAGTTTAGGTTTTATTTATTTTATTTTAGTTTAGTTTTTATTTTTTATTTTATTTCCTTTTAGGTTTAGGTTTATGTTTTAGCCTAGGTTTTTTTATTTTATTTTATTTTGGTTTAGGTTTTTTAATTTATTTTATTTTTAGGTTTTATTTAGTTTAGGTTTAGGTTTTTAGCTTTTTAGGGTTTATGGTTTAGGGTTAGTTGAGGGTTTAGGGTTTAGGGTCTTGGGGGCTTTAGGGTTTAGGGTTTAGGTTTTTGGGATTAGGTTTAGGGTTTAGAGTTTAGGGTTTTAGGATTTATGGTTTAGGATTTAGGGTTTAGTGTTTTAGGGTTTTGCCTAGGGTTTAGGGTTTTTAGGTTTAGGTCCAGTTTTTTTGGGTTTTTTTTGTTTTTTTAGCAGAGAACAAATTCATATTCAGCATCTCTTCATTTCGAATTCTTCAACCAAGAAAGACACCAAGTTTTCTAAGACACAAGTGATGACATACATAAAATAGAGCACGCATAAAGAAAATCAAAAACCCTAGATAACTAGAACTCTCTGTACTACAAAGACACAATGCCATAAGTAGCTGATCTGATTGACCGTTCTCAATTTCTCTAGTTCTATTAGAATCACCCTGACCTCTCGAGTAGCAGGATCCACTATCATATCGCTCTACCACCACCACGGTTATAACCTCCGTCACTCCTCCCGGATCGATAACCACCACTGCTCCAACCACCACCTCTATATCAACTGGCACCTCCAAATCCCACACCACCACTACGATAATCGCTGCCTCCACCTTCGCCTCCACCGCCAAATCTAGACTGAGCCTGGTTGCTAGTGATGTTCCTGTTGTCAAAGTTCTTCCCAACCTTAGAGTTTAGGTTTAGATTTATTAGGTTTTAGGGTTTAGGTTTATTTTTTAATTTATTTATTCACATTAAGTTTAGGTTTGGGGTTTGGGGTTTAGTTTAGGGTTTAGGCTTTAGGGTTTAAGATTTAGAGTTTAGGGTTCTAGGATTTAGGCTTTTAGGGTTTAGGGTTTAAGGTTATGGTTTAGGGTTTAGGTTTGGGGGAGAGGGGGTTTAGGGTTTAGTGAGAGGGCTCAGGGTTGGGGTTTAGGGTTTAGCTTTTAGAAAGTTTAGGGTTTAGGTTAGGATTTAAGTTAGGGTTAGGGCTTAGGGTTTAAACAGGGTTTAGGGTTTAGGTTTATGGTTTAGGGTTTAGGTTAGTTTAGGGTTTTATGGTTTAGGATTTTTTAAAAATTAAGAAACCCGTAGGTTTGATTTATTTAGGTTATTTAATATTTTTTATTCATTTTAGGTTATTTTATTTTTATTTTATTTAGGTTTATTTTTATTTTATTTAGTTTAGTTTATCCACTTATGTTTATTTATTTTAGTTGTATTTTATTCTCTTTATTTTAAGTTTAGGTTTAGGTTTATGTTTATTTTAATTTAGTTTATTTTATTACATTTTTAGGTTTAAGTTCCCATTTTTTATCTTAGGATTAGGTGTTAGGTTTTTATTTTAGGTTTTATTTTTAGTTTAGGTTTAAGTTTAAGTTCATTTTATTTTATTTTATTTAGTTTAGGGTTTAGGTTTAGTTTATTTTGGTTAGTTTAGGTTTTATCTTAGTTTAGTTTATTTTGTGCAGGTTTAGATTTATTTTATTTTATCTTAGGTTTAGGTTTTAAGTTTAAGATCTTTGTATTTTAATTTATTTTTAGGTTTAAAGTGCACAGGGTGTTAGGTAGTCCCAGGTCAGTGGCCCAGGGTCTTAGGGCCTAACATCTGTGGTAGGGCCTAGGTCAAAGATCAGCTTAGGCCATTTTTAGGAGGGCTCAGAGGGCTAGGGCCTAGGGCCCAGGGCTCAAAGCCCAGGACTGGCCTTAGGTCACTAGTGGTTTAGCCAAATTAGGGCTCAGGGCTAGCCAGGTTGGCCAGAGCTGGCCTTTTAGTTTAGGGTTTAGGCTAGGGCCAGGGTTTAGTTTAGGCCTAGGGTTAGGGCCTAACGCCAGGGTTTAGGTTAGGTTTGAGCTCAGGTCAGGCTCACGCCTAGCATTGATTTTGGATTTGGGTTTAGGTTTATCTAAAATGAAAAATTAAGTAAACTGGTAGGTTTAGGTTTATTTAGTTTATTTCATATTTATTTTAGTTTATTTTATTTTATTATTTTTATTTAAGTTTATTTTTTATTTTTATTTAGTTTAGTTTATTTATTTTAGGTTTAAATATTTTAGTTTAGGTTTTTTATTTGAGTTTATTTTTTAGGTTTAGGTTTATGTTTATGTTCATCTTTTAGTTTAGTTTTATTTTTGGTTTATTTTTTGGGTTTAGGTTTTATTTTTTATTTTTAGGTTTGGGTTTAGGTTTTTATTTTATTTTATTGGTTTAGGTTTTAAGTTTTTCTTTTAGCTTTATTTTTAGGTATAATTTTTTTAGCTTATCTTTAAAATTATTTTTAGTTTATTTTATTTATTTAATTTAGGGTTTTGGTTTAGTATATTTTATGTTTAGGTTTAAGTTTTATTTATCTTAGTTTAGTTTATTTTAGTTTAGGTTTAGGTTTATTTTATTTTTATTTTCAATTTAGATTTTTTTTATTTTTTGTAGTTTAGGGTTTGAGTTTTATTTTTTATTTACTTTTTGGTTTTATTTTAAGGTATATTTTTTAGGTTTATGTTTTTATTTAGTTTACATTAATTTTTTTTTTTGTTTTACATTTATTTTATTTTAATTTTACTTTATGTTTATTTTATTTTAATTTTTCACTTAGTTTTTATTTTATTTAGGTTTTTTATTCCTAGGTTTATTTCATTTTTTAGTTTAGTTTAGGTCTTTATTTATTTTATTATAGTTTATTTTAATTAGTTTATTTTATTTTATTTTTCGATTTAAGTTTAAGCTTTACTTTAGGTTTTATTTTATTTTATTTTATTTAGGTTTAGGTTTATTTATTTATTTTATTTTTAGGTTTTATTTAGTTTAGGTTTAGGTTTTAAGGTTTTTAGGGTTTGGTGTATAGGGTTTACGGTTTAGGGTTTTAAGGTTTAGATTTTTTTTTTTGAAACCCCATATAGGGTGAATTTTATTGCCACAAAAAGAGGGTTACAAGATCCTTAAGATGGGATAAACTCTATCGCTCAAAGAGCTACAATAGAGAGTAAATCCTATCTACATCCAAAAGCAAAATAAAAGAGAAAATGAAAGCAAAATATACAAAATGATTAACATAGAGAAGCCAATGGATAGATCTGGGCCAAAGCTCATCAAGATGAGAGAATGCATGCCACTAGGGAGCAAACCTGCAAGCGAAAGAGAAAAATGCATTTGCAAATATGTAGAAAGATAAAAACTAGCAGTTAGAGTTATACAAACAAAGTGGAAGGTAAAAGCAGCATAAACTGAGAAAAATTATAGAGAAGTGTGTGAGAGAAGGCTCAGGCTCCAAACCAAGTTGGGGCAGATGCAGATATGAACATCCAAACTTCAATGAAAGGGTTACATGACAAGAGCTACTACCAAACCAAAAAGGAATGAAATCATCACAGCCATCATAGCCTACAAACCTATGGGAAGATAGCAGCCATTTGTTGAAAGTCTTATGAGCTTTAGTACCTGCAAACCTAAACAAATCCATATACACTATAGAAAAGGAGACAATAAAGAGCAGAATGGGGATAAGTATCACCACTATAGTCACCATAGCATGGGAATCCCTATCCATATAAAAATGAACCATCTTGGCCACATCCACCTTTTAATACCAGATCCAAGAGTAAAATTAAGCCAGCAGGAAAGCCCACCATAAGTAGAAAATAGAAAAGGCCAGGCAGAAGATAGAAACAATAGACAACCGACTGAAAAGCCAGCTGAAATCTTGCTAAGCATATCAATTAGCATGTAAATAACACCATCCAAAATCATATGAAACTTACAGGCCAGGAATACAGCACAGGAATATAGTGCATAAAAGGATACCCATTCAAAATAAATAATGCAAATGTTAACAAACACCAAGTTAATGTAAACACAATAGCAACTACACAAGTCATAATAAAACCAAGATGGGAATGGAGCAGCAGATTAGATAGACCACAAGCCGCAGGTGATAAGCACCACCAAGAAACAACAAAAAAAACAAGAGAAACAACCCCGTAAATATGAGCATAAAACTCGATAATCCATTAAACAACCAAGAAGAAAGAAACCAAGACAACAAACCAAATATTGCACCCAACAGAGGGTAATCTAGTCAGTAACAATAGTATTGCATAGACCTAAAATGGGGATCAGAAGAAAACCATCATTAAAATCCTTTAAGATAAGGAAAAGTAGACCAGCATCTAATCCAACATCATCAGTAAAATCAGGATGAAAGGAAGGCAAGAAGCAAATACAATCTTGCAAAGAAATAGTAGTAATAATAGGTAAATTAAACATTCTTCCCATACAGGTTGAGGAAGGGGGGTTGGTGAGGAAAACAGGAGCCACAACCCTATTTAAGAGGGAAGATACAAATAAAGAAGGGCCCACCTTGAAGTCAGTAAATCATAGCAAACCAACAACCAAAGAACAAAGACATGAGCCAATATGAATAAAAAAAATGGTTTGAGAATAGAAAGAGAAAAGAAACATCTCAAACGTGGAAAAGAAAAAGAGAAGTCCCAATTAGTGTTTTAGCTTTAGTTTAGGTTTAGCTTTTAGGGTTTAGGATTAGGGTTTAGGATTTATTGGAGGTGGGTGTAGTCAGGTTTAGGATTAGTTAGGTTTAAGGTTTAGGGTTTGGTTTAATGTTTAGGGTTTTAGGCTTTAGAGTTTAAGCCCTAGGGTTTAAGGTTGGGAGCGCCAGAGTTTAGGGTTTAGTTTGGGTTTTTAGTGGTTTGTGGTTTTAGGATTTAGGGTTTAGGTGTAGTAGGTTTAGGGTTTAGAGTTTAGCCTTAGGGTTTAGGATCTTTTAAAAAGCAAACCCACAGGTTTAAGTTTATTTAGTTTATTTTATTTATTTTAGTTTATTTTATTTTATTTTGTTTGGTTTATTTTTATTTTATTTAATTTAATTATTTATTTGAAGTTTATTTATTTTAGTTTAGGTTTTATTCTATTAAGGTTTGGGTTTAGTTTAGTTTATGTATTTTTATTTTTTTATTTTATTTTTATGTTTTATGTTTATTTTATTTTTTAGGTTTAGATTTTAGGTTTTAGTTTAGGTTTAAGATTATTTTAGTTTATTTTATTTTATTTATTTTAGGGTTTAGGTTTAGTTTATTTTAAGTTTAGGTTTAGGTTTATTTTAGTTTAGTTTATTTTAGTTTATGTTTATGTTTATTTTATTTTGTCTTTAGGTTTAGGTTTGTTTATTTATTTATTTTGTTTAGGTTTTACTTAGTTTTATTTTATTTTATTCTAGGTATTTTAATGCTTTGTTTTATTTTATTTAGGTTTTTATTTTTTAGGTTTATTTTATTTTTAAGTTTAGTTTAGGTTTTTATTTATTTAATTTTAGTTTAGGTTTTATTTTTTTAGGTTTAGGTTTAGGTTTTAGTTTAGGTATTTATTTAATTGAATTTTTTTATTTTACTTAGGTTTAGGTTTATTTATTTATTTTTTTTAGGTTTTATTTTATTTAGGTTTAGGTTTTTAGGGTTTAAGGTTTAGGATTTAGGATTTAAGTTTTAGGTTTAGGGTTCAAGTTTTAGTTTTGGGTTTTTGATTTTTTTTAATAGAGAACAAATTGAAATTCAACATTTCTTCTTTTCAATTTCATCAACCAAGTAATAAACTAGGGAAGTGAGGTAATTAAATGTCCTCCTTTGAGTTAGCTAAAGCCTCATGTTCCTGGGATGTGCAGACTATATACCCATTACAATTCAATCTTATATTAATCACCACATGAATACAGAAAAGAGAACTCAACATTCATACACTTAAGATATAAGTGCATGCATTTCTTATGTATTTATAACAAGCACCATAACACATATTATTTTTCATTTATATGCTTTTGAAAAATACATTTGTATTTAATAGTGATAATAGCCATGCATATATTAAATTAAATCAACAAATGCAAGCTTACATAAAGTAAATACATTTTATTTTACTTGATTTTGAAAAGATGGATGCATGAATTCAAATGACATACCAAATTTAACATGATTGGAAAGAGGATAATCAAACATAAGCATGTGGTTTATTCAACCAAACTAGTTCATAAGGATAATTAAATCAAATAAGATTATTTAAAGCAAACCAAAGCATCACTTATTGTTTTAAACCCATTCCCACATTAGTGATTTGATTTAACTTAAGGAAATGTAATTAAGTTGATTTTATGGGTTAATTAAGTTGAACCTTTAATTAGATGAATTACCCTTACCTATGTCACCTTAAAGTAATTAACTAAATAATTATGAGTCTACAAGATATGCATGGAAAATAAACTTGCAATGATCCTAGGAAATAAAGGGTCTAATGGCTCATGATTAATAGTTAATTTGATTAAGGGACTAAATTAATTACTCTTATGATTTTTCCACACATGTGGATTAACCATAATTTAATTAAACTTATTTATGTTATTATACACCTAAAGATGTACCCCATGATTTAATTAATTAAGGTCTGATGTGATTATGATTTCAATTTGATTAAGTGATTTAATTAATTAGTTAAATTATAATTAATTTCATTTTAAAAATGGGTGAAATCAACTTAGTGAAAGGGGTCCCAACCTTATTCCTTAGTTCAATTAGTGTTGAACAATGATTAATGAACTTAATTTATAAAATTATTACTATTCATGGGATTAATTAATCATTAGCTTAAAAGAGTAGTTAAGGTTTAATTAGTCAATTTTTCCAATTAAGTGAGCAATAAATCCCAAGAAAATCATCGGAGGCAGAGGTCATCCCATTAAATTAACCCACAAAATTTAGGATTAATTGCTTAAGTAATTAAAGAGTAATTAAACTAATTAATTTTGTAATTAAACTTTAACTACTACTTAAAATTAGTTAAGATCATTTCTAATTAATTCTCCTCTGAAATACATTTAAAATGAGTATTTATTTGCATTTTTTTATTTCTATGATTTTTTAAGATTTTAGAAGTTTCAGCCATTAAAAATGATTACTTAAACCTAATTAAAGCCTAATCCTGTTGGCGCCACATGGGGTGCTGACGCGGTGAGCTTTTAACAGGATTGGCTGCTTAAATCATATCTAACTCAACACATATGTGGCATTGGCAGATATGCTTTCTCTTTCGCCATCCAATCTAAGATCGGATAGCTACGATTAGTCCCATAGCTTAATAGGATTAAATTAGATCAATCTAGCGGACGGTTCGTGATCTAACATTACATGAGTGAGGGAGAATGGAGTCCATCCACTATTGCTCACTTGATCCGAGCTTACCCGAACTTGGATCAACTCCAAAAAGATCCCACACCTTCACGACATCGATCAAAGGGGATCATATGGTCAAGATCAGAGGAGATGCAAGTTTTCTTCAAAAAGCTCCAACCCATTTTTATCTAAGGATCCTTTTTATACCACGGAGAGCTCAAGACGGCTTGAATGATTGAAGCCTCATCTAGTTGTGATGAGGCCTTTATTTAGCAATAATTGGATCACTACTACATTAACTTGGAAAGAAAGACAATTTGGAACTCGAAGTTTGATTGAATTCCCACCTCAGGTCACAAGCTTGGGAGTTGATTCATTTTTTGCGAGGCCTAGGGAAGGTGTGTGAAAGTTAATTTGAGTTTGATAGAGAAATGGGGAAGTTAGGTCAGAAATGGGAGTGTCTTATTTTGGGATGGACGGGAATGACATTTTTTGATCGAGGAACAAGCTTGGGAGCTTAGGGAATGGATCTAGCGACTCATCTTGGGTAGCTAGGGCTCTGAGAAATGAAATTTGTGTATGTTTGAGTGGAAACGAGAGGGTGTATACCCCCCTTCATCATGATTGAATGGTGGGATCAGGTTTGGCTTCTAGTGGCCATCCGACCATCTTGGGAGGGGTGGTAGGAGGAGGTGAGTTGGCTCAACCTGGTGAAGGTGGTCGCTAAGGAAGCATCGTGGAGTCATGGGTTTCAAATGTTCTAATGGGAGTGTGGGTGATTTCACCTCCCATGAGCCATGATCACCCAACCACCCTTGTGTCGATCTTAGTGCCTAGGTTTCAGGTTTTTATTTTAGGTTTATTTTTAGGTTTTATTTTTTTAGTTTATGTTTAGGCTAATTTTTAGTTTAATTTTTTTTATATAGTTTAGGTTTAGGTTTAGGTTTAGTTTATTTTAGGTTTATGTTATATTTATTTTAGTTTAGTTTATTTTACTTTAGGTTTAGTTTTCTATTTTTTATTTTGTTTTAGTTTTTTAGTTTAGGGTTTAGTTTTATTTTTTATTTACTCTGTCTATTTTTTAGGTTTATGTTTTATTTAATTTTTATTTTTTATTTTATTTGGTTTATTTTATTTTATGTTTAATTTTATTTTTTTTGGGTTTTTTATTCAGGATTATTTAGTTTATTTTTTATTTATTTTAGTAAACTATTAGGTTCAGGATTATTTAGTTTATTTTTTATTTATTTTAGTTTATTTTATTTTTTTATTTTTATTTAGGTTTATTTTTTTTAGTTTAGTTTCCTTATTTTAGGTTTATTTATTTTAGTTTAGAATTTTTATTTTAGTTTATTTTTTAGGTTTATTTTATTTTTTTAATTTAGTTTAGGTATTTGTTTATTTTATTTTATTTTAGTTTTAAATTTATTTTTAGGTTTAGGTTGTGGTTTAGGTTTAGGTTCAAGTTTAGGTCTTAGTTTAGCTTTTATTATATTTTTTTTGTATTTTATTTAGGTTTAGGTTTATTTATTTATTTTATTTTTAGGTTTTATTTTGTCCAGTTTAGTGTAGGTTTTTTTAGCATTTAGGGTTTAGGGTTTAGGGTTGTAGGTTTTAAGGTTTAGTGTTTAGATTCTGGGTTTAGAATTTAGGGTTTAGTGTTTTTACTTAGGGTTTCTGTGGGTTTGTTTAGGTTTGTTTGAGTTATTTTAAAAAAATTAAGTAAGCTCTCAGGTTTATGTTTATTTTGTTTATCTAGTTTATTTTTTTATTTATTTTAGTTTATTTTATTTTTTAGTTTTATTTAGGTTTATTTTTATTTTTATTTAATTTAGTGTATTTATTTCAGGGTTATTTATTTTAGTTTAATCTTTTTTATTTTAGTATATTTTTTTAGGTTTAGGTTTATTATTTTTTTAGTTTAGTTTTATTTTTATTTAATTATTTTATGATTAGGTTTTATTTTTTATTTTAGGCTTAGTTTAGATTTTATTTTATTTTCTTTAGGTTTTAGGATTTTATTTTAAGTTTTGTTTAAGGTTTTATTTTTTAGTTTAGTTTAAGTTTGTGTTTATTTTTAGTTTATTTTATTTTACTTAGGGTTTAAGTTTGTGTTTAAGTTTAGTTTATTTAGGTTTAGGTTTAGGTTTTATTTATTTTAGTTTAGGTTTAGGTTTTTTTTATTTTTATTTTAGGTTTAGGTTTTTTTTAGTTCTGGATTTAGGTTTTATTTCATATTTATTTTTAGGTTTAGGTTTTTATTTAGTTTTTATTTTTTTATTTTAGGTTTATTTTATTTTTATTTTACATTTAGTTTTTATTTTATTTAGGTTTTTTAATTATTTTAGTTTAGCTTTGGTTTTATTTATTTTATTTTAGTTTTTTTATTTTTATTTTATTTTCTCTGATTAGGTTTAGGTTTATGTTTTAATGCTAAGTTTTATTTTATTTTAATTTTATTTTATTTTGGATTAGGTTTTAATTTAGATTTTTAAGTTTTATTTAGTTTAGGTTTAAGTTTTTAGCTATTTAGGGTTAAGGGCTTAGGGTTAGTTGAGGATTTAGGGTTGAGGTTTAGGTTTGGGGTTTATGGTTTAGGGTTTAGGGTTTAGGTTTTAGGGTTTAAGGTTTAGGATAAAGGGTTTTTAGGGTTTAAGGTTTAGGGTTTAGAGTTTAGGTTTTAGGTCTAGGGTTCAGGTTTTAGTTTAGGGTTTTAGGTTTTATATATTTTTTTAATAGAGAACAAATTCAAATTTAACATTTTCTTATTTTCAGATTCATCAATCAAGTAGCACACCATGTTTTCTAAAACACAAGTTATGACATATATAAAAATTGAGCATGCACAGAGAAAATCAAAAACCCTACATAACTAGAATTGTCTCTACTGTAAAGAAATAGTTCCGTAGTGACCGATCTGGTAGTTCTTCAATTTTTCTAGTTCCCATGAACCACGCCTCTCAGTAGTGGGATCCACTATCATATCCCCGCCACCACCACCTATAACCTTCGCCGCCTCCCCAACCAACCACACTACTCTGACCACCACCTTCATATCCACCAACACCTCCAGAACCCCCACCACCACTACAATAACCTCCGCCCTTGCCTTTGCTTCCCCCGCTAAATCTAGACTGATCCTGGTTGATGGTAATGTTCCTGCCGTCAAGGTTCGGTCCATTCTTAGAGTTTAGGTTTAGGTCTATTAGGTTTTAGGGTTTAGGTTTATTTTTTAATTTATTTAGTTACTTTAGGTTTAGGTTTAGGGTTTGGGGTTTAGGGTTTAGGGTTTAGGTTTTAGGTTTGCTTTTGGGTTTTTAGGGTTTAGGGTTTAGGATTTAGGGTTTACAATTGCATGTTAATGTTGTAGGTTTAGGGTTTAGGGTTTAAGGTTAGTTTGAGGGTTTATAGTATAGGGTTTAGGGTTTAGGATTCATGGTTTGGTTTTAAAAAAATTAAGCAAACCACAAGTTTAGTTTATTTAGTACTTTAGGTTGGGTTTAGGTCAGCAGGGTAGTGTCCGTGGTCACGATTTACTTAGGGTTCAGGGTTTGGGTAGGGTTGTGTTTAGTTTAGGGATTTTCAGTGATTCTTTATGTTAATTTAGGTTTTATTTTAGTTTATTTTAGGTTTTAGCTTTATTTTAGTTTAGTTTATTTTATTTTATTTTTTAAGTTTATGTTTTATTTTCATTTTAAGTTTAGGTTTAGGTTTAATTTTATTTTTTAGGTTTAGTTTTAGGATTTTCTTTGGTTTATTTTAGGTTTTATATTTTAGTTTAGGTTTAGGTTTATTTTTAGTTTATTTTATTTTATTTTGGGTTTAGGTTTAGTTTATTTTAGGTTTTGGTTTATTTTATTTTTATTTTCAATTTAGGTTTTTTTATAGTTTAGGGTTTCAGTTTTATTTTTTATTTATTTTTAGGTTTTATTTTAAGTTTTATTTTTTATTTCATTTTTATTTAGTTCTTATTTTACGTTTAATTTTATTTTATTTAAGCTTTTTATTTTTTAGATTAGGTTTTTTATTTATTTTATTTTAGTTTAGTTTTTATTTTTCATTTTATTTTATTTTTACATTTAGGTTTAGATTTAGTTTGAGTCTTAGTTTAGGTTTTTATTTTATTTTATTTTATTTAGGTTTCTATTTATTTATTTATTTTATTTTTAGGTTATATTTTTATTTATTTTTATGTTTTATTTAAAGTTTTTTTTAGGTTTATAGTTTTTTATTTTATTTTATTTTTATTTTACCTTTAATTTTTATTTTATTTAGGTTATTTATTTATTTTAGTTTAGTTTAGGTTTTTATTTATTTTATTTTAATTTTAGTTTTTATTTTTTATTTTATTTTATTTTTAGGTTTAGGTTTATGTTTTAGTTTAGATTTTTATTTTATTTTATTTTGGTTTAGGTTTTTTTATTTGTTTTATTTTTAGGTTTTATTAAGTTTAGGTTTAGGTTCTTAGCTTTTTAGGGTCTACAGTTTAGGGTTAGCTGAGGGTTTAGGGTTAGTTGAGGGTTTAGGGTTTAGGGTTTAGGGTTTGGCATTTAGGGTTTAAGGTTTATGGTTTAGGGTTTAGGTTTTAACGTTTAGGGTTTAAGGTTTAGGGTTTTAGGGTTTAGGGTTTAATGTTTAGGGTTTAGAGTTTTTAGGGTTTAAGGTTTAGAGGGTTTAGGTTTAGGTTTTAGGTCTATGGTTCAGGTCTTAATTTAGGGCTTAGGGGTTTTGTTTTATTTTAATAGAGAACAAATTCATATTCAACATTTCTTCTTTGTGAATTCATCAACCAAGTAACACAACAAGTTTTCTAAGGCACAAGTCATGACATAGATAAAAAAAACATGTATAGAATAAATCAAAAACCCTAGATAACTAGAACAATATATACTGCAAAGACACAGTTCCATAAGCAACATCGATAATGCTCTTTAATTTCTCTAGTTCCCAAGGATCCACTATCATATCCCTTCACCACCACCATGGTTGTAACCTCCATCACTCCTCCCGCCGCTATAACCACCATTGCTCTGAGGACCACCTCTATATCCACCAACACCTCTAGATCCCCCACCACCACAATGATAATTGTTGCCTCCACCTTTATCTCCATTATCAAATCTAGACTAAGCCTGGTTTCCAGTAATGTTCCTGCTATCAAAGTTCTGCCCATTCTTAGAGTTTAGGTTTTGGTCTATTAGGTTATAGGGTTTAGCTTTATTTTTTTAATTTATTTATTCACTTTAGGTTTAGGTTTCGGGTTTGGTGGTTTAGGCTTTAGGGTTTAGGATTTAGGGTTTAGGATTTAGAGTTTAGAGTTTTAGGGTTTATGCTTTTAGGGTTTAGGGTTTAGGGTTAGGGTTTAGGGTTTAGGGTTTTGGGTTTTGGGTTTGGGGTTTAGGATTTTAGGGTTTAGGGTTTAAGATCTAGGGTTGTAGCTGTAGGGTTTAGTGTTTAGAATTAGTTTTAGGGTTAGGGTTTATATATATATATATATATATTGGGGTATAGCATTCAGGGTTTAGGTTTTAGGTTTAACGTTCAGGTTTTAGTTTAGGGTTTAGGATTTTTGGTTTTTTTTAATAGAGAACAAATTAAGATTCAACATTTCTTCTTTTGATTTCATTAACCAAGTAACACACCAAGTTTTCTAAGACACAAGCGATGACAATGATAAAAAATTAGCACGCATAAAGAAAATCAAAAACCCTAGATAACTAGAACCTTCTTTACTGTAAAGACACAATTCTATAAGTAGCAGATCAGATCGGTTGGTCTTCAATTTCTCTAGTTCCCATCAGTTCCATATGGTTTAGGGTTTAGTGTTTAGGCTTTAAAGTTTAGAGCTTCTAGGGTTTAGGTTTTAGGGTTTAGTGTTTAGAGTTTTTTTTAACTTAATAGAATTTATTGCTAAAAAAAATAGGTACAAGAAGACCATATTTGAGACTAATCTCAAAAGGAAAAAAAACTACTACTCAAATGAGCTATAGGAGAATCCTAAAGAGTTTAGTCCCTAAACTAATACATCAAAGAACAATAAAGAAAAGAATAAAGACAAAACTAAAAAAAAAAAAACCCAAGCAAAAGGTAGCAAAGGGGAAGAATCCACGGAGCTCCGAAAGAACTTCCAAAGAGACGAAGATCCATAAGAAAAGGAAACCTACAATCTCCAACTGAAGACAACTCCAGCCATCTAAGAAAAAGAAGACCATCAATAAGACTCCAGCCCCCTCCAACAAGAAGAAGAGACAAACTGAAAAAGAGAACCTGCAACCTACAAGAAATCTTAGCCAGAAGAGGATCAGAAACCATAAAGAAAAAAAAAACTTAGGCTCAGATATGAGGAAAGAAGGATAATCTCAATAATGAGGGGCATCAAATCCTAAGTGTATCTAGCTTCAAAGAAGGGTTACAAATAGGAAAAAGCCACCAACCACAAAATTATCAAGAAAAAAATCCATCATATCATCATAGCCATCCCAACCAAAGAAAAATACAAATCTATCATAGTAGCCACCCAGCCAAAGAAAAAGTGAAGCTAAGGAAAAAGAAAGAGAGTGGAGAGCAACATTTAAAATTAACATAAGGCAATCTCAACAAAACCAAATATGAACACCTCTTAAAAAATGGAGAAAAGAAGCTCACAACCCAAAAAAGGAAAAGTGCCCTCAAAGGCAATGCCAATAGAGCCCACAACAACACCAATCCAAAGCCACCAAGGCACCAAGCCAACAAAGCCCACAACAACACCAATCCAAAGACATTAAGGCACCAACCAAAGGAAAGGAAACAACTAACAGAGGACCCAAGAAAAATAGCTCAAGAATGACCAAGAGAACCAAACCAACCAATAAAAAAAAGAAGAAGGCCTGCAAAAGCTAAAATAAATAGCTAGAGAAATAAACAACCAATGGACAAACTGCACCAAGGACAGAAAGCCCAACCTACCACCAACAAAGAGAATAAAAGCACCAACCAAAGAAAGGCAACCAAATAGGAACAATACCATCAGCACAAAATCAACCAACCAAAGGGCACCAGAAAAAAAACCTAGCAAATAGAAAGCTCGAAGAAGGAAAATGAGGCAAGAAGCCAATACTCGAGCTAACAAGAAAATGCACAGCAAAAGCTCAACCAATAGAGAAAAAATTAGCCAAAAGAAAAAACCTCTCAATGATAGGAGAGATTATTTTCAAGAAGCTTCAGAATGTGTAACCCTCGGCAAGTGAGGAGGGGCATAAATCTGAACACTATTTTTTTCTTTTTCTTCTTATAAATAGTTTTATAACCATGCCCTTTCTCCAACAAATCTCCATCTGAAAATGAATCAGTATTGTTATAAAAGTCATGTGGATCAGAAAAAGCTATCAATTCCAAAGATGAGCATTCAGAATCATCCATAGCATTAGACAATGGAAAATCTAAAATAGTATGCATTTTAGAATAATAAGTGAAAGGTGAAGAAATAGCTTTATTAAGAAGACAATTATCAATATTTTCACCTCCCAACAAAATCTTAAGAGTATCCTCCATGTCTTCATTCACAAAAGAAGCAAATGAAGTAGAATCCAGATCTTCATTACAATCTTCATGTAAGGGATTAAAATAATCCCTTAGAAATAAATAGAATATTACCAAAATTATGAACATAATTACCAGCCATAAAAAACCATCTTTTTGAACTAAAATGAGCTATTCACAATGACAGAATTATCATAGGTATCTAAATCTTATTTTTTAAATGAAGGATCACCAATATTAACAAGATTGTTAGGACCAAAAGTTAAAATATCAGAAATAAGAACATTCTTTTCACCACCATTCTCAATCAAAGAAGGCAAAGAAATAGTCTCTTTCCCATGAGCTAAAGCAGACATAGGAGAAAGAGAAACATCAACCAACTGATTGGAAGAAATGGTGTTAACATCAACAATATTCGAACCATCAACATGAAAGGAGTTATGCACAACATCCAAACCATTAGAATCATTAACCACAACCTCTAAAGTCTTCCCTGTAATAAAATCATCAAAAGGAACACTTAGAGCATGATTATTAGTTAAAACTTGTTCAGAAACATCAAAATTAATTTTCACATTAGACAAATCTTTAATTGGTAATACTTTTTTAGAAGATTCAGAAATCTTGCTTTGCAAAACATCAACATTTTGAAAAGCAGATTTCCCTTTATCCAACTTGAGAGAATAATCAATTTTTTTGACAATTGAATTCTTATAGGTGATTTTCTTCCTAAGACAGGGATGAACAATAAAGCATTCAGAAATTTCATGCCCATGAATCTTATAATGATTACAAACAATGAAAAATTTCTTAAATATAACTTTGTGAAAATAATCACATTTCTTCAAACCCAACCAAATTTATTTCGGATATTTTTTAGTAATATCAATCTCTACAAGAATTATAGCAACATATGGTCTAGAAGAAGCAGTTGTTGCTTGATCAACTTGCAAAGGTTGACCAAAAATTGACCCAATTGCATAATGAATCTGATGATTAAATAGATGAATCTATAAGTTAGTTAAAGAAATCCAAATGGGAATAATTGGAGACTCTTCATTAACATCAAACATAGGCATCCACTTCAGAAAATGCCTTTGACAATTAAAAACATAGTAAGATTGCCTAGAAATAATTCTTCCATTATCAAGGTATGTAAAAAGCTTAATTAGAACATGCCTTGCATCAATCAGCCCAATAGGAAAAGAACCAGATAAATTTATGTTATGAAATAAGAACGAATATCTTCCATCTTTAGTCATTTAAATGTAAACTTTTTAATCAAAGAAAAAGTAAAAGGCTCACCTAATCTTTCAATATCCTCATCTGAAATCATAATTTTTGGAGTACCTTTAAAAGTCATACGAAGCAAATTCAAAGTAGGCTCAGTAGAGGAATTCTTACAAGCGAAAGCCTCTTTGAAAGACTTAGTAACAGTAGGTAATTTAGAGGTAGGATTACCTAAAAAATCTGATGCCCTAGTGGGATCCATCAGCACATGGGATTTACCCTGTGGACTTGAAGAAGCTGATGGCATGACTCACGGTGCCATGACGAGAACAAGTCGAGATCAACCCAAGGCCAACAATCTATAGGGAATCCAAGTGAGAAAGTGCTCGAAAACTCACCAAGAATGCAAGGGATCCCGAAATTGCCCAACAATAGGGTTTAGTTTTATTTTAGGGTTTAGGTTTTAGGTTTAGTGTTTATTAGTTATTATTAGGTTTTATTAGTTTTATGTTTAGTTTAGTTAGTTTAATTTTATAGTTTTAGTTTTAGTTATTATTACTTTTAGGTTAGTGTGGGGGGAGTTTAGGTTTTGTTTATTACTTATTTAGTTAGTTTATTTAGTTAGTTTGTTTATAGGGTTTAGTTTATTTTAGCTTATTTAGTAGTTATTAGTTAGTTAGTTATTTATTTAGATTAGTTAATTATTATTTTTAGTTTATGGGTTTATTATTATTTAGGTTTTAGTTAGTTTTAATTAGTGGTTTAATTTTATTAGTTTAGTTTTGTTACTTTATTTATTAGTTTAGTTAGGGGTTTAGGTTTATTATTATTAGTTTTTTTAGTTTAGTTTATGGTTTAGTTTTTTATTAGTTATTATTAGTTATTTATTGTTTATTATTATTATTATTACTATATTATTTATTATTAGTTTGTTTTAGTTTAGTTTATTTTAGTTTATTATTATTATTTATTATTATTATTTAGTTTATTTATTTAGTTAGTTTAGGGTTTTATTATTTAGTTATTTATTAAATTATTATTATTAGTATTATTAGTTAGTTTTTATTTATTATTATTATTATTATTATTATTATTATATTATTATTATTAGTTTTATTAATTTAGTTATTAGTTTTATTATTATTATTATTATTATTATTATAATTATTATTATTATTATTATTATTATTATTAGTTTTATTTATCGTTTGTTAATTTAGTTATTTAGTTTAATTATTTAGTTAGTTTTTTTTTATTTAGTTATTAGTTTATTAGTTTATTATTTGGGAGTTATTATTAATTTTTTAGTTAGTGTTTTATTATTAGTTTATTATTATTAGTTATTAGTTAGTTTATTAGGTTTAGTTATTATTATGTTTATTTATTAGTTAGTTTTTATGGTTTTATTAGTTTAGGGTTTAGTTTTATTAATTAGTTACTTAGTTATTATTAGTTATTATTAGTTTATTAGTTTAATTTTAGTGTTTATTATTTATTGGGTTTAGGTTTATTTATTAATTAGTTTAGTTTTATTAGTTAGTTATTTTATTAGTTATTAGTTTATTATTATTTATATCCATTTTATTAGTTTTATTTAGTTTATTATTAGTTTTAGTTTATTAGTTATTAGTTTTTTAGTATTATTTATTAGTTTATTAGGTTTTATTAAGTAGTTATTACATAGTTTTAGTTTAGTTTTATTATTAATTTATTAGTTTTTTTAGTTATTATTATTACTTTTACTAGTTTATTTATTAGTTATTTTAGTTTAGTTTAGTTTGTTATTATTAGTTTTATTATTATTAGTTTTATTTAGGGTTTAGTTCATTAGTTTTTTTTTAGGGTTTAGGTTTTTTTTAGGTTTATTTTTTATTTTTATTTAGTTTACATCATTTATTTTAGGTTTATTTATTTTAGTTTAGGTTTTTTATTTTATTTTACTTTTTAGGTTTAGTTTAGGATTATGTTTATTTTTTATTTTTAGGTTTTATTTTTATTATTTGGTTTTGGTTTAGGTTTATTATTTTAGATTTAGGTTTAGTTTATAGCCCATTTTAGGTTTTTAGTTAGAGATTATTTTAGATTTATCTTTAGGTCACTTTAGGGTCAGGTCAGTCAGTTAGTTTAGGGTTTAGGTAGGGCCTAACGAGAGCCTAACTATTATTTGGGGGTCAGTTTAGCTCAGTTAGTCAGGGTCTTGGGTTGGGCCTGACAGAGTCAGAGTAGAGGGCCCAGGCCCAGTAGGTTTAGTTTGGCCCAGGGCCCAGGCCTGGCTCCCGGCCAGGTCATAGCGCCTTTTTTATTTAGTTAGTGGCTCAGTGGAGTCAGTGGTTTAGGCCTTTATGGTTAGGGCCTAGGGCCCAGGATTTAAGATTAGGCCTAGGAGGCCCAGAATCAGTGTTCCGCCTGGGGTTTCAGTGATCAGGCCTGGATGTGGGTTAGGCCTGACTCTGTGCAGGCCCAGAGTTTTATGGCTCAGGGCTCAGGGCCTGGTGCAGTGAGGACTCCAGACTCATGGCCTAGGGCCGAGGTGTTTAGGCCCTGGGCCAGTGGGTTTTTTGGCGAGGCTCAGATAGATTTAGGTTGTGGGCCTATCAGTAGGCTCAGTGGTTAGGTTAATTTTATTAGGGCCAGGAGGTTGGCCAGGGTCAGGTCACAAACCAGGGCTCAGGCAGTGTTTCAGATCTGCTGATCATGGTTAGTAGAGGCTCAGGTCCAAGGTTTTGGGTTTAAGAGGATTTAGGAGGCCTAGGGCCTGGGAGGTGGGTAGGATCTTTTAGGTTTATTTATTCTTTAGTATTTATTTATTTTAGGTTTATTTATTTTATTTAGCCTTTGATTTTAGTTTATTTTAGAGGATCATGTTTTTTTTTATTTAGTTTTATTTTTATTTTATTTTAGGTAGGTTTATTTTTTATTTTAGATTTTGGTTTAGGTTTTAATTTTTTTTTAGGTTTAGCACAGTTTGATTCTGATTTTTTAGGTTTTTTTTAAGTTTAGCTTTATTTTATTTTATTTTATTTAGTTTAGTTTTTTTACTTTTATTTTAGGTTTAGGTTTAGGCTTTATTTATTTTAGTATAGTTTATTTTAGTTTAAGTTTATGTTTATTTTAGGTATGTTTTTTTTAAGTTGGGTTTAGGTTTAATTTTATTTATTTTAGGTTTTTTAAGTTTATTTTTCAGGTTTAAGATTATATTTAATTTTATATTTTATTTTATTTTTTTACATTTAGTTTTATTTTATTTAGATTTTTATTTTAGGTTTATTTTATTTTAGTTTAGTTTAGGTTTTTATTTATTTTACTTTTTTTAGTTTTTATTTTTTATTTTATTTTATTTTTAGGTTTAGGTTTTTATTTTATTTTCTTTCTTTTATTTTATTTTGGTTTAAGTTTTTTATTTATTTTATTTGCTGGTTCTATTTAGTTTATGTTTAGATTTTTAGGTTTTTAGGGTTTAGTGCTTCGGGTTTAGGATTTATCGCTTAGGATTTTAGGGATTAGGGTTTTAGGATTTAGGCATTTGGGTTTTTAAGGTTTAGTGTTTAGTCTTTAGGGTTTATGTTTTGTGGTTTAGGTTAGCTTAGGGTTTAGGGTTAGTTTAGGATTTATGGTGTAATTAAAAGTGCAGTTAAGGTTTAATTAGTCAATTTTCCTAATTGAGTGAGGAATAAATCTCAAGAAAATTATGAGAGGAAGAGGTCATCCCATAAAAATTACTCAATTAATTAAAGAGTAATTAAGCTAATAAAATTTTTAATTAAACCTTAATTATTGTTCAAAATTAGTTAGAATCATTTTTGATTAATTCTCCTCTGAAATACCTATAAAATGAGTATTTATTTGTATTTTTTAATTTCTCTATGATTTTTTTATGATTTTATAGAAGTTTTAGCCATTAAAAATGATTAATTAAACAAAATTAAAGCCTAATCCTATTGCCGCAAAGTATAATGCTGACACGGCGCACTTTCCACATGGCACCGCGAGATTGGCTAATTAAAAGATACCTGACTCAATGCCTATGTGGTGGTGGCGGACATGTTTTCTCATCCGCCATCCGATCTAAGATCTGACGGCTATAATTAATCCCACAGCTTAATAGGATTAAATTAGATTGATCTAGCAGATCTAATCATGATCGTCTATTTTGATCATGTGGAATAGACAATGCATGATCTAACGTCACACGAGTGAGGGAGAATGGAGTCCATCCGGCATTGCTCACTTGATTTGAGCTTACCCGAGCTCGGATCAACTCCAAAAGGATCCCACACCTTCAGGACATCGATCGGAGGGAATCCAATGTCAAGATCACACTAGATGCAAGTTTTCTTCAAAAACCTCCAACCAATTTTTACCTAAGGATCCATTTTGGAAGCATACCTCACCGGAGTTCAAGACTAGCAGATTGAATGATTGAGGAAGCTTCATCTAGTGGAGAGAGAACCCTGTGAAAGAATTGGATCAACCTCGACGCTCGAAGGCCAAGGAACCAATGATTTGGAGCTCGCTTTGATCAAAGTCCCACCTTCGATGCATGGGAGATGATTCGGCTCTAGTTCGACGAGGCCTAAGGAAGGTGCGTGCAAAGTTAATTTGAGTTTCATGGAAAAATGGGGAAGTTAGGTCAGAAATGGTAGTGTCCTATTTCAAGATGGATGGGAATGACATTTTATGATCAAGGAATGAGCTTGTGACAGGGAATGGCGGCTTGTCTTGGGTAGCTAGGCTCTAAGGAATAATTTTGTGTGTGTTTGAGTGGAAGCGAGGGTGTATACCCACATCATCTTGATCAAATGGTGGGATGGGTCTTCTGGTTCGACCATCTCGGAGTCGCAGGCACCTGAGGAGGTGGGTTTGGTCAGCTTGGTTAGTTGAAGGTGTGGAGGTCGCTGCCAAGGAGGAATCATGGGTTTCCTATGAGTTTCTAATGCTCCAATGGGGAGAGTGAGGCGATTTCACCTCCCATGGGTCATGACCGACCCATCCACCACTTGAGTCAGGTTGGGTAGTGTCCTAGGGGCCTAGGTGAACCATTAGGAGAGTACCAAGTGGCCAACGAGTGAAAATGACCACTTATATTGGTGATTTATCTCATATGATGCCCTTGACCCAAGGGAAGAATGATCATTTAGCATTTGATTTGATTTGGACAGATTTGAAATGAGCCAAAAGTGGGTTAGCCCAAATTTTAAGTCAATTGGATTTGATTTTGTTAGGTTTGACTCAATTTGACTCATTTAGGTCAAATTGGGTTAGCTTGGGTCAAGTTAATGAATTGGTCAAATTGGGTCAAACTAAGGGTTGGGTCAAGTTCATATGATCATTTGGGATGTTTTGGTTCAATTAGTTTGGTTTAGTTTGGCTTAGATTTAACTTTGGCTCATTTGAATTCATTTGGGTCAAATGGGTTAAGTTGACTAATTTGATCAAATTGGCCAAATTGGCTTGGGTTGGGTGTTGGTTTGGGTTTAGTTGACCAATTGAAGATGATTGTAGGCATTGGTTTCAATTAATTTTGATTTGGTTTTGATTTAGGCCAACTTCAACCTTTATGTCAATTTGGGCTAAGTAGGTAAATTGGGTTCAATTGGGTCCAATCATGGTTTTGGTCAAGTTCAACAATCAATTTGGAATGAACTTGAGCTATTGGTTGTAATCAATTTGATTATATTTTGATTTAATGCAATTTGGTCTTTTAGGTCAATTTGGGTCAACTTGGAGGGCCAATTAAGTTTGGATTGAGTCAATTGAAGGTCAACTCATATTCAAATATTGATTTTGATTTGGTATGAATCATTGGTTTCAAGGGATTTGACTTAGGTTGCAATTTGACTAGTTTGGGTTCATATGGGTTAAGGGGTTGACTTGGTTAAATGACCAAGTTTACTTGGTTTGACACAATTTGTGACAATTGATCAACCTAAGGTGATCAACAATCATGAGGAGATTTTGATGGGCTTGGTTCAAGCCAATTTGGGTAGGATTAGAACTTGGCTCAAATAGGTCAGATTGGCCACTTTGGGTCAAGTAGACCAATTAGGTTTAGTTGGCTTGATTTTGGGTTGAGTTTGATTTAGTTGAGTTTATATATAGATTTGGGATTGATATATAAATTCAATGTATTTTTGGGTTCAAATGGGTTTTGGTTCATTTGAACAAGTCAAAAGGGTTAAGTTGGGTTGGACTTTGGTTTATTTTGGTTTGGCTTGATGATTGTAGATTTCATTTATATTTTTGAATATGATTGAAGGAATGATTAATTCATGAGAAAATCAATTGAATTTGGGTTTTGGAATGAAGGAATTTGACTAAGTCCATGGAGTTGGGTCATGTGGCTTAGTTTTTTATTTAGATTTAGTTTGATTTAGTTTTGATGATTTAAATGTATATTTCATTTAAATTTTCATGAAGATGATTGAAAATATGATTGATTTATGAGAAAATGAATTGAGTTTAACTTGATTTGGATTAAGATATGGCTAAGTCCATGGGATAGGTCATATGGCTTTAGACGGGTTTTGATTTAATTTTATTTAGTTTGATTTAGTTTTGATCATTTGAATGTAGATTTAATTTATATTTAGGAAGATGATTCAAGATATAAATTTATTACCAGAAAATCAATTGATTTTTGACTGATTTGGATTAAGATTTGGCTAAGTCCATGACATATCATCAAGGGTTTTTCATCTTTAGATTTGATCATGGGCTTCAACAATTTGGTTTGGAATTTTGGGTTTGGATTTGGATTTGAATTTGATGTTTGAATTGAACTTGAGGTTTGGTTTGAAAAGGTGAACATGAATTCGATTTAGGTTGTAGGGTAGGTGGATTATCTTAATCCCTAAGGCATAACTTAATCCTATGGTTAACCCTTCTAAGTATTTAGGCTTAGGTTAAGTGTTTACCTAATTGTTAGAAGTGTCTTATGACTAGGGAAGTCTTAGTGTCTCAAAGACTCCTAAGTCTAAGATGGGAAGATTGAATTCACGCTCCAAAAGTGAGGTCAACAGGCCTCAGGCTCCATAGTGTTGCCCTTGGAGATAAATGATTGGAAGACCAAAACCAAGTTTCACATTATAGACTCGGATACATCTTTCAACGCTTTGTTTAGGCGACCATGGATACATGAGAACAACATAGTTCCCTCCGCTCTACATAAGTGTATGAAGTTTGTGAGAGGTCAGATCATCTATTATGTCAAAGGAGATCTCCAGCCATTTACAGTTCGTGAGGTCGACATATATGAGGATGCGGCTTACTATCTCGTTCAAAATTAACAAGTCTATTCCCGTGAACTTGGCCAAAGTTTAAAAATAAAAAAGAAAAGAAAAGATAAAGATAAAAGAAAGAACAAAAGAAAAAGAAAAGAAAAGAGAAAATGAAAAAGAAAATAAAAGGGAGCAGAAAAAGACTTGGAGGAGGAAGTGGAGCCTGACATTAGATTCCACACACAGTTTGTTACTCCATTCGAACATATGGGTAGGACGACTGATCTCCACTAAGAGGAAGAGACCAATTCAGGTAGTCCTGGGTGGATAACCTTATTGGCCACCCAATAGAAGATATGTCCCAGCTACCATGAGTACACTTGCTATCCATATAGAATTAGAATCTAGTTCATAGGATGAGTCTTATATAGTTAACAGACTAGCCAACTCTTTTTAATAGTAGATTTCCTTAGAGGTGACACTTGAGCCAGATAGCGATGAAGACCAGGCACCAAAGCAAAGCATAAGTGTATCCAAGCCTATATGTGAAATAGGCATCGCTTGGTAACCTTAGCTCTAACCACACTTCTTAAAAGTGAGGGTTTGGTTAAGGAAGCCCCTAAGTCATCCACAAGTGTGAATACTGAGGTTCTTTCTCAGAACATCATGTTCAAGTCAAGAAGTTGATGTAGAACTTGAGAATGATTCATATAAAGTATTAATAGAATTACCTTTTAATTGGTACTTGCCTTGTGTTCATAATTTAACAAAGAAAGGGTTAACTCGACATACTTGGTCAAAGCATAGGTCACTAATTTGAAAGAATATGGAAGAACAAATGCAAAAGCACTCAATCAAGACCAGGACTATGATTCAGTACATTGGGTCCAGTCGATGATGACGATTACTGCTTAGACATCTCTAATTATTTGGAATCTGATATGTTCTTTTCAAATCACATTAACTCATATGAGGAGCTATGCCTAGAAACTTCAGATGATCCAAATGATTTGAAGTCAAAGATGCACCACCAGAGTTCGAAGAAGAGATCAAGTCAACCATCGGTGAGCTCAAGGAAATTAGGAGCATCGCTTTGTTGAATGAAATTGAAACCAATGACTTAGTTAGGCCATTAACTGAGTTTAAGGACTGCTTTGCATGGAGTTATGAAGAGATGCTTGGATTGGCTTCTGATGTAGCGGTCCATAAACTAGCAATAGAGCCTACTGCTAACCCTACCAAGCAAGCTCAAGATGGATACGATTAGACATAGAAGAACATATCATTTCTAAAATCAAGAAACTATTCTATGCTGGCTTCATTCGAGAAGAAAAATACCCTACCTAGTTAGCCAGCGTCGTCCTGTTACAAAAAAGAATTGCCAAATTCACATATGCATTAATTTTAGGAATTTAAATAAAGCATGCCCAAAAGATGAATTTCCACTACCAATCCCAGAGCTGATGGTGGATATTGCCTCATTTCATGTAGTCTTCTATTTCATGGATGGCTCATCTGGATATAACCACATAAAGATGGCCCCTAAAGTTGAAATAAACACTACTTTTAGAACCCTGATCAGATTCTTTTGCTATAAGGTCTGCCTTAAAATACCGGTTACATACCTGACTATGACTCAAATCTTTGATGAACTCATTCATCATCAAGTTGAGTGCTATGTCGAGGATCTCTTGGTCAAAAGTATAGAAAAGGAAGACCATCTCTTTAACTTGAGAGTAGTTTTTGAATAATTAAGATAATTTAACCTCAAAATAAACCCCCTGAAGTGTGCATTCAGAGTAGCATTAGGGAAATTCTTGGGTTTGTTGTTCGACATGAGGGTATCAAAATCTATCTGACGAAGATCAAGGAGATATTAGAAATGCCACCCCCTAAAATTTTAACTCAACTCAGATCATTCGAAGGGCGGTTGGCATATCTAAGATGCTTTATATCCAACCTATTGGCAAGATGTCATTCTCAACACTTGTCAAAAAGGATGTCAAGTTCAAGTTGGATGATAAGTGTGAGCGTGCCTTTGAAGACATCAAGCATTACCTGATGACACCGCTGGTTCTAGCAGCCCCTATCCCGGGAAAGTAGCTCATACTTTACACTGCTGTGTTAGATGACTCCCTTAGTGCTTTGTTGGCCCATGCCAACGAAAAAGGAAAGGAAAACACACTCTACTACCTCAACCATCATCTAATCCCTATTGAGGCTAATTATCCACCCATTGAGAAGCATTGCCTAGCTTTGATCTTTGCATCCCAAAAGCTACATCACTACATGCTTCCTCATAAGGTGGACTTAATCTCTAAGATCAATCCACTATAATATCTCATGACACGGTTGACACTATCTGGATAGTTGGCACGATGGTCCATGACCCTCTTATAGTTTGAAATTACCTTTGTACCCCTTCGTGTGGTGAAAGGACAAGCGCTAGTGGATTTCTTAGCAGCACACCCACTTCCTGCTTACTCTCTGCTTAGTGATGATCTCCTCGATGAACAAATCTTGAACTTAAGGGATACTAGGATTCACCACTAGGAGATGTACTTTGATGGTGTGGCTTCCTCTCAAAGAAGAGAAGAACCACAATCTACTATTCCAAGAAAGGCAGAGGTAGGAATAGTTCTCTTATCTCTAGACCGCAATGTGATGATATTCTCATATCATATATCTAATATTTGCACCAAAAATAAAGCTGAATATGAGGCTCTGATTGTCAGTCTAGAGTTAGCCTTTACTCTGAGCATCCAAAACATCAACATTTTTGGGGATTCTCAACTAGTTATCAACCAAATTGTTGGGTCCTATAAGGTTATATAGCCCAAGCTCCATCACTACCACAAGTACACCATAGAGTTATTGGCCCAAATCCTAGAGGTTACCATCTATAAGATTCCTCGAGGAGAGAATGTCATAGAGTATGCTTTTGCCAAGCTTGCTAAGGAGTTAGCATATCCGGAGGATGATTCTATATCAATAAAGGTACAAAATAGACAAGTCTTATCCCTTATTGATATTGAACTTATCAAAAAGTACTCTCTTGAAGGGGAGGTTTCCATTGCCAAGAAAGAGGAGAAGTTATATTGGAGGAAACCATTCATAGATTACCTAAATAAAGGCAAACTACCTCAAGAGAAGTACCAAGCCCATCAGATGAAGTAAAGAGCACTTTCCTACACTCTTGTGGATGGTGTCTTGTACTAGTGGTCTTTGATCATATATGGTTATGTTGTTTAGATAAGCACGAAGCCCGTAAGATCATGATCGAGGTACACTCAAGATTATGTGGAGCCAACCAATCCAGTTTGAATATGAAAGCTAAGATCAAGAGACTAAGATACTACTAGCCAACGATGATCAAAGATTGCATGGATACGGCTAGGTGATGCCACCAATGTCAAATACACAATGGGGCCCTACACCAACCACTCAACATTCTACATCATACATCGGTCTCATGGACTTTCGAGTATTTGGGGACCGACATAGTGGGTTTGATTGATCCTCCTTCTTCCAAGGGTCATCAGATCATCTTACCTGCTATTGACTACATTTCCAAATGGGTGAAGGCAATTTTGCTCAGAGAGGTCGCAACTCAGCATGTGCTCCAATTTTTTAAGAACCATATCGTATATAGGTTCGGAGTGCCTCAATTAAATAATATCTGAAAATGGTACGTCATTCAAGAGCATCAAGATCAATAACTTTGCCAAGAGATACAACACAGATTTGAGATATTCTACCATCAACTACCTGAGGGCAAACGGCTTAGCAGAAGCCATCAACAAAACTGTCATCTAAATACTAAAGAAGACACTCAACAATAATAAGCGATTGTGGCATGAGTAGTTAGTTGAAGCCTTGTGGGCCTACCACATCTCATATAGAACTCCTACTCAATCTACTCCTTTCTCATTAATGTATGGGTCTGAACCCGTTCTACCATTTAAAGTCCAACTTCCATCACTAAAGATAGTTGTGGGTAGCAAGATCACAGAATGCCAAGTTACGGTTAGAAGAGCTTGAAGGTTTGGAGGAGAGACGCTTGCGGGCATGCTAAAACCTCAAGTTGTACAAAGCTAAAATGATTCAAGCTCACAACAAGTTGGTCCATCCTAGATCTTTTCAAGTATGAGAGCTTATTTTACTTTTAAGGAGACTGATTGTTGCCCGTGATAAGATGGGAGGCAAGTTTGAACTCACTTGAGAAGGCCCTTTTGTCATAGAGAAGTCCTACCAAGGAGGATCTTATCAGCTTATTAATCATAAGGGAGAGCACACAATGTTTCCAATGAATGGGATCTACTTAATGTAATATTATAAATCATGTTTGAAAATAATTATCATCAATGAAAATTCTATTTTGAATGCAATCTCTTCCATGTTAAAAGTATTCTTGTTTATGAATCTGCTGTGATGTGTTTAGGGTAGGTGTAAGGAGTCCGAGTAGAATCCTATCCTTCATCATCACAACACAAATACATACTACACATATACATATAAAATAAATAGATAACTTTTATCTAAGGCTACTTTGAGTTGAGATAATGCCCCCAGTGACACTCACTCAGTAACTGCTCAGGGTCAGCCTGATGTGCTACCCTACTTATGTGTCACCCCAGTGTTCTTCTTGCTTTGGAGGATGTAAGTCTGCTATGCTTTCCTTCCTCACTTGGTCACTATAAACTGAAGAGTGCCTTGTTAGTTTGGTAGTCTTTACTACATGGCCGATAAGCTACCTCATGTTGGCCTCATTTAAGAGGATGTGAGTCTACTACGCTTTCTTCTTGGATTAGCCTTCATGCACTGACTAGGTTTAGTATATTTTAGGTTTAGGATAAGTCCCATAGCGTCTCCTTCCCTCTTGACTGCTTCAAGTCTGGGTCCAGTCCTTCCTTGAGGCTCCTTGCTTAGTAGTCACTCTAGGTCGATAGCATCTATCTTGCCAATGATAGATTATCCTGTTGATCAGTTTCGTTTGAAAAGTTGAAAGCCTACATGCTTTCTTTCCAAATTGATTGTTGCACACCAATAGAACCTTAAGTTGGTTGGTTTTCAATATGCTGATAGATACACCACTCATGCTGATGGATACACCCCTCATGCTGATGGATACACCACTCATGCTGATGGATACACCTTATGTTTGTTGGTTCTCGCACCTTAGGATACACCCCTCATAGCAAATGTAAGTCTACTAAGCTTTCTCGTTGAGTTGGCCACCGTACACTTATAGGCTTTCTTTTTTAGGGAAAAGAATAATGCCCCTAGTAGCACCTCCCTTGTGCACACTATATTTAGATCACATCTTTTGCGACCATATTTAGACAATATGCTAGTTAATATCAGATTGGACAGTTCTTGTTTCCTAGTAACCCATGTGGTTGGAGAATCCATCCTGTGGATCTGCAGATTCACCCTTAGTCTAGTAAATCTGAGATAGGTCAAGGCCAACATAACCCCTTCTTAGTGTGGTCCCTCATACACTAATAGGGTCCACAAAAACATAAAAACAAAAAATATATTCACTTATGGAGGACACCCCTAGTGGTACCATTTCCCATGCATGTATTTTATCTTTAGTGTGAACAAAACGTCCTATAGAATCGCCTGACTACTCTTGAGTTGATATAAGTACCCAGCAACATTCAAGCAATAGCCTCCCTAAGTCAGTTTTGAGTTGTTGTGCTACCAACTAGTCACCCCATCGATTGTTCCCTACTTTAGAAGATGTAAGTCTGCTACACCTTCCTAACACAGATGTTGCACACTGAAAGGCAACCCCTTAGGTTGGCTAGCTCTACCTCACAACCAATAGACTATCCCTTTAAAATTATAAATCTGAAATAGGACAAGTCTGATATAGCACTTTCTCAGTGAGTCCATTGCACATCGACATGATCGATAAATTAAATCTATCAAATTTGACCGAGCTCATATCCCTAGCAGATATGCCCTTATTTCAAAATCAAACTAAACAAAACAAGCTATATTAAATCACATGAAATTAAGATAAAATTAATCCTGACTACTTTTGAATTGACATAAGTCCCCAAGAAAGATTCATAGTCAACCTAGGTCATCAACAAACCTCAGAAGTGGAGCCAAATTAAATTCAAAACCAACCTCCATAGTGGAGCCAAATTAAACCAAATCCCCAATAGAGTCTAAATCAAAGAAATCTAACCAAACTCTTATCCCCAGTGGATACATCCCCAAATAAATCAATGAAATCAAACTCAAATCTCAATACTCAGCTGACAGACAGAACCTGCTTCTCTAGTCAAAGGTTCATATACCAAATCTCCAGAAAATTTGAGCCCATATCTTTAGCAGATATGCCTCCACACCAATTAAAATAAAATAAATTAAAGTCGATTCGATTTTAATCCTCAGTGGATTATAGATTCTTATCCCTAGCGAATCTTCTTTCCATAAACACGTATAAAAATGTGCATGCGCGCATGCCTAATATCTCTCAAAATGACTGAATCATTTCATATTAATGTCTACTAATTTATCATCAGCTTCTTATCTTCTTTATTTTTCTTTTGCAGTGGACCATAATAAACCAAATATAACTAAAATTGTTTAGACTAAAACATGCAACTAACTCCACATATCAAGGGAAGGGGTGGTGAAAATATCAACTGATAAAGCGAGACTAGCAGAAGGGAAAGGGACCAAACTCGACAAATTCAAACCTTATCCTCAACAGATTTTCTTCTTATATGCCCTCGACATAGACTGCTCATATGTCATGTTCAATGCATGTGTGATCCCCTAGTAGATCTCCCTCCATGTCCTTGACATGGAATTCTCATCAAATCTTATTTCTTCTCTTATGAACACCTTTAATACTTCAACTAAAAGCCTAATAATGTATTCATTTAAATAACATCATCTAAACATTGAAATCAATGTTTTATGATTTGTGATGGTGAAAGCATAAACTAACTATATAATATCATGCTAAACATATTATAGTGTCAATTAACACACTATATTATATTATAATATAGTGTGTTATATTATAATGTGTAATAATATAATATATTATCTAACATTACACCTCATTAGAATAACTTAGAAGGAACAAATAACAAAATTTTCACAAAATATGAATAATGTTCATTTTGGATGTAAAATTTTTATTTTTCTATTAGAAATGGTACAAAATAGCATAATTTTGGTGTTGCTTGGTGTGTGTGAATTTGGCCAAATTCTTCCATCTCAACCTTCAAATTAATATTTTTGTGAGTTTTGACCCAATGTATTGTAAGAAAAGTAAAACATAGAAAAATGTATAATAACATTTAGTAACACACCACCACATTCATATATATGTGAAGTTATATTGTAATGTACATTATATTTTAATATGCTTTCATATAATGTATTATCTTACATTACACATTAAAATGAATCACTTTAAGCAAAAAATTTATAAAATTTGGTTGAAAAATGAACATTTATTTTGGATGCAAAATTTTATTCTTTTGATTAAATGACACACCATAGCGCACCCCTAATGATGTTCCCTAAAGCTTGCCTTAAATTTGGCCAAATCCCATCATCTCAGCCTATAAATTAGTATTTTTATGAAATATACCAGTACAAACTCTACTACATCATACTATAATAAACTAAATATGCTAAACAACATGTAGTAATACATAATAGTGTGCTATAATGCATGAAGCTACACTATTTTATGGCATACTATTAAATAATACACTATAAGATATTATATTATATTATATTGCATATCACATCACAAAGGATTGCTTAAGATAAAAAAATCATAAAATTAGTCTAAATAATAAAAAACTATATATTATAGTAATATCACTTACATATTTTAAATTCAAATAATATATTATGATGCCATGCTCTACCTATTATGAATTTGGCCAAATTCCACCATTTTAAAGTCTAAATCAACATTTTTATAAATAATTCTAGTGTAGGCTCGACTGTATGATTGTAAAATACTAAAAGAATTTAAAAATGTGTAGAACAATATATTCTGATATATGATGTTATAATATGCTACAACATATAATATTTATTTTGAACAAAAAATCTTACTTTTTAGACTACAAGTGGAGTAGCACACCTTTGGTTCTACAACCTATTTACCACTTCAAATTTTACAAATTTGATCATCTGGTTTATTAAATCATTCTTTATATGATTTATATTAATATAGACTATAGGGCACAATACCATAATATACTAAAAATTTCAAAATATCTTATAACATCCAAAAACACATCACTACATACTCAAATATATGATGCTACATTATACTATCATATATGGTATTATAATATGATTTAGGGTTAAGGTTTAAGGTATTCAAATCTTTAATAGTCAAGGGAAAGTCTCTTGAAGACATTTTCTTTAGCTACCATAACTATGTTAGGATTAGGTCATTCTTTAGATCTACTCTTAATGACATCTTTACTCAAGGTTTATGATTTAGGGTTAGGGTTTAAGGTTAGTTTAGGGTTTAGGGTTTAGGGTTTAAGGTTTAGGGTTTTTAGGGTTTAGGGTTTAGGGTTTAGGGTTTCGGGTTTAAGGTTTAGGGTTTTAGTTTTAGGTTTAAGGTTTAAGTTTTATTTTAGGGTTAAGGGTTTAGTGTTTAAGGTTTTTTTTTTAAATAGAGAATAATTATAGATTCAATAATTCTTCTTTTGATTTCATCAACCAAGTAGCACCCCAAGTTTTCTTAGATACAAGCAATGACATAAATAGAAAATGAGCACCCATTGACCAAATTAAAAAACCTAGATAAGTAGAATTGTCTCTAATGTAAAAACACAGTTCCATAAGCAATGGATCAGATCAGTCATTCTTCAATTTCTCCAGCTCCAATCAAAACCACCCCCACCTCTTGAGTAGTAGGATCCACCATCATATACCTGATCTCTCCCTCTACTACCACCATGGCTATAACCTCCATTGCTCCTCCCACCTACATAACCACCACTGCTCTGACCACAACCTCCTTATCCATAAACACCATGAGATCCCCAACCATATCTACAATAATCGTTACCTCCACCTTCGCCACCATCGCTAGATCTAGATTGAGCCTAGTTGATGTTCCTAATCAAGGTTCTACCATTCTTAGGTTTAGGATTAGTTTAGGTTTAAGTTTTATTATTGGGTGGTAGGGTTTGGGGAGGTTTAGGGTCAGGTTTGGTGTTTTAGTTTTTGGTGGTATGAGTTTAGAGCTAGTGGAGGGAGTGGAGGTTTTGGAGGTTTAGGTTAGTTTAAGATTTAACGCTCAGGGAGGTTTGTGGAGGGTTTTATAGTTTAGGTCTGTGGATTAAGTTAAGAGTCAGTTAGAGTGTGTTTAGAGTGTGGGTCAGGAGGGTTAGTTTGTGGGTTTAGGGTTTGGTTTAGGGTTTAAAGAGGATCATTTGTGGTCAGTTTAGTTTAGTTTAGTGGATTATAGGGTTTAGGTTTGAATTTAAATTAAGCAAACCGTTAGTTTAGATTTATTTTAGTTTATTTAGTTTATTTTTTTATTTTATTTGAGTTTATTTTATTTTTTTATTTTATTTTAGGTTTAATTTTTATTTTATTTATTTTTAGGTTTATTTTAATTGAGTTTTTTTTTTATATTTTGTTTTTTTTAGGTTTCTTTAGGTTTAGGTTTTATTTTATTTTTATTTAGCTTTATGTTTTTATTTTAGGTTTATTTAGGTTTTATTTTTAGTTTAGTTTAGGTTTATTTTAGTTTATTTTATTTTATTTAGTTTATGGTGGGTTTAGGTTTAGTTTATTTTAGGTGGAGGTTTAGGTATTTATTTTAGTTTATTATATTGAGTTTAGTTTAGGTTTGTTTTATTTTATTTTTTTCAGTTTAGGTTTTATTTTAATTTTAATTTTAGTTTTATTTTATTTTTATTTTATTTAGTTTTATTTTATTTAGGTTTTTTTTCTAGTTTATTTTATTATTTTAGTTTAGTTTAGTTTCTATTTATTTTATTTTAGTTTATTTATTTTTTTATTTTTATTTTATTTTGATTTTTTTTATTTAGATCATAAATTTTATTTAGTTTAGGTTTAGTTTTAGGATTAGTTTAGTGTGGTGGCCTGGCTCAGGCCAGGGTTTGGGTTTGGTTGGCTGGGTTTAGTAGTTAGGTTAGGATGGTAGTTTTAGGGTTTATAGGGTAGGGTCAGGCCTGGTTTAGGGCTCAGTCTTTAGTTAGGGCCTAAGATCACATTTATCTTTTGTGGCTCAGGCAACCCGGCTCAGGTTGTGGTCAGTTATTGTGGCCTGGGTTGGTGGCCTAGTCAGGTCAGTGGGTTACTCAGGTCAGGGTAGGGTTCTCAGGTTTTTTAGGATTTAGGGTAAGGCCTAGTTTATTTATCTTAGTTTAGGTTTTTATTTTTGTATTTTTTTAGGTTTTATGCTTTTGGTTTATTTTATCGTATTTTATTTTTGTTTAGTTTTATTTTTTTATTTTAGGTTTAGGTTTAGGCTTTTAATTTATTTTTAGTTTAGGTTTTAGGTTTTAGTTTAGATTTATTTTTGATTTATTTTAGGTTTATGTTTATTTTTTTATTTTGTTTATTTAGTCTAGGGTTTAGGTTTAGTTTCTTTTAGGTTTAGGTTTAAGTTTTTATTTTAATTTAGATTATTTTAGTTTAGGTTTAGGTTTATTTTATTTTAGGTTTTAGTTTTTTTAGTTTAGGTTTAACTTTTATATATTTTATGACTTACTTTTAGGTTTATTTTTTAGGTTTAGGTTTTTATTTAGTTTTTATTTAATTTAATTTAGGCTTTTTTATTTTATTTTACATTTAGTTTTAATTTTTTTTATGGTTTTTTATTTTATTTTTTTTTTTTTTAGTTTAGTTTAGGTTTTATTTATTTTATTTTATTTTATTTTTAGGTTTTTTTAAGTTTAGTTTAGGTTTTAGTTTAGGCTTTTATCTTATATATTTAGGTTTAGGTTTATTTATTTATTTTATTATTAAGTTTTATTTAGTTTAGGTTTAGATTTATCGATTTTAGGGTGTAGGTTTATTTTAGTTTATTTTGATTTTTATTTTAATTTAGGTTTATTTCTTTATTTAGTTTAGTTTATTTGTTTTATATTTATTTATTTTAGTTTAGGTTTTTTATTTTAATTTATTTTTTAGGTTTTTGTGTAGGTTTAGACATATTTTTTTAGTTTAGTTTTATTTTTATATTATTTTTTAGGTTTAGGATTTATTTTTTATTTTTTTTTGGTTTAGGTTTTAAGTTTTTATTTAGGTTTATTTTTAGGTTCTATTTTTTAGTTTAGGTTTTGGTTTATTTTTAGTTTATTTTATGTTATTTAATTTAGGGTTTAGGTTTAGTTTATTTTAGGTTTAGGTTTAGGTTTTATTTATTTTATTTTAGTTTATTTTAGTTTAGGTAAGGTTTATCTTATTTTGTTTATTTTAGGTTTATGTTTTTTTTAGTTTATGGTTTAGGTTTTATTATTTATTTATTGGTTTTATTTTTAAGTATATTTTTTAGGTTTGAGTTTTTATTTAGTTCTTATTTTATTTAGTTTTAGGTTTGTTTTTTATTTTTTTATGAAGCTTTTATTTTGTTTACGTTTCCTATTTTTTAGTTTAGTTTAGGGTTTTATTTATTTTATTTTAGTTTATTTTTTGTTTTCTATTTTATCTTTTTTAGGCTTAGGTTTAGGTTTTAGTTTATATTTTTATTTCATGTTATTTTATATTTATATTTTGGTTTACATTTTTCTCTATTTGTTTAGGTTTTATTTACTTTAGGTTTAAGTTTCTAGCATTTTAGGGGTTTGGTGATTAGGGTTTTTTAGGGTTTAATGTTTAAGGCTTAGTTTATTTATTTTAGTTTATTTTTTAGGTTTAGTTTTATCTTTATTTTATTTTTTTGTTTAGGTTTTATTTTTTATTTTTAGGTTTAGGTTTAGGCTTTTATTTTATTTTTTTAGTTTAGGTTTTAGGTTTCTCTTTAGGTTTATTTTAAGGATTTATTTTTTAGTTTAGGTTTATGTTTATTTTTTATTTATTGTATTTTATTTAGTTTAGGGTTTAGGTTTAGTTTCTTTTAGGTTTAGGTTTAGGTTTTATTTATTTTAATTTAGTTTATTTTAGTTTAGGTTTAGGTTTATTTTATTTTAGGTTTTAGTTTTTTTTTAGTTTAGGGTTTAGGTTTAACTTTCTATATATTTTTAGGAATTACTTTTAGGTTTATTTTTTAGGTTTAGGTTTTTATTTAGTTTTTATTTAATTTAAGTTTAGGTTTTTTTATTTTTATTTTACATTTAGTTTAAATTTTTTATTGTTTTTATTTTTAGGTTTATTTTCTTTTTTTAGTTTAGTTTATGTTTTTATTTATTTTGTTTTATTTTAGTATTTATTATTTTATTTTAATTTTATATTTAGGTTAAGGTTTAAGTTTATGTTTAGGTTTAGGTTGGTTTAGGTTTTAGTTTATTTATTTAGGTTTAGGTTTATTTATTTATTTTATTATTAAGTTTTATTTAGTTTAGGTTTAAATGTTTTGGTTTAGGGTTGTAGGTTTATTTTAGTTTATTTTGATTTTTATTTTAATTTTGGTTTATTTCTTTATTTAGTTTAGTTTCTTTGTTTTAGGTTTATTTATTTTAGTTTAGGTTTTTAATTTTAATTTATTTTTTAGGTTTTTGTGTAGGTTTAGACGTATTTTTTTAGTTTAGTTTTATTTTTATATTATTTTTTAGGTTTAGGTTTTATTTTTTATTTTTTTTGTTTAGGTTTGAAGTTTTTATTTTAATTTTATTTTTAGGTTTTATTTTTTAGTTTAGGTTTTGTTTTATTTTTAGTTTATTTTATGTTATTTAATTTAGGGTTTAGGTTTAGTTTTTTTTAGGTTTAGGTTTAGGTTTTATTTATTTTCATTTAGTTTATTTTAGTTTAGGTTAAGTTTATTTTGTTTATTTTAGGTTTATGTTTTTTTATTTTAGTTTATTTTTAGGTTTTATTTTATTTATTGGTTTTATTTTAAGTTTATTTTTTAGGTTTGGGTATTTATTTAGTTTATTTTATTTTTTTTTTTTAGGTTTTATTTTATTTTATTTTATGTTTTTTTTTATTTTATGTTTTATTTTTATTTCATTTATTTTTAGTTTATTTTAGGGTTTTATTTATTTTATTTTAGTTTATTTTTTTTTTTTCTAATTTATCTTTTTAGGTTTAGGTTTAGGTTTTAGGTTTTTTTTCATTTTATTTTATATTTATATTTTGGTTTACATTTTTCTATCTTTTAGGTTTATTTACTTTAGGTTTAAGTTTTAGCATTTTACTGGTTTTAGGGTTTTGGGTTTAGGGTAGGTTTAGGGTTAGAGTTTAGGGTTTAGAATTTAGGGCTTAGTTTTAGTTTAGGTTGTGGTTTTAGGGACTTTTATTTCATTAAATTAAGTATAGTAGTAAGTTTAGGTTTATTTAGTATATTTTTAGTTTATTTTATTTTATATAGTTTAAGTTTATGTTTATGTTTAGGTTTAGGTTTTATTTATTTTAGCTTAGTTTATTGTAGTTCTGATTTAGGTTTATTTTATTTTTATTTTAGGTTTATGTTTTTTTTTAGCTTAGGAATTTGGTTTTATTTTTTATTTATTTTTAAGATTTATTTATAGGTTTATTTTTAAGGTTTAGGTTTCTATTTAGTTATTAATTTATTTTATTTGTGGTTTATTTTATTTTATTTTATGTTTAGTTTTTATTTTATTTCCATTTATTATTCTTAGGTTTATGTTTATTTTAGTAGGTTTTCATTTATTTTACTTTAGTTTATTTTATTATTATATTTTATTTTAGGGTTTAGGTTTAGTTTAGTTATTTTATATTTATGATTTATTTTAGGTTTATGATTTTATTTATTTTAAATTTTGAGGTTTAGGTTTTGGTTAGGGAGGAGTGGGAGGTTTAAGGAGTGTAGGGTATGGGAAAATTAGGGTCTTAGGGAGGTTAAGTTTAGAGGTTTAGGATTTAGGGTTGGGTAGGTTAGTATGTAGGGTTTTAGTGGTTTAAGTTTAACATAGTTTAGGTAGTATAGAGGTTAGTTTAGTTAGGTTTAGGATTTAAGATTTAGGGTTTAATGTAGGGTGAGTTTAGAGATTTAGGGTTTATGAGGGATGAAGAGTTAGGTTTAGGGTTTAGGTATTATGATTTAGGTTTAGGTCAATAGTTTTAGTTATGGAGGTTTAGTTTGGATTTGATTAAGATTTAGGTTTTTAGGAGGTTTAGGGTTTAGGTTTGGCTCAGGTTTAGGGTTTGGGTCAGGTTAGGTGGTTAAGGTTTAGTCATGATGGGTCAGTGATCTTTAGGGTTTAGAGTTAGTAATTTATAGCATTTATGGTTTAGGGTTTGGATCATATTTATTTTGTAGTTTATATTTTTTTAGTTTAAGTTTTTTTATTTTAGGTTTAGTTTAGGTTTTATTTATTTAGGTTGGTTTTTTATTTTAGGTTTATTTTGTAGGTTTTTCTTTAGTTTAGCTTAGGTTTATTTAGTGTATTTTATTTTATTTAGGGTTTATTAGTTAATTTTAGGTTTAAGTTTAAGTTTATTTATTTGGTTTAGTTTATTTTAGTTTGGGTTTATGTTTAATTTACTTTATTTATTAGGTTTATTTTTTTATTTAGGTATTATTTTATTTATTTTGGTTTATTTTTATTTATAGTTATTATTATTTTATTTTATTTATATTTATTTTATTTTAAGTCTACTTTTATTTTATTTAGGTTTTTTTTGTTTATTTTATTTAGTTTACTTTAGGGTTTTATTTATTTTATTTTAGTTTAATTTTAATTTTATTTTTATCTTCTTTAAGTTTTAGTTTTATTTAGGATTTTATTTTATTTTGGTTTATGTTTTATTTATTTTATTTAGGTTTATTTAATTTAGGTTTAGGTTTTAGCATTTTAGGGTTTTGGGTGGGTTTAGGGTTTAGGAGGTTTAGTAGTTTAGGTTTGGGTTTTTTTAATTATTTTATTATTTTATTTAAATTAATTAAACTGGTAGGTTTAAGTTTATTTAGTTTATTTTTTAGTTTATTTTATCTTATTTTATTTTATTTAGTTTAGGTTTATCTATAAAGAGAAAATCTAAGTACCCAACATCGATTGTTAGTTTTAGATTTTAAGATGAAAAGTCAGAAGAGAAAAATAAACCAAATTGTTGAATTTAAATTTGTAATAATGCATCCAAATAACTGCTGCTATTTAAAATATTTTTAAAAGAAAACTACAATTAAATTTAGAATGTTCATGAGAAAGCCTTTATGCTAAAATAGAAAGTAATTAAAATTCAGATGTAATGTGCTTGGAGAATCAAAAGGAAAAGCTTCTTTAGCAAAATAGTTGGTAGTAAATGGAAAGAAAATATAGTATTGTTATAAAACTTGGTTTAGATATAAAACTTCGAGAATTGGGAAAGATATAAAGTGGCCTATAGAGATTCTAAGAAAGCATCTTATGATACAAAAAATTTAGCTTTTAGTGATTTATACAATAGATTAGATACCAAAGAATGTGAAAGATGTATGTATAAATTAGCCAACCAAAGAGATAGCAGAAGTAAAGACATAGTTCAAGTGAGGTGTATTAAGGATGAATATAATAAAATGCTTTTTTTAGAAAAGGATATTGAAAATAGTTGGATGAGGTATTTTGATAACCTTTTCAATGAAGGATCTGAAAGTACGATTGATTTTAGCAACCTTAATACCCTAAACAAAAATAGAGAATTTCATTTTTATCATCGTATTAGTAAATCTGAAGTTAGTTAAGCATTAAAGAAAATGAAATGTGGAAAATCAGTAGGACCAGATAATATTCCAATAGAAGTGTAGAAATGTTTAGAAGATCAAGGAATTTCTTGGCTTACAAATCTTTTTAATGTCATTTTAAAGACTAAAAGATGCCGATGAGGAAAGAGTTTTTTTGGTTCCTATATTTAAGAATAAATGTTATGCACAAGAGTGTGCAAATTATAGAGGAATTAAATTAATGTTCCATACATTAAAATTATGGGAGAGTAATTGAGCATAGGTTACGTTGTGATACAGAAGTTTCTCACAATCAGTTTTGTTTCATGCCAGGTAGATCTACTATGGATGCTATACATTTGTTAAGGGGTTTGATGGAGTAGCATAGAGAAAGTAAGGAGGATCTACAAATGATATTTATTGATTTAAAGAAAGCTTATGATAAAGTTTCAAGAGATGTTCTTTGGAGAGTTCTAGAATAGAAAGGAGTTAATATTTGTTTTATTCAAGTCATTAAGGATATGTATACTAGAGCTGTTACTTATGTCCAAACATAAGGAGGATTGACAAAATATTTTCCTATTTCAGTTGGATTACATCAAGGATCAGCTTTAAACCCTTATTTTTTTTACTTTAGTTATGGATGTTCTTAGTAGGCATTTATAAGAAGATGTACCTTGGTGTATGCTTTTTGCTGATGGCAGTCTTCTGTTGATAAGACTAGAGAGGGAGTCCAATAGAAACTTGAATTATGGAGGTCAACTCTAGAGTCTAAAGGTTTTCATTTAAGTAGATCTAAAATAGAATATATGGAGTGTAATTTTAGTTGTAGAAGTTCTAGTGGTAGTGTTGTGACATTAGGTGAACAAGTCATTAATAAGAGTGAGTGTTTCAGATATTTAGGCTCTATTGTTCAAAATGATGGTGAAATAGATGGAGATGTTATTAGTAGAATTCAAGTTGGATGGTTGAAGTGGAGGGATGCATCTGGCCTATTATGTGAGAGAAAAGTTCCACTTAAACTTAAGGGAAAATTTTATAAGATGGTGGTAAGACCTGCAATGACTTATGGTACAGAATGTTGGCCAATAAAAGAGAAGCATAAGACTAAGTTAAGTGTTACTGAGATGAGGATGCTTAGGTGGATGAGTGGCTTTACTCTTAGAGATAGAATTCAAAATGAGTATATTCAAGAAAAGTTGGAGTAGCTCGTGGTAGATAAGATTAGGGAGAGTCCTTAGATGGTTTGGCCATATAAAGCATCGTCTAATGACCCATTAGGAGAGTAGATGCATTAGATTTTTCCTTATGTTAAGAAAGGTAGAGGTAGACCTAAAAAGACTTGGTTAAGATGTATAAAAAATGATCTTAGTATACTTGATTTAAATGAGAATTTGACACATAATAAGCCATAATGGAGACGAAGGATTCATGTAGCTGACCCCACCTAGTGGGATTAAGGCTTGTTATTGTTGTTGTTGTAGGTTTATGTATAGGTATAGGTTTTATTAATTTTAGTTTTGATTTAGGTATATTTTATTTTCCTTTTAGGTTTAGGTTTTTTTTTTAGTTTAAGGTTTAGGTTTTATTTTTTATTTATTTTTATGTTTTATTTAAAGGTTTATATTTTAGGTTTAGGTTTAGGTTTTTATTGAGTTTTTATTTATTTTATTTTAGGTTTATTTTATTTTTATTTTATGTTTAGTTTTAATTATTTAGGATTTTTATTCTTAGGTTTATTTTATTTTTAATTTAGTTTAGGAGTTTATTTATTTTATTTTAGTTATTTTATTAGTTTATTATATTATATTTTATGTTTAGGGTTAGGCTTTAGTTTAGGTTTTTTTTTTTTTTTATTTTATTTATGTTTATGTTTTTTATTTATTATATTTTTTGGATTAATTTAGTTTAGGTTTAAGTTTTTAGGTTTTTAGGGTTTAGGGTTTAATGTTTAGGGTTTAGGGTTTAGGTTAGTTTAGGGTTTATGATTTAGGGTTTTAGTTTAGGGTTTAGGGTTTATGGTTTAGGGTTAGGGTTAGGGTTTAGGGTTTAGGGTTAGTTTATGATTTAGGGTTTAGGGTTAATAGTTTTTTAGTGTTTAGGGTTTAGGGTTTGGTTTAGGGATTATGATTAAGGATTTAGGGTTTAAGGTTTAGGGTTTAGAGCTTAGGGTTTTGGGTTTAAGGTTTAGGGTTATACAGGTTTTAAGTTTAGAGGTTAGTTAAGTTTAGGTTTAGGGTTTTAAGTTTAGGGTTTTAGAGTGAGGTTAGAGGTTTTAAGGTTTAGTTTGGTTTAGTGATTTGGGTTTAGGGATTAACGTTTAGGGTTTAGGGTTAGTTTAGGGTTTAGGGTTTAGCATTTTTTAGGGTTTAGGGTTTAGGTTTAGGATTATGTTTATTTTTTGTTTAGTTTTATTTTTATTTTCCTTTTAGGTTTAAGTATTATTTTTATTTTTAGGTTTTAGTTTAGGTTTTTATTTTATTTATTTAGGTTTTGGTTTTAGGTTTTTATTTTAGGTTTATTTTTAGGTTTTTTCTTTAGTTTAGGCTTAGGTTTACTTTTAGTGTATTTTATTTTATTTAGTTTAGGGTTTATGTTTAGTTAATTTTAGGTTTAAGTTTAAGTTTTATTTATTTTGGTTTAGTTTATTTTAGTTTGGGTTTATGTTTAATTTACTTTATTTATTTTAGGTTTATTTTTTTTAGATTAGGGTATTGGTTTTATTCTTTATTTATTTTTGGTTTTATTTTTAGGTTTATTTTTTGGGTTTAGGTTTTTATTAAGCTATTATTTTATTTTATTTATGTTTTTTTGTTTATTTTATTTTTTAGTTTACTTTAGGGTTTTATTTATTTTATTTTAGTTTAATTTTTTTAATTTTTTATTTTATCTTCTTTTTAAGTTTAGGTTTAAGTTTAGGTTTAAGTTTAGGATTTTATTTTATTTTGGTTTATGTTTTTTTATTTATTTTATTTTTAGGTTTTATTTAATTTAGGTTTAGGTTTTTAGCATTTTAGGGTTTTGGGTTTTGGGTTTTAGGGTTTAGGGTTTAGGGTTGTAGGTTGTAGGTTTAGGGTAAGTTTTAGGGTTTCTGGTTTAGGGTTAGGGTCTTTTAATTATTTTATTATTTTATTTAAATTAATTAAACTGGTAGGTTTAAGTTTATTTAGTTTATTTTTTAGTTTATTTTATCTTATTTTATTTTATTTAGTTTAGGTTTATCTATAGGTAAGAGAAAAAATCTAAGTACCCAACATCGATTGTTAGTTTTAGATTTTAAGATGAAAAGCTGTAAGGGAAAAAATAAACCAAATTATTGTCCTAGAATTAGATGGGGACACTTAAAGAACACAAATAAAAATATTTTTAAGAGCAAGCTACAAGAGATTAGAATTTGGGATGTTCATGAGGAAGCTAACATTATGTGGGAAAAAATAGCAACCGAAATTAAGTAAGTTGCTAAAGATGTGGTTGTAGAATCAAAGGGAAAAGCTTCTTTTAATAAGAATAGTTGGTGGTGGAGTCAGAGTGTCAAGAAAAGATAAAAAATAAGAAGTATTATTATAAAACTTGGTTTAGATATAAAAACTCTGAGAATTGGGAAAGATATAAAAGTGGCTAGAGATTCTAAGAAAGTAATATATGATGCAAAAAATTTAGCTTTTAGTGATTTATACAATAGATTAGATACCAAAGAAGGTGAAAGATGTATGTATAAGTTAGCCAACCAAAGAGATAGAAGTAAAGACATAGTTCAAGTGAGGTGTATTAAGGATGAAAATAATAAAATGCTTTTTTTAGAAATGGATATTGAAAATAGTTAGATGAGGTATTTTGATAACCTTTTCAATGAAGGATCTGAAAGAACGATTGATTTTAGCAACCTTAATACCTAAACAAAAATAGAGAATTTCATTTTTTATCATATTAGTAAATCGAAGTTAGTGATGCATTAAAGAAAATGAAATGTGGAAAATCAGTAGGACCAGATAATATTCCAATAGAAGTGTGGAAATGTTTAGAGGATCAAGGAATTTCTTGGCTTACAAATCTTTTGAATGTCATTTTAAAGACTAAAAAGATGCCAGATGAGGGGAGAAAGAGTTTGTTGGTTCCTATATTTAAGAATAAATGTTATGCACAAGAGTGTGCAAATTATAGAGGAATTAAGTTAATGTTCCATATATTAAAATTATGGGAGAGAGTAATTGAGCATAGGTTACCATGTGATACAGAAGTTTCTCACAATCAATTTTGTTTCATGCCAGGTAGATCTACTATGGATGCTATACATTTGTTATGGGGTTTGATGGAGTAGCATAGAGAAAGTAAGGAGGATCTACATATGATATTTATTGATTTAAAGAAAGCTTATGATAAAGTTCCAAGAGATGTTCTTTGGAGAGTTCTAGAATAGAAAGGAGTTAATATTGGTTTTATTCAAGTCATTAAGGATATGTACTAGAGCATTTACTTATGTCCAAACATAAGGAGGATTGACAAAATATTTTCCAATTTTGGTTGGATTACATCGAGGATCAGCTTTAAGCCCTTATCTTTTTTACTTTAGTTATGGATGTTCTTACTAGGCATTTACAAGAAGATGTACCTTGGTGTATGCTTTTCTTGATGGCATTCTTCGTTGATAAGACTAGAGAGGGAGTCCAATAGAAACTTGAATTATGGAGGTCAACTCTAGAGTCTAAAGGTTTTCATTTAAGTAGATCTAAAATAGAATATATGGAGTGTAATTTTAGTTGTAGAAGTTCTAGTGATAGTGTTGTGACATTAGGTGAACAAGTCATTAATAAATGTGAGTGTTTCAGATATTTAGGCTCTATTGTTGAAAATGATGGTGAAATAGATGGAGATGTTATTAGTAGAATTCAAGTTGGATGGTTGAAGTGGAGGAATGCATCTGGCCTATTATGTGAGAGCAAAATTCCACTTAAACTTAAGGAAAAATTTTATAAGATGGTGGTAAGACAGCAATGACTTATGGTGCGAGAATGTTGGCCAATAAGAGAAGCATAAGACTAAGTTAAGTACAGAGATGAGGATGCTTAGGTGGATGAGTGGATTTACTCTTAGAGATAGGATGCAAAATGAGTATATTCGGAAAAAGTTGGAGTAGCTCGGTGGTAGATAAGATTAGGAGAGTCACCTTAGATGGTTTGGCCATATAAAGCATCGGTCGTAATGATTAGGAGAGTAGATGCATTAGATTTTCCTTATGTTAAGAAAGGTAGAGGTAGACCTAAAAGACTTGGTTAAGATGTATAAAAATGATCTTAGTATACTTGATTTAAATGAGAATTTGACACATAATAAGCCATAATGGAGCGAAGGATTCATGTAGCACCTAGTGGGATTAAGGCTTGTTATTGTTGTTGTTGTTGTAGGTTTATGTATAGGTATAGGTTTTATTAATTTTAGTTTCGATTTAGGTATATTTTATTTTCATTTTAGGTTTAGGTTTTTTTTTTAGTTTAGGGTTATGGTTTTATTTTTTATTTATTTTTATGTTTTATTTAAAGGTTTATATTTTAGGTTTAGGTTTTTATTGAGTTTTATTTATTTTATTTTAGGTTTATTTTATTTTTATTTTATGTTTAGTTTTTATATTATTTAGGATTTTTATTCTTAGGTTTATTTTATTTTTTAATTTAGTTTAGGAGTTTATTTATTTTATTTTAGTTATTTTTATTAGTTTATTATATTATATTTTTATGTTTAGGGTTAGGCTTTAGTTTAGGTTTTTATTTTATTTTATTTTTTATTTTATTTATGTTTATGTTTTTTATTTATTATATTTTTTTGTTTAATTTAGTTTAGGTTGAGGTTTTTAAGTTTTTAGGGTTTAGGGTTTAATGTTTAGGGTTTAGGTTTAGGGTTTAGGGTTTTTGGTTAGCTTTGGGTTTAGGGTTTTGGTTTATAGGGTTTAGGGTTTAGGGTTTAGGGTTTAGTGTTTAGTGTTTAGGCATTAGGGTTTAGGGTTTACTGTTTAGGGTTTAAGGTTTAGGGTTAGCTTAGGGTTTAACATTAGCTTATTGTTTAGGGTTTAAGTTTTAGGATTTAGGGTTTATGGTTTAGGGTTTAGCGTTAGTTTAGTGTTTTGGGTTTAGGGTTAGGGTTAGGGTTTAGGGTTTAGGGTTTAGAGTTTAGGGTTTAGTGTTTAAAGTTAGTTTAAGGTTTAAGGTTAAGGGTTTATGGTTTTTTAGTGTTTAGGGTTTAAGGTTTAGGGTTTAGGGTTAGTTTTAGGGTTTAGGGTTTAGCGTTGGGATTAGGGCTTTTTTTAAAATTAAGTTAACTGGTAGGTTTAGGTTTATTTTGTTTATTTAGTTTATTTTTAATTTATTTTAGTTTATTTTATTTTTTATTTTTATTTAGGTTTATTTTTATTTTAGTTTATTAATTTTAGGTTTATTTATTTTAGTTTAGGGTTTTTATTTTAGTTTATTTTTTAGGTTTAGGTTTTGGTTTATGCTTATTTTTTAGGTTTAATTTTATCTTTATTTTATTATTTCAGTTTAGGTTTTATTTTTTATTTATAGATTTAGGTTTAGGCTTTTATTTTATTTTGTTAGGTTTAGCTTTTTGCTTTATATTTTAGGATTATTTTTAGGTTTTATTTTTTAGTTTAGGTTTAGGATTATTTTTAGTTTAGGTTTTAGGTTTAGTTTCTTTTAGGTTTAGGTTTTATTTATTTATTTTTAGTTTATTTTAGTTTAGGTTTTAGTTTATTTTATTTTATCTATTTTAGGTTTTGGTTTCTTTTAGTTCAGGGTTTAGGTTTAACTTTTTTATTTATTTTTAGGTCTTACTTTTAAGTTTATTTTTTAGGTATAGGTTTTTACTAAGTTTTTATTTAATTTAATTTAGGTACATTTTTTTATTTTACGTTTAATTTTAGTTTTAGTTTAGTTTAAGTTTTTATTTAATTTATTTTATTTTAGATTTTATTTTTCATTTTATTTTATTTTTACATTTAAGTTTAGGTTTAAGTTTATGTTTAGGTTTAGGTTTTAGTTTAGGATTTTATCATATTTTATTTTTTTGTTTTATTTAGGTCTAGGTTTATTTATTTATTTTATATTTAAGTTTTATTAAGTTTAGGTTTAGGTTTTTAGGTTTTTGGGGTTTTGGCTTTACGATTTAGGGTTTGGGGTTTAGGATTTAGGGTTTAGTGTTATAGGTTTTGGGGTTTAGGGTTTAGGGTTTAAGGTTTAGGGTTTTAGGGTTTAGGGTTTAGGGTTTAGGGTTTAGGGTTTGAGGTTTAAGGTTTAGGGTTTTAATTTTTAGGGTTTAGGATTTATGATTGTAGGTTTAGGGTTCAGGGTTTAGGGTTAGGGTTAGTTTTAGGGTTAGGGTCTTTTTTTCTTCTTTTTACTTAAAATTAAATAAGCACATAGGTTTAAGTTTATTTAGTTAATTTAGTTTACTTTTTATTTATTTTACTTTATTTATATATTATATTTTAATTAGGTTTAATTTCATTTTTATTTTATTTAGTTTATTTATTTTGGGTTTATTTATTTTAGTTTAGGTTTTTTATTTTTGTTTTTTTAGGTTTAGGTTCATTTTTTAGTTTAGTTTTATTTTTATTTTATTTTTTAGGTTTAGAGTTTTTTTATGTTTAGGTTTTTTTTTAGTTTACGGTTTAGGTTTTATTTTTAGGTTTATTTTTTAAGTTTAGGTTTTTATTTAGTTTTTATTTTATTTTATTTTTGGTTTATTTTATTTTTATTTTAAGTTTAGTTTTTATTTTATTTAGGTTTTATTTTTTTAGTTTAGTTTAGGTTTAGGTTTTCATTTTATTTTATTATATTTATTTTATTTTGGTTTTGGTTTTTTTATTTAATTTATTTTAAGGTATAGGTTTTTTTTCTTTTTAAGGTTTAGGGTTCAATGTTTGTTGAGGGTTGAGGTTGAGGTTGAGGGTTTAGGGTTTAGGGTTTAGGGTTTATTGTGTAGGGTTTTAAGGTTTTAGGTTTAAGGTTTAGGGTTTAGGTTTAGGTTTTAGGTCTAGGGTTCAAGTTTTAGTTTAGGGTTTAGGGTTTTTAATTTTTTTTAATAGAGAACAAATTCAAATTCAGTATTTCTTCTTTTTGATTTTCTCAACCAAGTCGCACACCAAGTTTTCTAAGACACAAGAGACGACATAGATAAAAAATGAGCACGCATAGAGCAAATCAAAAACCCTAGATAACTAGAACCGTTCTACTATAAAGACACATTTCCATATAGCAGATCAGATAGACCGCTCTTCAGTTTCTCCAGCTCCCATCAGAACCACCCCAGCCTCTCAAGTAGTGGATCCACCATCATATCCTTGATCTCTCTCTCTACCACCCCAATTGTTTTAACCTTCATTGCTCCTCTAGCCTTCATAACCACCACTATTCTGCCCACCACCTCCATATGCACCAGCATCTCCAGATCCATCTCCACCACTATGATAACCGTCACATTCACCGTCGCCTCCACCGCCAAATCTAGAATGAGCCTGGTTGATGTTGATGTTCTTGCCATCAACGTTCTGCCCATTCTTAAGGTTTGGGTTTATTAGGTTTTATGGTTTAGGTTTATTTCTAATTTATTTAGTCACTTTAAGTTTAGGTTCAGGGTTTGGGGTTTAGGGTTAGGGCTTATGGTAAAGGGTTTAGGGTTTAGTTTTTAGGATTTTAGGGTTTATGCTTTTAGGGTTTAGGATTTCAAGGTTTTGGGTTTTAGGGTTTAGGGTTTAAGGTTAGGGTTTAGGGTTTAGTGTTTAGGATTTAGGGTTTAGGGTTTTGAGGGTTTAGGGTTTAGGGTTAGTTTAGGGTTAAGGGTTTAGCATTTTTCAGGGTTTAGGGTTTAGGGTTGTAGGGTTAAGGTTTAGGGTTTTGGGTTTTTTCTTTAATTATGTAAACCACTTGGTTTAGATTTATTTAGTTATTTATTTATTTATTTTAGTATATTTTTTATTTTTATTTAGGTTCAGTTTTTACTTCTATTTAGTTTAGATTATTTATTTTAGATTTATTTATTTTAATTTAGGCATTTTATTTTAATATATTTTTTAGGTTTAGGTTTAGGTTTATGCATATTTTTTAGTTTATTTTTAGTTTTATTTTATTTTTGAGGTTTAGGTTTCATTTTTTATTAATAGGTTTATGTTTGGGTTTTCATTTTATTTTTTCAAGTTTAGGTTTTAGGTTTTAATTTTAGGTTTATTTTTAGGTTTAGGTTTAGTTTATTGTAGGTTTAGGTTTAGGTTTTTATTTATTTTATTTTATTATATTTTAAGGTTTAGGTTTAAGTCCAAGTTTTAGTTTAGGTTTTGTTTTATTTTATTTATATTATTTTATTAGGCTTTAGTTTATTTATTTATTTTATTTTTAGGTTTTATTTAGTTTAGGTTTTGATTTTTAGGTTTTTAGGGTTTAGGGTTTAGGGTTTAGGGTATAATGTTTAGGGTTTAGGGTTTGGTGTTTAGGGTTTAGGGTTTAGGATTTAGAGTTTAAGGTTTAGGGTTTTTGGTTTTAGGGTTTAGGGTTTAGGGTTTTTAGGGTTTAGGATTTAGGTTTTACAGTTTAGGGTTTAGGGTTTTTATTGTTTATCATTTAGGGTTTAGGTTTTATGTCTAGTGTTCAGGTTTTAGTTTAGGGTTTAGGATTTTTTTGGTTTTAAGAAATTGATTCAACATTTCTTCTTTTCAATTTCATCAACCAAGTCACACACCAAGTTTTCTAAGAGAAGCGATGACCAAGATAAAATGAGCATGCATAGAAAATCAAAAACCCTAGATAACTAGAAATCTCTCTATAAAGACATAGTTCCATAAGCGGTCAGTTGTTTCTTGGTTTGTCCAGATCCCATCAGAACCACTCCAACCTCTCAAATAGCTGGATCCACCATCATATCCCTGATCTCTCCCTCTGCCACCTCCACGGCTATAACCTCTGTCATTCCTCCCGCCTCCATAAGTACAACTGCTCCGACCACCACCTCCATATCCAATAGCACCAGCAGATCCCCCACCACCACTGCGATAACCGCTACCTCTGCCTTCTCCTCCATTGTCAGATCTAGACTGAGTGTGGTTGATAGTGATGTTACTATCATCAAGGTCCTGGCCATTCTTAAGGTTTAGATTTAGGTTTAGGTTTATTAGGTTTTAGGATTATTTTTTAATATATTTAGTTACTTTAGGTTTAGGTTTAGGGATTGGGGTTTAGGGTTAGGGGTTAGCTTAAGTTTAGTTATTGGGTTTAGGTTATTTAGGTTTTAGGGTTTAGGGTAGGATTAGGGTTTAGAGTTTATAATTCTGATTTAGGATTTTAGTTTAGTTGATTTTAGTTTAGGTTTTAGTTTAGGTTTAGTTATTTTTATTATTTAGGTAGGGTTTTTAGGGTTTAGTTTAGTTTAGGGTTTAGGGTTTAGCGTTAGGTTTTAGGTTTAGGGTTTGTGGTTTAGAATTTTAGTTTAGGGTTGAGGGTTTTTTTTAAATTAAGTAAACCCGTAAGTTTAGGTATATTTAGTTTATTTTTTATTATTTTTTATTTTTTTTATTTTTATTTAGGTTTATTTTTTATTTATATTTAGTTTAGTTTATTTAATTTAGGTTTATTAATTTAGGTTTATTAACTTAAGTTTAGTTTTTTTATTTTAGTTTATTTTTTAGGTTTAAGTTTAGGTTTAGGTTTATATTTTAGTTGAGTTTTATTTTATTTTATTTTTATGTTTAGGTTTTATTTTTTATTTTTAGGTTTAGGTTTTGTTTTTTATTTTATTTTTATAGGTTTAGGTTTTAAGTTTTTATTTTAGGTTTATTTTTAGTTTTTAGTTTTTTTGTTTAGGTTTAAGTTTATTTTTAGTTTATTTTATTTTATTTAGTTTAGGTTTTTTATTTTAGGTTTATTTTTTAGGATTAGGTTTTTATTTAATTTTTATTTTAGGTTTAATTTTATTTTATTTTACGTTTAGTTTTTATTTTATTTTTAGTTTATTATTCTTAGGTTTACTTTATTTTTTTAGTTTTGTTTTAGTTTGTATTTATTTTATTTTAGTTTATATTTATTAGTTTTTTTAGTTTTAGGTTTAGGTTTTAGTTTAGGTTTTTATTTTTTTTAGGCTCGAATCTTCAACAAACATATTCATCATCAAGTCGAGTGTTATGTCAATGATCTCGTGGTCAAAAGTAGAGAAAAGGAAGACCATCTCTTTGACTTGAGAGTAGTTTTCAAACAGTTAAGACAATTTCACCTCAAAATGAACCCTCTGAAGTATGCATTCGAAGTAGCACCACAGAAATTCCTTGGGTTTGTTGTCCGACATCAGGGAATCAAAATCAATCCAGAGAAGGTCAACGTGATATTATAAATGCCACCCCATAAAATCTACAACACTACATGCTTCCTCATAAGGTGGACTTAATCTCTAGGTTCAATCCACTACAGTATCTCATAACATGGCCAATGCTATCTGGATGGTTGGCACTATGGTCCATGATCCTCTCGTAGTTTGAGATTACCTTCGTACCCTTCCATAAGGTGAAAGGACAAGCACTCGTAGATTTTTTAGCAGCACACCCACTTCTTGTTGACTCTCCGCTTAGCGATGATCTCCCCGATGAATAAATCATGATCTTAGGGGATACTAGCATTCACCGTTGGGTGATGTACTTTGATGGTGCTGCTTCCTCTCAAAGAGGAAAAGAATCACAATCTACTATTCCAAGAAAGGCAGGGGTAGGAATAGTTCTCTTAACTCTAGACCACGATGTGATGAGATTCTCGTATAATCTATCCAATCCTTGTACCAACAATGAAGCTAAATATGAGGCTCTGATTGCAGGTCTGGAGTTAGTTGTTAGTCTAATAATCCAAAATATCAACATCTTTGGGGATTCTCAGCTAATTATTAACCAAATTGCTGGGTCCTATAAAGTTATAAAGCCCAAGCTCCATCACTACCACAATTACACCATGGAGTAGTTGGCCTAAATCCCAGAGGTTACCATTTATAAGATTTCTTGATGAGAGAATGTCATAGAATATGCTTTGGCCAAGCTTGCCAAGCAGTTGGCATGTCTGGAGAATGAGTCCATATCAATAAAGGTCTAAATAGACTAGTCTTATCACTTATTGATATTGAACTCATCAAAAAGTACTCTCTTGAAGGGGAGGTTTCCATTGCAAAGAAGGATGAGGAGTTAGATTGGAGGTAACCATTCATGGATTACCTAAATAAAGGAAAACTACTTCAAAGAAGTCATAAGCCCATCAGATGAAGCAAAGAACACTTTCCTACACTCTTATGGATGGTGTCTTATATCGGCGAACTTTCAATCATATGTGGTTGCATTGTTTAGACAAGCACAAAGCCAATAAGATCATGATCGAGTTACACTCAAGATTATGGGGAGCCAACCAATCTGGTCCAAAGATGAAAGCCAAGATCAAGAGACTAGGATACTACTGGTCATTGATGATCAAAGATTGCATGGATATGGCTAAGCGAGGCCACCAATGTCAAATACACGGTGTGGTCCTACACCAACCACCCAATATTCTACATCCTATATTGGCTTCATGGCCATTCGAGTGTTGGGGTACCAACATAGTGGGTTCAATTAATCCTTTTTCTTCCAAGGGTCATCAGTTCATCTTAGCTGCTACTAACTACTTTTCCAAATGGGCGAAGGTGATTCCTCTCAGAGAGGTCACAACTTAGCATGTGCTCTAGTTTTTTAAGAACTAAATCATATATAATTTTGGAGCGCCTCAACGAATTATGTCTGATAATGGTACTGCATTCAAGAGCATCGAGATCAACAACTTTGCCCCGAGACACATCATAGATTGGAGATATTCTACCATCAACTACCCAAGGGTAAATGGCTTAGCAGAAGCATTAAATGAAACTCTCATTCAAATACTAAAGAAGACACTCGACAACAATAAGTGATAGTGGCTTGAACAATTAGTTGAAGCTTTATGGGCCTACTGCACCATATATAGAACTCCAACTCATTCTACACCTTTCTCCTTATTCTATGGGTCTGAAGCCTATCTTAAACACAGTTAGTTTGGTAGTCCTTACTGTGTGGCCGGTAAGCTATCTCATGTTGGCTTTGTTTAAGAGGATGTGATTCTGCTATGCTTTCTTCTTGGATTAGCCTTTGTGTAGTAACTAGGTCAAGTATATATGAGGTTTAGGATAAGTCCCCTAGCAGCTCCTTTCCTACTGACTACTTCAAGTCTGGGTGCAGACCTCCCTTGGGGCTCCCCACTAAGTAGTCACTCAAGGTCAGATAGTATATGTCCTCCTAATGATAGACTATCCTGATGATCAGTTTCTCTTGAAAAGTTGTATGCCTACCCGCTTTATTTCGAGGTTGATCGTTGCACAGCAACGGGCACCTTAGGTTTCTTGGTTCTCAATATGCTGATGGATACTCCACTCATGCTGATGGATACACCTTAGGTTGGTTGGTTCTCACACCTCAAAATACACCACTCATAGAAAATTTAAGTCTATTATGCTTTCTCCTTGACTTGGCCACCTTACACCTATAGGCTTTCTTTTTTATGGCTCAGGATAACGCCCCTAGCAGCACCTCCCTTATGGGTACTATATTTGGATCACGTGCTTTGCGACTCCATTTAGACACTACCATGGTTACTATCAGTTTGGACTGTTCCCCTTTCCTAGTAACCACTCTTATGGTTGGAGATTTCATCCTGTAGATGTACCGATTCTCCCTAGGTCTAGTAAATCTGAGATAGTCAAAGCTGACATAGGCCCTTTACAGTGTGGTCCCTCATACACCAACAGGTCCATGAAATTATATAAACAAAATATATATTCACTTGTGGATTAGGAGGACACCCTTAGTGGTACCTTTTCCCAAGAAAGTATCTTATCTTTAGGGCAGTGTCAGCAAAACTCCCTATAGGAATCACCTGACTACTCTTAAGTTGATATAAGTCCCTTGTGGAATTAACTCAGTAGTCGCCCCTAAGTCCGGTTTGATTTGTTGTGCTACCAATAGGTCACCCCAATGGTTGTTCCCTAATTTAGAAGATGTAAGTCTACTACGCCTTCTTTCTAGCACAGTCATTGCACATTGAAAGGAAACCCCTAAGGTTGGCTAGCTCTACCCCACGACCAGTAGGCTATCCCTTTGGATTTGTAAATCTGAGATAGGACAAGTTTGATATAGCCCCTTCTGAGTGGGTCCATCGCACACCAACATGGTCCATAAATTAAATCTATCAAATTTGACTGAGCTCACATCCCCAGCAGATATGCCCTCAATTCAAAAGTAAACTAAGCCAAACAAACCATATCAAATCACATGAAATTAAGATAAAATTAATATTCAATACTTTTGAGTTCACATAAGTCCCTAGCGACATTCACTCAGTAGTCTCCCAAGGTTAGGTTTGTTTTTTTGTGCATCTAACAGGTCACCCCAATTGTTATTCCTCGATTTGGAAGATGTAGGTGTGTTACGCCTTCTTCCTAGCACGACCGCTGCACATCAAAAGGCAACCCCTTAGGTTGGCTAGCTTTATCCCACAATCGGTAGACTATCCCTTTGGATTTGTAAACCTATGATAGGTCAAGGCTAGTATAGCCGCTGGGTCCATCGCATTACACGCATACATCCATACATTAACTCAAATTAAACCCATTCTTATTTTCCTAGTGGAGTTAAATCACACTCTTCTCTGTAGTGGAACTCTAAATCAAATATCAACAAGTCAAGCAAACAAATTAATTTAAAACCAACTTCCCCAGTGGATCCAAATTAAACCAACTCCCCTAATAGAGTTTAAATCAAAGAAATCCAACCAAACTCTTATCCTCAGCAGATATATCTCCAAACAAATCAATGAAATCAAACTCAAATCTCAATCCTAATGGATAGCCCAAACCTTCTTCCTTAGTGGAAGGTTCATATACCCAATCCCCAGAGACTCGAGCACATATCTCTAGCAAATATGCCTCCACATCAATTAAAATAAAATAAATTAAAGTTGATTCGATCGTAATCCCAGGTGGATTATAGATTCTTATCCTTAACATAACTTCTTTCCATAAATCAAATCAAAGTCAAACCTTATCCCCATCATATTTTCTTTTTCTATGCCCTCGACATAGACCCCTCACATGTCATTTCCAATGCATGTGTGATCCTTTAGCAAATCTCCCTCCATGTCCTTGACATGGAATTCTCATCAAATCTTATTTCTTCTCTTATGCACACCTTTAATACTTCAACCCAATGCCTAATAATGTATTCATTCAAATTACATCATCTTAACATTGTAATCAATATTTTATGATTTGATGGTGCAAGCTCAAACTAACTATACAATATCATTAACATACAAAGTGTGAATTAACACACTACATTATATTATAATATATGATGTTATATATAATTTTCTATAATATAATATATTATCTAACATTACACCTCATTAGAATCACATAAAATAAACAAATAACAAAATTTTTTCAAAATATAAATAATGTTCATTTTGGATGTAAAATTGTTATTTTTTTATTAGAAATGGTGCAAAATAGCATAATTTTGGTGTTACTTCTTGGTGTGTGCCATAAATTTGGCCAAATTCTTCTATCTCAACCTTCAATTTATGTTACATTACACCTTAAAATGAATCACTATAAGCAAAAATTATAAAATTTGGTTGAAAAATGAACAATTATTTTGGATGCAAAATTCCATTCTTTTGATAAAATGACACACCATTGCACACCCCCAATGATGTTCCCTAAAGCTTACCTTAAATTTTTCCAAATCCCATCATCTCAGCCTATAAATCAATATTTTTATGAATTATACCAGCACAAACTCTACTACATCATACTATAACAAACTAAAAATGCTAAACAACAAGTAGTAATACACAATAGTATGCTATAATGCATGATGCTACACTATGTTATGGAATCATATATTATAATACGCTATAACATATTGTATTATATTATACTGCATATCATATCACAAGGGATTGCTTAAGATAAAAAATCATAATATTAGTCTAAATAATAAAAAAAACTATATATTTTAGTCGTATTACTTACATATTCTAAATTGAAACAATGTATTATGATGCCATGCTCTACCTATTATGAATTTTTCCAAATTCAACCATTTTAAATTCTAAATCAACATTTTCATAAATAATGCTATCGTAGGCTCCACTGCATGATTGTAAAATACTAAAAGATATTAAAATGCGTAAAAACATATAATATTTATTTTGAACAAAAAATCTTACTTTTTAGACTACATGTAGTACACACCTTTGGTTCTACAACCTAATTCCCACTTCAAATTTAACAAATTTCATCATCTGATTTATTAAATCAATATTTTATGATTTATATTAATATAGTATATGGGAAAAATACCATAATATACTAAAACATTTCAAAACATCTTCTAACATCCAAAAACACATTACTACATGCTCAAATATATGATTCTACATTATCCCAAATATATGGTATTATAATATGATTTAGGGTTAGGGTTTAGGGTATTTAATTCTCTAATAGTCAAGGAAAACTCTCTTGAAGACATTTTCTTTAGCTCCCATAACTATGTTAGGATTAGGTCATTCTTTTAATCTACTCCTAATAACATCTTTATTCAAGGTTTAGGGTTTAGGGTTTAAGGTTTAGGGTTTAGAGTTTAGGGTTGTAGGTTTTAGGGTTTAGGGTTTATGGTTCTAGGGTTTAGAATTTAAGGTTTAGGGTTTAAGGTTTAAGGTTTAGGGTTTAAGGTTTAGGGTTTAGTGTTTAGGTTTAGTGTTTAAGGTTTATGGTTTTTTAGGTTTAAGTTTTAGGGTTTAGGGTTTAAGGTTTAGAGTTTTGGTTTTAGGTTAGGTTTAGTTTTAGTTTAGGTTTATGGTTTAAGATTTTTTTAATAGAGACAAATTTAGATTCAACATTTCTTAATCAACCAAGTAGCACCCCAAGTTTTCTAAGATAAAAGTGATGACATAGAAAAAAATGACCACCATAGAGCTAATCAAAACCCTAGAAAGACATCATAGTTCCATAAGCAATAGATCGGATCGGCCATTCTTTAGTTTCTCAAGGTCCCACTAGAAGGACCCCGCCCCTCGAGTAGCGGGATCTGCCATCATATCATTGGCACCACCACGACTGTAACCTCTATCGCTCCTCTTGCCTCCATAACCACCACTGCTCTGACCACCACCTCAATATCCAACACCACCTCCAGATCCCCCACCACCACTATGATAACCATCACCTCTACCTTCATCTCGACCGCCAGACTTGGATTGAGCCTAGTTGACGGTGATGTTCCTACCATCAAGGTTCTGCCCATTCTGTGGTTTAGGTAGTTTTTAGGTTTAGGTTTAGGTTAGTTTAGTTTAGGGTTTATGGTTTAGGGTTGTAGGGTTTAGGGTTTAAGGTTTAGAGTTTAAGATTTAGGGTTAGTTTAGGGTTTAGGGTTTTTTAGGGTTTAGAGTTTAGGCTTTAGGGCTTAGGGCTTAGGGTTTAAGATTTACAGTTTAGGGCTTAGGGTCAAGAATTTATGATTTAGGGTTTAAGGTTTAGGGTTTTTTTTAAAAAAATTAAGTAAACCTAGAGGTTTAGGTTTATTTAATTTATTTTTATTTATTTTAGTTTATTTTATTTATCTTTATTAGGTTTATTTTTTATTTTTATTTAATTTAGTTTATTTATTTTAGGTTTATTTATTTTAGTTTAGGTTATTTATTTTAGTTTATTTTTTAGGCTTAAGTTTAGGTTTACGCTTATTTTTACTTTAGTTTTAATTTTATTTTATTTTTTAGGTTTAGGTTTTATTTTTTTATTTTTTGGTTCATGTTTAGGTTTTTATTTTATTTTTTTGGTTTAGGTTTTAGGTTTTATTTTTTACTTTAGGTTTAGCTTCATTTTTAGTTTATTTTATTTTATTTAGTTTATGCTTTAGGTTTAGTTTATTTTAGGTTTAGGTTTAGGTTTTATTTATTTTAGTTTATTTTAGTTTAGGTTTATTTTATTTATTTATTTTAGTTTAGGTTTAGGTTTATTTTGTTTTGTTTACTTTAGGTTTAGGTTTCTTTTAGTTAAAGGTTTAAGTTTTATATTTTATTTATTTATATGTTTTATTTTTATGTTTATTTTTTAGGTTTAGGTTTTTAATTAGTTTTTATTTTATTTTATTTTTGGTTTATTTTATTTTTATTTTATGTTTATTTCTTTATTTTATTTAGGTTTTCTATTTTAGGTTTATTCTAATTTTAGCTTAGTTTAGATTTGTACTTATTTTAGTTTTAATTTTATTTTATTTGTTTTTAGGTTTAAGGTTTAAGATTTTAATTTTTTATTTATTTTATTTATAGTTTTTAATGTTTTAGGTTGGGTTTGAGGTTTAGGGTAGGGTTTAGAGTCAGGGTTTAAGATTTTTTAGGTTTAGGGTAGAGTTTAGGGTTTGTGGTATTTAGGGTTTAGGTTTAGGGTTTGGGTTTGGTTTAGGGAATTAAGTTTGTTTAGGGTTTAGGGTTAGGGTTTAGGGTTTAGGGTTTAGGGTTTTTTTAAATTTTTTTGATTTTTTTTAAATTAATTAGGTTTACATTTAATTAGTTTATTTTTAATTTGGTTTATTTTATTTTATTTTAATGTTTTATTTATTTAGGTTTTATTAATTTAGGTTTTTTTTATTTAGTTTTTTTTTTAGTTTAGGTTTAGGTCTAGTTTTTAGTTTGGTTTATTTTATTTTATTTTTTTAGGTTTAACTTTTATTATTTTGGTTTAGGTTTGGTTTTATTTTATTTTTAGTTTTAGTTTTATTTTAGTTTTATTTTTTAGGTTTTATTTTTTAGTTTTGTTTAGGTTTATTAGTTTATTTTATTTTATTTAGGGTTTAGGTTTAGGTTTTAGTTTTATTTTAGGTTTAGGATTAGGTTTTATTTATTTTAGTTTATTTATATAGTTTATTTTATTTTATTTTTATTTTAGGTTTACGTTTTTTTTAATTTTGTAGGTTTATTTTAATTTATTTTTTTTTTAAGTTTTATTTTAGGTTTATTTTTTAGGTTTAGGTTTTATTTAGTTTTTAGTTTATTTTATTTTAGGTTTATTTTATTCTTATTTTAGGATTAGTTATTATTTTATTTAGGTTTTTTATTTTTTTTACTCTAGTTTAGGTTTACATTTATTAATTTATTTTATTTTTAAATTTAGGTTTAGGTTTAGGTTTTAGTTTAGGTTTTTATTTTATTTTATATTTTAATTTATTTTAGTTTTAATTTAATATTTTAAGGTTTATTTAGTTTTATTCTTTTTTATTTTAGGTTTATTTTATTTAGTTTTTTTAGTTTATTTTATTTTAGGTTTATTTTATTTTATTTTAGGTTTTATTTTAGGTTTTTAAATTTTTACTTTAGTTTAGGTTTACATTTATTAATTTATTTTATTTTTAGGTTTAGGTTTAGGTTTAGGTTTTAGTTTAGGTTTTTATTTTATTTTATATTTTAATTTTATTTTGGTTTAGGCTTTTTAATTTCTATTATTTTATGGTTTTAATTAGTTTAGGTTTAGGTTTTTAGCTTCGTAGGGTTTAGGATTTAAGATTTAGGGTTTACGGTTAGTTGAGGGTTTATGGTTTGCTATTTAGGGTTTAAGGTTTAAGGTTTAGGGTTAGGGTTTAGGGTTTAGGGTTAAGGTTTTAATCTTCAGGTTTTAGGGTTTAGGGTTTAGGTTTTAAGAGTGGTTAGGTTTAGGTTTTAGGTCTAGGGATCAAGTTTTAGTTTAGGGTTTAAGGTTTTGGTTTTTTTAAAAGAGAATAAATTCAAATTCAATAGTACTTCTTTTGATTTCATCAACCAAGTAACATACCAGGTTTCCTATGACACATGGGAAAATATAGATAAAAAATGAGCACGCTTAAATCAAAAACCTAGATAACTAGAACCACCATTGTTCAGTTTCTCTAGTTCCCATCAGAACCACCCCGACCTCTCAAGTAGTGGGATCAACCATCATATCCCCGATCTCTCCCTCAGCCACCACCATAGTTGTAATCTAGGTCGCTCCTCTTGCCTCTGAAACCACCACTGCTTTGACCACCACCTCAATATAAACCAACATCTCAAGATCCCCCATCACCACAGTGATAACTGTCACCACCGCCTTCACCTTTAGTGTGAGATTTAGATTTAGCCTAGTTGACGATGATGTTCCTGCCATCAAGGTTATGCCCATTCTTAGGGTTTAGGGTTAGTTTAGGGTTTAGGATTTAGGTTGATTTCTTAATTTATTTAGTTTCTTTAGGTAGGTTTAGGGTTTGGGGTTTAGGGTTGGGTTTATGGTTTAGGGTTTAAGGTTAGGGTTTATGATTTTTTAAGGTTTATTCCTTTAGGTTTAGGTTTAGGGTTAGGGTTTATGATTTGGATTGTTTAGTGTTTAGGAATTAGGGTTTAGGGTTTTATGGGCTTAGGGTTATGGGGTTTAGGGTTTTTAGGTTTTTTAAGATTTAGGTTTAGGCTTTATGGTTTTAGTTTAAGTTAGGTTTTAGGGTTTCTTATTAGTTTATGGTCTAGGGTTTAGGGTTTATTTAAGATTTTAGGGTTTTATTTTAAAACAAATTAAGTAAACTAATAGGTTTAGGTTTATTTAGTTTATTTTTATTTATTTTAGTTTATTCTATTTTTTATTTTTACTTAGGTTTATTTTGTATATTTACTTAGTTTATTTTATTTACTTTAGGTATATTTATTTTAGTTTAGGTATTTATTTTAGTTTATTTTTTAGGTTTAGGTTTAGGTTTAGGTTTATGCTTATTTTAGTTTAGTTTTATTTTATTTTTTAGGTTTAGGTTTTATTTTTAATTTAGGTTTAGTTTAGGTTTTATTTTATTTTTTTAGGTTTTGGTTTTTGGTTTTTATTTTAGGTTTATTTTTAGGTTTTATTTTTTGTTTAGATTTAGGTAACTTTTTAGTTTATTTTATTTTATTTAGTTTAGGGTTTAGGTTTAGTTTATTTTAGGTTTAGATTTAGGTTTTATTTATTTTATTTTATTTTTTAGTTTGGGTTTAAGTTTATTTTATTTTGTTTAGTTTAGGTTTACATTTCTTTTAGTTTAGGGTTTAGGTTTTATTTTTTATTTAAATTTATGTTTTATTTGTAGGTTTATTTTTTATTTTAGTTTTTATTTAGTTTTATTTTTTTTATTTTAGGTTTATTTTATTTTATTTGACGTTTAGTTTTATTTTATTTAGGTTTTATTTTAGGTTTATTTTATTTTAGTTTAGTTTAGTTTTATTTTTTTATATTTTAATTTTACATTTAGTTTATTTTTTTAGTTTAGGTTTTGGTTTATTAGTTTAGGTTTAGGTTTTATAGGTTTATTTTATTTTATTTATTTTATTTTTATTTATGTTTCTTTATTTATTTTATTTTAGGTTTTATTTAGTTTAGGTTTAGGTTTTAGGCTTTTTTAGGTTTAGGTTTATGGTTTAGGATTGGGGTTTGGATTTAGGATGGGTTTAAGGTTTAGGGATTAGTTAGGTTGGGTTTAGGGTTTTAGGGTTTAGGCTTTAAGGTTTAGGGTTTAGGGTTTTGGGGTTTAGGGTTTAGGTTTAGGGTTTAGGGTTTTAAGGTTTAGTGTTTGTTCAGTTTAGAGTTGTGGTTTAGGGTTAGGGTTTAGGGCTAGGGTTTTTAATTTTTTTTTAATTATTTTAAAAAATAAGTAAACTAGTAGGTTTTTTATTTAGTTTATTTATTTATTTATTTTTTATTTTATTATTTGATTTTATTTTATTTATAGTTTATTTATTTTTTGGTTATTTATTTTAGTTTTTTTTTTAATTCAGTTATTATTTAGGTTTAAGTTTAGTTTAGGTTTAGGTTTATTTATATTTAGTTTATTATTTATTTTTTTTAGTTTAGGTATTATTTCTTATTTTTTTAGTTTAGGGTTTTATTTTATTTTTAGGTTTAGGTTTTAGGATTTATTTTTATATTTTAGGATTTTATTTTAGTTTAGGTTTATGTTTAATTTTAGTTTATTTTATTTTATAGTGTTTAAGTTTAGGTTTAGGTTTAGTTTATTTCTTTAAGTTAAGGTTTTAATTTTAGTTTAATTTATTATAGTTTGGTTTATTTTATTTTATTTAGGTTTTTTTAGTTTAGGGTTTAGGTTTTATTTTTAGATCTTATTTTTATGTTTGGATTTTTATTTGGTTTTAAATTTTTTTTATTTTTATTTTAGGTTCAGTTTTATTTTATTTAGGTTTTTTATTTTTTCACTTAATTTTAGATTTTTCTATTTTATTTTAATTTAGTTTTTTTATTTTCTTTTTAGGTTTAGATTTAGGTTTATATTTTATTTTATTTTATTATTTTATTTTAGCATAAGTTTTTTTATTTATTTTATTTTTAGGTTGTATTTAGTATAGGTTTAGGGTTTTAGCTTTTAGGGTTTAGGGTTTAAGGTTAATTGAGGGTTTAGGGTTTAGGGTTTAGGATTTGTGGGTTTTTAGGGTTTAGGGTTTAGGGTTTTAGGGTTTAAGGTTTAGGGTTTAGGTTGTAGTTCTAGGGTTCAAGTTTTAGTTTAGGGTTTTGGTTTTTTTTTAATAGAGAATAAATTCATATTCAAAATTTATTCTTTTCGATTTCATCAGCCAAGTAACACACCATGTTTTCTAAGACATAAACGACAACATAGATAAAAAATGAGCATGCATAGAGCAATTCATATGAGCCACCTCCTCGAAGTCAGTGGATCCCATCATATCCTAGATCTCTCCTCCGCCACCACCACCATTGCCGCTCCTCCTCCTCCATAACAACCTCCGCCCACCACCGCCACCACCACCGCGATAAATGCGCCCGCTTTGCCTCCACCACGGATCTAGAGAGCCCTGGTTGAGATGTTCTGCCAACAAGGTTCTGTCCATTCTTAACATTTAGATTTAGGTTTCAATTTATTAGGTTTTTAAGTTTAGGTTTACTTTTTAATTTATTTAGTTACTTTATGTTTAGGTTTAGAGTTTAGGGTTTAGGGTTTAGGTTTTAGTTATTTTAGTTTAGGTTTTGGTTTATTTTATTTTGTTTATTTTATTTTTATTTTAGGTTTAGATTTTTTTTAGTTTAGGGTTTATGTTTTATTTTTTATTTATTTTTAGGTTTTATTTTTAGTTTTATTTTTTAGGGCCAGGTTTTTATTCTGTTGTTATTTTATTTTATTTTAGTTTTATTTTATTTTTTTATTTTTAGTTTTATTTTATTATGTTTTTATTTTAGGTTTATTGTATTTTAGTTTAGTTTAGGTTTTCTTTAATTTGTTTTAGTTTATTTTATTTTAATTTTAGGTTTAGGTTTAGTTTAGGTTTTATTATATTTTAATTTTATTTAGGTTTAGGTTTTTTTTTTAATTTATTTTAGGTCATTTAGTTTAGGTTTTAGGTTTAGTGTTTATGGTAGGGTTTAGGGTTTTAGGGTATTGTTTATGGTTTAGGATTTAGGTTAGGGTTTAGGGTTTAGTGCTCAGGCTTTAGGGTTTAGGGTCAGGTTTAGGGTTTTGTGGTTGGGGGTTTTAGGTTTTGGGTAGGTGGGGTAGGTTTAGGTTGATTTAGGATTTAGGGTTTAGGTTTAGGATTTTAGGATTTTTTTTCAAAAATTTAAGCAAACCAAGGTTTAGTTTATTTAGTTTATCTTTTATTTATTTTTATTTTATTTATTTTTTTTTTATGTTAATTTATATTTAGGTTTAGGTTTTAAGTTTATGTTTATTTTTTTAGTTTACTTTTTTTATTTTATTTAGGTTTAGGTTTTATTTTAATTTTAGGTTTAGTTTAGTTTTATATTTCAAATTTGCTTTAGCTTTTTTTTATTTTAGGTTTATTTTAGGTTTTATTTTTAGTTTAGGTCTAGGTTTATTTTTAGTTTATTATATTTTATTTAATTTAGGGTTTAGGTTTAGTTTATTTTATGTTTAGGTTTAGGTTTATTTATTTTAGTTTAGTTTATTTTAAGGTTTAGTTTAGTTTATATTTTATTTTAGGCTTAGGTTTATTTTTTAGGGTTTAGGTTTATTTTTATTTTTTTTTTAGGTTTGTTTTATTTAGTTTTTATTTATTTTTATTTTTATTTTATGTTTATTTTATTTTATTTTACATTTAGTTTTATTATATTTAGGTTTTATTTTAGGTTTATTTTAATTTTACTTTTTTTGTATTTTTTATTTATTTTACTTTAGTTTTTTTTTTGGTTTTAGGTTTAGGTTTACATTTAGGTTTAGGTTTAGGTTTTACTTTACATTTTTATTTGATTTTATTTTATATTTTATTTAAGTTTAAGTTTTTTATTTATCTTATTTTTATGTTTTATTTTATTTAGGTTTACATTTTTAGGTTTTTAGGGTTTAGGGTTTAGTGTTTAGGGTTTAGAGTTTAGGGTTGGGGATTTAGAGATTAAGGTTTAGGATTGTAGATTTAGGGATCGGGGTTTTGGGTTTGTTTAGGATTTAGGTTTAGGTAGTCAGGTTTAGGGTTTAGGTTTAGGTTTCTTTTTATTTTATTATTTTATTTTTTCATCTTTTAAAATAAGCAAAACAAGTAGTTTAGGTTTATTTAGTTTATTTTTTTATTTATTTTAGTGTAATTTATTTTATTTTTTTATTTAGGTTTATTTTATTTTATTTTGTTTATTTTATTTATTTTTGGTTTATTTATTTTAGTTTATTTTTAGGTTTAGGTTTAGGTTTATTTTTAGCTTAGTTTTATTTTTTATGTTATTTTTAGGTTTTGGTTTTATATTTTATTTTAGGTTTAGGTTTAGGTTTTATTTTTTAGTTTATTTTTAGGTATTATTTTAGTTTAGGTTTATTTATTTTAGTTTATTTTATTTTATTTAGTTTTGGTTTAGGTTTAGGAAGTTTATTTTTGGTTTAGGTTTAGGTTTTATTTATTTTATTAGTTTATCTTAGTTTAGGTTTAATTTTAGGTTTAGGTTTTTTTAAGTTTAGGATTTAGTTTATTTTTTTTTATTTAGTTTTAGGATTATTTTAAGGTTAGGTTTTATTTAGTTTTTATTTATTTTATTTTAGGTTTATTATAATTTTATTTTAGGTTTAGTTTTAATTTATTTAGATTATTTTAAATTAATTTAGGATTATATTTTATTTTATTTTATTATTATTTTTTTTTAGGTTTAGGTTTAGTTTATGTTTTATTTTATTTTATTTTCATTTTTTTTTTAAGTTTTCATATTTATTTTATTTTTAGGTTTTATTTAGTTTAAGTTTGGTTTGGGTTTAGGGTTTAGGGTTTAGGTTTTGGTTTATAGGTTTATTTTAGGTTTTATTTTGTTTAGGCTTTGGTTTATTTTTTAGTTTATTTTATTTTATTTAGAGATTTAGTTTAGTTTAATTTATTTTGATTTATTTTAATTTAGTTTTAGGTTTATTTTATTTTGTTTATTTTAGTTTTATTATAGGATTAATTTTTATTTTTAGTTTAGTTTGGGTTTTATAATTTTTATTTGTTTTAATTTTTAGTTATAGGTTTATTTTGCAGTTTAGGTTTTTATTTAGAATTTATTTTATTTTATATATTTATTTTATTTTACATTAAGTTTTATTTTATTTGGTTTTATTCTTAGGTTTATTTTATTTTAGTTTAGTTTAGGTTTTATTTATTATATTTTAGTTTTTTTATTTTATTTTTTAGGATTAGTTTAGGATTTAGTTTAGGTTTTATTTATTTATTTTTATTATATTTGTGTTTGTTTTATATTTATTTTATTTTAGCTTTATTTAGTTTTAGGCTTAGGTTTTAGGTTTTAGGGTTTGTTTAGGGTTTAGGGTTTGGGGTTTAGGGTTTAGGTTTAGTTTAGGTTTAGGTGGGGTTTAGGGCCCAGGTTAGTCAGGGCCTGGGGTTTAGGTCAGCTCAGGCCCAGGGGTTTAAGGGTGCGCTCAGTTTTGTTTAGGGAGTTAGGGTCAGGGTCAGGTTTAGTTTAGGGTTTAGAAAGGTTTGGAGTTTATAGGTTTTTAGGGTTTATGGTTTAGGTTGTAGGGTTTAGGGTTTTCTTTAAAATTAGCAAACCAGGTAGGGTTTTAGTTTATTTATTTATTTATTTTATTTTTATATTTAGGTTTATTTTTTATTTAGTTTAGTTTATTTATTTTGGTTAATTTATTTTAATTTAGGTTTTATTTTAGTTTATTAGGTTTAGGTTTTTTGTTTAGTTTTATTTATATTTTATTTTTTAGGTTTAGGTTTTATTTTTTTAAAGGATATGTTTATGTTTTTATTTTAGTTTTTTAGGTTTATGGGGTAGGTTTTATTTTAGGTTTTTAGGTTTATATTATGTTTTATTTTAGTTTATTTTATTTTATTTTATTTAGGGTTTAGTTTAGGTTTTATTTATTTTAGTTTTGTTTATTTTAGTGTATGTTTAATTTATTTTGTTTATTTTATGTTTAGTTTTTCTTTAGTTTAGGGTTTAGGTTTTATTTTTTATTTATTTTTAGGTTTATTTTTTGGGTTTAGGTTTTATTTAGTTTTTATTTTATTTAGGGTTTTGTGCCACCAACCTTTAAGATCTTTGATAGCAGTGGGAGCTCACGATAACACATTGCACACTTTAGAGCCGATGTTGAAACATCCAAAGATTGCACTCTCTGCCTTTTCTAGATCTGTCAAGTGTTGCATTTGATTGGTACATGCCCGCTGGTGAAGACTTTTGCTGAGTTGGAAGACCTCTTCATCAAAAAGTTTGCTGGAGCTCAGCAGAGGGTGATTGTAGGCGACCTCATTGTAGAGAAATAGAAACTCAACAAGTCCCTTGTTGATTACATTCTCAGGTGGCACAACCTGAACATGAAATGCGAACCACAACTGTCCGAACAACATGCCATTGAGATTCTACTCAAGAATATCCATGGGGTCGCTTTCATGCTTAAGGACTTTACCATCAAAACATTCAAGAAATTAATCAACAAGGCAGCTAGCCTTCAAGAGGAAGCCAAATAGTTGCCCTTTCCTGACAAATCATCTAGGCCCAAGCCGCAGAAGGTGACCGACTTCTAGACTTATAACTACCTGGAGTGGCAGCTAGCTAACTCCTCCTCCGATTTTAAAACCATGTAGCATGGTCTTTTGAATTGCAAGATAGCTAAGGTAGTTATTTCATTAGAAAGAGACTAAAGTCCTAGACACACTCCCTAAGAGACTAGAGCATGAGTGGTATGAGCATATGACTTAGTATATAGATGCAAAATATTTTCAAATTTTATTTCAGTTTAGACACATCATTTTGACAGAGGCTTTAGGATTTCTTATGCCTAAATGCATGATGAAATAGGTTATGGGTCAAATCAGCTAGAAGGTGTTCTCCATCACAAGGGATGCCCTCACATGCTAAGCATTCCTATCATGCAAAAATGGAGATCCTTCATGTTCAAGGGAGAAAGAATATGCATGCATGATGTGAAACATACAACCATGCTAAGGGGTTGCTAAATCTTTTAATTAATCTTTTTTATCTCTTAGGCTTTATGATGAGGTTATGAGTTGTTTAAAATTTAGTTATGAGTAATTAGTTGGGTAGAAAAGTTATTTTTATCCTAAGAGCCTAAGTCCAAGACCCATTAAAGCATCAATCATTTTAGAAACTATGAAAAGCATGCCATCCTAATGCAAAATGTAAACATAACATCTAACAATTATATAAACTATCATAAAAGAATAAAAGGTCTGGACAACAACCCAAAGAGAGAAAAGATGGGTAGCGAGCTCTACCCTTATACAACCTAGAATAGGAAAGAATAATTGTAATTGTATTAAATGCTATGGGGGTCTTCTTCTTTTTTTATATCTCCATTTCTTATTTGGTTCCTTCTTTGGTTTGGATGGTGCTTGCTTCAAAGGCATCACAGGGCACCCCAGGACAAAGCCTTCTAGCCACTACTCATCCTAATCCCCATAGCACTAATCCTAATTCCTATTACAATAATTACATTTATGAGGGAAAAGTAAATTTAACTACACTTGCAAAATAGAGGTTAGCTAAATATAAATATAATCCCAAGTAGTTGTATTTGTAATTTGGACTTAGCACCCTACACATGGGTAATTAAGCCCACCTGTCCTAACTTGGATTATGCTTAAGGATTTAAGCAACCTGAAAAAGAGCATTCACATTTATTTTTAAGCATCCATTAAGCATAATCCCATGCAGAAAACATGATTAGGCTAATATTGGCCTATCATCCAGTTTACAAAGCATACACCTTAACATTTAATCTAAAATAATATATCATAAAATAAAACATACATCACATCATACAGGGTCCTAACTTAGAACTAGAAGTGGCGAATTAATTCTAATATGTGTATTAAGGATTGTGTGGTAAGTGTTGTTAGGCATTAGTGTTGAATTTTCTAAGTGTAGAAGGATTTCACTTGAAGTAGTTTAATTGATTTGAGAATTTTAATTTGTGTTTCCTTTTGTTTCATTTGATTACACTTAGCAACTAAGTGTTATAAAGAGAGGAAAAGAGGATTCCCCTCTTTCATCCCTACCATAAGTCACTTTCTAAAGTATATTAAATTGATTTAGTTCTCTTTAGTGAGGCTTATTAAATGATTTTATTAATCCTAAGTTTAGGTTCACTTTAAATAATCCTATTCAAAATGAAAGGCATCTTAAGATTAATTTAATTGAATTACTACCACATGACATATATTAAATCATTCCTTTCCACCATGTAACATTCATATGATTTAATAAAGTGTATCTATACATGCAACATATTTTAACACACTTAAATGATGAATGTATGTGTATGTTTAGAATTTATATTTTATTTAATTGAATTATTTAAACATATTAATTTAAAACTTTATCCAAATTCTTATATAAAAAAGAAATAAGAATGAAATTAAATAGGCATGTGCCATTGTTAAACCAAGGAAGTGAGATAATCAAATGACCTCTTTGGAGTTAGCTAAAATCTCGTATTATCGAGATGTCCAGACTATATACCCATTTGCATTCAAACATATGTAAACTCATATACATGAACATAGGAAGTAAGCTCCAAATCATATGGCTAATTAATTCAACCACTTAGTCAATTATGAATGCATGCAATTTTAATGTAAAATGTGATTTTCATTCACTAATCACATATACATATACATGTACAAAGATATAGGCAAGTATGTGTCATTACTAAACCAGGGAAGTGAGGTATCAAATGACCTCCTTGGGGCTAACTAAAGGCTCGTATTCCCAGGATGTAGACTATATACTTTCTTTTCTTCAACCCACATGAATGTATACATAAATGAGGGAAAGAAAATCATGCAAAGATTGTATCATTTATATATATATGAATTAAAGCTCTATCCGAATTCTAATGTTGAAATACATAAGAATGAAATAAAATGGGTATGTGCCATTGTTAAACCATGAAAGTGAGGTAATCAAATGGTCTCCTTGGGGCTAGCTAAAGCCTCATTCTCGGATGTGGACTATATACCCACTACAATTCAATCTTATATAAATCAACACTTGAATAGATGAAAGATAACTCACCATTGATACACTTAAGCTATAAGCACATGCATTTCTTATGTATTTATGACTAGCATCATAACACATATTATTATTCATTTATAAGCTTTTGAAAAATATATTTGGATTTAATAGTGATAATAGCCATGCATAAATTAAATTAAATCAACACATGCAAGGCATAAAGGAAATCCATTTTATTTTACTTGATTTTGAAAAGATGGATGCATGAATTCAAATGACATACAAAATTTAACATGATTGGAAAGAGGACAATCAAATATAAGCATGTGATTCTTTCAACCAAACTAGTTTTAAGGACAATCAAATCAAATAAGATTATTTAAATCAAACCAAAGCTTCTTTATTAATTAAGTTTTGGATTTGATTTGATTTAAAGAGGAGAAGAGAAATCATCACTTGTTGTTTTAAACCCATTCCCACATTAGTGATTTGATTTAATTTAAGGAAATGTAATTAAGTTGATTTTATGTGTTAATTAATTTGAACCCTTAATTAGATGAATTGATTACCCTTACCTATGTCACCTTAAAGTAATTAACTAAATAATTATGATCTAACATGATATGCATGGAAAATAAACTTGCAATGATCTAAGAAATAAAGGGGCCTAATGCAATTGGCTCATGATTAATAGTTAATTAGATTAAGGGACTTAATTACTACTCTATGGTTTTCCACACGTGAACTAACCATACTTCATTAAACTCCTTTTATTAAACACCTAAAAGATCTACCCCATCATTTAATTAATTAATGATGTGATTATGATTTCAATTTGATTAAGTGATTTAATTAATTAATTAATTTCATTTAAAAAAGGGTGAATGAACATAGGGAAATGGGTCCCAACCTTATTCCTTTGTTCACTTACAGTTGAATAATGATTAAAATCTTAATTAACCAATATATTATTCATGGGATTAATTAATCATTAATTAACTTAAAAGAGTAATTAAGGTTTAATTAGTCAATTTTCTAATTAAGTGAGCAAATCCCAAGAAAATTATGGGAGTAGAGGTCATCCCATTAAATTAACCCAAAAATTTAGGATTAATTGCTCAAGGAGGAGTAATTAAGCTTTAATTTTGCAATTAAACCCAATTACTATTCAAAATTTGTTAAGATCATTTTTAATTTATTCTCCTAAATACCTATAAAATGAGTATTTATTTGCATTTTTATTTCTATGTTTTTTTATGATTTTAGAAGTTTCAACCATTAAAATGTTTCCATTAAAAATGATTAATAAGCTTAATTTACTTGTTACCACATGGTGCATTTTCCATGTGGCATCGTAGGATTGGCTAATTAAAACATATCTGACTCAGCACCTATAAAATGAGTATTTATTTGCATTTTTTATTTCTCTATGCTTTTTTATGATTTTTAGAAGTTTCAACCATTAAAAATATTTCAGCCATTAAAATGATTAATTAAGCCTAATTAAAGCCTAATCTTGTTGGCACCACATGGTGCATTTTCCATGTGGCATCGCGGGATTGGCTACTTAAAACTTATCCCACTCGACCTATGTGTGGTGGTGCATTTTCTCGTTCACCATCCGATCTAAGATCAACATCTACGATTAATCCGCCTTAATAGGATTAAATCATATCGACAAGTGATCTAATCATGACCGCCTATTCGATCAAGTGAATGAAAGGTGCGGATATCTAACATCACATGAGTGAGGGAGAATGGAGTCCGTCCACCATTGCTCAGTTGATCCGAGCTTACCTGAGCTCGGATCAACTCCAAAAAAATCTCACACCTTCATGACATCGATTAGAGGGGATCCAATGGTCAAGATCACATGAGATGCAAGTTTTCTTCAAAAAGCTCCAACCCATTTTTTTCTAAGGATCAATTTTGGAAGCATACCTCACCAGAGCTCAAGACCTAACGATTGAGGAAGCTTCATCTAATGGAGATGAAGCCCTGTTGATCAACAATTGGATCAATTCCTTGATGTTCACTCAGAAGGCCATGAACTGACCATTTGGAGCTTTGCTTTGATCAAAGTCCCACTTTCGGTGCTCGAGAACCTAAGGAGATGATTCATTTTTGCTCAACAAGGCCTAGGGAAGGTGCATGCAAAGTTAATTTGAGTTTTATGGAGAAATGTGGAAATCAGGTAAAAAATGGGAGTGTCCTATTTTGGGGTGGATGGGAATGGCATTTTTCAATCGAGGAATAAGCTTGGGATCTTAGGGAATGGCTCTAGTAGCTCATCTTGGGTAGTTATGGCTCTGAGAAATGATTTTTGTGTGTATTTAAGTGGAAACAAGGAGGTGTATACCCCCCTTCATCTTGATCAGATGGAGGGATCAGGTTTGGCTTCTAGTGGCCGTCCAACCATCTTAGGGAGTCGTGGGTGGCATAGTGGAGGTGAGTTGGCTTAGCTTGGTTGGTTGTAGGTGTGGAAGTGGCTACCAAAAAGAAATCATGGGTGTCCTATGGGTTTCAAATGCTCTAAAAAGGAGGGTGAGGTGATTTCACCTCCCATGGGTCATGGCCGACCCAACCACCCTTAGGGTTGGGCAGTGTGTGCCTAAGGTGGACCATTGGGAGAGCACCAAGTGACCAAGGAATGGAAATGACCACTTACATGGGTGATTTATCTCATGTGATGCCCTTGACCCAAAAGTAGAATGATCATTAGATTTGATTTGGGTAGATTTGAAATGAGAAAAAGTGGGTTAGCCAAAATTTCAAGTCAATCGAGTTGATTTGGTTAGTTTGGCTCGCTTTGACTCATTTAGGTCAAATTGTTAGTTGAGTCAAGTTGACCAATTGGTCAAATTCTCAAACCAAGGGCTTGGTAAGTTCATATGATCATTTCATGTTTGGTTCAATTGGTTTGGTTTAGTTTGGCTTAGATTTGATTTTGGCTCATTTGAATTCAAATGGGTAATTGACCAATTTGACCAAATTAGTCAAATTGGCTTGGGTTGGTGTTGGTTTGGGTTTAGTTGACCAATTGAAGATGATTGTAGGCTTTCAATTAATTTGGATTTTATTTGATTTAGGCCAATTTGAAACTTTAGGTCAATTTGGGCTAGGTAGGTCAATTGGGTTCAATTAGGTTCAACATGGCTTTGGTCAAGCTCAACGATCAATTTGGAATGAACTTGAGCCATTGGTTGCAATCAATTTGGTTTATATTTTGATGGGAGGTTTTGATGGGTTTGGTTCATTCTAATTTAGGTAGATTAGAACTTAGGTCAAATTTTTTTTTTTTTTTTTTTTTGATTTGATTTATTTGATTTGGGGATATATATATTGTAATTGGCTTGGGTTCAAAAGGTTAAGTTAGGTTTGACTTGGGTTGATTTTGGTTTGGTTTATTGATGATTATAAATTTCATTTATATGAAAATATGATTGAAGGTATGATTGATTCATGAGAAAATCAATTGAATTTGGGTTTTTGAATGAAGGAATTTGGGTAAGTCCATGGAGGTGGGTCATGTGGCTTAGGTTTGGATTTTGATTTGGTTTGATTTATTTTTGATGATTTAAATGTATATTTCATTTAAATTTGTGAATATGATTGAAAACATGATTGATTTGTGATAAAATCAATTGAGTTTGAATTGATTTGGATTAAGATTTTGTTAAGTCCATGGGATATGTCATACGACTTAGGAAGGGTTTTCATTTAATTTGATTTAATTTGATTTAGTTGATCATTTTAATGTAGATTTGATTTATATTTAGAAGATGATTGAAGATATAAATTGATTATGAGAAAATCAATTTATTTTGGATTGATGTGGATTAAGATTTGGCTAAGTCCATGGGACAGTATGGCTTAGGAAGGGTTTCAAGTTTGCATTTGATCATGGGCTTCAATCATTTGGTTTTGGAATTTGGGCTTGGATTTGGATTTCAATTTTATGTTTGAATTGAACTTCAAGTTTGGTTTGAGAAGGTGAACATGGATTGGATTTGGGTTGTAGGGTAAGTGGATTATCCTAATCCCTAAGGCATAACCTAATTCTATGGTTAACCCTTCTATGTCATTTGGTTTAGGTTAAGTGTTTACCTAATTGTTAGAAGTGTCTTATGACTAGGGAAGTCTTAGTGTCTAGAAGACTCCTAAGTCTAAGATGGGAAGATTGAATCGCACTAAAAAAGTGAGGTCAACATGCCTTAGGCACCATAGTGTTGCTCTTCGAGATAGATGATTTGGAAGATTGAAGACAAGTTTCATATTATAGACTCAGATACATCTTTCAACACTTTGCTTGGGAGACCATGGATACATGAGAATAACATAGTTCCATTCTCTCTACATCAGTGTATTTGTGAGAGGTGGGATCATCTACTGTGTCAAAGGAGATCTCAAGCCATTTAGAGTTCACGAGGTTGGCATATATGAGGATGCAGCTTACTACCTCCCTCAAAATTAACAAGTCTATTCTTGCAAACTTGGCCAAAGTTTAAAAATAAAAGAAAAGAAAAAAAGAAAAGAAAAGGAAATAAAAAAAAGAAAAAAGAAAGGAAAAGAGAAAATGAAAAGAAAATAAAAGGGAGCAAAATAGACTTGGAGGATGAAGTGGAGCGATATTAAATTCCACCCACCATTACTCCATTCAACATATGGGGACGATCCACCTCCACGTGAGAGAAAGAGGCCATTTCAGGTAGTCCTGTGGGTGGAAAACCTTTATTGGCCACCTAATACAAGATATGTCCCAGCTAGCAGGAGTTCACCTGTTATCCATATAGACTTAGAATCTAGTTCATAGGATGAGTCTTATATGGTTAGCACACTAGCTAGCTCTTATCAATAGTAGATTCCCTTGGAGGTGACACTTGAGCCAAATAATAAGACTAGGCTCCAAAGAAAAAGCATAAGTATATCCAAGTCTATATGTGAATTAGGCATCAGTTGGGAGTCTTAGCTCTAACCCCACTTTTCTCTCAAAAAGCTAAGGGTTTGGTAGTTAATGAAGCCCCTAAGTCATCCACAGGTGTGAATACTCAGAGGTTCTTTCTCTGAGCATCATCCTCAAGATAAGAAGTTGATGTACAACTTTAGGATGATTCATATAAAGATTTAATAGAATTTCCTTTTGATTAGTACTTGGCTTGTGTTCATAATTCAGCAAAGAAAGGGCTAATCCCACACATACTTGGTCAAAAATGACTACTTTGAAAGAATATGGAAGAATAAATGAAAAGCTCTCAATCAAGATAGGGACTAGATTTGGTATAGTGGGTCCAATTGATGATACTACGCTAGTCATCATCAATCATTTAGACTGAGGTTCTTTTATCACATTAAATCATATGAGGAGCTATGCTTAGAAACTTAGATGATCGAGATGATTTTGAAGTCAAAATTGAGTTCTAAGAAGAGATCAAGTCAACCATCGATGAACTCAAGAAAATAAACTTAGAACAAGAAGATCCACCCCACATACATCGTTCTAATTGAATGAAATTGAAACCAATGACTTAGTTAGTTATTGACCGAGTTTAAGAACTACTTTCATGGAGTTATGAAGAGATGCCCGGATTAGCGACATAGTAGTCCATAAACAAGCAATAGAGCTTACCCCTATCAAGTAAGCTCCTAGTCATGCAATTAGACATAACAAAGTGTCATTTATGAAGTAAAGAAATTGATGTTGGCTTCATCTGGAAGAATAATACCATTCCCGGTTAGCCAACATCATCCCATTTAAAAAAAGAATTGCCAAATACATATTTGATTGAGATTTAAATAAGACATGTCCAAAAGATGAATTTCCACTATCAATCTGAGTTGATGGTGGACATTACCTCATCTCATGCGCCTTTCTCTTTCATGGATGGCTCATCCGATATAATAACCAAATAAAGATGGCACCAAGATGAAAGAAACACTACTTTAGAACCCCGATCGAATCTATTGCTATAAGGTCATGCCTTTCGCCTTAAAATCGCTACATACCAAGGCTATGACTTGAATCTTTGATGAACTCATTCATTCATCAAGTCAAGTGCTATGTTGATGATGATCATGTGGTCAAAAGTAGAGAAAAAGGAAGGCCATCTCTTTGACTTGAGACTAGTTTTAGAATAGTTAAGACAATTTAACCTAAAAATGAACCCCCTGAAGTGTGCATTCGGAGTAGCTTCAAGGAAATTCCTTTGGTTTGTTGTCCGACAGCACAAAATCAAAATCGATCTGGAGAAGATCAAGAAGATATTAGAAATGCCACCCCCTAAAAGTTTAACATAACTTAGATCATTCCAAAGGCGATTGGAGTATCTAAGATACTTTACATCCAACATATCGGGAAGATGTCAGCATTCTCAGCACTTATCAAAAGGATGACAAGTTCAAGTGGGATGACAAGTGTGAGCATGCCTTCAAAGACATCAAGCATTACTTGATGACTTCATTGGTTCAAGCAACCCCTATCCCATGCATGCTGCTTATACTTTACATTGTGTGTTAGATGACTCCCTTGGTGCTTTGTTGGCCTAAGCTAATGATGAAGGGAAGGAAAACACACTCTGCTACCTTAGGCCATCTAATCCTTGCTGAGGATAATTATCCACCCATTAAAAAGCATTGCCTAGCTTTAATCTTTGCATCCCAAAAGCTACAACACTACATGCTTCCTCATAAGATGAACTTAATCTCTAGGATCAATCCACTATAGTATTTCATGACACTGTCGATGCTATCTGGATGGATGATGGTCCATGATCCTCTTGTAGTTTGACATTACCTTTATACCTCTGCTTCATGAAAGGACAAGGTAGATTTCTTAGCAAAGACACCCACTTCCGGTAACTGCTTAGTGATGATCTCCCAATGAATAAATCATGAACTTAGGGGATACGAGCATTCACCATTGGGATATGTACTTTGATGGCACAGCTTCTTCTCAAAGAGGAGAAGAATCATAATCTACTATTCCAAAGTGGTAGGGGAAGGACTAGTTCTCTTAACTCTAAGCTACAATGTGATTTCATTCTCATATCATTTGTCCAATCTTTGCACCAACAATGAAGTCAAATATGACAATAGGATTGATAGTCTGGAGTCGTTACTCTAAGCATCCATAACATTGACATCTTTAAGGATTCTTAGCTAGTTATCAACCAAATTGCTGGGTCCTATAAGGTTATAAAGCCCAAGCTCCATCACTAACATAAGTACACCATGGAGTTGTTGTCCCAAATCCTAGAGGTTACCATTTATTAGATTCCTCAAGGAGAGAACATCATAGCGTATGATTTAGCCAAACTTGCCAAGGAGTTGGCATATCCGGAGGATAAGTCTATATCAATAAATATTCAAAATAGATAAGTCTTATACTTTATTGATATTGAACTCATCAAAAAGTACTCTCTTGAAGGGGAGACTGCCATTACCAAGAAGGATGAGGAGTTATATTAGACGCAACCATTCATGGATTACCTAAATAAAGGTAAACTACCTCAAGAGAAGTACCAAGCCCATCAGATGAAGCAGAGAGACTTTCTTATGCTCTTATGGATGGTGTCTTGTACCGGTGGTCTTTCGATCATATGTGGTTATGTTATTTAGATAAGCATGAAGCCCTTAAGATCTTGACTGAGGTATACTCAGGATTATGTGAAGCCAACCACTCCAGTTCAAAGATGAAAGCCAAGATTAAGAGACTAGGATACTACTGGCCATCAATGATCAAAGATTGCATGGATATAGCTAGGCGATGCCACCAATGTCAAATACATGGTGTAGTCCTACACCAACCAACCAACATTCAACATCCTACATTGGCCTCATGGCCATTCGAGTGTTGGGGTACCCACATAGTGGCTCCGATTAATCCTCTTTCTTCCAATCATCATTCATCTTAGTCGCTCCGAGTACTTTTCCAAATGGGCAAGGTGATTTCACTGAGAGGTCACTAGCATGTGCTCTAATTTTTTAGAAATCATATATAGGTTCAGTGCCTTCATAAATTCATATATATAATGTACTACATTCAAGAGCACCGAGGTCAATAACTTTGCCAGGTGACACAACATAGATTAGAGATATTCTACCATCAACTACCCGGAAATGGCTTAAAGCCTTTAAACAAAACTCGATCCAAATCAAAGAAAACACTCAACAATAACAAGTGATAGTGGCATGAGGAAGTAGTTGAAGCCTTGTGGGTCTACCACACCACATATAGAACTCCAACTCAGTCTACTCCATTCTCCTTAGTGTGTGGTCAATCCATTCTACCATTAGAAGTCTAACTCTCATCACTAAGGATAACTGGGTAGCAAGATCATAACAAAGCGTAATGCCAAGTTTAGTAGAGAGCTCAAAGGTTTGAGGAGAGACGTCAGGCATGCCAAAATCTCGTTGTACAAAGCTAAAATGATTCAAGCTCACATGAAGTTGGTCCGTCCTATAGATTTTCAAGTAGGAAAGCTTATTTTAGCTCTATGGAGGCCGATTATTGCCTGTCATAACATGGAAGGTAAGTTTGAACCCACTTGGGAAGGCCCATTTACTATAGAGAAGGCCTACCAAGGAGGACCTTATCGCCTTATTAATCATAAGGGAGCCCAATGCTTCTAATTAATGGGTTGTACTTAAAGAAATATTATAAATCATGTTTGAAAATAGTTATCATCAATGAAAATTCCATTTCAAATTCAATCTCTTCTATGTTGAAAGTATTCTTGTTTGAGAATCAGCCATGACGTAATTAGGTGTAACCCAAGTGATCCTATCCTTCATCGACATAACATAAACACAAACAAAATTACACACAAACATATAAAATAAATACATATCTTTTATCTCGCTACTGAAGTTGAGATAACGCCTAGTGGCACTCACTCAAGAGTCGCTCTAGTCACCGACAAGCTACTCTGCTAATTTGTCACCCTAGTGGTCTTCTACCTTAGGAGAATGTAAGTCTGTTACACTTTTCTTTCTTACTTGGCCACTGCACACCAATGAGCATCTTGTTAGTTTGGTAGGCATTACTCAGTGGCCGCTAAGCTACCTCATGTTGCCTTTGTTTAAGAGGATGTCAATCTGCTATGCTCTCTTCTTAGATTAGCCTTCGTGCACTGACTGGGTTTAGTATATTTGAGGTTTAGGATAAGTCTCATAGAGGCCCCTTCCCTCCTCCCGCTTCAAGTTAGGGTTGAGTCCTTCCTTAGGGCTCCCCACTTAGTAGTTGCTCTAGGTCAGATAACATCTACCTCGCTGACGATAGATTATCCTGATGATCAATTCTACTTGGAAAGTTGTAAGCCTACATGCTTTTTTTCTAGATTGATCATTGCACACCGACAGGCACCTTAGGTTGGTTATTTCTCACTATGCTGACGGATACACCACTCATGCTAATGAATACACCTTTGGTTGGTTGGTTCTTGCACCTTAGGATACACCGCTCATGGAAAATGTAAGTCTATGCTTTCTCCTTGAGTTGGCCACATACATCCATAGGCTTTCTTTTAAGGGCTCGTGATAACACCCCTAGTAGCACCTCCCTATGGGAACTATATTTGGATCACATCCTTTCCAAACCCATTTATACACTACTTAGGTTACTATCAAATTAAATAGTTCCCCAGTTCCTATTACCCATGTGGTTGGAGAATCCATCCTGTTGATGCGATTCTCCCTTGGTCCAAACTGAGATAGGTGAAGGCTTATTACATTAAGTGAATGGTTTATTACATCTTGATAATCCTTAATATCTAATGAAGTTTAAGTTTAAATTCATGATTGATTAATTTTAGATTTAATTAAATCTTGATAATTCAATATTTAATATCTAATAAGTTTAAGTTTGTTTAAATTCATTTTTTGATTGATTAATTTAAGATTAATTATTTTGGTTTAATTCAATCCTTGATATTCAATAAAGTTTAATTTGTTTAAATTTATGTGTTTTTAATTGATTAATTTAATTAGATATGTTTAATTAAATCTTGATAATTCAATATCCTTTAAATTAAATTTTAATTTTCTTTTGATTATGGTTATGTGACTTAATTTTATATGCTTATTTGATTTGATTGTGGTTCATTTGTAGTTTATTCGATTAGATTGAGATTTTATTTTTGATTTTAATTGAGGAATTAAGATGTTATTTTTAATCTCATCCATTTATCATGTTTATCAAAGTTTGGTTTTTGATTTCAAACATTGATAGTTAACTAGTTTATCCATTTAAATAGGTTGAATGAGATTTGATTACATATTAAATTGATGAGTCTTTCTTAATTTAATTTAATTTGATTTAATTTGATTAGCTTTAGTACATGGGTTTGCTGCAATGTGATTAGTTTATTAAGAAGTGTATTCATGTTAAAGGTTTTTGTTTAATTTAATTTGATTTCAAGCTTAGGTTAATGATGTAATAATTTAGGCTAAGTTTAGGTATTGACAAGTATTTAATTTATGTTTGATTAAATTTAAGTTTAATGAATTTGATTGACAGCTTATGTGATCAATTAAAATTAAGTGTCATTTGAATTTGATAATTTGTTTCATTAAGATGATGGATTAATTCATTAAGTTTCCATTATTTATTCAGTTGGATTAGCTGGCAATTAATTTAATTAATAAGTGTGAAGTTAATTAATAAATTAAATAAAGATTTATTTATTAATTTGGTTTTATATTATTTAGATTAACCATGTAAAATAATTTGTTTATAGATTTGATTGGTATTTATGCATTTTAGTTTAATGATTAACTTAATTAGTTTTTGAGGGTGATTTAAAGATTTGTTTAATTTTAATTTGATTTCATATTTTAGGTTAATGATGTCATTAATGACTTTAAGTTTAAATTACATTAGATTTAATATTTTTATGTTTGATTAAGATTAATAAATTTGATTGTTGATTTAAAGATGAAATTTAGATTAATTAAGTGTTTGATTTGAATTAATTTAATGTGATTTATTAAATTAATTTGGTTCATTAAGATGATAAATTTCTTTAAATTTACATTAATTAAATGTTTAATTAATTAAGTTTGATTTGGGTAATAAAACTTTTTTAAATTAGATTAATCAAAGATTTATTTAATTAATGACTTAATTTCACATGTGATTTGTTAAGTGTTTACTTAAGTTTTTTTATTAAAAGATTATTATTATCAGATGATTAGATTAATTATTTTTATTTTTTTTAAATTCAACTTGATTATTCATAATCATAGTTAGTTTGATTTTCTTCATTTATTAATTCCATGTTTGATTTAGTTGTTAGGTTTATGTATTAACGCCAATTAATTATCTTATTCCAAATGGATGTGATTTAGTCATATATGTTTTATTTTTGACTTTATTTGGTTTAATTTGATTAATATCATGTTGAATTGGTTATGTCAACTTGATTTTTATAATGATTAATTAGTTTATATTCATTAAAGAGTTTCATATGATTAAGACTCCATGCTTAGTGTAGTTTAGTTATACTAGTTTGATGTTAAAGTTTCCTAGATTTGTTGAATTTTAAGTTTGATTTAAGATTTAGTCATTTAATTGAGTTTTATTATAAATAGGTTTAATCATATTTAATTTTTCTTAGAGGATGATATTTCGATTTGAGGTTTGATTAATCATTACTTAAATGTTATTTCATTTATGATTTTGATTTTGATATTTAAATTTTTTAGATTATATTTAATTAAGTCCTTAATTGATTAAACTTTAATCTAAGTTTGTTTGGGGTTCATTAGATTTAGAAAAATTATTATTTAAGAGTCCTAGAATAATATTTTTGTAAATTTCAATTTTATTTGATTTATTTTATTAAAATGGACAAAATTTTAATTTTACCAAAGTGTCCTTTTCACTTGATTTTATGATAGGTGTGTTTTAACTTTAGTTTCAATCCTAAAATTTAAATTAATCTGACATATTTTTTTTGTTTGATTAATAAAATTTATTTTTACTAAAACTCAAATCAAAATACCTAGTGACATTTGGGGATTTTGCATTTTTTGGATTCCTCAGAAAGATGAATCCAACGAGCCTTGTTTGCAATTTTGGTCATTTTATTTTATTTTCTGAAGTTTTTTGAGGTGATTTAAATTAATTTTTTAAATCAAAATTTGGCGCACCACGGCACCGCACGATTGGAGCGGCAGCGGTGATTTGTGCCGCCATGTTAGCATTGATGAGTGGGAAACATGCCAATGCCTGGAAAGTGGCGGTTCGCTGGATGTCGACAGATCGACCCGTCGATCGCATGATTTTGAACCGTCGATCGACGGACATTAGAGCACTACGGTTGCATTTCCAAGCTTGACCCATTTCTGCTACGCCGACATGACACCGAGCATGAATCGCACGGTGCCACATGGCGCCACGTTGCCACCGCCGCGCAAATTTTTTGATTTAAAAAATGAATTTAAATCACCTGAAGCTTCAAAAAATCATAGAAATTAAAATACTTAACCAAAAATTGTAAACAAGGGCTTGGTGGATTCATCTTTGAGAGGAATTCAACAAACACAAAATCCTCAAATTTCACTCAGTATTTTGAGCTTAATTTTAGTTTTAGTAAAATAAAATTTTATTAATTAAACCAAAAAAATATGTCAGATTAAGTTGAAATTTTTAGGGATTGAAATTAATGTTAAAGCACACCTACCATAAATATCTCAAGTTAAAAGGACCTCTAGATTGGGAGAAATTAAAATTTTAAGTTTAGATTATCCATTTTAATAAAATAAATCAAACCAAAATTCAAAAATTTACAAAAATTTTCAAAATGGCTTAAATTACTTCGATTGACATCTAGGACTCTTAAGGAAATAATGTGATTTTCTAAATCCTAATGAACCTCAAACAAACACTTAGGATTAAAGTTTAAGCAATTAAGGACTTAATTTAAATATAATCTAAAAATAATTTAAATATCAAAATCAAAATCATAAATAAAATAACACTTAAGAAATCATTAATTAAACCTCAAATGAGTAAAATATCATCCTCCTAAGAAATTAAATTAATTATGATTAAACCTATTTAAATCAGTAAAACTCAATTAAATGATTAAATCTTAAATCAAACTTAAAATTCAACAAATCTAGGAAACCTTATATGAGTCAAACGAGTATAACTAAATCTATAGTAAGCTTGGACTCTTAATCATATGAAACTCCTTAATGAATATAAACAAATTGAAACTAATTAATTATTAAATAAACTAAAAATCAAATTGATTAACAAACCAATTCAACATAATCATTTGATATTAATCAAATTAAACCAAATAAAGTCAAAGTAAACTTAATTAATATATGACTAAATCACATCCGTTTGGAATAATATAATTAATTAGACATTAATACATAAACCTAACAACTAAATCAAACATGAATGAAATCTAATGAACATAATAAATGAAGAAAATCAAACCTACCTATGATTATGAATAATCAAATTTAATTGAAATAAAAATAAATAATTAAATCATTTAATCTAATCAAATGATAATAACAATAATCCTTTAATAAAATCAAACATAAGTAAAACACATAACTAAATCAAATCACTCACATGTGGGAAATTAAGTCAATTAAATCAATCGATTAATCTAATGATTTAAAAAATTTAATTACTCTTAATCAAACTTAATTAATTAAACATTTAATTAATGCAAACTTAATGAATTAATCTATCATCTTAATGAACCAAATTAATTTTATAAGTCACATTAAAATTAATTCAAATCAAACACTTAAATTAATACTAATTAATTTATTCACACCTCTTAAATAAACTAATTAAGTCAATCAAATTAATCATATTAAGCTTAATCAAACATAAAATGCAATTAAATGCTAATAAAATCCTAATTTAAACTTAAATCATTAAGTCATTAATTACATCATTAACCTAAATAAATATGAAATCAAATTTAAAATTAAACAAATCTTTATTTAATTTAATCAAACCCCACAAGCAAACTAATTAAGTTAATGAAATTAATCATATTAAACCTAAGCTTAATCAAACATAAATGCAATTAAATACCAATCAAATCTTAAATTAAACATTAGTCATTAAGTCATTAATTACATCATTAATCTAAATAAATATAAAACTAAATTAAAAATTAACTAAATCTTTATTTAATTTAATAATTAACTTAAACACACTTATTACTTAAAATAATTACCCTTAAGCTAATCCAACTGAATAAATACCTAATTAATGCAAACTTAATGAATTAATCCATCATCTTAAACCAAATTAACATTATAAAATCAAATTAAAATCAAACACTTAATTAATCTACTAATTAATTTGGTCACATTTCTAAATATGCTAATTAAGTCAATCAAATTAATCATATTAAACTTAAACTTAATCAAACATAAATTAAATACTAAACAAAACCTAAATTAAACCTAAATTATTAAGTCATTAATTACATCATTAACAAACAAATGAAATCAAATTAAAAATTAAACCAACCTTTACAATTAACATGAATACACTTCTTAATTAAACTAATCACATAAGCACATTGAACCTAAGCAAGCCCGTAGACTAATAAAGCTAATCAAATCAAATTAAATTAAATTAAGAAATACTCTCATCAATTTAATATGTAATCATATCAAATCTCATTCAACCTACTTAAATAAGATAAACTAGTTAACTATCCAATGTTTGAAATCTAAATACAAACCAAACTTTGATAAAAATCATAAATGGATGAGATTAAAAATAAAATCCTAATTTTAAAGAATTAAACTCAATTAAAATCAAAATAAAATCTCAATTAATCTAATCTGATCAAACTACAAATAAATGAACCATAATTAAATCAAATAAGCATAAAATTAACTCACAAAACCATAATCAAAGAGAAGAATTAAATATTAATTTAAAAAGATATTGAATAATCAAGATTTAATTAAACCAAAACATATAATCTAAAATTAATCAATTAAAACACATGAATTTAAACAAACATAAACTTTATTAGAGATCAAGGATATTAAATTATCAAGATTTAATTAAACCAAATCATCTAACCTGAAATTAATTAATAAAAAAACTCATGAATTTAAACAAACTTAAACTTCATTAGATATTAAGGATATTGAGTTATCAAGATTTAATTAAACCAAAAACATCTAATTTAAAATTAATCAATCAAAAGCACATGACTTTAAATGAACTTAAACTTCATTAGATGTTAAGGATATTAAATTATCAAGATTTAATTAAACCAAAACATCTAAATCAAAATCAATCAAAAAAATACTTAAACAAATTCAAATTCAAAATTCTAAACCAAATCAAATAAATCAAATCAAATGAATTACACAAATTCAAATGGGCTAATTATGATAACCTTAGTTAGACTCTTTAGGAGTTATGACGTAGAATAAGGTGAGTTCTATCTACAAATAGAATTTATTCTACTCTTCATTCTAAAAAACTTAAACATCAGTTTAACCAAATAAAATTGAAATAAAAATGAAAAGTAATTTATGAAATCATTTAAATTGAAATCATCCAAAGGTAAAATTTAAACAAATTCAAGTTCCAAATTGAAACTTAAACTAAAGAATCCTAGTAAAGCCTTTCCACACAAGCCTTAAGCACACACATTAGAATACTAAGTCACCACTTCTAGTTAGGGCATTGTATGTATGATGTTGTGTTTTGTTTTATAAATATTTTAGACTAGATGTTAGTGTATGTTTCATTGACCTGATGTTAAGCGTTATTATTAATCATATTTTTTGTAGAGGGTTGTCCTTAAGTCATAATAAAATATAAATGCATTTATATGGGTTTAGCCCTAAGCATAACCCATGTTAGATAGGTGGGCTTTACCTGTGGGTGCTAAGTCCAAATTATTCATATAACTACTTGTTTAATGTTTAGCTAACATTAGTTTTGTAGGTGTATCTAGATTTACTTTTCTTATTTTTCAGGTAATTTTAAATTAAGAATTAGGATTAGTGTTATGGGGATTAGATGAGCAGCTAGAAGGTTTAGTCCTTTTCTGATGCCTTTGGAGCAAATCAAAATCAAAAGGAAGAGAGAGAAAGAAATGAAGAAAAGAAGACCCCATAACATATGTTATTTTTGTAACTTGTAAGGGTGAGCTCCTACCATATCCTTTTTTCTCTTTTGGGTGTATGGAACCGACAGACCGGCCTTTTATTCTTTTATGGTAGTCTATAAAATTATTTGATGTTGTGTTTAGATTATGCGAACAATATGCTTTTCATAGTTTATATGATTAATGCTAGAATGTGTGGCCTGGATGAGGTAGGCTCTTAAGATGAAATTAATTTTTCTATCCCAATTATAACTCATAATTAAAACATAAAATAACTCATAGCCTCACTATAAAGCCTCAAAATTAAATCAAGATAATAAAATTTTTAGCAACCCCTTAGCTAGATGAATGAATGTATAATATCATGCATGTATACATCCACTCTTGTTAAGAGGGGGCTTGCATCTTTGCTAGAGAATGAAGGCTTAACTTGTGAGAGCCTTTGATGGAAGAACACCCCTTTCTCTCTTGATTTGGCCCATAATCAAGTTCTCATGCATTTAGACATACAAAATCCCATAGCCTATCTCAAAACAAAGAGTTCAAAATAATAAAATAAATTTGATAAAATTTGTATTATATTAAGTCATGAATTCATACCACTCATGATGTAGTCTCTTAAGGGGTGAGTTTAAGGATGAGTCTCCTTTCTAAATAAACAATAGCCTAGCTATCTTGCAGAGCATAAGACTTGCCTACATGGATTTAAAGCATAGGAGGAGTTAGCTGGCTGCCACTCCAGGCAGTAATAAGTCTAGCAGTCCAGTGGTTTATTCTCTCTTGTGGAGGTAAACCATATACCCATTTTAGCTTAGATTTAGGTCGTGCTTCGGCCCTCGCCAAAGCTCCCTAGATTAGTATCCAAGGTAGCTATTTCCTCTGGGCTACAAGCATAAATTCTTACCTCTTAGGCATTTCCACAATCTTATGTTGTGGAATTATAAGCCCTAGTAATCTAATAAAATGTCAACTTAAATAATTAACTCTCTTCAATTTCAAAATATAAAGCCTAATTATAGGGTAGATTGGAATGCTCACTAGGCTTCCTAATATCATGAGCATTTCCTACTTTCTCCCTTTGGATTCCAAAAATAAGTCTTCTCCTTGATCTATCCCATTTGATTTTCTAAAATAACCAATCATTTAGTCTTAACATTGAAATCTTTAGAGACCCTAATTATCTACTTTAATAGAGAGTATTCTTAAAGAATTCTCATTCCTTATGATGCAATTACCTATGGGGGCTTGCCTCCATAGGGAACTTAACAAACCCGACTTAAAATAAACCCTACTTTACTTTTTCATGTAAAGTAGGGGAAAGATCTCTAGTATATTCGAAGACCCATCATACCTTAGAGTAGTGATTAGGTCCATTATAGGGTGGTAATTTCTATCTTTAGAGATAGTACATCATTTTTTAATGTTGTACTGATCATTTCAATAAGTACCCCCTAAGATATGGGTGTCCTCAAAAAATAAAAAACCACACACGATAGAACAAATCAAAACCCTAGATAACTAGAACTATCTCTACTATAAAGACAAAGTTCCATAACTAGTAGATCATTGATCATTCTTCTCCAGTTCCCATCAATTACCCTTGCCTCGAGTAGTGATTTGCCATCATATCCTCGATCTCCCTCCACCACACCACCATAGTTGTAACCTCCATCACACATCCTCCTCCATAAAGGCCACCTCCATATCCACCAAGACTAGAACCCCCACCACCATGATAACCACCACCTCCACCTCCATGACCGGAACTAACTTGACCGGCTGACAGATGTTCCTGCCATCAAGGTTCTCCCTTTCTTGTGGTTTAGTTTGCTGGGTATTAGATTTTAGTTTAGGGTTAGTGTAGCAGGTTTGTGGTTGTGGTTTTAGGTTTAGGTTGTTTGTTTAGGATTTAGGATTAGGTTTAGGGTTTTTATATTTTAGGTTCAAGATTTAGAGATGGTGTGTAGGGTGTGGTGGGTTTATGGAGTTTATTTTAGGAAGTCATTTAACATTTTGAGGGGTTTAGGGTCAGGGTTTTAGTTGGTTATAGGGTAGGTTTAGGCCTGTAATAGAGCAGTGGTTTGTGGTTTAGGTTTAGAGTGGATTAATGAGGTTTTGGGGTAGGGTGGGGTGGGTAGTGTTTAAAGTTTATTATTTTGTTGGGTAGGGTTAGGTTTAGTTAAGTGTTTAGGTTTTCATTTAGGGTTTAGGGTTTAATGTTATTTTTTTAAGAGAGAATAAATTCATATTCAACATTTCTTCTTTTTGATTTAACCAACTAAGTACCGCACCAAGTTTTCTAAGACACAAGCGACGATATAGATAAAAAATGAGCACGCATAGAGTAAATCAAAAACCCATAGATAACTAGAACTATCTCTACTATTAAGACATAGATCCATAGCAAAGAATCGGAGATCATCGTTTCCAGTTCCCATTAAAAGCATCACCACCTCTTAAGTGGCAGGATCCATCATCATATCTCTGATCTATCCCTCCGTGACCAGAACAGCTGTAACCTCCATCGCTTCACCTGCCACTATAACCACGACTGCTCTTACCACCACCTCCATATCCACTAGCGCATCTAGATCCCCCACCACCATAAGTAAAATTGCCGCCTCCACCTTCGCCTCCACAGCCAGATCTAGATTTAACCTAGTTGATGCTTATGTTCCTGTCATTAAGGATCTTCCATTATTAGGGTTTTAATTTTGGTTTAGGTTTAGGTTTATTAAGTTTTAGGGTTTAGGATTATTTTTGTATTTATTTACTTTCTTTAGGTTTTAGGTTTAGTTTTTAGGTTGTGTTAGGGTTAGGGCTTAGCTTAGGTTAGTGCTCAGGGTAGGTTAGGTTTAGGTTAGGGTTTTAGGGTTTAGGTTTAGTTTAGGGTTGTGGCTCAGGGTTTAGGGTTAAGTTTGGTTAGTGTTGGCTTTAGTTTTGGGTTTTGTGGGTTTATGGTTTTAGGGCTCAGTGGTTAGTTTATGATTTAGGTTTACGTTTGGGTTTTAGGTTTAGGGGGTTTAGGCCTGGGTTGATTTTAGTTTTAGGGTTTGTGGTTTATAGTTTAGGGTTCAAGGTTTAGAGTTTTATATATTTATTTTTATCTTTTTTAAATTAAATAAACTGGCAGGTTTAGATTTCTTCAATTTATTAAGTTCATTTCTTATTTATTTTAGTTTATTTTATTTTATATTTATATTTAGGTTCAATTTTAGTTTTATTTAGTTTAGTTCATTTATTTTAGGTGTATTTATTTTACTTTATATTTTTTATTTAGTTTATTTTTTAGGTTTAGGTTTAGGTTTAGGTTTATTTATTTATATTTTAGTTTTATTTTTATTTTGTTTTTAGATTTATTATTTATTTTATGTTTTAGTTTTGGTTTTTAGTTTATTTTTTTTTTTTTTTATTTTTAGGTTTATTTTAGTTTTTATTTTACTTTAACTAGGTTTATTTTTAGTATTTTATTTTATTTATTTAGCTCTAAGTTTAGTTTAGTTTTATATTAGGTTAGGTTTTATTTATTTTAGATATTTTATTTTTAGGTTTAGGTTTAATTTATTTTTAAGTTTATTTTATTTTTATTTATTTTATTTTATTTATTTTAGTTAGTTTATTTTTTTTTACTTTTAGGTTTAGGTTAGGTTTAGTTTAGTTTTATTTTATTTAAGCTATTTTATTTATTTATTTTATTTTAAAATTTTATTTATTTTAGGTTTTAGGCCTTTGGCCTAGGATTTTAGCCCAGGTTTGTGCCAGTGGCCTGGGTGTGTCTGATCAGTATAAGATTTGTAGGGCTCAGGTTTGATCAGTGTTTAGTGGTCAGGGCCTTGAATTAGTCCTTAGGGTTTAGCCTCAGCCTCAGCCTTTAAAGCTCAGGATCAGGGTAGTGGTAGGATTTAGGGCTCATCTTTTCCATTATTTGTGGCTAGGGTCCGCTAGATCATGTTTTATGTGGTTTAGAGAATAGGGTAGGATTATTTTTTCTCCATTTTATTTTTAAAATTAAGCAAACCAAGTAGGCTCTTGATTTAGTTTATTTTTATTTATTTCATTTATTTTTTTAATTTGATTTAGTTTATTTTATTTTATTTAGTTTAATATTTTAGCTTTATTTATTTTGTGTAGGTTTTATTTTATTTTATTTAGATTTAGGTTTAGTTTATTTTTACTTTTTTAGGGTTAGGTTTTATTTTATTTTTATTTTTTTTTTTAAGTTTATTTGATTTTTTAGTAGGTTTTTTTATTTTATTTTGGTTTATTTTAGGTTTTATTTTTATTTATTTAGGTTTATTTTTTTAGTTTATTTTATTTTATTTTAGTTTGTTTAGCCTAGGTTTCAGCTTTTTTATTTTTGTTTATTTTAGTTTAGGTTTGGTTTATTTATTTTATCTTTAGGTTTTGATTTTCTTTTAGTTTTGGGGTTTTATTTTCATCTATTTTATTAATCTTAATGGTTTTTTTTAGGTTTTAGGTTTTTATTTAAATTTTATTTGGTATATTTTCTTTATTTTAGGTTTATTTTTATTTTATTTTTTTTAGTCTTATTTTGTTCTTTTAGTTTATTATTTAGTTTTTATTTTATTTAGTTTAGGTTTTAGGTTTATTTTTAGTTTAGGTTTAGGTCATTTATTTTAGTTCTATTTTAGCTGAACAGGTTTATTTTATCTTTATTTTAGGATTAGTTTTTAATTTAGGGTTTTATTTTTAGTTATTTGAGTATTTACATTTATTTTTAGATTTATATCTTTTTTTTATTTCTTTATGTTTATCTTATTTTATCTGGCCTTTTATTTATTTATGTAGTATTACGTTTTATCCATCTTATTTTAGCCTATTTTATTTATCTTATCTATTTTTATGTATTATTTAGTCTTTCAGATCATTTTATCTTTAGTAGGTAGTGCAGCTCAGTTTTATGGTTATCTTGTGGCTCAGGCCCAGGTTAGTCCTGAGTTTAGGGCTCTAGATCAGGGTTTAGGCTTGAGCCGTCCTTAGGATCTGGGTTTAGCTTAGGTTCAGTTTAGGCTTAGTCAGTAGTGGTCACCCACTCTGTGTCAGTGGCTCAGCCTTTGGGTCTGGGGTTTAGGCCTGGGTGGCCTGGGTAGTGGCCTGGGGCCCAGGGCTCAGGGGCCAGTATTTCAGGATCAGGAGTCATGCTCAGTTGTGGCCTAGAGCCCAGTGGCCTGGTTTAGAAAGATTAGTGTTTTTGGATCTGGGTCAGAGTTTGGCAGTGGTAGTTAATTAGTAGTTGATGATAGATTAGTGTTTGGCTCAGTTAGGGTTTCTTTTAAATCAAACAAACCACCAGCTCATTTTATTTATTTTATACTTTATTTTGGTTTTTATTTATCTGATATTTAGTTTTATGCATTTTTTAGTTTAGGTTTTTTTTTTAGTTATTTTACGAGGTTTGGTTTAAGTTTTATGTTTTTTTTTTAGTTTAGTTTATTATTAATTTATTTTTTTTTTTTTATATTTTTAAGTTTTATTTATTTTTTTAGGTTTTATTTTATTTTATATTTTTAGGTTTATTTTATTGCATAGGTTTATTTTAGTTTATTTTTTCTTTTATTTATTTTTATTTATTTATTCTTTATTTAGTTTAATTTATATAGTTTAGTTTATTTATTTTTTTTATTTTTGTGTTTTTTTTGTTTTATGATTTAGATTTTATTTTAGGTTTATTTTAGTTTAGGATTATTTAATTTATTTTATTTTTATTTTAGGTTTATTTTATTTTATTTAGTTTTAGTTTAGGTTTTTATGTATTTTATTTTAGTTTAGTTTTAAATTTTATTTTATTTAGTTTAGGTTTAGGTTTATGTTTTAGTTTAGATTTTAATTTTTTTATTTTATTATCTTATTTTAGGTTTAGGTTTTATTATTTTATTTTTTATAGAAATGGCCTTTAATCTACCCATAGATTTACTCTGGTTGTGGTAGGCTCAGGTCAGTAGGGCACAGTGGGGTTTAAGGCTATGGAGGGTTATGGTAGGGTAGGGTAGGGTTTTATTTATTTAGTAGTTTATTTTAGTAGTTTATGTTTATTTTATTTGTATTAAGTTTAGTTTTTAGTTTTTTAGCTCATTTATTTTATTTTGGTTTAAGTTTATTTAGTTTTATCTTATTTTATTTTGGGTTTATTTTTATTTATTTTTAAAGAGGATCTTTTAGTTTAATATTTCTTTTATTTGTTTAATTTTATTTAATTTATTTTTAGGTTTAGGTTTATGTTTAAGTAGTTTAATGTCATTTTTTTTTAGGTTTTTTTGTTTTATCTTTTATTTAGGTTTGATTTAGGTTTTAGAACTTGCCTTAAGTTCATTAGTGTTTAGCGCCAGTAGGCCCAGGATTTAGGGTTGTGGTTAGGATCCCGTCAAAAAAAGGTGGAGACTAGAGTCGGGTCAGTATTTAGGATTGGGTCAGGGTAGATTTAAGCCAGGAGGGCCCAGGCTCAGGTCAGAGTGGGTCATTTAGGATCTGGAAAGCCCAGGGCCTAGTGCACCCTTTAGGGATCAGTTGGGGTAGGGCCCAGGTCAGAGGTTGATGATCAGTTTAGTTTACCTTAGTGGTTTTGAGCTCAGTGGTAGAGTGCTTAGGGCTAGGGATCAGCCTATTTATTTTTTATTTTAGGTTTAGGTTTAAGTTTATTTTATTTTTTAGGTTTAGGTTTAGTCTTTTTTTTATTTATGTTATTTTAATTTAGGTTAACATTTATTTTTAGTTTATTTTATTTTATTTAGTTTAGCTTATGTTTAGGTTTAGTTTATTTTTAGGTTTTTAGGTTTATTTACTTAGTTTATCTTAGTTTAGGTGTGTTTATTCTTTTCTTTTTACATTTTAGTTTTGGGTTTAGATTTTTTTATATTTATTTTATTTTAGGTTTATTGTGTTTAGGTTTTATTTAGTTTCTTTATTTTATTTTAGGTTTATTTTATCAATTTTACATTTAGTTTTATTTTGGGTTTTTTATTAGGTTTATTTTATTTTATTTTAGTTTAGGTTTATTTAATTTAATATTATGTTTATTTTTTTAGGCTTTGGGTTTAGTTTGGTTTGTTTTTATTTATTTTATTTAGGTTTAGCTTTATATATTTTTTAGTTTTATTTAGCTTAGGTTTAGGTTTTTTTTAGGGTTTAGTTTAGTTTAGGGTAGTAGTTAGATAGGGTTTAAAGTGTGTTTGGGCTTTAGGTCATTTTGGTAGGGTTTTTCTAAAGTAAACCGCTGGTTTAGTTTATTTAATTTAATTTAATTTAATTTATGTTATTTTTATTTTATATTTTTAGTTAGGTTCATTTTATTTTATTTTGTGGAGTTAGTATTTTTTAGAGATTTTATTTAATTTTAAGTTTAGTTGAGTTTTATTTTTATTTTATTTTAGGTAGGATTTATTTTATCTAGGTTTAGGTTTATGTTTTATTTTATTTTAGGTTTAGGTTTTAGGTTTTATTTTAGGTTTATTTTAGGTTTTATTTTTTTGTTTAGGTTTAGGTTTATTTTTTAGTTTTTTTTTAGTTTAGGTTTAAGTTTAGGTTTACTTTATTTTAGGTTTAGGGTTTAGGAGGATAGTATTAAGGTCAGGGTTTAGGGTTTGGGGAGTGGTTTAGGGTTAGGTTTAGGGTTTAGGTTTAGGGTTTAGGTTAGCTTTTAGGTTTAGGGTTTAGGTTTTAGTTTAGGGTTTAAGGTTTAGGGTTTTTTTAATGGCAAACAAATTCAAATTCCACATTTCTTCTTTCTGATTTCATCAACCAAGTAACACCCCAAGTTTTCTAAGACACAAGTGATGAAATAGATAAAAAATGAGCATGTATAAAGAATATCAAAAACCCTAGATAACTAGAATCCACTACTATAAAGACCGGTATATTGATCCAGCTCTTAAGTTTATCTAGTTCCCATCAAAACCACCTTGGCCTTTCCAATAGTAGGATTCACCATCATATCCCCGATCTCTCACTCCGCCACCACCATAGTGTAACCTCCGTTGCTCCTCCCGGCTCCATAACCACCACTACTCACCACCACCTCCATATCCACCACTCTAAATTCCCCACCACCATGGAACCACCACCCAAAGATCTAGACCAGGCTTGATGGTGATGTTCCCCCTTCAAAGTTTTGCCCATTCTTAGGGTTTAGGGTTTATTTTGTTTTAGGTTTAGGTTTATTTTTTAATTTTTGTAGTTACTTTTAGGTTTAGGTCAAGCATTTGAGGTTTAGGGTTTATGATTTAGGATTTATTATGGGGTTTAGGTTTAGGGTTTAGGGTTTAGGTTTAGGGTTTAGGATTTTTTATGGTTTAGGATTGTAGTTTAGGGATTTTAGGGTTTTGGGTTTTGGGTTTAGTGTTTAGGTTTTTTAACTAAAAGGAAATAATTTCTCTGAAAAATAGGTACAAGAAGAATATTAGACTAAACTAAAAAAAAACTACTACTCAAATGAGTTTATAAAAATCCTAAACTAATACATCAAAGAGCAATAAAAAAATGAAGACAAACCTAAAAAAAGTGAAGCAAAAGACAGCAAAGGAGAAGAATCCGCAGAATTCCAAAAGAACCTCCAAAGAGACAAAGATGTAAGGCATGGGGAAGAATTCTATAATGATTCAGTATTATTATAAAAGGCATGGGGATCAGCAGGAGCTATTAATTTCAAAGAAGAGCATTCAAAATCATCCACAACATTAGAAAAAGAAAAATCAAAAATAGTATGCATTTCATAATCATAAGTGAAAGAAGGAGCAAAATCAACTTTATTAAGAAGACAATTATCAATAATTTCACCTTCCAACAAAATCTAAAGAGTATAATCTCTATCTTCATTCTTAAAAGAAGCAAGAGAAGTAGAATCCATATTTTTAGTACAATATTCATGTAAGAGATTAAAATAAGATCCAAATCCCTTAGAAACATATAGCATATTACCAAAATTCGAACATAATTACTATCCATAGAAAACCATCATTTTGAATCGAAATAGAACTATTCAATGAGAGAATTATCAGTATCTAAATATTATTTTTTAAAAGAAGGATCACCAATATTAACAAGATTGCTAGGACCATATGTTAAAATATTAAAAATAAGAACTTTCTTTTCACCACCAATTTCAATCAAAGAAGGCAAAGAAATAGTTTATTTCCCATGTTCTAAAGCGACATAGGAGAAAGAGAAACAATCCAACCCATTTGGAAGAAATGGTGTTTGCATCAATAATATTAGAACCTTCATCATGAAAGGACTTATGCACAACATTCAAACCATTAGAATCATTAACCATAGCCTCTAAAGTCTTCCCTTTAAGAAAATCATCAAAAGAAACACTTAGAGCAAGATTATTAGTTAAAACTTTTTCCGAAATATCAAAATTAACTTTTGCATTAGACAAATCATTAATAAGCAAAACTTTTCTAGAAGATTCAAATCTGGTTTACAAAACATCAAAATTTTGAAAAGTAGATTTTCCTTATTCAACTTGAGAGAATCATCAATTTTTAACAATTAAATTCTACTAGTGATTTTCTTTCTAAGAGAGGGATGAGTAAAAAAAGCATTCAAAATTTCACATGAATCTTACAATGATTATGAAAAATGGGAAAGTTCTCAAAAATAACTTTCGAAAATAACCACATTTACTTGAACCCAACCAACTTTCATTCGGATATCTTTTAGTAATATCAATCCCTATAAGAATTCTAGCAACATATGGTCTAGAAGAAGTAGTTGTTTGATCAACTTGGACACCAAAAAATCAACCCAATAGCATAAAGAATATGATGATTAAATAGATGAATCCATAAGTCGTAAAGAAATCCAAATGGGAATAATAGAGACTCTTCATTAACATCAAACATAGGAGTCCACTTTAGAATATGCATTTAACAATGAAAACATAGTAAGAATGCCTAGAAAAAATTCTTTTGTAATCAAGGTCATTAGAAAGTTTAACATGCCTTGCATCAATCTGCCCAATGGAAAAAGAACTAGACAAATTTAAGCTATGAAAAAAAGAATGAATATCTTCCTTCTTTGGCCGTTTAAATGAAAATTTTTGATCAAAGAAAACTTAAAAGACTCAGCTAATCTTTCAATATTTTCATCTAAAATAATAATTGTTGGAGTACCTTTAAAAGTCATATGAAGAAAATTCAATGGAGGCTCTGTGGAGGAATTCTTACCAGCTAAAGCCTCTTTGAAAGATTCAGTAATAGCAAGTGATTTAGATGTAGGATTACCCAAAAAATCTATTACCCTAGCAGGATCCATGGACACTTGGGATTTATCCCATGGATTTGAAAAAGTTGGTGCCATGAGTCATATCATCTTGATAAGTAAAGGTCAAGATTGGCCCAAAGCAGATAATTTATAGGGAATCCAAGAGAGAAAGCTCTCGAAAACACACCAAGAATGTGAGTGGTCTCGAAATCGCCCAATAATAGGGTTTTGGTTTTAGGTTTAGTCTTTATTAGTTATTATTAGGTTTTTTAGTTTTAAGTTATTATTAGTTTATTATTAATTTTATGTTTAGTTTAGTTGGTTTTTAGTTTTAGTTAGGTTTTAGTTTTTTTATTAGTTTAGTTTTAGTTATTATATTTTAGGTTAGTTTAGGGTTTAGGTTTTATTAGTTTATTTATTTAGTTTATTTAGTTAGTTTGTTTATGGGGTTTATTGGTTTTATTTTATTTATTAGTTACTATTAGTTAGTTTATTTTATTATTATTAGTTATTTATTTTATTTAGTTTAGTTAGTTATTATTATTAGTTTATGGCTTTATTATTATTTAAGTTTTAGTTAGTTTATGGTTTTAGTTTTATTAGTTTAGTTTTATTTAGTTTATTTTATTGGTTTATTCATTTAGTTAATTAGTTTTATTAGTTTAGTTATGGGTTTAGGATTTATTAGTTTATTATTATTATTTTTTTAGTTTTTAGATTTTATTATTTATTATTTATTATTATTATTAGTTTACTTATTATTATTATTAGTGTTTTAGTTTAGTTTTTTATCTTTTATTTTATTATTATTATTATTATTTATTTTATTATTTAGTTTTATTATTATTATTTAGTTTATTTATTTATAGGGTTTTTAGTTATTTAGTTATTTATTAGTTTATTATTAGTTTTATTATTATTAGTTTATTATAGTTAGTTAATTATTTGTTATTATTATTATTATTACTATTTTTATTAGTTTAGTTATTGTTATTATTATTATTATTATTATTATTATTAGTTTAGTAGTTATTATTATTATTATTATTACTAGTTTTATTAGTTAGTTATTGATTAGTTTATATTATTATTATTATTATTGGTTTATCATTTGGGTTTATTAGTTTATTATTAGTTAGTTTTGTTTTATTTAGTTATTAATTTATTAGTTTATTTTATTTAGTTATTATTAAATTTTTAGTTATTTATTTTATTATTATTTATTATTAGTTATTAGTTTTATTAGGTTTAGTTATTAGTATGTTTATTTATTAGTTCATGTTTATTAGTTTAGATTTAGTGTTTAGTTTTAGTTACTTATTTTATATTATTAGTTTATTAATTTAGATTTAGTGTTTATTATTTATTAGGGTTTAGGTTTATTTATTAAATAGTTTAGTTTTATGAGTTAGTTTTTTTATTAGTTTATTAGATAGTTTTAGTTATTTATTAGTTATTATTAATTTTTATTTAGTTTTATTATTTATTTTTATTAGTTATTATTAGGTTTTTAGTTTATTATTGATTTGTTTATTAGGTTATTAGTAGTTATTAGTTAATTTTAGTTTAGTTTTATTATTATTATTAGTTTTTTAGTTTAATTATTATTATTAGTTTTATTAGTTTAGTTATTAGTTATTTTTAATTTTTAGTTTAGCTTGTTATTATTAGTTTTATTAATTTAAGTTTAGGGGTTTAGTGTTTAGTTTATTTAGTTATTATTATTATAATAATAATAATAATAATAATAATTATTAATATTATTATTATTATTAATATTATTATTATTATTAGTTATTATTATTTATTTGTTAGTTTTAGTTAGTTTAGTTATTAGTTATTTATTTAGTTTGTTTTAATATTATTAGTTTATTATTATTGGTTATTATTATTAGTTTTATTAGTTAGTTTTATTTAGTTTATTATTATTTATTAATTTAGTTAGTTTAGGTTTATTTTTTGTAGTTATTTATTATTTGATTTATTATTATTATTAGTTTAGTTTAGTTAGTTATTATGTTATTAGGTTTTATTATTATTTTAGTTTTGGTATTATTAGTTTTAGTTTAGTTTTATTTATTATTATTATTATTTATTAGTTTATTAGTTTAGTTATTTTATTATTATTATTGCAGTTTTTAGGTTTGTTTATTATTTTTTAGATTTAGTATATTTATTTAAGTTTTATTTATTATTATTATTAGTTTACTTTATTATTATTATTATTAGTTTAGTTATTAGTTTTATAGTTTAATTTATTATTACTTTATTAGTTTAGTTTTCTTATTAGTAATTTAGTTTAGTTTATTAGTTTTTTAGTTTTATTATTGTTTTAGTTATTATTATTTAGTTTATTATTAGTTTTTAGTTTTATTTTATTAGTTTTTAATTATTAGTTTAGTTATTAATTAGTTATTATTATTAGTTATTTATTAATTATTTAGTTATATTAGTTTATTATTAGTTGGTAGTTATTAGTTTATTTATATTGGTTTATTTATTATTAGTTTTGTTTTATTTAGGTTTATTATTTTTAATATTTATTTATTTATTAGTTAGTTTATTAGTAGTTTAGTTAATTATTATTTAGTTTATTTTTTATTAGTTTTATTTAGTTTATTTTAGTTAGTTTATGGTGGGGTTTTTTTTATGTTTAATTTAGTTTTTAGTTTAGTTAGTTTTATTTTATTAATTAGTTATATAGTTTAATTAGTTTATTAGTTAGTTTTTGTTAGTTTTATTATTTTGTTTTATTATTAGTTTATTAGTTTAGTTTCATTTATTAGTTTTAATTTTATTATTTTTTAGTTTTAGTTTATTATTTATTAGTTTTAATTTAGTAGTTAGTTTAGTGTTTTATTATTTGGTTTAGGGTTTAGGTTTAGGTTTATTTTAGGTTTGGGATTTTAGGTTTAGTTTTGGATTAGGGTTAGTTTTAAGGTTTAGTAATTAGGGTTAGGGTTTTTTTATTATTTTATTTTTTTATTATTTTTAAGATTAGGGTTTGGGTTTAAGTTTTAGGTTTAGGGTTTTTTTAGTTTGGGCTTTAGGGTTTTAGTTTTTTTAATAGAGAATAAATTCATATTCAACATTTCTTCTTTTGATTTCATCAATCAAGTAACACACCAAGTTCTCAAAGACAAGTTTATGACATAGATAAAAATGAGCACATACAAAGAATCAAATGCCCTAGAATTTTCTCGTAAAGACATAGTTCCATGAGCAGCAGATCAGATCGGTCGTTCTTCAATTTCTCTAGTTCCCATCAGAACCACATTAGCCTCTCAAGTGGTGGGATTTTCCATCTTATCTACAATCTTTCCCTCCGCCACCATCACAGTGATAACCTCTTTCGCTCCTCTAACCTCCATAACCACCATTGCTCTGACTAGCACCTCCATATCCACCAACACCTCTTGCTCCCCCACCACCACTATGATAACCGTCATCTCCATCTTCTCCACCGCCAGATCTAGACTGAGCCGAGTTGACAGTGATGTTCCTACCATCAAGGTTCTATCCATTCTTAATATTTAGGTTTAGGTTTAAGTTTATTTAATTTTGGGTTTAGGTTTATTTTTAATTTATTTAGATACTTTAAGTTTAAGTTTAGGTTTTAGGGTTTAGGGTTTGGGGTTTAGGGTTTAGGGTTTAGGTTTAGGGTTTAGGTTTTGGGTTTTTTAGGGTTTATGCTTAGTGTTTAGGGTTATGGTTAAGGTTTAAGTTTGGGTTTAGGTTTATGGTTTAGGTTTTAGGGTTTAGAGTTTAGGGTTTAGGGCTTAGGGTTTAGGGTTAGGTTAGGGTTTAGAGTTTAGGGTTTATTAGGATTCTGATTTAGGGGTTTTAATTAAGCAAACCCAGTAGGTTAGGTATTTAGTTTATTTTATTTATTTTAGTTTATTTTTGAATTTTATTTAGGTTTATTTTATTTTTTATTTAGTTTAGTTTATATATTTTAGGTTTGTTAATTTTATTTTATTTTAGGTTTAGGTATATGTTTGGATTTATTTTATGAGTTTTATTTTATTTTAAATTTTAACTTTAGGTTTTATTTTTTTATTTAGGTTTAAGTTATTATTTTAATTTTAGGTTTATGTTTTGGTTTTATTTTAGGTTTATTTTTAAGTTTTATTTTTTTTATTTTTTTTAGTTGAGATTTATTTTTATTTTATTTTAGGTTTAGGTTTTATTTTTTATTTTTAGGTTTATGTTTAGGTTTCTATTTTATTTTTTAGATTTAGGTTTGAGGTTTTTATTTTAGGTTTATTTAGGTTTATTTTAGTTTAGGTTTAGGTTATTTTAGTTTATTTTATTTTAGGTTTAGGTTTAGTAATTATTTTATTTATTTTATTTTAGTTTAGGTTTAGGTTTATATTTTATTTATTTATTTTATTTTAGGTTTAATTTTTTTTAGTTTAGGGTTTAGGTTTTATTTTATATATTTTAGGTTTATTTTTAAGTTTAGGTTTTATTTAGTTTTTTATTTTATTTTATCTTATTATTATTTTATTTTTTAGTTTTATTTTATTTAGGTTTTAATTTTAGGTTTATTTTATTTCATAGTTTATTTAGTTTTTATTTATTTTATTTTAGTTTATTTTATTTCTCTATTTTAGTTTAGGTTTAGTTTAGGTTTTATTTTATTTAGGTAAGTTATTTTATTTATATTATGTATTTAGTTTAGGTTTAGATTTTTTTAGGGTTTAGCATTTTAGGGTTTTGGGTTTAGGAGTTTAGGGTTTGGGGTTAGGGCACAAGGTAGGGTAGGTCAGTAGGTTTAGTGTTTTTTGGTAGTTTAGTTTAGTGCCCAGTTTGGGAAGGGTCAGTAGATAAAGGGTTTTAGGTTAGTGTGGAGGGTTGGTTGGGTTATGGTCAGGTTATTTTCATTTTATTTGGATAGGGTTTAGGCTCAGTTGGTTTTAAGGGTTTAGGGTTTAGGTTTAGATTTAGGGTGGGTATAATGTTTATTTTGTCCAGTTTATTTTATTTTTTGGTTTTATTTAGGTTTATTTTTATATTTAGTTTAGTTTATTTTATTTTAGGTTTATTTTAATTTTATTTTATTTTATTTTTAGTTTCATTTTAATTTATTTATTTAGGTTATTATTTAATTTTGAAATCAGGTTTATAGGTTTATTTTAGGTTTTATTTTTATTTTAGGTTTAGTATAATTTTATTTATTTTATTTTATTTAGTTTAGGGAGTTTAGGTTTAGGTTTTATTTAGGGTTTAGGATTTTAGGGTTTAGGGTCTATGGAAAGTTTAGGGTTTAGAGTTTAGGGTTTAGTTTAGGTTTAGTGAGGGTTTAGTGTTTAGGGTTTAGGGTTTAGGTTTGGGTTTAGGGTTTAGAGGTTTAGGTTTAGGGTTTAAGTTTTCATTTAGGTTTTAGGGTTTAAGGTTTTTTAATAGAAAACAAATTCATTCAATTTTTTTTTCGAACCAAGTACACCCAAGTTTTCTAAGACATATTAGACAAAGATAAAAAATGAGCACCAATAGTGCAAATGAAAAACCCTAAATAGCTAGAACCATTTCTACTATAAAGACAAAGTTCCATAAGCAGCAGATAAGATCGATCATTCTTTAGCTTCTCTAGTTCCCATCAGAACCACCTCCGCATGTCGAGTAGCAGGATCCACCATCATATCCCTAATCCTCCCTCCACCACCACCATGGTAGTAACCTTCATCATTCCTCCTACCTCCATAACCACCACTACTCTGACCACCACCTCCAAATCCCACCACCACTAACTGGATATGCATTCATCTCCACTCTAGCCCTTGAGGATGTTCATGGTGTCAAGGTTTTGCCCATTCTTTGGGTTTAGGTTTAGGTTTAGGTTTTCTAGGTTTTAGGGGTTACATTTATTTTTAAATTTATTTAGTTACTTTAAATTTAGGTTTTCTTATTTTTTATTTTTATTTTGGGAAACCCCATATAGGGGGAATTTTATTGCCACAAAAAAAGGTAACAAGGTCCTTAAAGGGGATAAACTCCACAACTACTGCTCAAAGAGCTACAATCACCTAGAGAGTAAATCCCTATCTAAATATAAACCAAAAGCAAAATAAAAGAGTAAGGAAAGCAAAAGATACAATTGATTAACAAGATAAGCCAATGGAAGATTAGGGCCAAAGCTCTTCAGATGAGAGAATGCATGACACTATGGAGCAAACCAAGAGAAAAGAGAATTGCACCAAAAATTGTAGAAAAGAAATTAGACTAAGGTAATATACAGAGTGAAAAATGAAAGCAACATAAACTAAAAAAAAGATAATAAGGAAGTGTGAAAGAGAAGGCTGTGCTCACCACACAAGTTGGGCAGATGCAAATATGTGCATCCATACGTAAGGGTTACATCACAAGAGCTACCAAACCAAAAAGAGTGAAATCATCACAGCCATCATAGCCAACAAACTATAGAACAAATATAGCAACCATTTGTTGAAAGTCTTTTGAGCCTTAGTACCTGCAAACCAAAGCAAAGCCCTATACTTAATAAAAGAAAGTAGCAAAGAGTGTAAGGGGATCCCATAGTAAATGTCATCATATTAGGCACCATGTCATGAGAATCCCAACACAAATGAAAGTGAACCATCATTGTCAGGTCTACCATATTTTTAATCTGGTCCAAGTGTTTAATTAGATTAGCATGAAGACCCACCACAGGAAAATAGCAGAAAAGGCCAGGCAGAGGTAAGAAGCATAAAAGACCAATAGAAGACCCTGAAATCCAAAGAAGGCAAATAAAATAGCATGGAATTAACCCCATCCCAAACATATGGGACAAATATTAAACAAACAAGTAAATGCAAGAAACCTGTGATATACCCAAAAAAGAAGTGCAATGAAAGAAAGCAATGCGTTAACAACCTCCTTGTTAGGTTAGTAACCAGCAAGGCAAGACAACATATCCCAAGCCCAAATTACCATAGGAATTGCAAAAGTCTATCAGAGAGGAGATGGGAATGCAAAGATTAGATGAACCATAAGGCATAGGTAATAAGCTGCTCCCCACCACAAAAAACTCCAAGTAAAGATAATCAGAGAGACAATCCTAGAATTATCTTGCTGAGCAGAAAATTCAATAATCCAGTTCAACCTACAACCAAGACAGTAATAGCCAGCAAGCTGGCCATAAATCCACCCATTCAGAGTATACAATGCATAGGTTAAAATCAAATTAGGCAAAAGCATAATCTGAGTGATCTGCACAAATCTAATAAAACCAAGAGGAAGAAAATAACAACAGGTTAAGTAGATCTCAAACATCGATTAAGTAATTTGCAAGAAAAAACATTCAGAAAAGCAACAAGCAACAAATAGCCAATAACCATAAAGATAGCCTGCTAGACATAGGACCCAAAAATCCAACAGCCAATAATGAAAACAACAATATAATTATTGCACCCACCATATGATAAGCCAATGAAAAGTAGAGATGCAAAAAAGAAACAAAATGGGTTCAAAAGATAGTCAACATTGAAATCCTTCAAGGTAAAGATGAGCAGGCTTGTAGCTAAACCTAAATCCTCAGGAAAAGTAGACTGGAAAGAAACCATAAAGTAAGACCAATCCTTCAAAGAGATAATAAAAATAACCATAAAATTGTAGTTTCTCTCCTGATAGGTTGGGAAGATGGGTTATAAAATCAATCAAGAAAACAACTCCAAAAGCACCGTGAGCATGATAGATACCCCAAGAGTTCTGGCATAAAAACCCAATGATCCTCAACCAACAACCAAGATAGGAAAAAATAGCAATTTGGCCATAAAACCACCCATTCAAAATAGACAATGCATAAGATAAATTCTAGGTACATAATGAAGTGGTCTGGCCAAGTCTAGCTGAACCAAGATGGAAGTTCATCCAACAACCAAGACAGTAACTACCAACAAGCTTGCCAAAAATCCACCCATTCAGAGTAAACAGTGCATAGGTTAATATCCAATTAGAAATAGCATAATCACGTGATCTACACAAGATCCAATAGGGAAAAATAAAGAAATTAAGTAGACTTCAAACATCGTGATCATAGCTTGTTGCAAAGCAGTTGGGCAACAAACAGAAGTAATTAAACAGAAATAATCAAAAAACAAGCAACAAACAACCACCAACCACAAAGGTACTGATAATGGACCCAATAATAGCCAACAAAACAACAATACAATTATTGCACCAACCATAAGATAAGACAAAAAAGAATAGTGGGGCAACATATATAGAAAGGGTTCAAAATAAACCATCAATGAGATCCTTCAAGACAAAGGAGAGCTAGAACAACTACCATCCTAAAAAAAATATGAAAGGAAATCATTAAGTAAGTCCAATCAAAAGAGACAATAATAATAACAAGAGTATTAGCTTCTTTTCTTAGGTTGGGAGATGAGGTTAAAATACAATAAGCAAACCAACCCCAAGAGTACTCAGACAAAAGGCAAATAACCAACAACAAATTAAAACATCAAAACAGATATTGTACCCACCATAAGAAAAGCCAGTAAAAAACAATGGTACGACATCAGTTTTAAAGTGGTCCAAAGGAAAGTCATCTTTAAGATCCATCAAGATAAATAATATCAAGCCGCAGTAATCCCAAAGATAAATGAGATGGAAATTAGAAATAATTCCAATCTGAGAAAAGAAGTTATAGCAAATATATTGTAATTTCTCTCTACAGTTGTGGAGGTAAGGTTATGGAACATAGGAGGGCCACAACCATAATAAGGAGAAGAATAAAGATAAATTAGGGCGCCATAAGGTTATATAGATATAGCATTTAAACATTGAGACAAGTGTCCCATAATATAATTCTAGAAAAAAGGAGGAAGAACACAGCTTTAATCATAAAATGAGAAACATAAATAGTAGGATTCATAATCAAAATATTGATGGCAAGAGTCTCCTGTGATCAAAAAATAAAGCAAAAAATAAAGCATAAAGTAATACATCTCCAAAGAAACAAGAAATACCTTACCATTAAAAGTGGAAGAAGCGTGAAGGGCCCCATTTAAGGTTGGGAGAGTTAAACCAACAGAGATGCCATAGAGATCAAAATAACCAAGACCAATGCAAAATTCCAAATGAACATCAACACATTAACGAAAGAAGCGGTAAGCGTAAGCCAATTAAAGCAAGGGTAATTAAACCAAGAAGGGATAGGTGATGCATCATGAAATTCCCAAGAAATAACACTAAATAAAAATGATCATGCGTTAATCGTAATATACAGATCAATCCAATAGGTTGGATTAATGAGATAAGGGAGTCGATTGTCCAGATTCACCAATCCACACAAATGTTTAGGAAGAGTAAGTTGATCAAAGAATTTTATACCATCCAATCTAGCACCCATTGGCAAGGTAAGACATGCATTACCCTCATGCCATACATGAGATTTTAAAATAGAGTTAAGAAAGGAGAGCTCTAGCTTGAGAAGATAGTACAATTCACACCATTTTGGTGGAAGTCAAAAGATCAATCAACGGGCATCCACCTCAATCCAAATATTGAGCCAACCTTTTGAAGGCAAATCTCAAGAGCTTTGTACCGCCATGAGCTCAAAGAAAAGGAACAGAGCATTAAGGGGTAAGCAAAAGCACATAGGACTTTACCATTAGGGTTTCAAAATGCCACCACTGAAGCATTTTGAGAGAGAGCGATGTTAATTTTAATAATATTACATGAGGTTTTACCCAATAAACAATCTTGTCATCTTTACTTGGTTGATCCGCAAGTTAAAACCCATTTATTGGCCACAAATTTACAACCTTTGAATTGTTTGTAGTTAATTAAATTGGCATTGAATAAGTCATGGATTTTGTTTTTAATTCTAGCAATTATCCTCATGTGGTTCATAGGAATCCCACGATGTTTTGCATCATTTCTGTCCATCCATATGAACCAAATAAGAGTGATAGCAGTTATGACTTTAATGTGACCTTTAGTAGTGTTATCAAAATAAACTTCAAGAAGTTGGTATAAAGTTAAGGAGCCATTGAATTTGACAATGTTAAAGAGATCATCATACCAAATCCAAAGTTTGGAAGCAATGGCTCATTAAAAAAACATGACATTCTCAATGAAAGCAAGGCATTTTGAAGGTAAGTGAAAACCTTTCCCACATCAAGGAGTCAGGGATGAAGTTTTTCAAAATATGCTAAGTAAGAATAGAAAAAGAAGTAGGAATAGTGTTATTCCAAAGTTTGAAAAACACATTGGAAAAATCATGAGTTTCTTTAATATGAATCCAAACATTTTTAAAGTTGAAATCACCATTTTGAGAAAGCTTAAAAAGGATCTGATCATGATTGCTAGGTATGATAGGAATAGTAGTAAGCTTGTTTAAAAGAGAGAAGGAATATAATAGTAAGTTTACTATTGTTCCACATATTATTCGCAAAGAGTTCACTTTAATAGCAGCAGTGGAATGTGTAGAAAGTAAATCATCAATGGACCCACCTCTAGTCCAGTTATCTTCCCAAAAGAAAGAGGTGTCAGAGTTAATCCCCAACAAATTAATGATTCAGCATCCCATTTGATGGAACAAAGTCTTTTGCAAACAGGAGAGTCTCCCACTCTATAAGGGCAAATGAGAGGGTGCTTACCCCTATTTTAGTCATGAAATTAGCCCAAAGACTATTACTCCTAAAATTCTACCAAAAGTTTATAGGAAAAAGCAGTGATAGCTTCCTTGATAGGCCTACATCCAAGACCACCTTCAGCAAGAGTACCACAACTTTTATACCAAGAGGTCCAGTGCATTCTTTTAGAGGAATTATAAGAACCCCAGAAAAATTTGTTATGAGATGCTCAATTGTTAATGGTAGAATTGGTCACAATGGTTTGAATGAGATATAAAGGCATGGAGTTAAGGGTGCTCTTAATCAAAGTGAGCCTACCACCAAATGAGAGTAAATGAAATTCAAAATTTTATTAGAGATTTTTGAATTAACTCATCAAAAGATGAGATCTTTTGACATTTAAAAAAGGAGCACCAAGATATTTAATAGAAGTTGTTGTTGATGGAAATTAGTAATTCTCAAGATTTGGTTGATCCTATTACTAGAGATTTTAGAGGAAGGAATGAAACAACTTTTGCCTTCATTAAGAAAAAGACCACTTTCATTGCCAAATTTATTTAAAAGATTCTTAATAGTTTTAATGTGAAGAATAGAGGCATTGCAAAAGATTATAAAGTCATCAGGAAAACTAAGATGAGAGACTGGAAGACCAACTTAAGTTCTAAAAACATGCTGGGTTATTATAGAAAAGATCGTGCTCCTCAAAAGATATTCAATAGCAATAATAAAAAGAGAGGGTGAAAGGGGATCACCTTGTCTCAAGCCATGCATTGAAGGGAAAAAAACCAAGGGACTCACCATTCATGATAACAGAGAACCAAACATTGGTAATACAATTTTTTATGAGGCAGATAAAATTTTTAGAAAACCCAAGCAAATGAAGAATTTAAAAGAGGAAATCCCAAGAGAGGTTGTCAAAAGCTTTAGAGATGTCTAGTTTGAAAAGGATGTTGCCACCTCTGATAGAAACGTCAATGTCATGAATCACTCTTAGAAGTATGTTATCGATATAGCTCTACCTTTAACAAAGCCATGGTTGGGGAAATAATTTTTGGTAGCAGCGGACTAATTCTATTAGCAATTAATTTAGCAATGAGTTTATAGAAGAAGGTGCAAAGGCTGATAGGTTTGAAATCGCCCCATGATTCAGGATTATTAATTTTGGGAATGAAAACAGTGGAAGTGCTAGAAAAATATCTAAGTAAGGGTTGCCATCAAAAAAAAATCAACAACAAGATCAACAAGGTCGACTTAATAATCAACAATTGAAAGAATTGGTGTAACCTTCCGTACAAGATAGAATCGTGTTCATGCTATTGAGAATACTACCAATCTAATTTCGGTAGGACTCAAATTGAGAAAGTGGTTGTCATCATTAGTAATCATTGAGGAATCGTGTGTGTGTGTTGGAGAGGCTTCTAAGGAAGGGTTGTTGTTTAATAAGTTTTAAAATGTTGTATGACGAATCTTTAATATCATTATTGTGTGATCCATATCATATTTTTTTATTTTTTAATAGAGTTTAAGGCTTTCCTTTTTTTGAAAAGAGCATGGAAATACCTTGTATTTCTATCACTATCAGTAATATGTTTTCTTGCAGCCTTTTGTCACTAGTAGGTTTCCTCCATGTTCTGATAATTAATCAAGTTATCTTTAGCGCATTCAACTCCTTAAGTAGTAGAATTAGTCAAAACAACATCTTCAAGAGAACAGACTAATTGCTCCATATTTTGAGACTGCCAAAAAGATTTTTAAAATGATGCTTGTTCCACCAATTTAGGTTTTATTTAAGCCTTTTAAGCTTAAGCCAAAGGTGAATCATGCCTTTAAGAATTATCGAAGAATGGGGCCATCCAATTAATGGAAATAACATTTATGAAATCACTATGTTGGATCCACATATTTTGAAATCTAAAAGAAGTAGGGAGGATAGTCTAATGGAAGGATTTTGACAAAAAATCGAACCATGGTCGAGAAGTTCTCTCAAATGTTCAAGTAAGGCCATTGATTAATCCAAAGGGAATTAAAGAGGGTCTATCAATTTCAATATTTAGGTTTAGAGCTTAGGTTTAAGGTTTAGGGTTTTAGGTTTAGGTTTATTTTAAGGTTTAGTTTTAAGGTTTATGCTTGGGTTTAGGTAGTTAGTGTTTGGGGAGTAGTTTTTATGGGGAGGGTTTATATTAAGTGATTAGGTATTTGGTTATAGCGGTTTAGGGATTTAAAAGGTTTAATATTTAGTTAATTTAGGTTTGGGATTTGAGGGAGTTTTAGGTTTAGGGTTTAGGTTAGCAGTAGGGTTAATATTTAGGAGATTTAGGGTGGGTAAATAAGATAGGTGTTTAGGTTTTTTAGAGTTTAGGTGTTAGGTGGGGTTGATAGATTTAGGGTTGGGTTTAAGTTGGTCAGGATCAGGAGAGTGGTTGGTAGGGATAGGGTTTTTAGATTTTTTATTTGGGTAATAGAGGGCTCAGTTTTTGTTTAGTTTGGTCTGGGGTTTATTGAAGGTATGGTATTTAGGCATGGAGTTCATTATTTATTTTATTTTAAGGTTTAGTTAGGGTTTAGGGTTTAGGTTTAGGGTCAAATTTTAGTTTAGATTATTTAAATTAAAATTAGTAAGTTTTTTTAGTTTAGGTTTTTTTTAAAAAAAAAAAAGTAAACCAAAGAGTTTATTTATTTATTTATTTTATTTATTTTAGTTTATTTTATTTTATTTTATTTAGATTTTATTTTATTTAGTTTAGTTTATTTTATTTAGTTTCTTTTTAGTTTATTTTTTAGGGAGGTTTTAGGTTTATTTTTAGTTTAAGTTTATTTATTTATTTTAGGTTTAGGTTTTAGTTTTTTATTTTAGGTTTATTTTTTTTTTAAGTTTAGGTTTAGGTTTATTTTAGGTTATTTTATTTTATTTAGGGTTTTAGGTTTGGTTTTGGTTCAGTTTATTTTAAGTTTAGGTTTAGGTTTTATTTAATTTAGTTTAGTTTGTTCTTAGGTTTTATTTATTTTAGTTTATTTTATTTTTTTTAGTTTAGGTTTAGGTTTAGTTTATTTTAGGTTTGGTTTAAGTTTTATTTATTTTAGTTTAGTTTATTTTAGTTTAGGTTTAGGTTTTAATTTTTTTTAATTAAGTAAACTAGTAGGTGTAGTTTATTTAGTTTACATTTTAGTTTATTTTATTTTTTTATTTAGGTTTATTTTTTTATTCAATTTATTTATTTTAGTTTATTTATGATAGTTTTGGTTTTATTTTAGTTTATTTTTAGGTTTAGTTTTTATTTTAGTTTATTATTTTAATTTTAGATTTAAGTTTTATTTTTTATTTTAGGTTTAGGTTTAGGATTTTATTTTATTTTTTTTAGGTTTAGTTAGGTTTTATTTTAGGTTTATTTGTTAGTTTAGGTTTAAACCTTTATTTTTAGTTATTTATTTATTTAGGGTTTTAGGTTTTGTTTATTTTAAGTTTAGGTTTCAGTTTTATTTATTTTAGTTTAGTTTCTTTTAGTTTAGGTTTAGGTTTATTTTATTTTGTTTTTTAAGGTTTAAGTTCTTTTTTTTAGTTTTGAGTTTGGGTTTTAAATTTTATTTATTTTTAGGTTTAATTTTTAGATTTATTTTTTAGGTTTAGGTTTTTATTTAGTTTTCTTTATTTTATTTGATGTTTATTTTGTTTTATTTTACTTTAGTTTTTTATTTTATTTATTTTGTTTTTTTTTATTTTATTTTTAGTTTAGTCCAGGTTTTATTAATTTATTTTAGTCTAGTTTTAATTTTTATTTTAGGTTTAGGTTTAGGTTTTAGTTAAGGTTTTATTTTATTTTATTTTATTTTTGTTTAAGTTTTTATTTATTTTATTTAGAAGTTTATTTAGTTTGGCTTAGCTAGTGGTTTTAGGTTTAATTTTGGGTTTGGGGTTTATGGTTTAGGGTTTATGTTTAGGGTTTCTGAATAGTTTATTTTGCTTTGGGTTAGGTTAAGGTTTAGGTTTGGTGGTTTTGGGTTTTAGTTTATTTAGTGTTTAGGCTTTTATGGTTAGAGTTTAGGGGTTTAAGTTTGTGGTTAGTTTTATTTTATTAGTATTTTTTTAGGTTTAGTTTATTTTTTCATATATTTAGTTTATTTTATTTTATTATTCTTATTTAGGTTTATTTTATTTTTATTTAGTTTATTTTAGTTTAAGTTTATTTTAGTTCATTTTTAGGTTTTGGTTTGGTATTTATTTTTATTTAGTTTATTTTTTTATGTTATTTTATGTTTAGGATTTATTTTTTTTAGGAGTTTTATTTTATTTTAGGTTTAGGTTTTATTTTACTTTTATTTTATGTTTATTTTTAGTTTAATTTAGGTTTATTTTGTTTATTTTATCTATTTAGTTTATTATTTAGGTTTACTTATTTTAGGTTTAGGTTTTATTTAGTTTTATTTTTAGTTTAGGTTTAGGTTTATTTTTTATTTTATATAGGTTAGGTTTTTTTTAGTTTAGTGTTTAGGTTTTATTTTATTTATATTTTTTTTTTATTTTAGGTTTTTTTATTTTATTTTATTTTAGATATTTTATTTGAATTTTATGTTTATCTTTATTTTATTTAGGTTTCTATTTTATTTATTTTACTTTTTAGTTTAGTTTAAGTTTTATTTATTTTAGTTTATTAGTTTTTTTATTTTCTTATTATTATTTTTATTTAGTTAAGTTTATTTAGGTTTTGTGTCAATTTTAGTTTATGTTTTCTTTATTTTATTTTATATTTTATTTAAGTTTTATTTATTTTATTTTATTTTTAGTTTTAGGTTTAAATTTTAAGTTGGTTTAGGTTTGCTTTTAAGGTTTAGGGTTTAGGTTCAGGTTTATTTATAGGTATGATAGTTTAGGGTAGGTTGGCAGGTTGTGGTTTTGGGGTTTAGGCCTGGGCTCAGTTGGGGTTTATTTAGGTTTGGTCTAGTTTATTTAAACTTTAAACCAGGTTTATTTTTTTTATTTTAGTTTAATTTCATTTTAGTTTAGTTTATTTATTTCTTGGTTTTTTTATTTTAGTTTAGATATTTTATTTTAGTTCTTTTGGTATTTTGGTTAGTTTATTTTTAGTTGAGTTTTATTTTTTACTTTATTTTTAGTTTAGGTTTTATTTTTTATTTTAGTTTAGTTTTATTTTATTTTATTTTTAGGTTTAGGTTTTAGGTTTAGGTTTATAGGTTTTATTTTTAATTTAGTTTAGCTTTTTTTTAGTTAATTTATTTTATTTAGTTTATTATTTATGTTTATTTTATTTAGTTTAAATCGAGGTTTTATTTATTTTAGTTTAGTTTATTTTAGTTTAGTTTATATTTATTTTATTTTATTTTAGGTTTAGGTTTTTATTTTAGTTTAATGTTAAGATTTTATTTTTATTTATTTTAGGTTTGTTTAAAGTTTAGGCTTTATATTGTTTTTATTTTATTTTATTTGTATTTATTTTATTTTTTATTTTATCGCTTAGTTTTTATTTGATTT